>CM060605.1:23100707-23785707 GCA_030578255.1 Tiaroga cobitis | reverse complement strand
AACCCCCACCAGTGTGCAGCATCCACTTGGATGATGTGACGGCAGCCGCACAGAACAATGGTGCCAGTCCGCTCACCACACTAGGTGCAGAGGAGAGAGAGTGAGCCAATTGAAAGCATGGGGATTCATTTTAGGAGGCCATGATTGATAAAGGCCAATGGAGGGAATTTGCCCAGGACACAGGGTTACACCCCTACTCTTTTACAAGAAGTGCCGTGGGATTTTTTAATGGCCACAGAGAATCAGGACCTTGGTTTAACGTCTCATCCAAAGGACTGTGCTCTGTGACAGTATAGTGCCCCCCCCCCCCCCCCCGTCACTATACTGGGGTGGGGCGTTAGCACCCACACAGACCACAGATTGAGCACCCCCTACTGGCCTCACTAACACCTCTTCCAGCAGCAACCTGGTTTTCCCAGCAGGTCTCCCATCCAGGTACTAACCAGGCTCAACCCTGCTTAGCTTCAGTAGGCAACCAGTCTTGGGCTACAGGGTGATATGGCTGCTGCCAAAAAAATAGCACAAAAAAAAAAAAGTACTATCAACGATCAAAGCCACATGACAGCAATTTACTTTCCAAGAATACATTTTACCAAAGCCCACTGCAAAGCATTACTACAGGCATGCAGATGAGAGCACAATATAATTAGTGGCCTGATCAGTCACAAGGCTACACAACCTTTTAAAAAAAAAAACACAAACATTAACATCAATTTCTGTTCTATTTCTTTTCTGACTTAGTTCTGTAAAACAAAAAAAATAAAAAAGCAAAATGCAAACAAAATGCAAAATAAATAAATAAAATATGAATAAAAACTCACAAAACAAGACAAAAACAAAATCAAATAAAAAAAAACAATCAAAACAAAATCCAGCCAAAGACCAAACCAAAACCAAAATACAAAACAAATTCAAACCAAGCACTCACCCCTTACCAGCTTTTAAAGCAGCACAGCACTCCTAACTACACACATTAATAGTGCTCAAGACTATAACCAAGGATATTACATTACGCCTAGACTCGCGTAGCCAGACCTTCAGACTGAAAGCAGAAGGACTCTGGACTCCATCGCAGCTTTCATTGGCCAAAGTCCGCCCAAGAGGACGTCTAACCGACCTGTAAAGCAACCAATCATAGTTTGTTTTGTTCACACGAAGGGCTTCACAGCTTTGTTTCCAGGGGGGACCATTAAAGAACGCGACACATATGTCTGCCAGAAATCCTGTAGAATTCAACCAATTGAACCAATCAAATCTAAAGTGTTTCCCATTTTCTGTGCCATATGCATCAGACTTTCAGCAAACGGTCTGTGGGTGTGACATCTGAGGCTGAGACTACATTAAGCCTAACCCAAGCATACAGTAAATGGAGTGGAAGCCAAGTATGAGTCTCAGTGAAGAGGAAAACATAAGCTGTATTGTTCAGCTTCTCTTCCCTCCTCCTTCTCAGATGCCTCCTGCCACTCCCTTCTTAAAATGGAAAATGGGCAGATTTCTGTATCCATGAGAACTTTATAAGGAAACTATTGTATGAGTGTTAATGTGCTAGCAGAACCAGGTTAAACACACTTCACTGAGCCAGTCATGTCTTGGCTCAACTCAAGGGCACTGGCTGGCACATCTGGGTCACTGTTACAGACAGACCCTCCTCCTCCATCACAGGATGTGACTCAAGATCGTGGATGCCTTAAGATATACACACGTACGCACAAGCAGATGTAACACCATCCATTTATGAAAACCTGTCACCAGCTGCTAAATTAAGCAGTTAATCATTCCCATTTCCTTTCTGATGTTGCGATCAGTTTGGCACATAGCAATATGAAAAAACATGAGAGGAAATTATTATTTATAGAACAAACTTTAGATGTTCTCAAAAATTATGTTTCTTTTTTTTTACTGTATATTTATCAAATAAATGCAGCCTTGGTTAGCATTAGAGACTTATTTAAAAACATTTTAAAATCTTACAGACCCCAAACTTTTTTTCACGCTTTTTTCTTATCAGTGCAAAAGAAACTCAAAATACTCTGTTGATTTTGATTTTACATATTAAGTGTTGTACATCATTAGATCCTGATAAGTGTCTAATTTTTTGTGGATACTCACAATAAAAACAAAGTGTTGTGCTTTTCGCCAAATAAAGAAAAACAAACATGATGCGCGTTCTGCCTTCTCTCTGTCAGTGAAGTCCATTCTGAAACGCGTCCTAAGATTATTTTTAATTCCGCGAATACTTGTCATACAGGCACGAGTGTTTTTCCATAATGAAGCTTGAACTCTCTTCTTTTAAATGAATTAATTTATATAAAAAAAAAACAAATATTCTCAGTTTATGTAATCTGTATGAAAAGAGAGAGATGTCAGTATTTTTCTTTCCAGCTCATTATACCTAATTACGCGTTAATGTGCCACGCCCACGGAGAGCGCGCGCTATTCAAACGCAAATGATCTTAGACAAGCCGTTCAAACATGGCAACGCCCACCAGGATTATAAAACACATCGTGTTTAGTAAGTATCTTGTACAGCTGTGTACACAGCGTATCCTTTCACTGTGAGGAATATCTAACCCTGGAAAATGTACCAGAAGTGCTGGTAGTTTCATTTCGAGGAGCAACGGATCCAGCTGATGTAGTAAGTCATTTATTCTAGTGTTTTGTTCTAATCGTGATATTGAAGTGTCGGACTGTAAACCGCAAAAAGAGAGTTTAAATATGAATTGCGTGTCTGTGTGTCGGCTAAATGATGAGTGAACGGCATAGGCGCGCGCGCTTTGTTTACTACAGTTATACAGCGCGTGCCTTGTTCATTCACTCTCGCACCTACATTAGTAAACGCTATGTTTACATGAACACATCTTAGAAGGCTATAGCAATATAGTTTGTATGAGTGAAAATAGACTGAAATATGTTGAAATAAAATGTCTGTATAAGCAACAAGCTGCAAATTCACATGTATATACTAATATATCATACACAATATATTACAGACTAAATATGAATTTTTAGACACGATTTTGTGATCAGTTTTGGATAGATTATAAAGTTTTGACTGTAAAAAAAAGACTACTGTCACATTAAATAGGTACGCTTTTGTTCACCAATTTCTGCTCATAGTTAAATATACTATAGTATGATGTTTTGTCAAAAATAAAGTAGGTATATTGAATTATCAACTAAGATGTTATTATAGTGTTTGTTCCAATATTCAAACTAATGAATCCTTACCTTTTTTAATACGTATGATAAAATGTATAGTTTTTACAAAGAAATACACTTGAAATATTGTTAAAATTGTAATTGTTGTTGTAATTGTAACCTATTTGTAATTGGTTACAATTTCTAATTGTAAAATATGTATAGGCTATATAGATCATTTCTTTTGTCCTTGCATTCTTTGGGATCCTGTGACACACCTGTGTGAAAGGGCTAATTAATATGCAGCTCATTATGCGGCACATTATCCGGCCTTTGTCTTCTCAGGTGTGAACACGCCTCCACGCATATTGCCTTTCCAAACCAAAGGTCTCTAATAAAATTTAAATCAGTGTATGTGTTTGTGTAAATGATTAGGTAGGATGATTTTCAGATCATTTTGAAGCAAAAATTCTAGGCAACAACACTCATTAGTCAAAAGTCTTGTGGACACATATTTAGTATGTGTTTTGTGGCCTTATTTCAGACACTTTAAGTTTTAGTTTTTTCAATAACCATGCATAAGCAATATTCTCTCAAAAATACAAACATGTTTCATAATTGTTGCTGAGAAATTACGGTAGTCCAGTTTGTGCTATATTGAGTGAATTTACACCTTTGCCATTAACATGTTTATAAATAACTGAAAAAAACACAAATGTCAGTGCATGTCAGAACACCTCAAGGACCCCAAAAAACCCTTAGACCTCAGAGGGTTAAAGACAAAATAAATTATTCAAATATTATGGAATTATGGAAAATATTGACTATTATTATAATTATTATTATAATTACTATCATTATTATATTACCAACTATTAGAATCATGTTAAATATATAAATGTGGCATGCAGGGCAGTCTCTCACAGAGCAGCTACGGAAGCATAAAAGGAGGAATGACGACAGTAAAGGAGGAAAGAGGACCAGGCCTGGACTATTTATGTTTTGTTTATGTGTGTGCAGCAGTCGTCCGTGAGGGGCCGTCGATTTCACCTTCGTTTTGTGTTTTGTGATTATTACAGTGTTAAACGCTCGCCGCTTCCCACCGCCTTCCTTTATCAACAAATATTGTTACAATAAACAAAGGAGAAACAGTTTAGTTCAATTCAAATTGATTTGTATAGTACTTATTATAATTAGATCATTATTATAAATCAGATCCCAGTTTGAAAGTCTTAGAATTGCATCATCGTTCTGAGTTCAAGTCGGTTCATGCCAGTTCTATGAGAGATTCACAAATCACCAGGTCAAGCATCAGCACAAGAAACAGCACCATTTTGGTGAAAAAGGTGTATGTGTGTCCTCTGTAGGTTAAGGTTCAGCCAGTGTGACTATATAACTAACTTTATTGTGCGTCTATGCCTCTAAGAAGAGCCCATGAATAGTGCCAGACTCTTTTCCTGTGCACTACATTAAACACAGGCTGTGTAAAGTATGGATTATGTGATGAAAAGCAGATCCATGTAGAGCTGCATGACAGTAGCTATTACAGCTGAGAAGTATAAGACCACCATAAAGGTCAAGAAAACTCTGCCATGGCTGCCACAATTCATCGCACCGCCTTGACCCACTTTACATTTCCGGTTTGACATTTTAAACCAAGTGAGACATAACTAAGACTTGTTTAGATTTTGCACTTGGTCACCAATCGTGCTGAGTATGAGCATTAGAAGCGTCCAGGCATGCATGGCAAGCCTCTTTACAGCCACAATCAACATTTGTTTAGCAGCCAGGCTAATTCTGTCTATCTGTGCTAATCTTTGGGGAATGCAGAAGAAATACTTCTGCATTTACACAACTTAAGGAATTTAGCTGGCCTTTCACCCCTACGCCGGATCGAAGGTCAAGAATGAATTTAATGGCTATGAGTGCATCAGGAACCAATCAAAAGTTAGAGAGATCATGGGTGGATTCTGCCTGTAATGGGTTTACTTGAGTACCAAACACTGTATCAAGCTTGTGTTGTGGTATTACATAAACGCCTCTGAACCAGCGGTTCCCCGTGAAGCATGCTAGCACATGTGAATTCCTGTTCAAGAGCTTTCGTTGGACTCCGGAAATGTCCGCTTGAAAAGAGTTCTTCTGTTCCAGGAAAGAATCTTCCCAATGTTTTGAATATCAAAGCATAATTCTATCACAATGTTCATCCGTATCATTGTCGAAAGACCATATTCACTCAAAAGCGCCACTGGTGTCATTGTTCATGGAGCAGCTTTTGCTCTGAATGTGCCCTCAGATGAAAAGAGCATTTAATCTGTTTTGAATGGACTTAAAATGTCAGGCTGCTGAACTGGCACTGGGTCCAAGATGACAACACTTTTGAGGCCAGGGTCAGTTCCGCTCTGAAGCTAAACTACACCACAGTGCCCTGTGCCTGGAGCCCATTGCATTCTGGGAAACATAGCTGTGGTTACAGTCATAGAGTGAGACATTGCAGAGCTCTAGGTTGAGGTCTACCAGCTAGAAACACATAGTTCATGTCCTAGTAGTTCATCCTAAAGTTGTTCAATGGGGCTAAGTCAAGTTATTCCACAACAAACTGATCCAAACATGTCTTTATGGACCTTGCTTTGTGCAATTTCTAATCAACATGTTCAAACACAGAAAAAAATTGTCATTGTACCTTTAATTGTGTGTTTGAACATGTTGATTAGAAATTCAAAATAAGAACAGATGCTATTGGACTGATATAAATCACTCACTTGACATGTTATGTGATTGGTGGATGCCATACCATCTGACTTTTCATTGGTTCATTGGTTTCATTGGTATGCACTTTCTGTAAAGCTGCTTTGAAACAATATGTATTGTGAAAAGCGCTATACAAATAAATTTGAATTGAATTGAATTGGTTATTTGTAAGTTTGAATTCTGTCCTTCTTAGTATTTAAATGAGCTTGTGTCTACCTGTAATTGTTTAGCCCTGATGAAGGCATGTGTACCAAAACATTGTTGGCAAAATAAAGAATGAGTAATTTTTCAGCTCTAGTTTCTGGCCATTTTGATCTCTTCATTTCGCAAGTGTTGCTGGTACTGTTCCATTATTTCTTGTGCAAGAAGCAGAAATTACATAGAATGTGACAGCACACAAACAACCAGAGGCTTACTGAAATGCATGGCACATCTCCATTTCCCTTAACCTAGGAACAACCATTCTCTACACTGATCTGCAAGGATATTTCAAAACACCCATCGAACCTCATTCAAACTGAACAAAGCCCAAATTACCATCATAATTACATTTCACCACCACACGGCCACCAACCATCTACTTATTTGAATAGGCTCTGAGGAAAAGGATGCCTTTATCAGACAGTAGCCACATTTTCATGCAGCAAGCACAAGACTCTATTAGAAAGAAGCCTTGCGTCATTCATTTTCCACAGCATCTCTAAGCATGACGGAAGCTTTGCGCTTGAATCCATAATTAAGATGACACGTGGTCTCCTTTCTCGCTCATTAATGGCCTTTTGTCCACATGTAACCGACTCATATAGCCGGCATCTGGCATTCAGAGTGGTTTCATGCCCGTGTCTGCTTAAACCGAAACATTGGCACTGAATCTAGGCATAACCAACCACTTCAGGCTTCACATTCCCTGCAATGAAGAGCTGAAAGGCCCCACAGTTCGGAGCAGCCATCAGAACGGAATTGCAAAAATGTAATTATTGAGTGCGTTCACAACTGTAAAATATCCTGTATGCTTTAAAACTCGTGCAAGGTCATGTAGCCTAAACAACACTTAAAGTTGTCTCTGCATATTAAACTAGCAGATTACACAAAGTATTTTACAAACAAATTTTTTTTTAATATAAACTAAAGAAGACCAAATAAAGCAAAACAAAAGCAATAACTAGCTCTTAAATAAAGGCAAGATATAGCAGTAAACTGAGATCACAATGATCAATGAAATCTAACTTCAAACCAACATGCTATTTTATAGGGCTGGGTATCGACACAAATTTCACAATTCGATTCGATTTCGATCCACAAGCTTGCAATTCGATTCGATTTCAATTACGATTCGATTCGATTCAATATTGATTATTTTGGATATCAGGTACAATCAGTGGTGGAAAGAGTGCTGAAAAAGCATACTCAAGTAAAAGTACTGTTACTTGTCAAAAAATGTAGTGAGAGTAGAGTAAAAGTACCGGTCCTAAAAACTACTCAAAGTAGGAGTAAAAAGTAGCCCTTTTAAAAGTACTCAAGAGTAGTGAGTAGTGAGTATTATGCTATGAATGTTAGTTAGTCCACCTTATACCCTGCAAATTGAAAATGTAGCTTACTCTTTTATCACAGATTCATAGAAAAAAAGAAACAGTATTTCAATATTTCTCCAACAGTTTTATTTTTGACTGCTAGCACTAAAAATACAGTGTTTCCCCTACCATTGTTTTGGACGACCCCCACCCCCCTAAAATGCTGACAAAATCCAGTCATAAAAAAGGAATTTATAACTCGGAATTTCACGGAATTTGTAACATTTTTGAGGAAAAATAGAAAGCAGTTCAGTACACTTGAAATCAAATCGCGATATAGTGTGAATATTAAACCACAAAGACAATTTAAATACGAATCCTGCATGTTCTGTGTGAATGAATGGTGCAGCCGACGCGCAGTTTCATTTACCACACACACACACACACACACACACACTGAAGCACGTGTGAGGTGTGACGCTTGCGCTGTTTTTTTGCCTATATGAAGACACAAATGCATGAACTTCCTCCAGGCTCAAGATCCACTCCGAAAGTCACTTCGTGAACAAAATAAATTGGCGCCAGGTGTCTCGAAGTCTGTTGATGCTGGTTTGATGCAAAGTTTTCCCCGCGCGATTTGATTTGACAGGAATCACGCATGGAGTCACATGATGACTTATTATAAAAATAAATATTAATATAAATGTAGCGACGGCAGGTTCAGGGAAAATAGCGCAGTAAAAGTACCGATACAGCACTTAAAATGTACTCAAGTAAAAGTAAAAGTACACTGTTTTTAAACTACTTAAAAAAGTACAATTCCTAAAAAAAACTACTCAATTACAGTAACGAGAGTATTTGTAATTCATTACTTTACACCACTGGGTACAATACATGGCAAATTTTTTCAAGGAAAACAAATCTCTTAACTAATGCTGTAAACTATGGGAGACAGTTGTAGCCTACTAGGCTTCATTAGCCTACTATAATTTTGAAGGTAAAAATGAACTGATTTGAAGCTATACAAACACTTAAATTACACTTATTTATTTTTATAATAAGAAAGTTATATGAAATATAAACATTTAAATGGTGGCTGTCATAAAAAACTTGCCAGATTTATTCAAACATGCATTAAATATTGAAGAACATTAAAAATTATAATGAATATGTAATATGTTGCATATATTTAGCAAAATTCTCCTCTCTGACTAACTGACTAAGTTACTAAGTTTAATGTTTTTTCTGAAGTAAATGTGACGTTACATGCCATTGTTTACTTGCTGTTTAACTGACGTCTTTCCACGGATGAAACACTGATTGAGCGATACCACGTTACATGATACGGATTTCGAAGTTGTACTCTATCTTTTAACACACTTTCAGATGCTCATTGATGTTTATTTGGCGCTGTAACTGGTATTATTAAGGCGGAGTAACTGGTATTATTAAGGCGGAAGAGGAGAATGAGATCATGTGCTCCGTGCTGCTGCTTCTCTTGAAGCCAGAGCGATCTCACGCCACTAGCGCCAAAACGGTATTTATGTTTTTGAATTTGGTAAGAAAATGGACGTAATTCGAAATTTGAGACTTTATTTCATAATAATAGTCACAAAGCACAAAGATTATTTCGATTTATTGGATGGGATGCACGGTACAATGTTCTACGCGATCATCAAATGAAAACAGGTTGACTAATCGATTCTTGAGATTTAAGAATCGATATCGGTTCGTAAAAATGAGAATCGATTAATATCGAGAAATCGATATTTTTTACCCAGCCCTACTATTTTAGTTCTCAATTGATCCCAGTGGTGGATCTAAAGCAAGCTGTGGCGCAGTGCTGCCAGGCATTAATTGATTGGCCTGGCTTGCTATGCCAACCACTGTGGTGACCGCAATATCCAGCAACTGAGTAAACATCAAATACCAGCATGATCCCGGAGCCCTTGGTGCAAGCTACTGTTGCCAAACAAACACGGAGAAACTTTATTTGTTTTCCATGAGAGGGAAAGTGAATTTGTGTGCTCTGTATTCCTCCACTTGAAGTTGCCCTCAAGTGACCTCTTACGGCTGTTAAGGGTTTTGCTTTGTAACCATACCAGGTTATGTTACAGTGGCATGCATGTGTCATAAACAGGAAGAACACCTGGCGGTTTCTCAATCCTAGACGACAAGCATCACTGCCAGAACAGAGGAACTTCCTGCCCAGGATGAGATACAACAAGAGGCAGTCACACAGCATGCTAAACTTCCTACTTACACCATTTGCATAAACAGTAAACACATGCACTCTCGGCTTCTAAATGGCAACAAATATAGATAAATACTGGCAGAAATCGAATAAAAATTGATTCATCCACGTTCAGCTCCTGGGCTTAAATTAAAGAAGCAAAAAAAATTGTGAAAATGTAATAAAATAATGCGAAAAAAACATTTATATAAAAGTTAAATCATCTAAAAATTAAATTAATTTAATTTAAATCAATGGTGTTCAACAGGGGTCCAGGGTGGTATTAAAGGGGACCCATTAATTGCCGTTTGTAACTAATTTGGTAAAAAAAAAAAAAAAACAATAATAAAAATAAACTTTAATAGAGAAAGCTTAAGTTTGAAACAAATAAAAAAATGGAAATATATATAGTATAGTTTTTAGCTCTTGTTATTTTGTCAGCTAGATGTATCTGTTTTTCTTTGTTATTTAGATTTTTGAAAACACATTAATATAATCTTATTTTACGTTACTCTATGTGGCCTCATTAATTGCCCCTTGGGGACAAATAAAGTGTTTTGAAATTGAAATTAAAATTATTTACATAATACATAACAGTGGGTGTCTGCTCCATCCGTCAGTCCAAAAAGGATTTCTTGGTCTGAAAGGGATGAAGACTCCTGGTCTAAATGAGAATTCAATTTTATGATTACATCAAAAACAGCACAAACAACTGTTTGAATGCCACACAAGCACAAAGACATCGTGAGTACAGAAAGAGCATTAGCCTGAGCATGTAACAAACAGCAAGAGGATAAGTGTTTGTGTTTTGGCAGTCCCATTCATTACTGTGTCGTGTCATGTATCAGCCGGCGGAGAGCTGCTCTCAGCACACAAAAGCCCTTCATTAAAGATGACCGCCCCATACTCAACATGGCGGCAGTGTTGTTGGGCGTCAACAAAACCTGAAGTGGTCCTACCAGAGAGGCCATTTACAAGAAGTGGTTAATTACACACATACACAATCCTATAACTTGGGTTCCTAATTTCCATAAGCCCAACTCTATTCCACCCTGTTCCTCATAATGCCGCATACGTGCCCAGACTAGCTCTTTCATTATTCAGTTTGCCTGTAGCAGGTCTCTTTAAATAATTGACTCTGGCAAAGACGAAAGCATTATGTTAGAGACAAAGCGAGATCCTGAAGGACCCTGCAGTGCTCCGTGAAACCCCATAACCCACTTTAACCAGACCACCAAGCCTCGCCCTCATTCAAAAATGAATCCCGGCCACAAAGGCTTCAGATGCGCTGCCAGACACCCTTACTGAGTTATGCACGTCCCCATAATGACAAAACCCAGCGCCTGACGCTCACATGGAGAACGGCAGGCTGATGGAGTACATCTGACATTGGTCAGTCAGTGGGGACGGTTGGGTTTGTGCTGGTAACCCGGTCTGCCTTGCGGAGGTTGGCGTCTCACAGTGTGGGTAATGGCTAGCGTGTGTGAGGGTGGTTTTTTCTGTACCCAGAGTGCACTCATTCACCTCCTCCAAACCTCAGGTCTCACCACTCCAACATAGCATTTGAATTTTTCCAGCAGAATTTAAGGAATTTCACCATCAAGAGTAGTTCACAGGAGTGATGCACTGAAATTATTTATTTTTTTACCGGAACCAAAATGAATGTTTTCATTCAGCCAAAGCCCGAAACAGAATTTAATAATAAATTAATTAAATGTATTTAATAAATAAACACATACAAGTTGTATAAAAGTTGTGTATAAGCATTTAAATTGCACACAAGGCAGTTGTTATATCAACTTTTCAATTATATAATTCTGTTTCTATTCCAATTCAGTGTTGAGCTATAAACATTTAAACAGCCTTGTTTTCATGGCAGATATAATTCAAACATTCATTAAATAATGAAGACAACCATTAAGTAAAAATATATTGGATATGTAATATAGTGCAGATATTATCAAAATGCTATTTTTTCTAACTATTGAGCTATGGTCAATAAAATGACCTTCCTGACTCAAATGTAGTGTTGTTATGCAACATTGTTTACATGGGTTTTTTTTTCTTCTTTTTTCTTATTTTATTGACGCTTTCCGTGGTTAAAACACTGACGGAGTGATTACATGAGACACGATACATTTCAGCGAGTTGTACTGCTTCTTTTAACACACCTTCTGATATTCAGTCCATGCTATAACTAGCTTATCCACACTGTGTACATAGACACTGAGTCACTGACACCGTCAAAATGCACCATTTGGAGAAACGCTAATTAAACATCACACAGTTTCGGTTTCAATGATTTCCAACCTCCAAAACTGTTTTGGTCAAAATGAAATTCATTTTTGGTTTAATATTGTAGGTAGCTGAAAATGCAGTGCCATATATAAGTTGCTATATAAATCATTAATATAAATATGAAATATTGAATACATAAATAAAGAAAAATATAATTTTACATAGCGAACATATATAAATAAAAAATATATCACATACTGAATATATAAAGAAATTAAAGATATGATATATTAAATAAATAAAAATATATTGTATAACTAAATATAATATATTTTAAAAAATTTTAAAAACTTGTCGCATAGATTCAGGGTCAGGCATGAGCAGGTCTCACAGTGAAGTGGCCTGTACGGTCATAATAAACACTTAGTCAGCAGTACTCGATGTCTATAAATGCTTAAATGAGGATTTCCCAACTCGCAATCACTCTCACGGTCAGTGGAACATCTGGAAAATAATCCAAATTAAGCTCGTTTCCGCATTAAACTGCTTTACGGTGGCTTATCTCTGTGGGGAAGGCCTTCCTCGCTTACAGATTGTGCCGTTTTCCAACTGTGACCTCTGTTACTGTGGTAGACTGGTGGAGAATGGTGTTATAGAGATGGCCAAGACTCACATTGCTCCCTCCCTCGGGTGGACATTCTGATAAAAAGCCTTTTTCAGGCCTCTCCACAGTCCCATGATCAATGGTAAGGGGCTGATGTAGTGAGCAGCATCCATAATAAGCCATTAGAGTCAGCACAAGATATCACTGACATGCAGTGCATTTCATTTTAACCAACACGGCCAAACGTATGAGTCTTGGAACAACATCCAGAGTGAAACAATAAACCATGAGCCATCAGGAATCATTGGTATTTCAGCCCAGACCACAACCACGCTGGACTGCATGGAAAAGAATAAGCCCGGGGCAATGAGCATTCCTTTCCCTACGCTTTCTTCAAATTGCTTCTTTTTCCAGGGGGTTATAAATTACAATATATAGGACACACAGAGCATCGGTTAACAATCCGTGAGGCTTTTTACAACAAATTAAGTCATGATTGTATGGGGTTTGGTTCAGATTCTGTGTATAGGATTGCTAAATACACATTCTGTCATTAATACTCAATTCGAGGCCAAATGAAAATGCATGTATGGCGTGCTGCTGGATAAACCCCATGAGAGCCTTTAGAGATATATATTACTGTGAGAAACCACAGCTTTAAATGCTGAAAACGGTATGATCCAGCAGTCTCCACTAAATCCAGCTTGCAGTAAAAACAGCTGACCTGATACATGAGAGGCTGTGGGATGTGGAGGGGAAGGAAAAAGAGGGGATTTCTCCTTGTAGAGCCGTACAGAGAGGCCTTTCTCCGGGCTGGGGTCACAGCCAATCAGAGCGGTTTCACCAAGGCCCTGTGCTGAGTGGGCCTGACCATGCAGCACAGGCAAAATGTTAATGTCTATAAAGTGGGCTTTCAATGGAGCTCTGTTGCTTTTTATCCAGGCGACCAAACCGAACGTAGAAGTAGGACTGTGGAGGGAGAGCAATTATTTAAAAAAAAGCAATTCTTTCCACATACACTACTCTTGAAAAGTTTAGGGTCATTACCAGGGCCGGCCCGAGGCATAAGCGAACTAAGCGGCTGCTTGGGGCCCCTTGGCCACCAGGGGGCCCCCCAATCGAGTCGAAAACTCGAAAAAAAATGTTTTAGATGACTTAAACAAGTGACATAAATGAATGAATTCATATGAATGAATGAATGAATGAATGAATGAATGAATGAATGAATGAATGAATAATTGCAGACAAGAAAATTCTGATTTCATGATCAATATACCTCCCTACAACTGCTGCTGTGTCTGCCAGCGTTTAAGTCATGCGCATAATCTAGACACCTCGCGCGTGCATAGACAATTCGTGCGCAACTGCGCATAGTCACGGTAATGTTAAGCCATGTCACAAAAAAAGGACGTATCCCTCTGGTGCCGAAAATAGAAATAAGAAAATGACAGAGGAGGAGGAAAAAAGAGCAAGATAAATGTATGTTTGCATAATTATTTACGGTATGTTTTGTGCAGCAATTGACCCGTTCCTATCTACGGCAAGCCCCGAGGGGAAAAATACATTGCATACACATATACAACGAGCGTCAGTACATCATTACCGGTATTATAGTAACAGACTTTGTTGGATTCTGTCATGTACAATCCAAGAAAGTCTGTTACAATAATAATAATTTCAACAAAAAAAAAGATTTTGGGGACAGTTACACTGTATTGAGACAGTTGAGAAATAATAATATTTTTACAGTTTTCAACAATAATTGTCATTGTTGAACCCTTGTTCTTATTATGTTTCTGATTTCTCCGTTTTGTCATTATTTTAGCAAATAATTTATTTGATATGTTTTGAGACAGTTTGTTTTAAGAAGTTTCAGAGAGTTAGTAAAAGTTAAAACTTTTTTATTTAAGTAGGCTATCTATTTTTGATTAAGTATTTATTTTGTATTAATACATAACCTCACTGTATTAATTTATAATGTATCATTATTGCGTGATATTTGTGTCAATAATCGTCAAGCACAGGTGGCTCCACGTAGTAAGAGGGGGCCCCCAAATCAAATTCTGCTTAGGGCCCCCAAAAGGCTCGGGCCGGCTCTGGTCATTACAATTTTTTTAAGATTATTCAGCAAAAACACATGAAATTGTTGAAAAGCTACAGTAAAGACATTAATAGTGTTAAAAAAAATCTATTGTATACAATACAATACATATTTTAATATATATTTAACTAGAAAACAGGGGGGGTTCAAACAACTGACCCCATACTTTGAACAGTAGTAGACTCTGAATCTACATTAAAAAAATTATAATAACACACACATATATATATATATTAAGTACACCAATTTTGGTGTCTCTAACTCATTCCCTCTAGCGCCACCACCTGTCCAAAATTTCACTCATATTTATGTGAATAACTTTTGAACCGTAAGGCCTATCAACAAAATTCTTTTTTTCTCTGATTCCTGAGCTCATGACGATTCGTCATTTTCCGTCATGCAAATTTTTCCGCCATTTAGAATTTTCAGAAAAAGCTACTTTTTCGAACTCCTCCTAGGCCGATGCTCCGAATTTCAGCAAAATTGCACCAGATCATCTTCAGGCAGTGGGGACAAAAAGTTATGGAATTCAAGTTGATTCGTCAAATCGTTTTTAATTAACGCGCAAACTAATTTTAGGTAGCGCTTGCAAAAACCAACTTAAGGCTGTATCTCAGCAATGCTTTATCGTATTCAGACCAAACTTGGCACATGTCATCACAATCATGACCTGAGGCTACATGCTGCGTTTCGGCGCAGCCCCACCTACTGGTCCGGAGATATGAAAAATTGCTATTTTGGCTTATAACTTCTGAACGGTTTGTCCAAAAATCATAAAAGTGGTCTCGTTAGATTCAGGGCGTCATGCCGAGTCGACTGATGTCCAATTTTCCCAGATCGGCCATTTTGGCTGTCGGCCATTTTGAATTATGTGCTAAAATGCTGTATTTTATGAACGCATGAATCTATCATTACGAAACTCGGTATGGGTCATCAGTACAAGGCCCTCAAGGTATTCAAAAGATTATGAGACAGCGCCACCTTTTGGTCAAAAGTTATAATTAAATTTGAAAATATGCTAATAACTTTTGAATAAATATGCCTATTGTAATGCCACTGGTCTTATTAGATTCCTTGGGTCATGCCGAGAACATAGATACCAAGTTTGACATATTTGGAAGAACTTCCTGTCCGCCATCTTTATTTACTTTCAAAACCTTCTTTTTTGAACTTCTCCTAGACCATTGGTCCGATTTTCACCAAAATCGAATCATATCATCTCCAGACCATGCCGACTAAAAGTTATGGATTTCGTGACGATAGACGAAACCGTTTTCGTATACCGCAGCAGCAAAATTGAGGCATGCTGCCAAAATGACTATTAAGTCTTTATCTCTGCAATGCCTTGACATTTTGACACCAAACTTTGTATGTGTCATTGTCACCTCACTCTGACCACATCACATCGATTTCGTAACTGCGCCACCTATTGGTCGAAAGCGATAATCCATTAAATCATCTTAAAAGTTACTGTATATATGATTTTTTTAGCCATTTGCCCAAAATTCTCTTAAAATGTCTTTAATTGCTCCTTGCTGCAGTTGGTCTGCCACTCCCAACCATGTTGGCATCTGTTGCCGCTTCTTGTGCTTGGCCCCGGTAATGGCTGCTTGCAGCTATATTTTTAATTAGTATTGGCAGTGTAATTTGAATTGACTTAAACAAAATTAAGACTTTAAATTTTTATTACATTTAATATTATACAATTTTTATTTTGCATCAAGCAAATCCTAATGCATCATGTTGCCATTGCTCACTTCCTGTTTTACAGTGTGGAAAGGGGGTCGACAGCATGGGAGGGGTCTTACTGCAGCAGACCACTGCGACACCACTTTCTCATGACATCGATGAAAGGTCCATCCTGACAGGAAGCATCTCAACTCTAATGAGCCCTGAGCCAGGGTTGCACAGTTCGTCTAGTCTGCCCCATTCTGCTCTATCCCCTTCCTCTGGAGACTTCCTGTCTAATTGTGACTATGGTGAGTGAGAAACCATGTGGCATGGTCATCGAGAGCATATGTCACGTATTAACAATAAAAAAGGAAAGTGGTGGGTACCAAATTACTCAATAACAAAAAATAGATTTCACTATTGGTGCAATATACCCAGTTACACTACAGACTCTAATTGAAAGCATCGCTACATCCAACATGGCTGGTCTGTACTGAATTAATGCCGGACAAATGTAATCGGTTGAAACATAGCTTGATGTAATGTAATCTACAACGGTTAAAACAAAACCCCTCAAAATTGAACATTCCCATAGAATGACCTCATGTAAAGATGAATTATGCTGTTCTGGCCCCATCTCTTTCAATTTGACTCTGCTTTCTCCAGAGACCCAGTCAGGAAGTGACATATTTGTTCCAAAGCAAATTCCAAAAATACCAAGAATGGAACTTTAGGGAGGAGAAAACATTTCCAAGCCCTTCATAGAAACAAGCAAAGCAGCTCACCTCATGATCCCCTTAAAGGGACAGTTAACCCAAAAATAAAATCATTTACTCACCCTCATGTCATTCCAAATCTATCAACAAATATTTTTTTCTGTGGGAAACAAAAGACATTATTCTTAAGAATGTTGGGAAACAAACAACTTTGGACCCCATTGACTTCAATTTTATGGACAAAAAAACCCCACTCTGATATTTCTCAAAATATCTTTTGTTTCACAGAAGAAAGAAATTCAAATATGTTTGGAGTGACATGAGGGAGAGTAAAATGACAGAATTGTCCTTTTTGAGTAAACGATCCCTTTAACAAAACATATCAACATATTTCACCAGTAGGATTTCAACATTAAATTGCATCTAATGAGTGTTATTTCTATTTCTCAAAAAAAAAAGTTTCTTTAAATATAATGATGCGCTTTTACCCCAAGAACTTACATTGAAATGTGACATACGACTTTTCCAATAATTTTTAAGAAAAGAGAAAAAGATGCAAATCTAAAATGCACACTACTGAGAAAAGACAATGTAAAACAATGCGGAAGGACTACTGTAAAGGAAACACGTCAACTTATTCACAGGGGAAGAAAGGCCATTTAAATCACTTAAAAGCTTATCTCAGATGATGTGACAGGCACAGTTCGTAGAAACTGGCTCTTTATCCCAATTCCTGTGCTAGGGCTTCCTGAACACGCTCAATTACTTCCCTCATATCACACTCCTGCCTGGCACACCCAGCATTATGACACATGGCACTCTGAGTCTGCCCTAAAGGTCAGCAGACAAATTATAACAGGATCACAGTTGGGGAGTAACTAACTGAAGTGAGACAAAATGCTACATCACCTTTTTCTGCCACACTGTATTATGCACACAGCTTTAAAGTTGAGAGACCTAATGCAAATGCGTTCCTCTTAAAACACATTAGATTTGGGATATCGCAATTCATTTGTGTAAATCGGTTCATGTAAATGGAAAAGGTCTCTGCGCAGTGAGTATTTAGTTAAATTCTGCAGTGTCGCCACCATATTTTTAACTCATTTATAAACTGGTTCATAGTTTTATTAGTTTATTGCATTATTATTTGTTAGTTGATGCCTATCGTATCAACTGAAAACTATTACCAGCATTTTTTTCCTCAATCTAGGTTTATTAATAAATATAATATTGTTTTTTATTAAATATCCATTAATATTGTAGGTACTATTATTATTATTATTGTTGTTAATTTAGAATTAACATTAATGTAGATTAATAAATGCTGTAAAAAAAATGTTCATTGTTAGTTTATCATTTATCATACCTAAAGTGGTTTTGGAGAGGAGGAAATAAAATGTTGCAGAGGTCCAGAGAAAATTAATGTTTTACTTCAGAGATGTTGAAAAGATTGAGATAAAATGAGAGCCAATCAAATCAGAATAGCTTCCTGAACAGAGCTTATGGTCTTGTGGAGTAAAATAATACTGTAAGGGCCAAGAGATACAGTGCCTGTACACTCTGAGGAGGGGTATCAATCATGAGGTGCATGTGTGCCTTCCATATCAGTATAAAATACGTTACAAAATGGCCGGTTCGTTTTCTAAAATCTGTTAACGTCTGGACACATTCAAAGCCAAAAAAATAGCCAATACATGCTGTTCATGCACCTGTGACTGCACGTTGAATTCACCAAACTACTTTTTGCAATTGTATACACGGTTTGTGCAGAAAATCCAATTGTGATTTGTAGTGGAAAAAAAATGTGATTAGTAGTAAAAAATCACTATTATGCACAGCCTCTCGTGGCTTATTGCTTTAGTTGAACCTTCAACACAGATCATCCATAGTGAGACCAAAGTCCCCATGGGAACAAGTAATGATAATGATTGATTTTTTTCCCCCCACAGCAAATCCATTAACAACAAAAACAGAACCTATAGGGCATACATGAACGGTTTGTTCTCTCAAAGCAGTATGTGAACATCAAACATACGTATATGTTTCCACAATACACGTGCAAAAAAAAGTATGTGTGAAAAATTACAATGAAAGATTAATGTTTAATCTTGTTAAAATTCTGAATTGAGTTCACTTAATAGAAAAGTCATTATCCATGGAGTGGTAACAATCATCGTTGGTCAAGGGCCAGTACAGAGTTGAAGATATCCAGCCTCTAGGATTTCTGTGGTTGTTATTTTACATTCACTTACAATACATAGACATGAAAAACCTAGCTTGGTGAAATTGCTCACAGACTGTTCAGAAGCAATGCCAAGGCAACAGAAGTACCAGAACCCACATGCAGAGAAAGAGAGAAAAAAAAACAAAGAGAGGGAAGTTTTTTAAGCTGAGAATCAATTTCTCAAGTTAAAATGGATGTTACCAAATAATAGAGGGGAAAGAAATAGCCAAACGTACTAATTTATCACATATGACTCAATTCAAGCATACACTCCAAATCCAAATCATCCTCCTGTTAAAGTGCCCATTTTTAGAACCTAGTAGGTGATGCAGAGGCATTTGTCAGGGTTATGAGATTCAGAATTGAAAAAGCCTTTTAAATTCCAATTCGATCCGATGTGAATTTGGATTGAAATACCAAACAAGATACTGAAATTTTAATTTCAATGCAAGGAAGAACAAATAAATGATATTGAACTGAAATTCATTGTTAACTAGAAAAAATGAGTTTTTCCATGACAGACAGAAAGAATGATTGATTGACAGAACAACAGACAGACGAACCGACAGGCAGATAGAGATAGACGGATGGGGTCTACAGCAGACGAGAGTCCGGTTAAACTGGATTGGGGGTGGTTAGTGCGCTGAAATGCAGCAATCAAAAGTGCCACAATTGTTTAGTGAACAGTTTTTGGTAGAAAACGATCATTCACTGACATCTCTTCCACTTAAGTCTTTAGTCTTAAGCGGAGAAGAAGTGAAGTACAGCAGTGTGGTGCAGAAAGTCCCTGGGGTGCTGTGGGCCAGTCCTGCGGCAGAGATGGAGCCAGTATGGCCCCGTCTACAGAGTGAAAAACACTACAGTGCAAACACATTCTGCAAACCTGACATTTGGGATTGTTTATATATTGTGATGAGAAGTACTTTGATTAGTAATTTACAACTTATTTCAACATTGTTAGGAGTGCGTATGCGGGAAAGACTCTTATACGAGAGTAGTATGAAAGCATATTTGTGGTCTTGATGCAGTCTCCACAGTGTACTGGTAATGATGGACCTCTGAGGTTTGTTAACTGCAAAGTCATGCTTTCACATTGCCTGTAAAACAGGATGATGGCACATTGAGGCTGGGTGTCAGAATGTCTGCATCAATCTGTGTGTGTATGCGGGTCTGGGGGCATCTGGTGCACAGCTGTAACTCTTCTGCAGACAGTGTCATGAAGTGCAACCTTGCTGGAGGTCAGTCAGGCAACAGCCACCCATGATGATGCCTCCAGTCACTTCACTGCGGCTGAGTCAACAAGAGCCTTTAGTGCTAAAGACGCTGAAATACCTGCACTAATGGAAGACCTATTTACCTCAAAACACATTTTATTGAAAATGTTGATACCACCAAAAAATATTTGGACTCCTCCCTCGTGTCATGGTTACTGTGAGGCAAATGCATGGGCCCATTTTTGGAGGATTCAGAAGCTGAAATGTGAAGCATTTCATTTTATTGTTTTATTTAAAAAAAAATTATTATGCATATAATGAAATAAATATTATTAAATTAAAATGTAAACAAATGAAAATATGAAGTGTTTCCTTGGCGACTAATTAAAATAGTTACGTTAAAATACTAACATTACTAATATTAATAAAAACTGAAATAAACTCAAAGGTAAATTTAAATAAAAATAAAAGAAATGACAAAAGCATACAATTATAAATGAAAAGCAGACAAAGTAAAATTAAAATAAACTGAAATTATAAAAATAACAGTCAACTTAAAATATGAATAAATTCTTAACAGCATATAAACTTTTTAAATAACACTGGCTAACACGAATGTCATTTACATCTTGTGGCTATATTATTTGAAACAGTGAAATATGCAATTTCGCCCCATTCACTTACATTGTAGGTTCCTCACTGTAATAGATTTTTACTTATTTTAATAAAAGGAGGGACAAGTGGACATTTTTTGTTGTTGTTAAAGGGTTAGTTCACCCAAAAATGAAAATTAAGTCATTAATTACTCACCCCCATGCTGTACCAACCCCGTAAGACCTTCGTTCGTCTTCGGAACACAAATGAAGATATTTTTGATTAAATGTGAGAGCTGGATCACTCCTCCATAGGCTCCCTAAGGGAATGAATCCTGACGGCCCAGAAAGTCAATGAAGAAAATGTTTAAATATTCCATGTCACAACAGTGGCTCAACTATAAGTTTATCAAGCGACGAGAATACTTTTTGTGCGGAAATAAAACAAAAATAACGACTTTATTCGACTATTCCTTTTCTTCCTTGTAGGCCTGAAACGAGACTTCAAGAGATTTCCATGACGCACGCGCGAGAACTTAACTGAAGTAGTTGAAGGAGATCGCAATTCTCGCGCATGCGTCGTGGAAATCTCTTTATTTCCGCACAAAAAGTATTCTCGTCGCTTGATAAACTTATAGTTGAGCCACTGTTGTGACATGGAATATTTAAACATTTTCTTCATTGACTTTCTGTGCCGTCAGGATTCATTCCCTTAGGGAGCCTATGGAGGAGTGATCCAGCTGTCAGATTTAATCAAAAATATCTTCATTTGTGTTCCGAAGACGAACGAAGGTCTTACGGGGTTGGTACAGCATGGGGGTGAGTAATTAATGACTTAATTTTCATTTTTGGGTGAACTAACCCTTTAACATGGTGATGGCGCAGTGGATAAGACACATGCCTTTGGTGTGAGAGACCCGGGTTCGAATCCGCTGTGAGACACCAATGTGTCCCTGAGCAAGACACTTAACCCCTAGTTGCTCCAGAGGCGTGCGACCTCTGACATGTATAGCAATTGTAAGTCGCTTTGGATAAAAGCGTCAGCTAAATGAATAAATGTAAAATGTAAATGTAAATGTAACATTATGCCACAAATACTGTCAATTGAGTTTAACTGTACAGATTTCAAAATATATCAATGATACTCACCTAATAGCAAATAAAAGATGTTGCCTTATTTCACTTCCTATAGTTTTGTTGTTTACAGTGGGACAGCCCTAAAAAAAAAGTCTGACTCTTTAGGAAGCGCACTAACTACTCAACTAGAGAGCGGACTAAGACACACTCTATGTGCTGGACTTCGATGTCCAAGACTCAATAACCAGAAAAATGATCTTCCAGGCCTAGTTTTGTCTTGGCCGAGACAATCGGACTAGACAGAGAGTGGCTATGTGCTGAAAATAGACAGTTTAACCTGTTTGTTTCAGCAGGGCCTGTAGTGCTGTCTCTATTCTGGCTTCCTCACGGCCATCTCAGGACATCCTGACTACACTGGTCAATGCCTAGAAGAATAGAGGACTTCCTGTAAGTTTGCTGTGCTCTCTTCTAAGGAATAGGGAACAGCGGGAATAACATACCATTCTTCAGGCACTCCAAAGACATTCCTGCAATGAAGGGGAAGTTCCTATTTGCGAAGTTCCTTTTCTGCCAAACTTCATACAAAAGGACATCAAAAATATTTCCATAACATGCGTATATAATTAGTAATCAAATTACCAAGCAAGAATTTAAAAAGTCCATTATAAAATGGCAAAAAATGCTGTATACTTGGAGACATGACTTTGTCTACGATGGAGACAAAGTCATGTCATCTATAAATATCATTGAGACTTGGGGATGGACTTTTGACTTGGGTCAACAGCACCCTAGGGACAAATTTAGCAACTTATTTCATCAGTACAAATCTAGTTTTCACTATGAAAGCAGTACCTAGGTCACCAGACTTTGTCCTGAATAACATAGCTAAATCTAAGACTCAAAAACAGCAAAACTGAGCCATAAGACATAGAAAGTAAAAGGTCAATCAAGACGACAGCAGGGTCCAGCTGTGCCTGACTTTATAAAGTATGCCTGCTGGAGGAGACTGTCATGAACTCCCTCCGCTTGGCTTTTGTTTGCACTGGGACATGATCGTTTTATGGCTCTTCTTTATTTGAATTGATGATAAAGCTGTTGCTATTTGTTTTCTGAGACAATGGGGCCGAGAGTGGCTCCCGCTGCTCAGTGAGGCCCACAAATCAGTACAGCACACCAGACATCACGCACGCACACACAGACACGTGCTACAAAACACGACTACCCGAGACCACATTCACACCAGAACAAAGGTCCAGCTCTTCACTTCCTGTTTGACAAATATTCTGTTCCACAATTACTTTTATAATAGGGATGCAATCAAAAATAGATCAACTTTAGGAAACATGTTTTAAGACACCCTTGTTACATTCACTTGTGCTCCGTCTAGCCGTGTTCCCCAATCATTTACTAAACATTGATGCAAATTGCTGTCTGACAAACCACACTGCAAGGCATCACTAGAGTTGACAACTTAATCAAATCACAAAATTAAAACTGAGGCACCTTTATGGAACTTTTGCATATAGTGGTTACTGATTTTAAGCATGTTGAGTATTGCTTTGCATTTGAAAAGTCAAATGCAAATTAGTGGATGAGAGTTATGGATTTCTTAATGGCCAGCAGTGATATGGAAAGCTAGGGTGGTCGATATATTTTTATATACATTATACAATTCATTAAATCACACAAGATGAACACAAAAGTCCAGTCCATATAGAGATTGTCTCTTGAGAAGACTTAAACCACTCGATTCGCATGAATTTCTTAATGAATGTCATGAAACGTCAAATCTTTTGGTTACCTGGAATTTTAATTGAGGGACAGAAATTTCATTAAAAATATCTTAATTTGCATTACAAAGATTAACGAAAGTCTCAGTAAATTACGATTGTAAACATTTATTCAGTTCACAAAAATAAAAATAAATAAAAATAGGGGTGTAACAATATATCGCAATACAAAAATGATACATTATGTATCGTGGATAGTGACCATCTGTGGTGACAATCTATATTATTTGAAATATTTCTAGCCAGTTACAGAGAGCAAGCATGTTCATTTAAATTTATTTTGTTTTTTGAATCATGAATATTTTTATTCTGGTGTCACCATTGTCCTGTGCATTGGGTTTCCAGCACCAAGTCCAAGCCTATTCATTTCCACCCACAATATAATACCAAATTTAACATTTTAATCAACAGTACATTTTTTGTTAACCTTTTACCATATGTCTTGGAGTATCGCAATAATATCGTATCGTAATATGTATCGAATCGTGAAATGAGGGTATTGTTACACCACTAAAAATTTTTAAATCAATAGATATTTGAAAACAGAAATACTATCCATTGACAAAGACGAGTGTCAGTAGAATATGGCAGTGATAAAGTGAATAGAAAAACACTTTTGTTATTCTGCAAAGTGGATGGTTATCGGCCGATAATCTCAAAATTAGGGCTGGGTATTGGCAAGGGCATACCGATACGACACGTATCACGATACATGGGCCACGATACGATATATCACGATACAATACAATACGATACATATTGCGATATATTGCAGCAAGTTTTTTTTTTAACCTCCTACGACCTGGTGTCCATCGCATTTTTGCTAGTGTTGAGCATAATACTTAATTCTGTGTAACTGGAACGTGTTTTCCACAAACCCGGACACTTACACTGCCATCTGGTGGTGTCAGGAGAGAAAAAAATTATATAAAATAAAATAATAATAAATGTCAAGATGGCGGAGAACACAGGCGACATGTCACCAAGGGGGTAATCCATCAGCCGGAAGTTGAAGCCTCGCGGGAGCCGCCATTGTAGAAGAACTTCACCTGCTGTTAGCATCCCATTGACTCCCATTCATTTTGGCGTCACTTTTACAGCGAATAACTTTACATCTGAGGCGTCCAAAGGCTTAATTTGTCGATTATTTATTTCTAAAGAAACACGACAATGTATAAAATGCTCCATTACTTTGTATCTTACGTTACGACCCCGTAGAAGCCGTTTTTGTAAAAATAGGCTAAAGATTGCGTCATAACCACAGGACTTTCTGTCGCACAATAGAGACATTACCATATAGACAGGAGGAGAAGCTCGCGGCAATCTTTTACTGTCTATGAGGCAATCGGGGGGACATGAAGGCACAAAGTCAAGGGAGAAGCCTATAAATAGAGAGTCCATAAAAGCAACGGGACAAAATATTTCAACAACGTTTTTGAGGAATTAGGTGATTCCGATCTATCTTGGCACAGCTACTAGAAGATTTTCAACAATCAGACTGTCGTCACGCTCAGTTTGAGCCTGCGCACTCGCTCAGACATCAGACAGGAAGTGCAATAATCGGGCTTCAAGTCTTCTCCGTTGAAATCAATGGGGTCGCTGTGTCCATTTCTTTTACTGTCTATGCATGTCACCCAGCCACACCATACCAAAACGTCCACAAGGTAAAAATTAAATAACATTTCATTGTTGATTCTTGTTCTCATTGTTGAGTTTTGTTCTGGATTATAGGGTTGTATGATTAAAATGGCATGCACATTTGACAAACAGTAAAGATTTACTATGCTGCTAAATGACAATGGGTCTTAACTTCGTTGCAACTGTTTAAGAATGTTAGCAAAAAAATGAAATTTGTAGCTTCGTGACGCACACTGGCTCACTCTCTCGAGCGCGCACACACACACACGATCGCGCGCGTACACGTACACACACACTGTGCTCACGCGATCGCACACACACACTCTCTTGCTCACTCACGATCGCGCGCACACACTCTCTCTCTTCCTTACTCGCGATCGGACACTACACTGGCTGCGTGGCGTGAGCGTGGCGTTTCTGTTGCGTGTCAGCTGCGTGGCGGCTGCGTCGCGTTTTCTGTGTCTTTGCACACCAGAAACGTGTCTGACGCGGCGCGGCTGCTGCTAGGTGATACAGGGAGGACGTATAGTGGAAGCCCTATATAGGCTACTTCATATTAAGCATAAATATAGACACTGTCAGCAGTATTGACAGCAAAATAGACTAGGCCTACATAATATTTCGTTCTGCTTTGACAGGTGCAATATTTGAAAATTGATCATTATTTATTTTTAAATTATATGTAGGGGCCTATATCTGAATTTATGTCAAAACCTAGACTTTCAACCATCAAAATGTAATTTATTAATATGTATTCGTGTACAAAATGACATATAAACATCTTTTCCTATTCTATTTTGCCTGGAAACGCTTCCAACACGCTTGCGTGTCGCGTGAAAAATAGGCGTCGGTTCTATTTCTAGCATGCACGCGTTTTCCGAGCGGCTCGAGCCGCGCCTGAGACGCGCGTGTCACGCAGGCAGTGTGCAAGCTCTAACCTGTTAACATGGGAGCTGAAATAAAAACGGACACGCCACGCAGCTGAGACGCGCACGCCACGCAGCCAGTGTGTCTCCGGCCTTATACACACACACGCGGGCGCTCACACACTCGTGCTCGCACAAACACACACTCACTCTCTCTTTCTCTTTTGCTCACTCGCTCTGAAAGCTGCAGGCGTTTTTAAATTTTCCGCCATTTTCTCACTCCCGCTAACTTACATTGGCCGTAGCATGAACATGAAACAACAGGACGCATCACGTATGGTGTTATTTCCCTGTCAAATGTCGAGAGCGCATTATTGTAGCGCGAAAGTACATTAATATAATGCGCGAGCGTGAATCTCAATGCTCGCGCGCGGAATATAATGCGCGAGCGCAAATCTCTCTGCTCGTGCGCGGAATATAATGTTCCGAGCGCGAATCTCTCTGCTCACGCGCGGGAACTGGGCGCGCTCTGTCAAATACATGCTGCTCTTGTAAGAATTTTCTCTGGGCTCGCTCAGAGAATATGCCTGCACTTAAAACTTGTTCAGTGCAATCGCGAATCTCTCCTCTTCGCTTAAAGTAAGCGTGTATGTGCTTAGACTGTGTCCCGTGCGTTCGCGCATGCCTTATTACTCTTCTCTTCGATTTCTTTCTCTTTGCTCTTGGCATAAACGCTGTCAAAACGGCAACAACCAATCAGAAATTTTTATTCCATATCTTATGTAGGGTTTTTTCCCCCTTTTTTCTGCTGTTCTGTAAAGCACTTTGGCCAGCCAGTGGCTGTTGTAAAAATGAGCTACATAAATTAAATGAATTTTAACTTGTGAATGTCATTGGTTGTTTTTGGTCATAATCCTTGTCCTTGTGTTACCATTGTCTCTTGTCTAGCTTTGTTCCCTGTACCATTGTTGTTGATTCTATGTTTAGTCCGATGTTCATGTTTATGTTCATGTTAATTTCATATTGTCACTTCAACCCAAATCGGTTTATTGGAATAAACTATACTTGGGTTCAATTCAACTCGACTTCAGTGAACTATATTACACATATAATAGACATGATTCATGATTCATGATTCTATCTTTCTAGATCTTGTTGTCTTAATTTTAAAATCTGAAAGTTCTTGTTTTAGGTTCTTCATATAGGCCTATTATATAGGCTACCTTGTTATATAAAAAACATTAAGAAAGGTTTTAATTAGTGATGGGCGATACTGCAAATTTCTGTATCGATCCGATACCAAGTAAATACAGGGCCAGTATCGCCGATACCGATACCGATACTTTTTCATTTTAAAAGCATGCATTTGAACTTGTATGCACTTTCCTGTGCTAGAGCAGTGTGTCATGATTTATGAGGTGAATGCATCATTAATATGCTAAATCTGAACACGTTTTCATGACTACTAGGCCTAAATATTTTGTGATTTGTGCTCTCAACTCCACCTTTAATTAGTCAGTGACTTTTACAAAACTACCCTAATTATAGTACTAGCCTACTAGTACTAGCCTACTGTTCAAAAGTTTGGGGTCTGTAAGTCAACTGGTAACACTTTATTTTAAGGTGCTTGTAATAAGCAGTAATTAACAGTTAATAAGACATTTATAAGACCTTATAAGATGCATATAAGCATTAACTACTTTATATAAGGGTTAATTAAAGGTCCAGGCCCTGAAGAGATCAGGGAAACTACTCCCTCTTGGGAAGGTCAATTTTTAAGGGACTGGGAGTTTGTGTTACCATTTATGTTTGTTTGGCTGTTCTAAAAGTGCAATGTATTGATACTTGAGAAATGTATTATTTAATTTAATTTATTTAATATAATTAGTTCATGATTATATGCATCTTATAAGGTCTTATAAGTGTCTTATTAACTTTTAATTACTGCTTATTACAAGCACATTAAAATAAAGTGTTACCAGATTTTTATTTCTCTTAGTAAAAACTGTAATATTACAATTTAACCATTTAACATAGGCTATCTGTTTTCTATGCCATAGTAAACTGTAATTTATTCATGTGATCAAAGCTGAATTTTCGGCATCATTACTCCAGTCATGATGATAATTCATTTTAATATGCTGATTTGCTGCTCAGGAAACATTTCTTATTATTATCAATGTTGAAAACAGTTTCATATTTTGTTGGAAACCATGATAGGCCTACATTTTATGCAGAATTATTTGATGAACAAAGTTGAAAGAACAGCAGAAGTAGATTTTTTTTTACATTTTTTTTTACAGTGTAAAACCCTTGACTGTCACTTTTGATCAATTTAATGCATCGATCCTTGTTGAATAAAAAATATTAATTTCATAAAAAAGATCTTACTGACGTCAACATTTTAAACCGTTATGTACAGTTTTGGTTTGTTTATTGCGAAATAACTTCCGATTGTTTCTCTGTCATCTAAGCAAGGCTTCATTTCCCAAACGCACTGGGCCTGTGAGCTCAGCGAAGCACCAGCATCGAACGCTCTCTGTGATTGATTGGTTTCGTCTTGTATACAGATGACTAGGAGAAAAGGTTCTATCCTACACAATTACCCGCTAACATTCGCTTATTTTTCCACTTAGAAGCTTATTTTACGCACTGAATTGCGTGCTAAATTAATAAAAAATTACTGGTAAAAATAAATACACATATGGATCGATATTTTAATGTGAGGATCATCTTCGATCGATCGAGGAACGTTATCTTAATGTTTTTCTAAGATAATGAAAAACGTTTCATTTAATAAAAAAAAAAAAACATTAAGAAAGGTTTTAATAATTATTAAAACTAGTGATGGGCGGATCGATCCTGAAGTATCGATACTTCGAGTTCGATACTGACGTGGTATCGATCCGCCCATCACTAGTTTTAATAATTATTAAAACCTTTCTTAATGTTTTTTTTTTTTTATTATTAAATGAAACGTTTTTCATTATCTTAGAAAAACATTAAGATAACGTTTATATAATGGGAGAATTGAACGTTTGAATAACGTTCTTATAACCAGGAAATAACGTTAATACAACGTTTATATAACGGGAGAATTGAACGTTCTTATAACCAAGAAATAGCGTTACAACGTCTAAAAAACTGGATGTTTTGAAATTCCCTATAACATTCAGAAATAACGTTTTTATAACTTAATGGGAACGTTCCGAAAACGTTCTTATAACCTAAAATTGTTAGCTGGGGAAGAGGAGAGATTCGCGATTGCACTGAACACGTTTTAAGTCCAGGCATATTCTCTGAGCGAGCCCAGAGAGAGAATTCTTACAAGAGAAGTGTATCTGAGAGCGCGCGCCCAGTTCCCGCGCGCGAGCAGAGAGATTCGCGCTCGGCACATTATATTCCGCACGTGCGCAGAGAGATTAGCGCTCGGCACATTATATTCCGCGCGTGCGCAGAGAGATTCGCGCTCGGCACATTATATTCCGCGCGTGCGCAGAGAGATTCGCGCTCGGCACATCATATTCCGCGCGCGAGCTGAGAGATTCACGCTCACGCATTATATGAATGTACTTTCGCGCTACAATAATGCGCTCTCGACATTTGACAGGATAATAACGCCATAATCACGGAGACCGATATCTGCGCGCGAGAGAGACCAAGTGTCTGAGCATTAGTATGCGTGCGCTCTTTTAGGGCGCTTTCACACTTGGTTCGATTGCTCCCCCCCTCCCCCTGCCCCCGATGGACTGTGTTCACATTATATTATTTCTATCCGAGCCGCGGTACGCTTGCGTCATCAGGCTGCAGCTGGCGTAATGGTGTTGCTTGGTAACCGCGAATGAAAAGGCGCCCAAAATGAAGACTTGCTCGGCTGACATTTGTTCCTCTATTTTTTAACCTTTGGTTTTGTTTTCAACATAGACATACAGAAACACACTTGCGTCTGTCTACCGCAAAAATTCTGAAAACGTTTCAAAGACAGCGGGCTGTCCGCCGAAGACAATTTTTGCGGAGGCAAGCAGAATTTATCTCTCTGCTTGCGGTGCGTCAATCCCGCTTTTCATCAAGGTATATATACACACACACACACATACACACACACACACACGCACGCACGCACGCACGAAAGAGAAAGTGATGCGCGTGCGACAGCCGACTGTCCTGACGACCACATACATCAATAACGGTTCACTTCCGCGGTTTGGTTCATAGCGTTCATATCAGCAGCGAACCGTACCAGAGTTCACATGAACCGTACCCCAGACCACCTTTTTTAGCGGACCCGAGTACGGTTCGCGGGTGCGCACCCGAGTTCGGAAGACAGTGTTCACATCATCCAAACGAACCGAACTCTGACGTCATTCGAACCCGGGTGCGCACCAAAAGTGCTAGTGTGAAAGCCCCCTTAGACACACTTGGATATTTTTTTTTTAAATATCGATACACTATCGTGAAAAAAATATCGCGATAGTTAGCTGTATCGATATTTTTGCACAGCCCTACTCAAAATGTCCAAATATTGCCTGAATAAACTGATTGGCCGATATATCAGTCTATCACTAGTTCAAATATTGCATTTTAATAAACAATGACTGCTGTCACTTCCACGTAGGATCCTGCCCATCTTTATTTTAAAACAGCTCCACAAAAAAAGAAGTCCAAAATTAATACTCTCAGAGGACATATTAGATGTTCCAGACAATGCCTGTAGCACAGCTTGCCAAAAGACAGAACAGATTATGATCGCTGTCCGAGAGAGCGATAGACAGAGGGGACAAGAGTCAGGGTGACACAGGCTGCTCAGAATACTCCCACTGACCTGAGGCCATATAATGAACCATAATGAATACAACGGGAGGTTGACTAAGAACTATGCAGCAAACTAAGCCCCTCTTGTTTGTTGGTAAAACCCAAAATAGCACAGCAGAACCACTCTGGTATGAGATGGAGGTGCCTGCCAAATTTGCAGAAGCACATGATGAACCGTTCTAATTGTTATGAGATGGTCTCTGGTCTGTCACCACCAAATGGGCAAAAATCACTCAAACCTTTAAGCTAAACAAATCTTAGATTTCCTGAAAGTGCTTAATTTATGATGCTGCCACAAAGTTAAAACTATTCCATAGGAAAAACCATTAGGGAGTCCTTCACAAACATGTGGTTGCATAAACAGGCAGGGCTGATGATCGCTTTATTTTTCTAAGCCCATTACAGCAGTACAGTACCATTAGCCTGATGTTAGTGCTTGAGTTAAGATTTATTGAGACACAAATGCTGAAGCCGACAGCTTTTCTTACTCTAGGCCATAAAGATCATTTACCATCATGTAAATGTAGTAATGATGAAGAAGATGAGAAAGATGAGCAAGTGTTCTGTCTTTGTGCTGTCAGGCACCTGTAGGTCCATTCGCATTCGGCCTGCAGGAGTACAGCTGCTCTTCACCTGCTCTAGGCCAAGACTGACTGCAAAGAGACCAGGGTCTGTTTCAACAAGTACAAAAACACTTAGAACTCCTTTTAACACTCTATATTCCTCAACCCAAATGTTCCTGTGGCTAATACATTACAGAAGTCTAAGCCTGCCTGGGATTCATAACTTTTTCTCAGCCAAACCATACAGCTTTTTCAGTAAACAATAGAATTCTTCCATTTAGAGGAGGATTTAATTTAACCATAATTGCTATTTCTTAGCTGTAAGAATAGCAGTTTGAGCACGTATGTGTTAGAATACTCTGACATATGAAGTCTGCTGTCAAAAAGTTTGAAACAATCACAAAGTTGTGAAGGAACTGGCGCAATAACTTTGCACACCATTTAGGCTAGTTTACATAAAAAATTGTGATTATCTGTGGTTGTAAAAGAAATGTCATCAAATTGGGCAGACGCTGAAACAAATGAGTAGTGTGTTAACAGCTGTCTGAATGGTAGAAATACAGATAAGGAGAAAAAAAAGCTGTTACATGTGTAAATAGCAGCTCTGTTTACTGGAAAACGGGTTTAGCGAGTGTTATGTGAAAAAATGGCTATCACCTACAAATGCTGTAATGCTAACCTCTTAATAAATGCAACCAATATCACATTTATTCATGTAATAATTTTTTTATATATATATAATTAATTAAATCATTTCATTTTTTTATCAGTTTAACTGAGCATTGCATTTTTAGCACAATCTCGCAAACCCACAGCAGTTTACTATTGAACCTCTCGAGGACCGTGAACCCCCATTTGGGAAACCCTGTTTTAGACTAATGGAAAGTTTAGTAGTTGCAAAGGGACCATTTAAACTCATAATTGTCAGCAAGCAGCAAACTGAAGGGAATAATTATTAAACAGCCAACACCTTTTTTCCTTAACAAACACCATTTAATTATTCAAACCCTCTGATTCACTGTTTCAAAACTCACTTGCATGTCACACCTCTGTTGTGCACTCTCACAGATGCTTCATCATTCAGCTTCAGAATACCTTTTTATAAATTACTTAGGGCTCCTCACTGCACATTACACAGCAAACGAGTATGTTAACTGAATGAACTGTTACCTAAATGTACTGTTTTCCAAGCAAGTAAACAACATTGCTAAATTTGAGGAATCCAATGAGTGTAGTTATCAAGAAGGCTTATATAACACCCACAAGTTGTTACTGTAGGAAGAAGCTTTGTGATTCGTCTCAGCATCAACATATGCAACTTGGCACGACAGCACTAGATTGAATCCAGACCAGTAGCGGCACACATGCTAGGCAATGAAGACACAACCTCCACCCATCCTAAAATAATAAAACATTGATGCAAAAGTGCCATTCTTATCTGTAATCCAACAAGGACATAACAGATACGTTTCAAAGGTTTCCTTCTGTCAAGGAAAAACACGAAAGAGATTTTTCACCCATTCATCACACTCATCTCACACAAGAAAGAGTCCCTGACCAGCCTCTTTCTCTTTTACTATCAACAGCAAGTGCAATTTATAGTTGCATATACCAAAACTAAACTGCAAACTGTATTCTGAAAATTCTGGATTTACTGTTGCACTGTGTCCAACTATTGCACAGCAAACTGTGAAGAAAAACACAAACAAAACAATTTCAAAGCCTGTCATTAAAGTCATCACTTGTGGAAAGCTGGAGGAAGAAAAGATTCTGTTAGACACATTGTGACAGATGTTCATCCTGGAAAGGAATCCGCTTCCTGTTGCACAAGAACATGTTCATCTTAAATGATGTGCTTGTACTCTCGAGAAGAGCCAATTGGCTCTACAAGTGTAAGAGCTGGGCAGGCTTGTGGGGAGTTGCCTGGAAAGCCTGTGATCGTGAACGAGAAAAGAGAAGAGAGACAAAGTATGGACTTACGTCAAATGCTTCCCGCCGCAGCCCTTCGGTGTTCCTCAGCCAGCATCGGCTCAGCTCGCTTAACTCCAGAATGGGCTGAACTTTAAGCCGAACTGTGTCACCTGACTGCCGAATCATCTCCACGATCTCATCCCTGTTCTTGTTCTCCACATTTCGCCCATTGATCTCCACCAGCCTGTCTCCAGGAACCAAACCAAGTGCCAGGTCCTTGGTACCGGCACCTGGCTCCGCAAAATGGACTACTCTGCGATAGACCGTTCCATCCGTGCCGCGGTCCAACATGGTGGTGCGCCGCAGTGAGAAGCCGAAATCTCCAGTGTTACGCCTCTGGAGAACCAGCTCCCGAACCTCGGGCGTCTGCGGTGGCACGACAGCAGGCAAGCGGAGATCCGCAGGAAACGTCTTGTCCACAACCTCAGGAATCTGCACTTTTTTCCCAGCAGGAGGCTGCTGCTGATGTTGAAGACTTGGCTTACGTTGGGGGTCAAAGATCTTGGTTTCTACTTGCGGCGATGGGGCAGCAGAGTTCTGCCCAGAAGGTGTGGAACCTTCGGACGGACTTTCATCTTTATTCCGCTGAGAAAAGGAGAAGCGTTTCATGATGGAACCCATTTGTGAGTTTTGCATGGCGAGGGAGCCAAACCTAGCTGCCCGCTCCTTGACAGAGCTCCGATGGCCATCTTGACCATAATCGCCCTTCAGATCATCACTGGAACTGGCTGCGCTGAGCTGATCTGCATCCAGGACCATGCTGCTGCGGTTACTGAGGCCATCCGACTCAATGTCAGTCAGGTTGAGCTCAGTGCTGCTGGCAACTTTAATAGGGATAGGGTTGGAGATCTCCAACTTGTTCTTGGAGTCACGCTTGGAGCTCCGGTTGAGGTTGAAGAAGCCCCGCCTCATGCTCATCTCATCGAGGCTTCGGAGCTCAGCTGCAGACATCCGTTCCCTCCTGTCTCTCTTGTCCTTTTTCTCCTTCCTAACTCCATCCTTCTCCTTGTCTTTTTTGATCAAGTTGAACATATTGTCCCCAAAAGTAGTCTACGTTCCACTACAGAAGCACCAATGTTTTTAGAAGTGAGAGATTTTTCCATACAGAGACAGAGTGGCTTCTGTACATCCAGAATGGATAATTATGGCTCCCTGGAGAGAGAAAAATATAGCATCAATAATATTATCATTTTTCATGTTTCTTTGCACAATGAGAATATTTTAGATTCTTGTCATGTCATAATTTCCAACTAAATTGAAACTGAATATCCTGGATTACAATATGCAATTACTTTGTGAAAAGGTAAAGTGCAGTTGAAATCACTGACTGGCCTTCACTCACGAAATAGACTTCTATACCATAATGTGACATGATAATATTCACCGGAATAGCAAAATTGACAAGTTTTAGTCTAAGGAAGACACGTATCATTATTTCACTAAAGGATGTGAAACAAACAGGGTTTAAGGAATTGGGGAGGTGCTATCAAAGCCACGGGCCTCTAACATTCCTATTTTCCCACCAGCAGGAGACTTCATCATCCAAACAAGTTCCATTAACCAGGTGCCAAATTCTTCCCTATAATACAGGAAGGCAATTTGGGCAATTCTTCCCCAAAAAAGGTTTGATGCAGACTTAATGCAATACTCAATGATAGTACCTAATACTACCTACTTTACTAATTGTACTACTATTTATAATTTGAGTTCAACAATAATATATAAATGCAACACATAGTAAACCCTAGCTAGTATAAACAATAAAACAGAAACATTTATTATGATAATAATGATTATAAAATGCATTATGAATATAAGCCTGAGCCTGAAAGCACTTAAAGATGTCAGACTTCTCAATGCATTAGTCCAATGAGTTATTCTCATTTTCGTTTGCATCAGCATCAGTCTCTTTAAAGCACAGAATATTAGCTTGAATTTCATGAGGGTTTTGGAATATTCTGATTATCCTCAGCATGTTTGAACAAGCATATAAAAGTTAAAGTCTCTTACAAAAATGTACTAAGGTAACCAGTTAGCTCCAAAACCCAACAGTTTTAATGGGTATTTGACATGACACAAAGGAGTGGCATCAGTGTCCAGCAGTGTGCATGATACAACCTTCATATACATATAAACTTTTGCTCATTCGTTAATGAATACATGCAGTTTTGATGGCCTCATAATAATAGAGAAAGTAATCTGAGAATAGTGTCTAGTCTGAGAATGTATTGTGTATTGACTAACATTAGAATGCTAGATTTTCGTTTACTTGCATAACTGTTGTTAATAAATTGATAAACCCTATATGCACTTGACCACTGACATGAAAGGAAAGTGAGGGCGACTCCCTTGTCCTCCTCCACACACACCTATAATGCTATAATATAATTAAGCGTTCTATTACAATGTAGCCTATAAACCTGCGGTTTGCTACATTGTATCATTGACGCACTATAGGCTAGAGAGATACAATCCAGGCGAGAGTCACATAAAAGGAAAACACACGTTAGGACAAGAAACCTTATATAAATTGCCCGGTCAGTCAACCGGAGCGGCGAGAGACTCGTCAATCTTCAGCAGCAGGAAAGCCAAACGCTAACGCTCAAAATCAGCTTCCAAGCCTTTAAATTAGCTGGACACGGACTGAACCTGTTAAACACAGACCACCAGAGTACACACATTTTAGCGTGAAACTACCCAACAGAATGAACAGAGAATGTAAGAACCCTCCGACTACAGTTAGCAGGTCAGTTAGCATGAGTAAGTGGCTGATAAGGGTCCTTTCTTCGCCTCTTTATCCAGCAGCGGACTGCTGTTGATCCCATGCTTACATCCCTGACATGGGATTTTACCTCCTGAAAATAACTGGATGTTATCTTGTTTAACAGCATTAAAACATAAATAGATATATACATAAAAGTCCGCTGGACTCACCGTTGTGAGGTATCCAGGTTTTTGGTAGGGAACGGTGTTGTTTCTGTTCGTTCTATCCTCTAGATGGGCGCAGCTGAACGTGAGCAGGCGAGCACTGTTGTAAATATATAGTGATAAAGGCGGTAGGGTAGGTTGGCCTCACGCTGCTTATTGTTCGGTGAGAAGAAACGGCGACATCTGCTGTCTGTGTTGAGAACTGCAGCTGCAGAAATCAATGTCAGACACGTTGTTCAGTGGAATAAAAATCTATTGTCTCGTTATGATTTTGGTGGTCGTCACTCGTCACTTGCTAGCTACTGTAAAATCATTTCAGAACAGGTCTAGAGATAGGCTATATAAACCTGACACCGAAGGGTCTCCGTTAGATCAAAGCTTTGGTATGGGTCAGAGTCTCAGATTTTAACTGAAAACATTTTTGCTCATTGAAATAAAGATGCAATAAAATATAAAACTGTTGCCTTGGTAATTAACTGAAATAGTGTTGTTGTTGTTTTTTGTAGCACTAAAAATACAAACTGGTTCTAAATAAAAAATAAACTGAACTAAAAAATAATAATAAAACCTAAAAAGTAATATTTAAAAATAATAACAATTACAAAAACACATAACAAAAATACTTAAATTAAAATACAAAACTGAAAATAAAAAAATAAAAGCTCATAAACAAAATTAATAAATCTTTGATTGTATTTACATGTTACAATTGCAGGTATTTATGGGCTTGAACTTTGACGGGATCTTGGGGTCACGTCTTAATTAGATTACATTACACTAATGCCCCTGCTTTTTTTTTTTTTTGCTTTTTTTTGCTTAAGCAATTATAAGTTACTAAATTGTGTACTAAGTTTAACTACCTGTGAGGACCTTTTTCTTTTTAAAATGACCTCACAAATATATTGACACATTTCAAAAATAAGTTTGTGAAGCCAAATTATGTTTTGTTTTGCACTTATGATTGCTTTCGATAATTAGTATAATGTGTTAATCATAATCGTGTACTTTTGTATATTTTACTCAGAGCAGCCTACTGTCAGCCTACATGTTACAGTTACAAAAAGTGGAGAGGAGGACTCAAGTGCAGCAACGGATGATTTATTAACAAAACAAAACAAAACACAAAGCAAAAACCCACAAGGGGGAAAACACAATGAATGAGACATAAAACAAAACTGAACTTGAAGAACAAACACTGACTCTGAACACAAAGACCATCACACGGAAACTGGGAAAACATATGACAACGATCCGACAAAGACTGCAACCAAGAGGAGACTTAAAAAGGGAACAAATCAAGAGGGAACAGGTGGAAGAACTCAAACACTAATCAGGTAACAAGGGGACCAGGGTGGGACGGGAGGGACAAAGTGTTTAGTCCTGGGAGACCCGGGCGAAACACCTAGTCCATCGGGCGGCCAGGGCGGTGAAGACCCCTCGGGCGGCCAGGGCGGTGAAGACCCCTCGGGCGGCCAGGGCGGTGAAGACCCCTCGGGCGGCCAGGACTGTGAAGACCTCTCGGGCGGCCAGGGTGGAGAAGACCCCTCGGGCGGCCAGGGCGGAGCAGAATCCTCGGGCGGCCAGGGCGGTGAAGACCCCTCGGGCGGCCAGGGCGGAGCAGACCCCTCGGGCGGCCAGGGCGGAGCAGACCTATCGGGCGGCCAGGGCGGTGAAGACCTCTCGGGCGGCCAGGGTTCGGAGAAGACCCCTCGGGCGGCCAGGGCGGTGAAGACCCCTCGGGCATCCAGGGCGGAGAAGACCCCTCGGGCGGCCAGGGCGGAGCAGAACCCTCGGGTGGGAACATGCACTGGCTCTGCCTCCGGCTCTGGAACAGGCACTGGCTCTGCCTCCGGCTCTGGAACAGGCACTGGCTCTGCCTCCGGCTCTGGAACGGGCACTGGCTCTGCCTCCGGCTCTGGAACAGGCACTGGCTCTGCCTCCGGCTCTGGAACAGGCACTGGCTCTGCCTCCGGCTCTGGAACAGGCACTGGCTCTGCCTCCGGCTCTGGAACAGGCACTGGCTCTGCCTCCGGCTCTGGAACAGGCACTGGCTCTGCCTCCGGCTCTGGAACAGGCACTGGCTCTGCCTCCGGCTCTGGAACAACAGGCACTGGCTCTGCCTCCGGCTCTGGAACAGCAGCCACTGACTCAGGAACTGCCGACACCGGTTCAGGAACAGCCACTAAAACAGAAATGGTCACAAGGACAGACACAAATACAGAAACAAACACTGGGTCCGGAACCGACATGGGCTCCAGCTCTGGAACAGGCACTGACTCTGCCTCCGGCTCAGGAACAGCAGAAACTGGCTCTGCCTCCGGCTCTGGAACAGCAGACACTGGCTCTGCCTCTGGCTCTGGAACAGCAGACACTGGCTCTGCCTCCGGCTCTGGAACAGCAGACACTGGCTCTGCCTCTGGCTCTGGAACAGCAGACACTGGCTCTGTCTCCGGCTCTGGAACAGCAGAAACTGGCTCTGCCTCCGGCTCTGGAACAGCAGACACTGGCTCTGTCTCCGGCTCTGGAACAGCAGACACTGGCTCTGTCTCCGGCTCTGGAACAGCAGACACTGGCTCTGCCTCCGGCTCTGGAACAGCAGACACTGGCTCTGCCTCCGGCTCTGGAACAGCAGACACTGGCTCTGCCTCCGGCTCTGGAACAGCAGACACTGGCTCTGCCTCCGGCTCTGGAACAGCAGACACTGGCTCTGCCTCCGGCTCTGGAACAGCAGACACTGGCTCTGCCTCTGGCTCTGGAACAGCAGACACTGGCTCTGTCTCCGGCTCTGGAACAGCAAAAACTGGCTCTGCCTCCGGCTCTGGAACAGCAGACACTGGCTCTGTCTCCGGCTCTGGAACAGCAGACACTGGCTCTGTCTCCGGCTCTGGAACAGCAGACACTGGCTCTGTCTCCGGCTCTGGAACAGCAGACACTGGCTCTGTCTCCGGCTCTGGAACAGCAGACACTGGCTCTGCCTCCGGTTCTGGAACAGCAGACACTGGCATCTCCAAGATCCGAGCCAGACGCTCCAGACAGTCCGTCACAACCTTGGCGGCCACGCCAAAGGGGATCTCTGGCTCTGTCCCAGACTGGACATACGGAACGTGAACAGTCTCTCGCTGGGCGGACGGGACGTGAACAGTCTCTCGCTGGGCGGACGGGACGTGAACAGTCTCTCGCTGGGCGGACGGGACGTGAACAGTCTCTCGCTGGGCGGCTCTCGCTGGGCAGACGGGACGTGAACAGTCTCTCGCTGGGCGGACGGGACGTGAACAGTCTCTCGCTGGGCGGACGGGACGTGAACAGTCTCTCGCTGGGCGGACGGGACGTGAACAGTCTCTCGCTGGGCGGACGGGACGTGAAGAGTCTCTCGCTGGACGGACGGGACGTGAACAGTCTCTCGCTGGGCGGACGGGACGTGAACAGTCTCTCGCTGGGCGGACGGGACGTGAACAGTCTCTCGGTGGGCGGACGGGACGTGAACAGTCTCTCGCTGGGCGGACGGGACGTGAACAGTCTCTCGCTGGGCGGCTCTCGCTGGGCGGACGGGACGTGAACAGTCTCTCGCTGGGCAGACGGGACATGAACAGTCTCTCGCTGGGCAGACGGGACGTGAACAGTCTCTCGCTGGGCAGACGGGACGTGAACAGTCTCTCGCTGGGCAGACGGGACGTGAACAGTCTCTCGCTGGGCAGACGGGACGTGAACAGTCTCTCGCTGGGCAGACGGGACGTGAACAGTCTCTCGCTGGGCAGACGGGACGTGAACAGTCTCTCGCTGGGCAGACGGGACGTGAACAGTCTCTAGCTGGGCAGACGGGACGTGAACAGTCTCTCGCTGTGCAGACGGGCGTTTCCTCCTTTTCCGTCCGTGACGGCGAGAAGTAGGCTCTGAGCTGTCCCTCACTGGCCCAGGATCGAAGGGGGGCCAGGATGGAGAGTGGTGTTGAACCTCTTCTCGACCCTCTCCTCCTCCTCTACGACATCCACGGGTCCCCGAGAACCTGGCCAGACGCTCCGACTCCTCCCTTTGATGAACCATAAAAGCGAGGGCGTGAAAAATATTCATTCTGGATTCGTTAGAGGACGGAGTCATTCCGTCATGAAAGATAGTGGAAAACTGGGTCGATCCAAATGTAGCGATTGTGTAGTCTGGACAATCCAAGTCATCGTCGTCCATGCAAGCGTCATCATCCATCCAGTCAAAATCATCGTCATCCATGCTGCTGAGTCCTCAAATGGTCGGATCGTTCTGTCACGTTACAGTTACAAAAAGTGGAGAGGAGGACCCAAGTGCAGCAACGGATGATTTATTAACAAAAGAAAACAAAACACAAAGCAAAAACCCACAAGGGGGAAAACACAATAAATGAGACATAAAACAAAACTGAACTTGAAGAACAAACACTGACTCTGAACACGAAGACCATCACACGGAAACTGGGAAAACATATGACAACGATCCGACTAAGGCCCTGTCCCAAATGGAACCCTAAGCACTCGCGATCTTCCTCTGAGTCCGCACCTTCGTAACGTAATGCCGCTTTGACTGTTGGGAAGAAGTCTGCTGTGGAGTCCGCATCAGCACGGGCTCGGCAAAAGTGCGCATCAAGGGCGCAAATCGACCACACGGGGCGCTCGCGAGCACCCTTCTGAGATCTAAAAATGACAAATGGGACACACAATGGGCTCACGGACTTAACGGACACGCGCACGCGGCAGCCATTGTAAGTCCACAAGACCGAAAGTGCATATGAAGTGTGCCATTTGGGACCGGGCCAAAGACTGCAAACCAAGGCCCTGTCCCAATATCCGCACTTGCGCCCTTGTGCCCCTCAATGCGCGTTCTCGCTAATGGGTGCAAGACCGTAGAGTGTCCCGATCCTCTAATAGTGTTCTCCAGGGGTGATCATAAGGGCACTTAATGCACCCCTTTCGCAAGTGCGCATCAGACCTCACTTTGCTATGGGATATTACCCAGAATCATTGTAGTGTTGTGACGTTTCGAACAGCTAACCAATGGGGGAGAACGGTTGCTATGGTGCTGTTCGGGAGCAGAAACTCCGAAGATAAAGGAAGCCGGTGTGTTGAAGTGTTTTTCAAGGCCGCGAAATTTAAAAATATTAGTGTTATTGTGTCACGAAATGTAGTTTTAAGAGTTTTTCAGTAGAGAATATAGTTGTTTAAAGCTCAAATCTGTGGTTTATTTATAAAGATAGCGCCTATTTAAAAACTTGATCTGACGTTTTCGGAGTTCCAGGAGTTCCGGGCGCTCAGCGCTCATGTACCCCGCCTGGAACAGCCTTACCTCGGCTAGTCATTCTGACATTTCCCGCGGGCTCTGTAACGGGCGATCTTTGGTCTCAATAATCTATGATATGTTCCCTGGCAAATCGTTTTGGCTGAGGGGAAAGTGAAGTTTCATAACTTTATATATTTAGGCTATTTAACTGTAACGTTAGCCTGTTGACTTATGTTTGACTGAATCTTTTAACTTGCTTTATTTCTTGACTTATATAGCTTCTTATACTTTTTAGGCTACTTATACTTTAATAATGGCTATTATTGATCAATAAAACGGTAAAATTGATCAAGAGACAGGGTTGTGTCATTTTATTTCATATAGCCTATGTTAGACTATTTTAATATATAGCCTGCCTATATATAACATATCACCAACACGTCATGTATTTTTTCATGTATGGGATGGGAAGAATTTCATATATCAATTTCCATAATAACACAATTAAAATTGCATTTTGAATCGCTGTGAATACGGTAAGGCAGTATAAGCTCAGGTAAACCTCAATCACAATTTATCTTAGCCAAAAACTGTTTTAATATTAATAACATTAACAGAAAGGTTGGTAGCTAAGAGTAAAAAAAGATTACAATTTTTTCATTCAAAGGATTGTGTCATGTTACAGCTATTATAAGCAGCACGCGCATTAGCCAAATGAACAGTGTTTGCTCCCCTGATCACAACAGAAGTGACGTAGATAGTGACGTGTGCAAAACTGTCCCAATTCTGCTCTTCACAGCTTCGGGCCCCCACGCACTTACTCCGCTAAATGCACATTCAACAAGTGTCCACTTCGAGGATGACCTTAGGGCGCAGTGTGGGTATTGGGACAGTGCCCAAGAGGAGACTTAAAAAGGGAACAAATCAAGAGGGAACAGGTGGAAGAACTCAAACACTAATCAGGTAACAAGGGGGAGGGATAAAACAATAACGAGAGCACATGGCCCAACATAACAAAGACACCCAAGTGCACTACAAGACAGGACAAACACGTGACACCTACTCTTTGGTCTACTGTAACATTTATTTAAGTGGGAGAAGTCATTTGTGACTTTTGCTTAAGGTTAACCATTTTCATTTTCAAGTACTTAAAAGCCTGTTTTTTAGTTCAATGAACAATAATGAAATTACAATTAAGGAAGATTACAATTATTCTAACGAGATATAATACTTGGATAAAAATACAAAATAACCATATAATAGGTATATAATAATAATAATAATAATATAGGATACATCAGGGGTTTTCAATCTTTTAGATGCCACAGACCCCCAAATTTGATCATTAATGTGAAAGACCCACATCCTAAAATTTAAAAGGCATCTTTTATAAACACCCAATTTAAACAGAAATGAATATTCTAAATGTAAAATTATAGTTTCTATTAAGTTACACATATTTTACTCACTATGAATGTAATGTTAAATGTATTATTCATTTTTATTTTAATCTAATTTATCTATTCACTTAGGCCTATTCGTTTAAATCTTATTTATTTATTTTTTAGTTTTTCTCTAGACTTATCCACAGACTCCTATCACTCTCTTGCAACCCCAGTTTGAAAACCCCTATGCATACCTGTCACTGTGCAACCTTAAAGGAATACATAATCGGAGGGAGGTAGCTTGAAATCTAATCCGATAAGTATCATTTAGTAGGGATGGCTGACGCGAAACAGACGTTCCGAACCTTTGCGAGATCCCGACGCGCAGATGTTTCGAAACACTGATCCGAAGTGTGATTCAAAACACCCACGTCACGTGACTACGGCTAAATGAAGCTTCTGAGTGTTTCGACAGGTGGCATGGTCCGCCGAATCAGGGTTTGATTGACAGGGTCGGGAACAGATCACACAATCGCACAGTAAAGTGAAGTCAACGGATTTTCACATCGTGGGTTTTTGTGAGAGAAGTTTGGTTTTGAGATAGCGGATTTTTGGTGATATACTAGAGACATTTATAGTGCGATTTGTTTAGTTATATTTAGGCTTCCATTTAAATTAACACATTGACTGAGAGACAGACAGAGTACATCTAGTAACACATTAATAGTGTTATGTTCTGTGATTTATGTTCATGGACTGCAATACTGAACCAGTCCACTAGGGGCGGAGAGACTGAATTGTATGTGGGGTTAAAAGTAAGAAAGAAGAAGAGTGAAGTAAAGTTTGGAAATGTTGTACACAACTCGTCCTGTCTCCTTGTTTATTTTCTTTTCATTACAAGTCTAAACGTTACAAATTTTGGCGACGAGGATGTCTGCATCCGTACCCATGCGTGCATGTTTTCTTCCGACGGTAGGAGAGCCTGCTATACCGTTTTCTACATGGAAGAAAATTTTCCAAAACTACTTACTTGTCATCGGAGCGCGAGGTGACGCATGGCCTGATGCTAGACTTCGTGCAGTTCTTTTACATTGTCTCGGTACGGAGGGCCAGAGACTTTTCTATACGCTGCCAAACGGAGGTACAACTTATGATGAGGCCATGGTGGCACTTGATGCTCATTTCACGCCAAGAGTGAATGTTGTCGCTGCTCGACATAAATTCCGACAACGCGCACAGCACACAGATGAAACCGTAAGTCAATATATAGCGGAGTTACGTCATCTGGCGGTGGATTGTCAGTTCGGAGGAATGGAGGACGAAATGCTAAGGGACCAACTGATTGAACGGGTTTTTCTGGCCGCGGTGAGAGACAGATTGTTACTTGAGCCCGAACTTACATTGGAACGCGCTTCTGCGTTAGCGTTGCAAGTCGAATCGGCAGTACAAAATGCTACACTTCTTTCAACTACTGGTTCATCTCCTGCCCAGGTTCAAGCCATCTCGAGGACAAAGGCCAGTTTCAAAAGAGGTAAACAAAAGTATGAAAAAATGCCAGTACAAACTGGGAAACCACAGACTTCAAATAAAAGACGCTGTTTTCGCTGTGGATCAAATACTCACTTGGCCAACGCACACACTTGTCCTGCTGCATCGGCCACATGGCATCAGTGTGGAAAGAAAGGACATTTTGCAAAGGTATGTAAATCTGCTGTTGTCAGAGAAGTGGTGGTGCCTGAACTGACTGTACTGTGTGTAAATCAGTCTCATGACAAAATTCGTTGCCAAGTACAGTTGAAAGCACCGCAAGGAAATAAAATACCACTTGAATTGATTGTTGATACAGGATCAAGTGTGTCCATCCTCCCAGAGACCCTGTTCATGAAACATTTTGCAAATTGTGAGCTGAAGGAACCTCAAGTGAGGTTAGTCACATACTCACGTGAACCCTTACCAACCTTAGGCTGTTTCACTGTTCCTGTGTCGCATGATGGTGTTGCTACCACTGCAAATTTCTATGTGGTCAAAACGGGCTCACCACTTTTGGGCATGGATTTAATTAAAGCCCTAAACTGTCACATTGTGGGAGATAGGATTGTCACATTATCGGACCCTGCTGGTTCACCAGTGCTAGAAATATGTAATACAGCAACCAGCTCACCAGGATGTGTCAAAGGATTCGTGCACAAGGTGCAGATTGATGAGTCTGTGAAACCAGTGCAGCACAAACTACGCAGATTACAGTTGAGTGTACGGGAGGAGGTTTCCAAGGAAATTAATCGCTTACTGAGAGACGGAATAATTGAAAAGATTGATGCTTCGCCATGGGTGTCACCAATCGTCGTAACCAGAAAAAAGTCTGGAGAAATTCGTGTGTGTGTGGATTTGAGAGAGCCTAATCGAGCTGTAATTACTGACTGCTACCCACTGCCTCATATGGAGGATCTTTTCACAGAGCTTAGAGGCGCTACGGTGTTCTCCCAAATCGATTTGCAAAGTGCATACCATCAACTTCCTCTTCATGAGGTGAGTCAAAACTTGACGGCTTTCATCACACACGATGGGTTATTCAAATTCACAAAGGTTCCTTTCGGGTTGGCTTCGGCGCCCTCCGCCTTTCAGAAAATGATGAAAACTGTACTTGAGGGTTTACCAGGAGTACAGAACTACTTAGATGACCTCATCGTGTATGGCCAAAACAAAGCCACCCATGACTCAAATTTACGGCCAGTGCTGACTCGACTCACAGACATTGGTCTGAAACTTAACATAAAGAAATGCAAATTCAGCCAGAGTAGGATTCGGTATCTAGGCCATGACATCTCAAAAGAGGGACTACATCCTAACCCTGACTCAGTTGAAGCCATTGCAAAGGCACCTGCACCAACTGACCTACCTTCATTACGGTCCTTCTTAGGTCTTACGTCTTGGTTTAGCAAGTTCATCCCGAACTATGCTATGGTAGTAGACCCTCTGCGGGAGATACTCAGATCATCGCAGAATGGGTTTATATGGACAGAAGCAGCTGAGGTGAGTTTTCGAGGACTAAAGCAGCTGTTAGTCCACAGCCCAGCCTTAGCTTTATTTGACCCCTCCTTACCAACAATTGTGTCCACAGATGCTTCCGATTACGGCATTGGAGGTGTCATCACTCAAATGTACCCAGATCAGACAGAGCGTACAATAGCATTCGCTTCTCGTACATTGACGCCAGCTGAAAGAAAATACAGTACAGTTGAAAAGGAAGCATTAGCGTGTGTCTGGACAGTGGAACGTTGGAGGACTTACCTTTGGGGCAGGAAATTTACACTGAAGACGGACCACCAAGCACTGACCACATTACTGGCCACCAGAGGAATGAACAGAGCAGGAATGAGGATAGCGCGCTGGTCAGCCAGACTCCTGTGTTTCAACTACAATCTGGAGTACAGACCAGGTAAAACAAATTGTGTTGCTGATTGTTTGTCACGCTTACCATTACCCGATTCAGATGCTGGTCAGGGAGAGGAATTAGGCCTGGTGGCAGAGCTTTCAAAGGACCTTTCAAGAGCCATTCCCATGAAGGAACTCCTGGAAGCATGTGAATCTTGTCCAGAGTTGTCCAAGCTGCATGCCCAAATCACGCAAGGCTGGCCTAGAACACAGAAACAAGTGGATCCAACGATCGGGGCATACTTTCAGATCAGGCATGAACTGGCTGTGGATGATAAGTATATTTTGAGAGGGCAGAGACTAGTTGTGCCAGTTGCTTTGCGCTCTAAATTCATTCACTTAGCACACGAGGGGCACCAGGGAGTGGTACGAACTAAGCAACGGCTAAGAGACTTGTACTGGTGGCCTCGTATGGACTTTGATGTGCATTCAACCATTGCTTTTTGTTCTGCCTGTCAGTCCTGTGACAAAACCGCCCGGACGTGTCCAGCTCCATTGCAGCCAGTGGACCTGCCAGATGGTCCCTTTCAGAAAGTTGCAATAGACATTGTAGGACCTTTTGAGAGAGCCACACAGGACTGTCGGTTTGCTATTACGATGGTGGATTATTATAGTAAGTGGCCGGAGGTTGCATTTACCTCAAATGTTACAACCAACACCGTTACAAAGTTTCTAGCATCTGTGTTTGCGAGAGAAGGTAACCCACTCACCTTAGTCAGCGATAATGGTCCTCAGCTAACTTCTTCTGCATTCGCTGATTTCCTGGCTGAAAGAGGAATAAAACACATTCGCTGCAGTGTTTACTGGCCCCAAGCGAACGGTGCTGTGGAGAGATGGAATCGAGTTTTAAAGAACTGCATCCAAGTAGCTGAAATGCAACAACTTCCATGGAAACAAGCAGTCACAGATTTCCTCTTGAACTACAGAGCTACACCGCACGCAACCACAGGCGTATCACCTTTTGAACTGTTAAGAGGGAGGAAGATGCGCACAAAGCTAAACATTCTGTCAACCACAACAGTTCAGGGTGAGAAAGTGACGATGGGCATACGTGACCGTGTACAGCGGGTTCAGCAAAAGATGAAACTGTACACCGATAAGAAACGTGGAGCAAAACCACCACCCTTCAAGTGTGGAGATCGGGTACGTGTAAGAAAACCTATGCATGTACCAAAGGCTGGAAGGAAATTCACTGTTCCAATGGTAGTGAATAAGAAACTGGGACCAAGCACCTATGTCTTGAGTGATGGGAAGAAATGGAACGCGGCTCACTTGTCTCTGGTTCCAGAAAACACTCAAATTGCATTAGAGAATGCTCAGGTTAACCCTGGAACAGAAAATATTGTGCATGAGCCAGTTAAGAGTACACGGGTTAGACAGCCCCCTCTATGGTTAAAAGACTATGCTACAGAGTAAAGGTAAACGAAAAGAAAAGAGTGAATGAAAGAACCCTAGTGTTGTAGTACGGAAGTAACTGAAAATAGATGGTGAATGTGTTCATGTGTTTATGCATATGTTAATTAATCGATAGGTTCTAAGATACAGAAGTAAAATGTATGGGTTAAGGGCATAATTCATAAGTGGATGGAAATTGGACTGAATAATTCCACTTGTTAAGAGTTTTTCCTAAAAGAAAGAGGGGAATGTTATGTTCTGTGATTTATGTTCATGGACTGCAATACTGAACCAGTCCACTAGGGGCGGAGAGACAGAATTGTATGTGGGGTTAAAAGTAAGTAAGAAAGAAGAAGAGTGAAGTAAAGTTTGGAAATGTTGTACACAACTCGTCCTGTCTCCTTGTTTATTTTCTTTTCATTACAAGTCTAAACGTTACAGATAGATAGATAGATAGATAGATAGATAGATAGATAGATAGATAGATAGATAGATAGATAGATAGATAGATAGATAGATAGACAGATAGACAGATAGATAGATAGATAGATAGATAGATAGATAGATAGATAGATAGAAAGAAACGGAGGCTACACAGAAGAGATGCCGTACATCTGGACCCAAGGTTAAAAAATGTGGCATTTGGAAAATCCTGCCAAAGCCCAGGATGCTGAAAAGCACATCACACTGGAGTTTGCTTCACTGATGCGTTCAAACACAACTCCTGGTGAGCAGTTTCAGTCTATGTTATGTCATGTAATCTGATTCATACTAATTTATACTTCATATATGCCGTCAGTTTAGGATTTGTAACTAATTGCTGTTTTCATTTTCATTCAGAGCCACAAATGTCAACATCAGGCCCATCATCATCATCATCAACACCAGTAGAAACAGGACAGTTTATGGGAACATTTTGATAATCGTATCCGTGAAACCCAGATGATACACAATGCTACAGCTGATGCCACAGTGGAAGTGAAAAAATACCTCAATGATGCGTTTTTGCCCAGAACTCATGATCCCCTAACTTACTGGAAAGAGAGAGCAGTAATATTTCCTCATTTGTATGTCCTTGCTAAAAAATATCTTTGCATGCCAGCAACAAGTGTCCCTTGTGAGGATTTTTTTCAAAGGTTGGAGAAATTATCTGTAAAAAAAAAAAAGTAGGCTAAGTCCTTCGACAGCAGAGAAATTAATATTTTTGAATAAAAATCTATAAGAAAGTGAGACATTGTGGCTTGATTTCTTTTATTAATATTAATTTTTCATGAACAAAATAACATTATGCACTGTGAAGGTTACAAGCTTCACATGTTAGAAAAATACAATAATAAAAATAAAAAATAAACATTTTTCTAATGGTTCATTGTCAAGGTTGTTTCAGATCAACGGGAGACGGGTTGATTCGAAGCCTCGAAACAATATGGTACATATGCTTCAACTGTTTCATTGCTTCACGAAGCCTCGATCTGCCCACCACTATCATTTAGACCAGGGATAGGCAACGTCGATCCTGGAGTGCCGCTGTCCTGCAGAGTTTAGCTCCAACCCTGATATAAACTCGCCTGCCTTTAGCAGTAATCGTGAAGACATTAATTAGCTTGCTCAGGTGTGTTTGATTAGGGTTGGAGCTAAACTCTGCAGGACAGCGGCACTCGATCGACGTTGCCTATCCCTGATTTAGACTAATTGGGTGAAAAAACATAGGCTACATGTAACAACTGATTTCAAAGGATTTTCTTTTGATACTGCTGAATGGATTTTACTAGTAGTGGCCAGTAGGTGGTGCCCACCTTCAATTCCTGCTCGGCAGATGGAACAATATGGAATCCCAAAGCTGACGAAATAAATAAACATATGTATATATAAAAAAATAATAATAAAAGTAAATAACTGCATAAATAATTATACAAATAAATGTAAAACAAAATGTAAAACACAAATAAATGTATATTTATTCTGTTATTTGCTTATTCCTTATATTTGTATTTTTCTCACAGTCATTTATTTTTTTATTTATAGTACATTTATTTAGTTCCACATTTATTTATTTATATATGTATTTATGTCTACATGTATTTCTTTCCAAATTTATTTATTTTCACATTTATTTATTTCTACATTTCTTTGTCCGTATGGTAATGAGGGGGGCGTGTTTTACCCATGTTTTACCTCAGACATAGCAATCGAGCTCAGAGTGGAAAGGGCAAAGGCACTTTACTTAATTTGATTACTCTTGAGAGAATCCCATCGTCCTCCCTGCGGCCGTTATTTTGAACTACAGTCAAAAATGCGCGTTCACTGAGTTCGAACGGAGCTCTAGCGCACGTCATTGCCTAAAGTGTCATAGAGTGGGCGGGGCATCTCGATCGGGGATGAGCTTTAAACATGAGAGCATAACCTTAGGGTTGTGTGCCCTATCACTACACTCCGTTTTAAACTCAAAAAGCGCATCCAGCTGCGGGGGTGTATGAGGAGCATCAGTGTAAAGAGTTTTACCCCGATCAGGTAGCGACGGAGGTAAAAGTAGGAGTGGAAGAGGGGGGGGGCTGTGGTTGGATTTAGTGAAAGAAAACAATATGGCCGCGGTGGAACTGGAATGGATCCCTGAGACCCTGTACAACACCGCTATCTCAGCCGTGGTAGACAACTACGGCCGATCGCGACGGGACATTCGCTCTCTGCCTGAAAATATACAGTTTGATGTGTACTACAAGGTAAGAAGGACAGTGAATGAGTGCATTGCGGAACAAACGTCAAAGCATCTGACACTTTTCACTAGCAGCTTGGCTAACAAAAACTGACCCAAGCTCTCAGTGCAGCGCTAGTTATGAGAGACTCGAGCTACGAGACGATTTAACCGTTAAGGGTTTCTGGTTTAAGAGTACACTCATTTCTGTGTGTCAGTTTAGGTTAAGACTGATTGAAGTGCACACTATGTCCCAGTTATCTTAGCCTGTAGCTTATCTGCTGCTGAATGAGATATAGCTCTCTGGGTCAAGACAAGTTAAACATAAAACACTATGACATCTCACGTTTTACCCTGTTAACCTTATTTATGGCTACTAGCTATAATGGCATGTGCGTATTTAAACCATAACCGTGTTTCTAACGAATTCACAAGTTTTGTATGACATAATTGACATCTGCAAAAATTGGTTGAATGGTTTGTCACCAACTACTGTGAAAACAATTAATAAACAGAAAAGACAAAAGTGACTACTATAATATGGTTCCAATATTAACATGAGCTAACAATAAAAAATACTTCTAAAGCATTTATTAATCTTAGTTAATGATTTACTTGCCAATGATTTTTAAATGACTTCTTGATTTGAGAGTTGTTGGTTGTTGTTGTATTTTTGGAAAAAGAGATGATTTTCTAAAACCACATTAACTAATGGGACCAAATTACTTATTTTATCTCATATTAATCGTTATGTAAAATGAAATATGCTCAATGTATCAAATATTTGCATTGCTCATGCATTTTAAGACCACTCCGTGTGACCTGCTTGACTTGCCCTCTTGTCTTTTTAATTTGATTAGCCTTTTTGGACATTTAAGTTGGCAAATATGTGATTAGACCAATCCCACTGTTTTGTGTTCAAAGGCTTTCAGAGTTTGTTGTGACAAATGACCTTAAATCTTTCATTATTTCTCAATCATTAGACAATAAATATTCTGCATTTCTGTATTGCCTAACTGAGTTTGAGAGAGGACTGTATTTATTATTTGGTTTGAAGATATATTTAAATGACGAATCGAGTTTAACTGGAACCCATTAGATTAGACCAGAGAAGGCTTATTGACGTAATTATTCTTTCTCTGGGTAGTTTGGAGACTTTCGATTTACATTTTTATTAAAGTAGAGATCTGCTTAAGCAGTGGTTCTCAAACAGGGGGACTCTGCAAACTTCCAAGGGGGTGTAAAGATTACTTAAGATTTAAAATAAGACCAAACAAGCATGGAAATAAGACAAAATGGCTAAAAAAAAAAAATCTATTTAAAAAGTTTTTTTTGTTTTGAAGAAGAAGAAATTGTTCCCACTGTTTTGAAAATTCTAGATGAATCAAGTAGCCTAATTTTAAAAGTGTGATACCTAGATGTGGAAAAGTCATGTAAATAAATAAAGTCTTATAACTCCATGGGAATTTTTATAATGAATACACATTTTTGTAGTTATGCCAAGCTCTAACATTTTGCCGGGTAGAAATTGTAAGTACAAAATGAATATATATAGCTATATTACAATTACAATACAATTATTGTGGACCTTGGAGTCAAAAAGTTCAAGAACCACTGACTTCGGATGATCAATTTGGTGTCGAAAACCAAATGTGCCATAACACAAACAAAATATTATTGGCACACGTTACGTTATTGTACTTGCACAAACTCTTCCTGATTGCACATTCTGTCTTTATAATTGCTACTTTTCTTGGTTTTCTGGGCCTTGACACCCCCCAAGGGAAAGCTTGAGTTGTCTTTGTTGTGTCACATGTACAGTAGGGTCAACAATCTCACATTTCTTCATGTGTTCCAGCTTTACCAGCAAGGCCGGCTCTGCCAGCTGGGAGGCGAGTTTTGTGAGCTGGAGGTCTTCGCTAAAGTCCTCAGGGCCTCTGACAAAAGGTAATTGACAGCTGAGTGAATCTGTCAAGGTAATATAGGTCAAAGCCATACCTTAATGATGTGTATATGACCAGACTGAATGAGATAGTGTGTGTGTATTTTGGTCTGATGATTCAAACATCACATGATGTAAATGGTACAAGCCTTCATTGGCATCTTTGCCAGACTTGGTTGAAATCTAATATATCTAGTGATGGTCTTCGTCATGATGCAGAAACCAGCAAAAATGAAATCCTCTACTAATTTATCAAAGCTATATTTTAAGCTGCCATTACTCCAGTCTTCAGTGGCACATTATTCTTCAGAAATCATTCTAATGCTGATTTGGTGCTCAAGAATCATTTCTTATTATTATTATTATTATAAATTTTGTTTATATTATAAAGTTGTGCTGGATAATATTTTTGTGGAAATTACATTTAAAAAGACTTTACTGTCAATTTTGGTCAATTTAATGCATCTTGGCTAAATTAAATTATTAATTTCTTCAAAAACAAAATCTTACTGATCCCCAACTTTTGAACGGTAGTGTATATATATATATATATATATATATATATATATATGTATGTATATGTTATATGTAAAGAGTTATGTGCATTGGCTTTATATAAGCCAATCTGCTCTCTAGATATCAGCTTAAAGGTCCCCTGACATGGGGTTATTTTATTATTTTATAATGTTTCCTGGGTTGCCCTTATAATGTTAGTATGTTTTTAGATCAAAAATAGTCATAATTTAGAAATAAAAGGCATTTTTCCTAGCCTGATTTTAGCCTCTGATTTAAACGCTCTGTTTGAAGGGGCGTGTCTGCTGTGGGATTCAGTGTAACCGCCCACTGCTGTGATTGGCTGACATGCTTGTATATGAGATAGCTACATATTACATGTGAAACTCTCTCGAATACTTTTACTACAGCTTTTATACGTTTTACTGTTACAGCTATCGAGATTAACGAATCGTGAGAAGTTTTTAAAGTATTTAGATCTATTCCCATCACATAAAATGTTGCCGTGATGAGCATTGAGCAAGCAGACGATGATGTACATACAGTAAGAGCTTCGTTGTGCAGTGTAACGTGCGTCATTGATTTCATAACGAGTTATCCAGATAAACTTGCGCTGTGTGAAAAGATTGTTCTTTGATCGCTTTCTGTATAATTTGTTCACAATTTAAATAAGATTATTTTCATCCTACTAAAAGAAACGATGTGAAGTTGACATTTTAGTCACTGGCTTGACTTGACTTCCATAAACAGTATTGAACGATTTTAAGAGAAAGATTCCCTGTCTGAACTTGAACAATTAGGCTACACATCAGATATTGTTGCTTGGTAGCTCGATCGACTTATTTTTTAGAGTCAGACGTTCATCGAGGCCAGATCTGTATTGGGCCAAGTTGAGGAAACAGTCGTCGGTGAAATGTTTGGACCATACAAAACTTTGGGAAGTTGTGTCGGCACATTTCCAGAGAAAATAAAATTAACCCGCATTGTTTCTTCAGAGGCTCGGATGAAGGAACTAAAAAATACTTTTGTGTTCATTTGTACTTCCGAACACTGATCAACTGCCATGCTTCGCTCGTTTGCAAGCCATGATATCTCTCGAGGAAAAACTCAAATCGCGCTCGTACTTCCTAGCTCATTTTCTCATGGGCGGGCAAAGCAGAGAAAGGGGAGGTTACCTTGACGTCATACGGAGGAGATTCAAGATCAGCCCGTCTGAGCTTTCATTTTCTCGAAGGCAGAGAAAGATAGCCAAAGCTCGGTTTACACGGATTGAAATTTCTAGCCACTGGGGGACCATGTATAGGCTATAGGAACTCATATTAATGTTAAAAAAACTCAGAAAGTGAAAATTTCATATCAGGGGACCTTTAAAAACTGAATTGGTCCAACTGTAGTAGTAATATGCTACTATAATATTTGTCATTGCATAATGTTAAAGAATTATCCCTATACCCCCTATATCCTCACCTCAGGAAAAAAAATGTGTAAGTCACTTTTAACATGGAGACTGATTAGATGAAAGACAGAACATGTTTTCTTCCACAGGCACCTCTTACACCACTGCTTCCAGGCTCTGATGGACCACGGTGTGAAGGTCGCTTCAGTCCTGGCCAACTCCTTCAGCCGCCGATGTTCATACATCGCAGAGTCAGATGCGCACGTGAAAGAGAAAGCTATACAGTTTGGCTTTGTTTTAGGTATGGTGCTCAATTTTCTGCTCTTTTAGCTTATAATAACAAGCTGTTGTAATTGTAATAATACTTTTCTTCCATCTCAGGTGGCTTTTTATCAGATGCCGGTTGGTATGGAGATGCAGAGAAAGTCTTTCTGTCTTGTCTCCAGCTGTGCACATTACATGATGAGGTTCTTCACTGGTATCGTGCAGTGGAGTGCTGTGTGAGGTGAGTAAATAGTCAGCTCGAGTCTCTTCTAGCAGTAAATGGTCAGTTAGTCATTTCAACAGTACGTGTGTCCCAAATGACGCACTATACATTGTGCACTATGTACTCAACCATGTTGTGTATGATTTTTATAAGGCTATTTTGTCTGATCCCCCCTCCGTTACGTAATTAAAGCTGTGACAGTTGAGTGAATGAAGTGTCCAATATTCCACACTTTGTTTTTTTTGTTTTTTCATTTAATGAAGTGCATCATCTGGGTATTTAAAATGTGATACACACTACTCACGCTATTTATACTACAAAACAGCATAGAATAGTGAATAATTGCGTAAATTGGGACACACCTAGTGTTATTAATATCTTACTAATGTGTTTTTGGGACTTTGTGTGCCAGGTTACTTCATGTGCGTAATGGCAACTGCAAATACCACTTGGGAGAAGAGACTTTCAAACTGGCCCAGTCTTACATGGACAAACTAGCCAAACACGGCCATCAGGCTAATAAGGCTGCCCTGTATGGAGAATTATGTGCCCTGCTATTTGCCAAAAGCCACTATGATGAGGTAAGTCCCAATGCAGCAATACCAGAAGTCTGTTTGGAGAACGGCTGCTCAACAGTTGTGTTCCTTATGTGTTTTAGGCTTATAGGTGGTGTATAGAGGCTATGAGGGAGATCACTGTCGGCTTACCTGTGAAAGTAGTAGTTGATGTTCTCAGACAAGCCTCTAAGGTCAGTGATTGCTGGATGTTGGAGTTTTTTTTTTTAAATAGATGTAAACTTCTGATCAATTGTCACAATACATATCATGAAATTGATCTCTGCAGGCTTGTGTTGTTAAGCGGGAGTTCAGGAAAGCTGAACAACTGATAAAACATGCAGTTTTTTTGGCACGGTAAGAACTACCATGCATATTTAAAGCGCGGGTGATGGTGAAATTATGTTTGATTTTACAGCGATGAAATGCTTTATGTATTCCCACATTTTGTTTCCAGGGAACATTTTGGGCACAAGCACCCAAAATACTCAGATACACTACTAGATTATGGATTTTATCTCTTAAACGTGGATAATATCTGCCAGTCAGTGGTCATTTACCAGGTGAGCTAAGAATTACTTAAAATTTGGGTTCTTTGTAAGTATAAATAAAACATTTTCTCATTCGCTGAAAAACAATGTGTGTTTTCTCCCTTCAGATTGCACTCGATATTCGGCAATCCGTGTTTGGAGGAAAGAATATTCATGTTGCAACTGCACATGAGGACCTGGCGTATTCGTCCTACGTCCATCAGTACAGCTCTGGAAAATTCGATAACGCACTGTAAGTGTCTCAATCCTGTCCGGAGTGCATTAGAGAGTTAATTTAGAGAATTATGATGACATCTGGGTGGGTAAATGAACTATATCAATGATTCCTGTACTGCTACTCAGTGCTTACATTCATATGCTTCTAAATAGAATTATAGGACACATAGATTGTAGATGATTCATAAAACGACGACTCTTATGAGCAGGTTCTCTTAATGAATTGTTTAAAAATAATGTTATCCATTTGAATCATTCTGAATAAATCCTTCATTAAATTAACTTTTTTTTCCCCACAAAAATCGGTAATCTTGTGTGACGTGGCATTCCCTCGCTCTAAAAACAGAATTCATTAGGCAACACTGAACAATACATAATCGTTCAGACAAACATTCCTCCTATTACGATCACCATGAAAATATGAATAATTTAATTGGTGTTTTGGGTCACTTCTTGAAAAGCAAGCTGCCAGTTTCCAAGATGAATCTTTGTATTTTTGTTTGCAACTAATCTTGTATGAACGTTTATACCATTTCATGTGTCCCTCGAGTGTTAAGAAGTCCATGACACAGATGTCAAGTAGTTGCCCTTTACCTTTAACACAATTAAGTTGTTCTTTTAGAATTGTTTTTTTCTTGGAAGTGTTTATCGAATAACGTACCAGTTTTATACTTTGAATTTTGCTTTTAGATTCCATGCAGAACGTGCCATAGACATCATAACTCACATTCTCCCTGAAGACCATCTGCTTCTGGCCTCATCCAAGAGGGTGAAAGGTGAGACTAGCACTTTGAAAAGCTTTCATAACTCCCCTCATTCACAGCTGCATTACTGGAATGACAACATTAAGAAGGTAGCATTGGTTCAAAGTAGCATTATCTTTTCACTCTTCAGTTTGTTTAGGGTTGTTTTTTGTTTTTTTTACTTAATTGAAAAATCATGTTACTTTAGTCTAATTTGTAATTCTGACGTTACATCTCAAGCCCTAATCCTGGAGGAGATTGCCATCGATTGTCATAACAAAGAAACAGAGGAACGCCTCCTGCAGGAGGCCCATGATCTGCACCTCTCCTCTCTCCAGTTGGCCAAAAAAGCCTTTGGAGAGTTTAACGTTCAGACGGCGAAACACTACGGCAACCTGGGCCGCCTCTACCAATCCATGCGCAAATTCAAGGTTTTTATTTGTTCCTCCTTATTTAAACCTGTGAGAATGTTACCATTAATAATATATGGAAATCACCACAAGTGGATCGTTGTGAAAGCCATGTGTTTTTTTTCTATTGTGTAAGTCAAACTCAACAGAGTGCTTTTGAGGTCGCTGTTGGGCTGACTGGCCTTTTTCCATGGTGTGATTTGTAATGCAGGAGGCAGAGGAGATGCACATCAAGGCCATTCAGATCAAGGAGCAGCTGTTGGGACAGGAGGACTATGAGGTGGCTCTGTCAGTGGGACACTTGGCCTCGCTCTATAACTATGACATGAATCAGTACGATGATGCCGAGCGCCTCTACTTGCGCTCCATCGCTATTGGTGAGGGGTTACTTCTGTAGTTGCATTTTGGGTGGACATGCATGACATTCCTGTTCAGTTGTTGGTCTTTTTTTAAATTATTGTTATTTATGGCGGTTGATATTGGACATATTTGTTGGACAAAATTGTTTAATTATGATCATTTCCACTATTTTTTTATCTTGTTTGCCTTTGCCGCCATCTAATGCTTAATTAGTTGTTGTTGTTTTTTAATTTCACATTTAAAAAAATATTTTCTTTTTAATTCATTTATATATATTTTTTATTTAAAGGTGCTATATGTAACTTTTCTTCTAAAATGAATCCTTTTTTTTATTGCCTGTGTGTGAAGGCGTTGTAATCACACATTACAATGATCCACTTGTCGGGTTTTGCTATAACCTCTAAAGGCCAGTATTCCTATTTCTATGTGAAGTCTCCGGGTCGGATTTTCTGCGAAATCCATTGGATGTGACGTGCATGCGCGCTCCCGAGCCTCTCTTTTTTTTTATAAACAGTCTATGCGACGGCAATCACGGCACTGCAGCTGACGACATGGAGTCTGATAACAACAAAAAACGACCTGCCTCCAGCACAACACAGACGCCAACACAAACTCCACATAAATATAAAAAACAAAACAAAAATGTATCTGCTGAAGGTCATCAGGCCAAACGTCAGTCGGATCGACTTAGGACGAAAACACGGATCAACATCGGCAGAGCGTTTGAATTATGGAGAGACCTCCGCCATTTTTATTGTGATAAATTACAAGTTTTCAGATATGCTGAAATAATGGTAAACTGTAATGAAATAGCAAGGTAAACTACAACATATATGAGACATGAAATTAATACAAAAGACTGTTCCAGGATAACAAAAAGTTGGTGCTTTAGGATGTAACTTTTATTTTATGTACTAGATCTACTGTCTAACGTCACTGATCCCACTACTATCATATTGTTTATAATACACATTTCCAGACACGTTCAGTACAGTAATGTTACTTCCTAAGATCTTACTGATACACTGAAATTGTTCAGTCTAGTTCACTAACCGTTTTCGTTATCATATTATACATTCACCTATGTTGACATTGCTGATTGTGAAAGATACATGAATAGTTAGTGAAACACCACATGCCGGCTAAATGCAGTTAATGTAACGTTATCATGGTACGAGCACGGAGCATTAGTTCAACGTCAAGCTGATAAAAGTAGCCTATTATTGTAACGTTGCAGTGGGAGTTTACATGAGTTTCCAGCATGTTGTGTGATGCTTTCTCCAGTGTGTTGAAAGACTCAGTGTGGCCGGTACCATGAGTCCTCGCTCTTGTGTTCGAGCATGCGCAAGAGCACGAGCACTCTTGTAAAAATTGGTTGCAATCTGAAACATCACTGATAGAGGCCGCTAAAAATATATATATAGCACCTTTAATGTTTACATTTGAACAATGTTGTTAAAACCAAACCTCAAAATGAATATCAATTTTTCATAATGTACATAATGTAATATAATTAAGTCATTTGGAACATTTTAAATGATTGGTTTTTGTTTTGTTTGTTTTTATATTTATTTAGACTTTTTTTAAGTTCCAAGAACAGCATGTGTGACCCTTGCTGTCAAAATGAGACGCAATGAGCACATTTTTTAAAAGTGAGTTAATGTTATATATATAGTCCGCAAAATACATTTTGAGAAAAATCAAGTTTTTAAACAAAATCACCTAGCAATCATACCATAAAATTCCTGGTAATAAGACCAAATTTGGCACATACCAAGTCAAAACCATATATCTATAAGAAAAATAGATTTTTTTTTTCATGATCCACAATTGTTTGATTAACATGAAACAGACAGCCTATATTAAGACCTACTGTACCCAGATCTAATATAATGTTACATTTTCCCCAACAGTTAACCTAATGTTCACTTAAGACATAACAGATAATGTTTTCGTGAAAACTCGCCAAAACAGAAATTTTGAAAAACTGAAACTGAGTGTATATCGGGATCACGCGCTCTCTGAGGCGTCTTTGTGCGCACACCTTTGATGTAAGGATTGTTTTGTTTACATCAGCATGAGTTTGAAAATCACATTTCATTGGTTCAGACTCGCGTCATCGAGAATTCGCTATGAATATTCACAAAGTTGGAATGCTGCGCTTTAAAACGATATCAAACTTGTGCTTCAGGGGAAGTGTCACTGCCAGTCATCAAGAAGTGAGCAAAGAAAAACTGTTTTCATGGACAAAGGAAAGGTACTCCTCTCAGAAAACGTACAAAGAAAGATACTTTTAGATGTTTAATTGCTATTTGGAGCATTGGGATCGCTAGACAAGGGCTAAATGAACTTATTTTTGGGAAAACCTCAAATTCAACCAAAAGATGAAGCTCGGAAGTAGTAAGTTCTGACTCATTTTGCCAGCACGTCACATTTATTTGAAATAAGCCTTTGTAACAATGTAAAAAACTGTTTTCTTACTGAATAAAAGGATTAATTTCTTCTTCAAATGTAGAATCTTGTTCTTAACATAACAAAAGTATTCGTCTATTTCCTGCAGGCAAGAAGCTGTTCGGGGAGGGTTACAGTGGACTGGAATATGACTACAGAGGCCTGATAAAACTGTACAACTCAGTTGGAAACTACGAGAAGGTCTTTGAGTACCACAATATTCTGTCCAACTGGAATCGTTTAAGGGACAGGCAGTTTGCAGTAGCCAACGCGCTGGAGGACGTCAACACGAGCCCGCAGGTCACCGAGCAGGTGGTGCAGTCTTTCCTGCTTTCCCAGAGCCACGGTGCCGGACGCTCCTGCTTGGGCTAACGGCTGGGAAGCTTATCGCACTGCCCACCTGAAACATATAGATGTGCACATCCACCCACATTTCACTCCTTCACACCCATTTATTCACAAGTAGTCAAGACGGGCAGGGAGTGTGATCATCATCTTGAGCTTCTCGAGCTCTTGGACTGTCAATTCACTTGTACCAGCCACTCCCCATGCCCATTTTCCTTATAATGGGAGAAAAACCATGACATCTTTCCAACCATGACATCTTTCCATGCTAACACTCTTGATGGATAAGCAACCATACATTGAATCACTCTTCTCGCAACTTCAAAGAACCAGACCATTTCTCTGACTTCAAGTGGAGTTGAATTAAAAAAACAGAAGTCCAACAAAGACTGAAAACACACCCTCTGTTCTTTTTTATTTTGTATTTGAAGGAGAGTTGTTCCACACTACAGAAATACTTGTGCTCTCAGAAAATGCACCCATAGAAGGAGATGTGACGAAATAAAAGCTCTGCCGTTTCTATAACCGAGTGAAGGAACATCCGTAGATGTCCGTGTCCCCATTAACACGAGGATTAGAGCTTGACTTCATGTAATGCAAAGCTTTGCATTTGAGGATTACCTGTGTGCTCTCTTCAAAATGAGACCAGCCATGTTACATTATGGACCATTATGTTTATTTTTGCTTTTTTATTATTAATTCATGTCATGTGTGGAATTTATGGACCAGTGGGTTTACGAATGCTCTAGATACCTTGTTTTAAGTTCTCTTGTGGTTTTGTATTCCCTTAGTACTGACATAGCTTATTTTAAACTGCCAATAATTTATATGCAAGGTATGCTACAACTTGTAGGTGTAACAATGCAAACAGATGAGCCAAAATAACTTCTGTTAATAATTATAATACGTGTGTGACCACAGTAAATTGCCATAACATAAACTAAACGGAGTGGGAGGACGAGTTCACAAAGCTGGCTTTCTGTCATAGCAAAGCCTTATTCATGCATACACACAATATAAGCTGGAGCGGTGATAGTTACGGGACCAGGTTACCCAGGTCGTTGTTGTTTTCCTTTCAGAGATCGAGCTCGGCCCCGGGTGGCATAGATTAACACCCCTGGCCCACTGCCAGCTGACTGGACACACCAAAAAAAAGGGATGAGCGCAGCACCTGTCATTGTAAACCTGCGGTATAGTGCGCAGGGGTGTGAATCCATACACAGTTGTGTAGTAGCAGTGCAATATTTTGCTGAATGCACCTGTACCACACTCCAAATCCAATCAGTCTGACTCATTTCACTGCCGCTGCAGCCGCTCCTTTGTCAAATATCCAAAAGCCACTCAGACTCATAACCAAGTTGACAAGGAGAACATTTCAAGTTGAATGAGGACTGTTGCGATTAAATTGGCAAATTTTTTTCCTCATGCCTCATAGTGAACTCAATGCTTTTTTGCAGAAACAAAGCCTTGCTTTGTGGCTAGTCATGTAGAATGTGCTGTTAACGTCTTGCAGCTTTTTTAGCCCTCAATCACGGCTGCAGCACCAGGACCCCAGCTCGAGCTGAAGTCCCAGCCTTAGTCTTAAAGGACTCTCAGCTGGTGGGGATCTAATTTCTCAGCCTTTTTCAAATAGCTTGCTTTGGCCGAAATTTCAAACACCTTTCGCCCTGTTAACCGAGCAAGAGATCGGCTAGGACATGTGAGGGACGTTATTTCACTTATTTTCACTCCTTCAAAATCCCTTTATTGTTAAGGTTGGGGTTTGATTGTGAAGAATCAGGCAATCTCAATACCATAAAGAGACAGCAAGGGAAGGATAGGAATTTGCCTTGGTTAGAGAGATGGAATATTGTAACAAATAAACTGTGATCTTGCAAACTTGTTATAAGTGCATTTCCATTGACTATATTAGTGGAGTTCTCATATCAGATGACAGTTTGAATATCAGATGTGAAAATAATGCACATGGGAAATAAGCTTGGTGGATGTAGAAAGGATTGCGTAGCTCTGATTGCTTCCTTCTGTATGTCGATTCAAGGGCTCATTTGTCAACCTCAAGTGGCATTTCATGGTTAGAAAGATTGTTGATCAAATCCATACTGTTTTTTTTTAAGTCAGAATAGGCCACAGTCCCCCAAAAAACAAAGGTGCTTATGGGTCAAACGTTCTCTTTCTTTGCATGTTTAAGTAATTGTATATAGAAGTAGATGCATAGCTACAAGTGGTTATTGTCCCAGTGAGCTCCATAGTAACATAAAAACAATCTTATACTGAGCAGTTAATGTCCCATGAAACAAGAGAACAATGAACTTTGCGACTCGAAAGTGATCACGGAAATTAATAAATAGCATCCTCTGACAATAAAAGCAATCCTGTCACTACAACCCTTCACTTTTCTTCTAAATCTGCCCTCAGAGTTGGAGAATGTATTTACGGGTTGATAACGATAAAGTGGGGCCTTTTTGATGCTAATTATCTTAATGAAGTCCTTGGGCGTGCTGACACGTGTAGATTGTGATATAGCCAAAGTGCTGTTTCAGATGGACGATGGCGATCCTTGAAGTAACGACCTATGAGTGGATGTGACCTTTTTATGATTTTGTTTTAAAGACCTGTTTGTGTCCATTGGAGACACTCTAGGAGTGTTTAGCTAAAAAAAAGAGCAAAATTGTGTTGTTTAACATTGATACTGACTGTTACCCTGGAAATGTCAGTAACCTGTGCCACAGTGAGCCTCTGCTTGGATATTCTTCAGTCATTGGCTTTATGTAACTCACTCCCAGTAGAGTCTGCTGTACATTGTACATCTGTAACCACCAAATCATTATTAAACTCATTTGTATCCACCATCGTGAAAATCTGTAACTACTTCTAACACAAAAAACAATGAGCAATATTGCTTCTGAAGTATTAAAATTGCTTTATTTTTGGCCTTTACATGATTATTCTTCACCTGTTTCTGAAGGCAATGTGATATTTTTGAGTCTATGACTTGAATGCAACGGGATCCTACAAAAAACACTCTTTCAGGTGGATTGGTGGCTGAACAAAAAATTAAATAAAAAGACTGTACTCGGCATGTGTACCTCTGTAAAATTAATGACCAGGTGTTTTATTTTAGGAAAACCCTCTCAAATTACTGTATCCGTCCTAAAACATGGACGTTTTTATGAGATTTTCTTAGATTTGTTTTTTTTTAAATGGAAAATTTAAACAAAACAATTACAACAGAACAGATAACAAGAGTAGTCCAGGCAAGATTAAAACATATATATAAGATACATTGTTCATAAATTACGAAGGGGAGGAGGTAAAAAATAAAATAGTACGAATTTTTTATAATTAATACTTGTATTAAGCAAAGATACATTAAATTGATCAAAGGTGACAGTAAATACTTTTTTGTTGTTACAAAAGATTTTTATTTCAAATAAATGCTGTACTTTTGAATTATTCATTCATCAAAAAAAAAAAAAAATCACAGTTCCCCACCAAAAAATCTTGAGCAGCAAATCAGCCCAGAATGAATTCTGAAGGATCATGTGACACTGAAGACTGGAGTAATGATGCTGAAAATGTAGCTTTTGACATTTTAAAATATATTCAAATAGAAAACAGTTATTTTAAATTGTAATAATATTTCATAATATTACTGTTATACTGTACCGGAAGTGCAGTATTTAAACTTTTGAACGGTAGTGTATATTATATTAGTAGTTAATAAAAAATATTTTTTGTATACAAATTTATATATACATATCCCTAGTTCTTCTTTTCTTCCTCTTCATCCAACAATAAGAATTTCATATGGGTTACGATGCACCACATCTGCAAAATGACGCATGAACAATTACTGTTTACACACAGATCCCTCTGTTGTGACAGTAAAAACATTAATATTGCTGCCATAATTTATGATAATGCTGGGTAAACGTGCTCCTTACCTCAACTGCAAAGCACAGCAAGCGTCCTGCTGCCAGCACCAGAATCCCCAGAGTCTGTAGCCAGTATGGGGCATAGAGAGCATGAGACAGCACCTCATGCTGGTAGCTATACAGCCACACAGGCAAAACATGGAGACCTGCTATTGTCAGGATTCCCAAAGGTGTCTTGAAGCCTGCGTGAAGAATAACACTATTCATTCTGTGCTTCCAAAAATCTTAATGTTTAAAAAGAGCAAATAACTTGTGATACCTTTTGCCATCACTGCCTGCACCCAAACTGGGCTCTTTGTGAAAGTGTTCTTCCACTGGGCACCTCTGGCATTGTGGTTGCACACAAATACACACCACTCTAATGAAGACACCAGCCAGCCCCACTTCACAAGCACAGAGTACAACGTGAAAATTTCTAATACAATTATGTTCGTGACAAACAAGTACTGACTAAACTTACATCATAAAGCATGTTCCAGAGCATGCCACGTCCTACGTTATCAATGATCACATCCAGCCATGCACCGAACCTGGAGGTCTGCTGCAGCTTACGTGCCACCCAGCCATCCACCCCTGCCACAAAGATAAAACACTAAATCAATTCATGTGAATACGAGCATTTGTTAAATATACTTAAACTAATCATTTAACAAGTTTTGTTCCCCAAGATTTTAACCTGCAGTGTGATATACATTTGTCAAACTGAGAGCATAGGGTATGAGAAGTTCCTGGTTTTCCTCCATAGATGATGTATATTTTGCATGTTGCATGTATGTATTTTCAGTAATAAATTATACCGTAAATAATATGTAAAATAAAGGAAAGTAAAGCTTCACTTAAGTAGCATGAAATACAACAAAAATTATACGCACAATTACTTTTGTTTATAATTTAGGCTACTGAAACCCATTTGAAAAAAAAAATATTTTGAAAACATTTTCTGACCCTGTTGTAAGTTTCGTAATTGTGCCATAAAACTATTTTTTGGAAAGGTTCCATGGATGCTAAAGGTTCCATGGATGCCAATAATCAACCTTTATTTTTAAGAGTGCACAGGCTATAATTTCCCTAGTTTTAAGGTAAATACCTACCATCCAATATAATTGATAACACATACAAGGGTACAAAATTCTCTGGGTAACTATACAGCATCCAGGAACTGAGAACAAGAAGAATCCGGATATAACCTATAAAAAAGAAACAGTTTTGTATCATAAATAGATACCATCCTTAGGGTACGTTTGCTGATTGAATGTGTCATGAATTAAGTGATATATTTTTGATTCTCTAAAATGAATTGTGCGGCTGAAATTAATGCATCGAAGTCACGTCGATGACTTTTACTCACAATTACTCACCAATTACATTAGGCACATACAGCAAGACATGAATTCCCATATCGCAAGTGATGCTCTCTGCTGCTGCCGCCCCGGTCACTCGTTTCTTATTTACATGACAGCGCACCTTGTGGAAAAGTCTTCTTCTTCTTGTTGTTTATTGACGGTTGACAATCAGCTTTTAGGTGCATTACCGCCACAAACTGAACTGGAGTGTGGAACAGCAATGAGGAAGGACCCTTACAAACTTAAATAATAATAATAATAACAAAGAAAACATAAAAATATAAATTAAATATTTACTTAATAACTTAATTATATTCTCAAAAATAATCTTGTTGCTTTTATAGCCTATTGCAAACCCTTATCTTTCATACCTTTTCTTGCCAACATATTTTTTTAATGCCATGTCTTGGATTACTTTTTGCTACAGTTTTAGGAGCAACACTCGTCTTTCATTTTCATACTCTGTACAGTATAATGTTCGACTGTCTGTTCTACATTACAATAACTGCAAAACCCATTATGATGCTTTTTATTTTATGGGTATACCATTAAGTTCAGTATGACCTATACACAATATAATCGATTCTTCTTTTTTTCTTAATATTGTTGTGAATCGTCTTCCTATACCCACATTTTCTTCAATATATAAATGTCTTCCCTTTTTCCTCTATCCCACATTTCCTGCTATATATTAATTGGAGCTTTTCTGATAATTGCCTTGGTTTCAGATTTGCTCATGAGAATTGTGATTTCAACTTTATTGCATTTTAAAGAGTTTTTTTCTTGTCTCATTTCCTTCTATTCCTATGTGCAGGAATCCAATGAAAATTAATGGTAATTCCTTGATTATGCAGTACATACACAGTTGCAATATATCCTATAGGCTATTATAACATGTCTACAGTAAGAATGACCATATTTCAGGCTTTTTAGAGCTGCTAAAGAGTCAGAACATACAGTGGGTGAAAGAAATGAGGCTAGACAAGGTATTTGACCTTATCTAGCCTCATCTCTTTTACCCTCTGTAGAGCCAGATTGCCACAAGCTTAGCTATAAACACCCTTAAATTGTCTGAAATTCTCTTTTTAACAGCTATCTGGAATTTTGGAACATATACTGCTGTTCCTACTTTTCCAGATTCTGGGTTTTTTGATCCATCTGTAAAATATCGCAAATATCAGTATTTTTGTTTTAAGTAATGATTCACTAAATGTTTAACTGCCGTGACCTTATTTCCTTTATCTATGCAAGGCATAGGAAACGACCATGGCACACTTTGAGTGTATTTCCACTGATAGACCCATTATTTGGGCCATTCTATTTCCTGTCCATCCTTTGCTCTTGATGTTGCCTTGACATTACTCTCATGAAACACAGAGTTGGGTGTATATTCCTAAGTCCTATTAATGATATCAATAATTCATATATTTGTTGCCATCCCACTTCTATAGGCATTTCACCCATTTCAACTTTCATTCACAGGAGAAGTAAAAGCCCCAAAACACATTCTCAGAGCCTGCATTTGCATCACATCTGTTGTGTATCACTTGCTGTTCCATACAGCATAATCAATTCCTGATCTTATAATTGAGCAATATATGTGGATATTCTTGAGTGAACTGCAGCTTGCCCCCAATCACATTACCTGATATTTCATAACATTTAATGCTCTTTTGCAACTTGTAATCAGTTTCTCAATATATATATTAAAAGTCAACTTTTTTACGCACACTCACAAAATTCACCACATCTAGGCTACCTGCTCAAGCAGAATATGACCATATAATCTGATTCTTACATCTGTGTTTTTCTTTTTTGAAAAACACATTATTTGGGTTTTAGCTGTAGAGAAACGAAATCTCCATTTCTTTGCCCACTCCTTAACCTGATGTACTGCGATGTGGACCTTATTTCCAGTGCTCATAATATTTCGTCCTCTCATCCATACTGCCATATTGTCCGAGATTTAGTACCAATACTTGGCTCAACATTCTTAAAAATATCATTAATCACTATATTGAATAAAAGCAGACTACACACACTTACGTTTTCAATTTTATATCTGAGACTGATGTACTTTAACCTGCATTGTCCAATCCATTGATCTTTATTCTTTCTACAGATGTTTGGGCTGAGCAATTAATTACTTCTTCTAAGAATGTCAGAAACTGATTTGTGTTCACTATTAAAGATTCCTTTGTCACCATAAATAATCAAAAGGTCATTATGATCATCAACATTTAAATCAATCCAAAAGAGTCCATCTTCTCTGCTGTGCAAGAGTCCTTCGTGTTGCAACACACTATATTCCATAGGGGGCGCTAAAAGATAAGCGTCCGGAAGCTTGTTATAAGATTTATGAAAGGTTAGCGAAAAAATGCATATGTGCACTGATTTGCATAATTACTTGTCAGATCTGATTTTGTGTAGATTATACATTCCTTAAAAATAAGTCAAAACGTTTTTATAAATTGAAATAAAACTGAGATAAAACCAAAAAATATTGGATTATAAATGTAGCCTAGCAAACTTTACTACAGAAAATTAGGACTGTTGCCTTGTCAACTAACTGAAATAAAATAGTTTGAAGTGACTAAAGTGACTAAAATCACAGGCTAACTAAAATTAGAAATTTAGAAATAAAAACAATAAAAGCAGAGCACATTAGGCTACTAAATGATCAAATTGCACTGGTCAAAACGTTACGCAAGACCAAAAACATTTCTGATTTATTTTAGTAGAATAAAACAATGCAGCTTCTAGGTATGAAACTTATTTAAGCTATTTTAAAGCATACTGCATACACATAATGTATACGACTCAAAATGTTTCAAAACTACTCAATTACACATTTGAATAATATTTTTGGTGGGTGATGAAACGAATAAAAAAAGCTGAGGGCTCTCCAGAGCAAAAATGTGCTGATTTCCAAACTAATACAATACACACAATGTGCTGGAAAAGTAAAGCAAATGGTGTTGTTGTGCTGATGCAACAAGGTGCAAATTGGTTAAACTGGCTCCACACAAGCAAGCTAATATCAACCACGGATATAAAGTCGACGACCTGACAGCCAGCTCTGGGAGAAAAGCTCCTATGCGTATGCGTCAGTGTTGCGTTTCTTGCGTGAAACTGACGCTCGTACGCCCCCTGCATTCTGATTGGACAAATGTCACGTGATCAAGTATGGAGGCGTCGTCGCTTAGACGCGTCACTCGTTGTAAACGCTAAACTCGCTTGACTTGAGGAACACCATACCGAGAGAGAGAGAGAGAGAGAGAGAGAGAGGGGGAAAAAACAAAAACAACGCAAAACAAGGCAACAGGCACCGGTCACACTCTGCACATTTCTGCCATTGCAATGAAATGAGGGCACCATGGGCGCCAAAGAGTCACGGATAGGCTTCCTTTCGTTTGACGAGGCCGTTAAAAGAGGTAAGAGGTTTGAGCTTCAGCGATTATCGGCGGTCAGTCAGTTACGCGACAGCGCAAAGCTAGCGTTAGCAGCGTTAGCCAGCTAGTTAAGCCCACATATTAACTCTTTCTGCGAGCTAACAAGCCTCAACCTGTCATTTCACATAGCTATGATGTTGCTGTTGTAAAAGGCTTGGAGGATGAAGGTGGGGCAGGCTTTTTGGTCATGTCTTTGTTTTATTCGTGTAATGTTGTTGTCAGTGGCTGTGTCACAAAACATTGTCAGCTGTCTACTTAGATTTGTCTGCATCATATTCGCATTTCCAAGCGATCAAGTTGCCCTAAATCGTCTGAGAGTGGACATCTCACTGTGTTTTGTCACACAATCAATATCTTACTAGCAGCCTACTGGAAGTGTAACTAATCTGGGTGGTGCAGAAGCGTCCACAGCACTGATAAACAGATTTCACTAATCTGTCAACATTTCTCAACACCTCCATAGTATTTATCATGTAGCCTATCGCACTTTATCTCTTCCTAAGCAGACAGTGGAAGTGCTTTTCCTGACACATAGAACTGATTTTTTTTTCTAACCAGTCATTTTCTTCCTTTTTACCTTCACTTATTATTATACTATTTGGTGTTACTTTTATGGATTTGGTGATTTTATGGAAGTGAATGTTCTTCAATAATTATAAAGTAATTGAAGAATTATATAAGTCTTGAGATACGTATTTTTAATAAAGGCCTGTTTATCAGCACTTTGGTCTACTTCGGTCGTTTTAAAGTGCTTTATACATAGATTTTAATTTGATGTAAAGGCAATGACAGCCCCTGTCAGCTGTAAGTGTTTCCTCATCAAGGATGTAAACAAATAAGTGGATAGTTCACCCAAAAATCTTTAATCATGTTCTCACCCTCATGTTGTTCCAAACCTGGATGACTTTCTTTTCTTCTGTGGAACATAATTATTTTACATTTTAATTATTTATTTAGTCTGTACCATGAAACTCAATGGGCACATTCTGCAAAATATCTTTCTTTCCATTTTGCAGAAGAAAGTCATACAGCTTTGCAATGACATGAGGGTCAGATGATGATGTAAGCTAATCATTTTCATTTTAGGGGTAATTATCCATTTGATACTGGTGGGAACCAAGGATACATTTTGAGAATTGGTCATCAAAAAACCCTGAATCTGAATATTGATGGGGACTGTCTCAGGTGGTTAACATCTAGGGCTGTGCGATATGGACAAAAAAGTACTATCACATTTTTTTTAACAATATTTCGATTTTAATCATGATTTAGAAGCAATATTTCCTTACTTCCACTGGTCTGTATAATTTTTTTGGAAGCTGGCTTTATTGACGATATTTACAGACACCTCTATGCATAAATGATACGTGATGGCATCGGTTATTTCTTTATGCATTTTTGAGCTTTTGTATCTTGTGCTGTTCGCAAATGCCAGTATTATCGCTGGCATTTGTTCACCTTGTTCGTAATGTGCCATTGTTATTCTATGTAAACGCACTAGATGGACATCTTTAACCATTGCACTCGCAATCGCATCTCACGTTTTTTGCTGTATCTCACACATGACACAGCATTTTCACGGCACTCAAGGTAAAATATGTTAATTAAACTTTTAAAAAACACTGAAAAATTTTTCACTGGCAAACAACTGGAATCTTTAAATTTTTCACTGGCAAAATCCAGTCATTTCAGTCGGAATCCATGCAATAGGGAATTCTGCATAAGAGTGAAAGATTTACTGAGGCAGATTTCGCAATTGTTTCAAACTGGGCATGCAGATTCTCAGTGTTTACCAAAAGTAAGCTTTACATATTGTGTGATTTACATGTGGTTTCAATAACCTAACCAGATGCATTTACACTTGTCCAGTTTCGTCTGGAATACGTGTCAGGCACTCCTGAAGTGGTTTGAGTGATTGAATTTAAATCCGTCTCGGATGGCATTTACACTTGGTCTTTTCACAATCGGATAGCTATCCAATCTGAGAAAAGGCATGAAGTGGCCAGGTGTAAACAGGCCCATACATCGCTACACTAGTACTGACAATAGACAGATTTTTGTCCATGAAAATAAACAGAAATTTCGCTAATGTGATGCTTCAGAGTCATACTCTTAGATTGGTTATTTAATGTTTATGTCAGTATACTCTTGATTTTTTTCTGGCAGTTATAATCACCTAACTGCTCCAGTGACCTGACAATCAGGCTGACAGGCCTTGATGCTGGTATGTTTATGTGTTTCTAATGATCGGGGTGTTGAGAGCAGATACTGGCACCTGAGATCAAGTGCGTCAGCAAGCATTGCTTATCTTTCCCCACCTTGATGAATAAGCAGAATTTAGCTGTTGCTTTGCATAGGCATTATTTGCATTTTTGTTTCTCTTACTAGGAAACCACAGGCCAAGATACAAATGGCCAAATCTGAAACAGCTACAGAGGAATTTAGTTTTTTTTTTTGTCTTTTCATCTTGTTGACATAATTGCTAACATAATGTTTCCCAAGCTGAATAGGGCCTCTTGCGAGTCACCTGAGAGTGTTGAAGGGTTAAAAGATTGTGTGATTGTATCATACGGTTGTGTGTATGTGTGTCGTGGGGAGAGGGAGTTAGCTGGCCCTGAGCCCATTAGCAGAGGTAGAATTACCCTAATTGTTTCAGCTGCATCCACACTGTGGTGGCACATTTATTGAAGCTTTTTGTGCCATGCTGCCCAATAGCCAATGTTGCTGACATCACTTCATCACAAAAATGTAGTGTTAAAGGGAAATGGCATTCATGTCAGCATTTTATTGCTTGTTTTATTAATGGCTTGTTCTCGGCCATGTAATATTTTTTCTTAAATCCATCATTGTGCATTATAGACTATATTGAAATAATACCCAGGCTCCATTTATTTATTGTATATATATATATATATATATATATATGACAATTAGTCAACCATCATGACCCATCCCTAGATAGAAAGATATAATTTTCTTTAAATATTTTCTTAAAATACATTTTATGTTTGTAATTTCCAACTGGAAATTTTACAGCCGTAATGCGACAGCTGTGAATTCATAAACACTTTTCCAGGAAAATGGTGACACATTCGTGATCAAAAACAAAGAAGAACTGTTGTCTTTCATTTATTAATACTCCTACTGTGTTATTCTTAAAAAAAGGTGTGGATTGGAATCATCCATAATGTTCATTAGTACGTAATTTGAAGGTTTTAGTCTGATCATTCTCAAAGGTTTTCAGTGGCTTTCATCTAACATTCAATATACTGTTGTTCAGTATTATAAAGGAGCTTCTAGTGTCCTAACCCTGTCGTATGTAGCCCACTGGCAATGCTGTTAGCCTTATGGGGAGCACAGGCATTCCCCTGTCAGCTTGACTGAGAGAGGGTCCTCTGAGATTCCAGGCTATCGAATCCATCTGAGATAATTAGGTCTCGTCTTCAGGAATTCATGTTTATTTATGCTGCCTACCTATAAGGGTCAGGCGTCTCATTTGTACTCAGGTCGTCCTTGGAGTCCTCTCCCTAGAATGTAAGGTTGCCACCACCTACAGACCTACATTGTAGTAGCTTACTGGGAACTCAAAGTAGGTCATGTTTCTGGGTAATAGCACACTGAAATTAGTTTTACTGTAGGATACAGTGTATCCTGCAGGCATTCCATCAGTAACTCCGAGCTTTATGGATCTAGCTGTCTCTCCTCTGAGGGGAAGCTCTCTGACTGGACGAGGAAAGGGAAAATCAAGAAGCTGTGAATGCTTTAGCAGTCTGTTGCTGTGCTATTTCAAAGAGTAGACCTGTCACTGAATTCCCCAGAGCAAGACGACATTTGCGTTTCCTCAATTCTTTTTCATCACCTTAACATGAACACCACTGAATGTGTTCCTTCGTGTTGGAAAAGGGTGGTGTATTTTTCTTTTCTTTTTGGATACTTTTTTTGTAGAAGAGTTTGAATAAACAATTGAGTCAGGTAGATTGTAAGCGTAAGAAGTGTTATTGGAGAATAATGGAGTCAGTATAGATAAGAAATGAATATGTTACTGTAAATACTGTGGCTCATAAAAAGGAGATCTTTAACTATTTTTCCTTGTAGGAAAGTGTATTTTAGATTGTGTACATCAGAGTGACCTAATCATTGCTTCAAGTATTTTATATGCATTTTTATGCATTTTATTTTACTTTTAAACTTATAATATAAAAATAAATGACAGTAATTATTCTGTAAGTTTAGTTAACTGATTTCAACGTTTCATGCATATTTTAATAGCTATACTGTTGTGCTATCACTCGGTCTCCCTTGGGAAACCGTCTTATGGTTTGCATATATTACTTTGGCACCTTTGGAGAGAGCAATTTGGGAATTGCTTAATAGAATTGGCTTAATTGTCTTGTAATGAACTCAAAAACTGGTCAGGAGTTCTTCCTGCACATAAAATGCACAGAAAATGTCTCGAGCATTCAGCATAGTCATTGTCATTGCCTTTTCAGTGGAACATCTGGTGCCATGATTGTGTTTATGATTTGGGATGCTTTTCTCCCACAGATCATTATACAGAATAATAATGCTCTCTCCAGGTCTATTAAAATGCCTGTGAAGAGACTGCAGAGATATATTAGAGCGCATTTGCTGACCGTTGAAACATCTCAGATGCAGTGGTCTACTCCACGGCCATGTATGTGCATTCTGTATCACATGAAGAGAGAGAAATCTCATTGACCAACCTCACCTTTCCCCCAGCAGTGTGTCTTTGACTATAGATTGTGACCTGAGAGAATGGATGTCATTTGGGAATTAAAAGTTTTCTCTTGCTTTGGAAGAAAATCAACTTTTCTTTAGTCCTGAGCAATTTTTATGACCCTCAGAGCTCTAAACTGTTTTCTCAGGCAGTCCCTTTGGTTCACCCTCTGTCAAGTCCAGGAATATCCACAGTCTGTTTCCTGTCGTCATATCTTCGCAACACAGTACCCATTTCTTCCTGGTATTATAAAGACTGTGGAATGCCTATTGAGAAAATGTGCTGTGCTTAGCGATAGAGCCATATTTTGTCAAGGCTGATATTTGGTTACATTGAGGCCTAAAACATTAATAAGTCTAATATGGTAATGTGGTGGAAAAATGCCAAGTAGTTTTATAAAACTCAGACTTCGGGAGGAGGTGGGGTGTCTCTTATTTTTTTCTTCATTGATTTTTTTTTTGTGTGTGCAATTTGAATCAAATTTTTTTAACCTTCACTTAATTTGAAATGGTCCTGCAGTGTGTGGCATGTCACAACGCACAACTTTCACAATGTCAACTTTCTAAAAGTATTGGATGTCAACTACACTTGTATGTAAACAATGTTTCTTTCCATTGACTCATTGGAAGAACCTGTTTAAGTTTGCTTTGAGCTTTTGAATATCCTCATTATTTGTCTGTAGTGTTTTTATGCAATAAGGTGTCCTCAACATCCTGATATAGACGTCTTTTTTTTTAAACGTCTTTACAGGATATTTGATACAGCTCATGCAGTGTTCCAGCTCAAAGTCTCACTTTTGTGCTGAAATTGTTCTTAAACAATATTCCGTCTGAGGCTTGTGTGTCTTTCGGCATCACTGGTCACATCACAATGACATGCGCTCATACACTCAGCACTGAGTGTTTACCAATCAGAGTTTACCTTTTACTGAACCTCATTGCCATATAAGTGAGAAATTGAGGTGCAGATATGAGAGTTAGAGGAGAGAAGTTTGTGTGAATGTTTATATACTGTAAAAAATGATTTTCTGAAGTTGTAAATAAAACAAAGATTATTGGAGCATGTTTGCCAAGAAAATAACTATTAGAAATAGTTAAATTACTAATTAGAAACGAATTAGTACTAATTAGAAAATTAATTCAATGTTACTTGCCATTGCTGCTTTGTATTTGTTTGGGAAATTGACTAGCAATGTCTGAGTAAAAAATTGTTTCTACACCCATTTTTCAGTATATGTCTATTTTTTTGGCAGCATAATCTTACAAATAAAAATATCAAATTAAAAACAAGATGAAACCAATCTCCTAATTTTCAGCCCGCTGTGATGTAGTCCAATTTATGAACAAATTACTTTTAATATGAACCAGTTCTTTTTAGTGAATCAAAACATGTAGAGCAACCAGTGTAGTCCAATTTATGAACAAGTGACTCTTATGAGCCAGTTCTTTTAACGAATTATGTTAAAAAAAAACTCAGAAGTTTACGTTTTGAATGATTTACAGTTTAACGAATCCTTCACTGAATGAACTCATGGAATCAGTCAGATGCGGTTATATAATCAACATTTGACTCACCTACACCGAACCGCAAGTTATCATTAATTTCAGTGACGTCTGTTTCCAAATTAAAGGGTTAGTTCACCCAAAAATGAAAATTAAGTCATTAATTACTCACCCCCATGCTGTACCAACCCCGTAAGACCTTCGTTCGTCTTCGGAACACAAATGAAGATATTTTTGATTAAATGTGACAGCTGGATCACTCCTCCATAGGCTCCCTAAGGGAATGAATACTGACGGTCCAGAAAGTCAATGAAGAAAATGTTTAAATATTCCATGTCACAACAGTGGCTCAACTATAAGTTTATCATGCGACGAGAATACTTTTTGTGCGAAAAAACAAACAAAAATAACCACTTTATTCGACTATTCCTTTTCTTCCTTGTAGGCCTGAAACGAGACTTGGAAATCTCCTGAAGTCTCGTTTCAGGCCTACAAGGAAGAAAAGGAATAGTTGAATAAAGTGGTTATTTTTGTTTGTTTTTTCGCACAAAAAGTATTCTCGTCGCTTGATAAACTTATAGTTGAGCCACTGTTGTGACATTTTTTGGGTGAACTAACCCTTTAAGCAAATTTTGTTTGTTTACAAACTTAAGGTTTGTAAAATTTAAATCGGTACTGTTTGTTCATATGACATGGTCTTCATATGACATTTGCAACATTTGTTATAGTAAACAATATTCTAATTAAAAAGGTGTTTTAGGACAAAAAGGGCAGGGAAACATCAGCTGCCTTATTGTGACAACACAACAGGAGCCATCACATCAGTGCTGAAAAATGGCTCCAGTCCAGTCGCTCTTCTTCAATGATATGCTAACAACTGTTATTACAATGGAGTGGCATTTGTTGTATGCTTTTCTTGTGGATGTACTATGTGCCACATAATTCCAAGGATTCTTAAAGGGATAGTTCACCAAAAATTATTATTATTATTTTATTTTTTTTTCTTCTTCAGTAGAATAGGAAAGAAGATTTTTAGCTGAAACTAGTGGTCCTTTGTGATTCATATAGTGCAAGTCACTGGCTACCGTCACTTCGGGAGTACATATACAGGCTAAACAAAATGAATACCCTCGGCAAATAGCAGTCTGCAGCTTGAGCTTCCTGTCGCATTATGATGCTAAAAAGCTAAAAAATCGTCTTTACTGTTCAAGCTAATTTGTTATGAAGTTTTGTTCACGCATCAACAAATAGATTTAAGAACCACATCACTACCGATTAAAATCGAGAAATTAATATCGTCAATCCAGAGCTAGTGTCCACACAGCTGATATGTTTCACTGTTGTAGCTTATCCACGTTGTGTGCATGAGATAGATGCTGAACACAGTCAAAACGTGCCATCTTAGAAGCGCTATTTAGACGTCTGTTTCAGTCACTGATTTTGAAACCGAAAATAGCTGTTTCGGCCAAATTTTTGGTCGCCGCAATTTCGGTGCATCCCTAATTTCAAAGTCCATTCTGTTCTTTCAGAAAAGCATTTCTAGAAATATCCTGGAAATGGCATGGTGTCTTGGCCCTCTGCTTTTGGCCTTGACCCTGTTATATGGATGGGTCAGATAGAACAGTGCTGTGGTTTATGAGCAGGTCTGTGATGTATTGTGCTAGGCAGTACAAGGCTATGAGTGGAGAAGAGCAGCAATGGCCTCCTCTAAGTGTCTGGGTTAAATACAGGCTGCAGAGGCGGTGATGTTTTAAAAGGGATGAGTGTGTGTGTACGTGTGAAAGAGAGATGAAAGCACTTGCTGTAGTTCCTCTCTGTCATTATAACTCAACATGCTCTGAGCTAGAGGTGAGAAATGTACAAAGATGGCAATGACTTTGACTTATAAGAAGTTTGCTCAGCAGTCAGAGCTACATCTCTCAGACCTAAGGCCCTGTTCACACCAAACATGAATTTTCTGCTTAAAAAACTGCATAACAAGTAAATGGAACGATTAACTGCTAGACGCCAAAGAGCCTTATGCTCACAAGGATTTTGAATGGGTCATCAATGTGTTAGGCTATGTCCTGATTTTTTTTTATCCCTCCACTTTCCTGTTTATGACATTATGACATTTTAAATTAGGGCTGGGCGATAAAATGGTATTTATCGACGGTACAACATTGTTGGTAACAATATAAAAAAAAATCGATATAGCGCTTTGGACCATCAATGCCAGTGCAGCGCGAGCCGATCTTGATCAAGCGACACTGTTACTACACGGCGCGGAGAGATCCAGTAAAGAAAGCATTTGAATTCGCCTCAGAAGTAATAACATCGCTGCAAGATCTAGTGAGAAGCATTCAAAATTCTCCATTATGAACGGATCAAACCGCGCTAACGTGGAAACCAGGAGAAACATTGTGCCATGAATTAACTTGTTATAGGCCTAGGCTTTATTTCTACAGATCAGCAACATTCACCATTGATTTAATGTTGTAACACTAACTGTAACATGGAAGTTTGGCAGAAATGGTAAAATGCTTTCAAGGACATCACACATCTTTTTCCAGCACTTCAAAACTCAAATATTATCATATTTAAATGTTATTTTTTAATGTGATGACATTATTTGTTCATCCTTCAAAGATTACCCCCATTTATAAAACTAAAAGTTTCAAGATGTAGGAAAACCCACACTTATTTATAAATAATTTATTTTAATATATATATATATATATATATATATATATATATATATATATATATATATAATATATATCATTTAAAAAAATTAAATCAAGGAAATTTCTCTGGCATTTCTTTCTTTTTGCTGTATCGAAAACGTACCGAACCGTAACACCAGTGTCGTATCGAACCGAAACGTGAATTTTGTGAACCGGTACACCTCTACTTATTACATGTTGATCTACCTCAAAGTTTGCCTTGATTGTACCACATTTACACTTTTACGTTTCACATTCACACATTTTAAGTTCAAGAGTTTCTTTAACACTTACTTTTTTATCTTAATATAAGACATAAAGAAGTAATTTTTGTTTACATTTTATTTTAGACTGCTAAAACTAATATAATTTGTTGTTTTCCTTAATAATGTGGATAAATAAATAAAAAAAACAGAGGTTTAATTTCAAACTTTTCTACTTGTCTAAAAAAAAAAAGGTTATAAAAATGTCAATAATTATCGACCCTAAACTACATGAAACATTATATCGTGATACATTTTTTAACTATTTCGCACAGCCCTATTTTAAGTTATAATATTTAATATTTTTTATATTAAATTATAATAATATACACTACCTTTCAAAAGTTTGGAGTCAGTAAAATGTTTGGATTTTTTGAAAGAAACTAATACTTTTATTCAGCAAGGATGCATTCCAATAGTTTAGTATAAAACAATGAACCTCTTTTTGAAGTAATTTTTATTGAAAACCACCTCATATCCCATACAGCTATTTGACAGCTCTCCACTGTGTTCACAGTTACCGATGTGGAGCTCAAACGTCTGCGAGATGCCTTCAAGAGGACCAGTGGCCTGTCTGTCTATATGACCCAGCAATGCTTCTACAGGGAAGTACTGGGCGATGGAGTGCCACCAAAGGTTGCAGAGGTGAGTCAAGCTTTAATACAACATTAACATTTCAGTGATGTCTCTTCATGTTTCGACAGTTTTGTGCTTGATTGTTCTGTCTCAGTGGTTTATTTATGGCAGGCTACAAGTAGTAGGCCTACATATTTGACAGTCTATTTACTGTGCCCTTGATGAATTTAGATAAAATATTTCTTTATATTTTGTGCTCAGACTGCATCCTTTATTAGTACATGATGATAGTCACAAAACATACATAAACTTAGTTACAGTTCCCCACTCTTGATTTAGTGCTTTTATTACTGCAGTTTGACTAAGCTATTTCCCTGTTCGTGTGTATTTCTGTTTTGGTTTGCTGATGCTCTAAATACCCAAAGTCATGTGGTTACCAATTGTAAACCAGAGAAGCACTAACTGAAAGGGTGGGGCTTTATGGTAAAACACCCTCACACATCATCATCTGACATTTAAATACTTCCTCATGACCTGACCGCTGTAACCATGAGTTCATGTGGCCCTCTACCTGCCTGCTGTTTTTACAGTCTGATCTCTGTGAGATGAATCAAACAGAGATCCCCCTCTATTTCAGCAGAAACCTTTCTGGTTCATACTTCTTCTACTTGTTGTCATAGGAACTAGTATTTGCATGCCAGTGTGGCTGACTAGTTATTTTCGTCTCGTTTCTGTGTGGATCTCAGCCAGTTTTATTGTAAAAAATGTATCGGATCAATACTCTAAGATCGCTTTATGAAGGGGACACTTCTCTTTGAATTTTTAGTGTCAATTAAAAGAAGTCCTTAAAACCGATGGAGGCCTTTAACAGGACTTGACTCTAAAGTCATGAATCTTTCGTCAGGTATTATGGATTTTCAGTCCTGGCTGCAATCCAATGAAATTCTTTCAGCTGAATAAAACTGACACTCATCTGAAATGTTTATTTTTAGCTCTTTTCCCAGTAGCTTGTAGCTACTTATCCTGATTTTTGCCAAGCACTTTGATGCTTTTATTGAGTGGGTATATTACTAAAGTGATTCTTTCTAGCACTCGACACATTCACATGTCACTTAGCATTCTGTGCTGGTTAACTGACCATCAGCTGGATCAAGGTTGAGATTTTCCTTACATTTTCACCTGGGGCCAGTTGCATAAACATAGCCATGATGCTAAAACTGGGATAGTTCACCCAAAAATTTAAATTAGCCCATCATTTACTCACCCTCAATTCATCCCAGGTGTATGACATTGTTCTTTCAGACAAATACAATCAGAGTTATATTAAAAAATGTCCTGGCTCTTCCAAGCTTTATAATGGCAGTGAATGTTTGAAGTCTATAAAAGTGCATCTATCTATCATAAAAGTGCTCCACACGGCTCCGGGGGGTTAATAAAAGCCTTCTGAAGTGAAGCAATGCGTATGTGTAAGAAAAATATTCGTATTTAACACGTTACAAAGTAAAATTCTAGCTTCCGGCCAAGCGACCATAGCCAGTCTACTTGCTCCTAAAGCGCAACTTATGATGTCGGAAGTAGCGTAGTGCGTTACGGCGTAGTGTAAATATCAGCAGTACGTCGCATTACTCGCATAAGTTGTGCTTTACACTTAAGTGGAATCCGTTTGGCCGGAAGCTAGTTATTTTACTTTATAAAGTTTTAAATATGGATATTTTTCTTACACAAACACAAACACATCGCTTCGCTTCAGAAGGCCTTTATTAACCCCCCGGAGCTGCACTTTTATGGACTTCTAAACAGAAACAGCCATTCACTGCTATTATAAAGCTTGAATGAGCCAGGACATTTTTTTAATACTACTCTTCTGAAAGAAGAATGTCATATACACCTAGGACAGGGGTAGGCAAGTTCGGTCCTAGAGAGCCGCTATCCTGCAGAGTTTGGCTCCAACACTGAAAAAAAACTCTCCTGCCTATAGCCTTAGGCTGTGTCCGAAATCTCCCATTACTCACTATATAGTGGACTATATAGTGAGCTCGCCATTTTGTAGTGCTGTCCGAATGTATAGTGATGATTATTATACCCTGTATAGTCCACTCAATGTATCCCAGAATGCATTTTGAAAAGTAGTGTACAACTGATGGTCACTAACCCAAGACCTACATACCATCATGCATTGCGCTGATCGTAAAAATGGCGGATGGACGTCAAGGAGAGCAGCGCGACAATACGAATTTGTCATACAAATGTAAGTTATGTTCGTTTTCTGTCTAGAAATCCTGTTTCTTTTGCTAATCCGCGAAATCTTCTGAATCACGAGAACAAAAAAAAACAAAAAAGATAAATATTGAGTGGCATCTCCACAGAGTCTAAAAGCCGTTTTATTAAGAGTATAATGAGCGATATTTGATCATGTAGATCTGTTTTTTTTTTCCTTCTAATGTCAACAGGCAAGAGAAAATGGTGTGGCGTGAAAATGAAAATATGAAATAGGCCTATGTGTATTAATTTTATTTATGTTTATAAGTTATAATCATGTGTGGAGTAACGCATTATAACAGAAACGGCAAAGACTTTTAATTTTACAATTTTGGAGAAATAAGCTCGATATAATGTAATGTATTTATAAAAAAAATATCTATTTAGCCCAGAGCGGGCTCGGCACCAGCTGACAGATGATGGTGCGTTTAAATAGTGCGACAGTAATGCCGTAATCAACGGCGCCGAGAGCCGATCGTGTAGTGTCCGAAAGTGGTGTTTCTATTATGCTGGTGAGCTCACTATATAGTGCTCTACTCCCTACCCCCTACATAGGGGTTAGGGAGTAGTGGTTTGAGTGGAGATTTCGGACACAGCCTTAGTAATCCTGAAGACATTGATTAGCTTCTTCAGGTGTGTTTGATTAGGGTTGGAACTAAATTCTGCAGGACAGCGGCTCTCTAGGACCGAACTTGGCTACCCCTGACCTAGGATGACTTGAGGGTGAGTAAATTATTGGCTAATTTTAATTTTTGGGTGATCTATCCCTTTAAAGTGGTCATCGGATCCAATTGTATATAAATGTGTCTTTGCAGTGTGTGGACAACCACTATACACTGAAAAAAATCCATTCACTCCTTTTTTTTAATCCTCAAAAAGCCGAAACACACTCAATAATTAAGCCGTTTGGAATTTCTGAGCAGTTTGATGTCATATTGCTCATGCTCTGCCCACGACCACTGACGGATTGTCCCGTATTAGCATATTTACACCCTCAGCCATTTGTTTACTGTCCACCAAGGCAGCACTTTGCGTGTCTTGTGTCGACATGCCCCACGGAAGAGAGGGGTGGGGTGAACAGTTGCTCATTATCATTTAAAGAGACGTGCACCGAAACGGGTCTCTGTTAACAGAGCTTTTTTTGAGGAGGTAAAAGGGCGTTTTACACAACCATTGAGAAATTTTAACCAAAGTATGCTACAAACTTTACATGAAGACCCTAAAGAATCATACCAACTTGTGGAAAATGGGCATCTGATGACCCCTTTAAGAACTAGTATGACCAACTAGCAGTTAGTTAGGAGTAATCAGTCTTACTTTTCGGTATCAAATTAGACCAGTTTATGTTTTTATGTAACTGACTTAAATTTGATGACTAACTTCTAAGACTGTCTTAGAAGTTTATGCAACCGGCCCCTGTACTCCACTGTCTAACCATGCTTCAAAATCTATATATTATTCACTTAACCTACATGCACCCACAAATGCATACAGATGACAGGTAGTCAGTGCCTGCGCCCGAGGGTGATTAATCTGCTGGCTGCAGGTGACATCTTGCACTGCGTCCATCATCGGGAGGCACAGTCAGGAGGAACCCCGAGCTCCCAGCTGCTCATTTCGTCGTTGTGATAAGTGGATTGGTTCCCCTGAATTCAGCTCGCAGCAGGCCAGCCAACACCCCACGTTGATCTTTAACACCCAGCTTCATTAAATCCCTTGCAGCATCGCACACTTTTCCTCCCACTTCCTGTCTGTGCACGTGTCAGCTTCTGGAATGCTCTAGTTGATCATTACCTCCACCTTCAGTCACTCAGTGTTTGTATTACATCAGAGGGCAATGATTACATGCTACGGAAGCGTGCTACATTATTCATTATGAAAACTACTTTCAATAAGAATTGCTTCTGTGTTTGTGTATTATGTATTTGTACAATGTAGAAATAAAATTAAGCCGCTCTGTGTGCCACAACTAATTTCTATAACGCTTAAACTCCCAGAAGATATTCAGAAAACAACAGTCTGTATTAGCAATTCATTTGAAATAGCCTACTTAATCTATTAATCAAACAGTCAAATCCCATAGTGAATACTGCTGAAAAATTAGGTCATATACAGTATGTACATGCAATGTTTATTGTTATGAGCATTGTACAGTAAACTTAAGCATTCATTTAATCAATGTTTACAAATATAGAAATGTTTAATAAAATTAACTGAATCAGTTGGTACAGCAGGACCCGTAAGTACAAACTCAATATAATAAATAGAATTCAGAAAGTTTGTGACCATATGTCACCAATGTTAAGATGTTGATCATTACCACAGAAACTGCTTGCACTTTTTGAACGCGCTTCTTGTGTATGTAAAGTATTTTGACGTATACTGGCAACTATAATTTTTGATATACACTTTTAAAAATGTATTTTCAATTGTAATATTAATAGGACAGTAATTTGGATGTAGCCTTTGGAAATACGGTCATTTTTTTCCACATGTATGTTTTATATTTTTACAATGTCGACAAACAGCAGCAGTATTGTTTAGTCAACTATTCTTGCACTTCCCTAGTTCTGTCACAAAAGATCACATTGATGCAGTAAACATATGATGTGCTGTCAGAGCAGAATACACACCGGGGTCATCACAGTGGTTCAGTGACTTTATGTGTGTAAACGGCCCATAAGAAATGAATGGGTTCACACATACCAATGGCCACCCAGCATGAGGACTTTATATAAAGCTTTAGAAATTAAAACAATCAACTTATTATGTGAAACTGGAAGCTTTGTGTGGTGGTTTCAACATAGAGGTGGGAATCTTCACTTGTCTCACGATTCGATTACGATTTAGAGGGTAATGATTTAACTACAAAACGATTCTCGATGCATCTTTTTCTCCAATTATTTTATTAATCACAATATGGTTATTTTTGTTATTTTTCTTTGTTAAAAATAAGAACAAAGATGCAAATAACAAATACAATACAAGAAAGAAACTAATTTTCATTTTTTCATTTTACAACTATTTAAAGCTGCAGTCCGCAGTTTTTCCTCTGTCGCCATCTCTGTTCGAAATCTGCAATTGCAGTTATTCGCGGAATTATCAACTTTACGTGAGTTGTGCCTTGACACGGCACAGCGCGGATGAACACAATGTTTGAGGAGAGTGTGCAGCTGTCAGTCACCGCGCCGGTGTGGATACTGGCATTCAGAATCACAGATTATTCTTTTTGGAAGTATGACCAACATAATATTTTTCACCGGAAAATGTCATCTGAACAAGAAACATCCACTTTTGTTCTGGTTCTGACATTGCAGTAAATCGCGCTGATTAAATCTAAAAATCGCTTATATCACGCAAAACCGTGCAAATTATACTTTGTTCTCAAATTGTTAATGTTAACAACGTCAGCATTGCGTGACTACATGTAATGTCCTTCCGATATGTATCCTTGTCTTCGCATGGGTCCGGTCGGTTGCAGTCTCATTTTTTCTGTACTCTTTCCGAAGTCCGAACGAAGTCTTTTGCATTTTACAGCGGGTGAATCTGTTGTCACTGGTGATTGTCGTTTGAACCTTTCTGGATCCGCCATCAAATTGATAAGTTTCATTATATCAAGTGCTGCGAGAAAAGGCTTTAAATCTCCACCTCCAACATCCTCACTCGCAATATAGCTTTTACTAGCCGGGACTCCTTCTTCATGTGTACAGATATGACGTAATAATGACGCAAAGATTTTTAACAAATGTTTTGTTTTATTTATTTATTTATTAAATTAATTAATTAAAATATATTTATTTTTTACTTTTCTTTACTTGTTTGTTTTCTAAATAATTAGTCATAAACGATATAATTAGTGAGTACGAGTATAATGGCCAGTAAATTGAATATCATACATTTAGCTAGGAAACCAAAAAATCCCTACCATTAAATTTTGTTTAGCGCTAGTTTAGTTTATTTATTTTTGTTAAATACATATTTTATACATTTATTTTTTGTACTGTTTTTCATTTACTAGTTTGTTTTATTTTCTTAAATAAATAACTTAAATAGTTTTAAACTATTTAAGTTATTTATTTAAGAAAATAAAACAAATTAGTAAATGTTTTTAGTAAATTTACTATCATGCATTGCGTTTAGTCTAAAGGTCACAGACATACATGTTTTCTTTGTTTTGTTTTCTTTATTTTTTTATTTTAGTTAGGGTTGTGGTTAAGTAAATAAATATTTACTGGTTTTATTTATTTTTATATACTGGTTTTATTTATTTAGCTGTTTATTCTATTGTCCGTGTTTGTTTTAATCCACAAACATGTTAAGTGAATGTTTTGTCAAAAGTTCCTTGACAAGTATGGGGAAAAAAAGTGAATTTTGGACCCTGCTCAGCAGTGAAACTTGTAGTCCAACTTGTCAGTCAAGACTCATTTAAACTTGAACAGTTTGAACTTTTTCTAGTAAATTTTTCTTATATGCCGCAGAGTGCTAGACTGTTTAGTAGGCATCAGGGGGTGTGAAAATTGTACTTATGTGGTGTTATTGGTAAGACATGGTGTCACACCAGGCGTAAAAGTGAATTATGTGTGCATGAGATGTCTCTGTGGAATAGAAACAGATCAAAAACTAGAAGAAAAGCATTTTACTGGTAACCCTCCTGCTGTGCCATATTTTGCAGGGATATTTTTTTTATTCATTTATGTAGCCCTGCAGTGTGGGTAGAGAGAGAATTTAATGTTTCCTCTGTATTAAACTAAATGTTGTCAGCTGATTTATGGGGAGATATGTATCTATCTAGGGTGCATTATTATCATTAAGAGTCTGATGTTTCTCTGAATCTCAGCGGAAATCAAATGTCCGAGATGACGGCTAACACCAGGCTGTCTGTCTTAAGCGCTTTCTGCTTCAAACACCAATAGAATTCATAATAGTGTACTGATGGGAAGTAATGAACTTCTTATGAACGTGAACTACAAATACACGTTTTCTTTAGTTGCATGGTGTGTTGTGTGACTTTGTCCTGTAAATGCCTGTAAAAACTTTTTTCCATTTTGCTATGCTTATTGGTAAAAATGTATTTTAAAACCTATTTTTTTTTATTAATAATGATCATTATCATTATTATACTGAACTGAGTATGTTATTGTCATCTGTGTAATCTGTGTATATTTCACTGTATGACCTTTGCATAACCATTATGTGCAATAATGCATAATTTCCTGTGTTCTGTAGAAAGGGGCATATACACTGACAACTAAATCATTGGAAGTTCCCAAATGTCTAAGCTTTTAGTTTTTAGAAAACATTACTACTTGACTGCATTATCCAACTGTATCATGTGGTGGATAACTACCTGCACTCCCATTAGTAGTTTCTGCGTCATTGCTCAATTGCATAAAGTTGAGTTCAATGGCAAAATTTAGCTGGGGCAATGATCACTGCAGGTCACCTGAAGACAAAGTTATTTGAACAGAATTAAATGCTGATCAATTGTGTACATTTTAAGGGGTTACATTTAATGTGCATCCTTCCTTCCTTTCTCATCTGTTGTAGGTGATCTACAGCTCTTTTGGTGGCACATCTAAAGGGCTACACTTCAACTACCTGATTGTCGGGCTGGTTCTGTTAACAAGAGGACGCGATGAAGAGAAAGCCAAATGTAGGTGTACAGAGGGGCACATGCAGTCCACTCAACCCAGCCTTTTATATGTTGTTTTGTATTGTAATTCAATTTTCTACCTCTTTGTTTGATCATTTCAATTACTCTCCCTCTTTTTAGTTGCTTTATTCTTAAGATTTAAAGGATCAGGGTTAAATACCCTTGTTCTGCCTTACACACGTGTGTGTTTATACAGTATGATGTTAATTTCGCATGTCACAGGAGATGCCCGAGTAATTCCATTACAAACATCAATCTAAACAAACACACCTCAGGCTCAGCATATTCAGTCATCCAATGTTATTCAGCTTTGTTTAGCTCGGTGTTTCTTTAATCAAACTTGTAGCTGCATACACACTCAAGTTCACAGTCTGATATTTTCCATAGATGTAGGTCTACTCTGGAGTGTCACACTGTGTCCCTGACAGCTGTGATTGATTTGAGGGTGCGAGACACATTGCCTGCTAGACTCTGATAAGGTGTGTGTGCATTAACCAGCATGTCCTCTGTATCCACAGACATCTTCAGCTTGTTCGCCAGTGATTCGGGAGCCTATGTGGTCCGGGAGGATGTGGAGAACATGCTACGTTCAGTGGATGGGGAGGTCCCGCTCTCTCTTAGGAAGTGCTTCACGGAGGTCAGTGCAGGAAGACTCACCTGTGTTATTTACCTCTGTCTCACCTGCTTGTCAGTAACGACTTCTCAGACCAATCACCATGCCCTCCAGCCACATGGTGTTAAAGAGATGTATTTAGATTTTTCTTATTGAAAATTACTCATTTCAAATTGTTATGAAGATAAGAAATCAAACTGCATTTTTAGGATCATTTAGGAACAAGTTTATAGGATCATCAAAAAAAAAAAAAAAAAAAAATATATATATATATATATATATATATATATATATATATGTGTGTGTGTCAAGCAATTAAAACTTTTAATCTAATTAATTACATGATGTACTGATTAATCGCAAAATAATCACACATCAAATTTGGCTCTAGAAAGAAATATTTTTTGATTCAACAGAATTTATTAAACAAACTTTTAGGCCATGGGCCATGATTTACAAGGGACATGATTTTTTTATTCAGAAGCTGCATCTGAAATGGTATATAGTAGGGATGTAACGGTACACAGATGTCACGGTTTGGTACATAACTCGGTTTTGGGGTCATGGTTTGATACGAGTTTGGTACAGCAGGAAAAAGCAACAAATCCTCAAGGTTTTTTTTTTCATTTATTTTGAACAGACAGTAATGCAAATTTGTTCCACCTTGCGGCATTTAGTCCCCGCTGAGGTAGTTGGTACAGTACAGCTTACCTTAGTGTATTAAGCACTATGCGGATGCACAATGTTTAATATTACGCTTTTTCAAGAAATCATGGAAAGATGAGCCAGAAGGAGAAAAAGTGGCATCTTCATCTGAGTCTACTTCACCCTTCCAAGAAGAGACAGCAAGTGAAGCGGGACCTTAGGCTTCCCATTTCCAGGATTCTTATATTTCATCACTGGACTGTAGTGAGATTTCCATGACACAAATCGTCACGATGGCAAAGGATTTTGTCTCATTATAACAGCGGAAACAACTTTAAATACTCTGTCAATTATAGCATAAATTATGATCATACAGATGACCAGTAAGACATCATTCGAAAGTCTAAAGTGTCTTTTTTTATTTGTGTACACTACACTCACAATAAAAACAAAACATTGTGCTTTTGTAAAATAAAACAAACAGGTTGCCGCTTTCTACTGTCCCGGTTACCTTTCCATGAAGTTAGGGGAGCGCGTCACAAAAATGAACCGAAACTCAGCTTATAGGCTTCTAGCAAGCTCTTGCATGCAATCTGAGCTCTTGTTTTGGGTTGGTGCATAGATTGTCTCTTCTTCTTCTGCTCTTTTTCCTGTTGTGGCGGTTCGCAAACAGCGTTGCATTACCACTCGCCCCCTTCTGGATTAGAGTGTGGATCGCCTGTGACTGACTGTATTCGTTTTCAGACTGTATGCACCGAACCGTGAAGGGTCGGGACGAATACACGTACAGTTACACCCATAGTATTTAAATATATTGACAGACTAAAACAGTTTGGTTACCAACATTCTTCAAAATATCTTATTAATGTTCCACAAAGGAAAGAAAGTCATACAGATTTGAAACGACATGAGGGAGTAAATATAAATACCTTGGGGTAAATATAAATAAACAGAATCTTTAAAATATGAAATTATTTCTTCAAATGAAATATTACTCTAAATAGGAAACTAAAACTTCCATTAGGTGGCAGTAAATGTCTCAAGTCACGAGTCATTTATTCATTCGATCAGTTCAAACAGCTGATTCATTCATGAATTAAGTAAATGGCTCTCTTTATGAATTGGCAATTGAATAATTGGTTCAACCGAATGGTTTGCTCAAAAGGCGGATTCATTTAAAAACGAAACACCGCTGTGTGTTTGGAGACGCACAACAGTTCTGCTCTGGCTTTATAGGTGATTTTTCCTTGGCAAAATTGAGCAAAAATAGAGAATATTGTCTCTTAAATATAACACAATATAAATTGCTCATTTATTTAACTGTTATATAAAATCAATATCACATTAGCACTCAAGCTATTCGGTATAAAAATAGCACTTGTGTGATTAAAAACATGAGACAAAAAATCATACAGGCCAGGGCATTTTTGCCCCAATATCTTGAATTTTAAGGGCATTCTAACTTTGATTTTGAAGGCTACTTTATGCAGTGACCTGTTGCCCTGCATCATGTTAAATCGCTGTACATACTTTTTAAATTGACAGCCCTAAAATAAAATAAAATAATTTCCAAAAAGCAAAAAAAATGAATGTGGTAAGATGAATTTTATTTGCAATATTCTGATATTTCACAAATTAAATTACATAAATAAGACAACTTGGATTGAAACATGGCTATAGTCATGTCATCTTTTGGATTTCAAGTCAATAGAAATGCAGGCTGCTTTTGAAAGAAAGTGTGACTATTTTGTTCACTGATAAATGGATTACATGCCTATTTACAATCGTTTTCAGATACTTATTTCATTGATTGCCAAATTCTATATATACAGTACCTTCTGAACCGTTGGCCCTATTTAAACTTGTGTTTACTGAGAGAGCTTCCTCTGTATTATAGCTCTAATAATAAGCTTAAAAGGTTGACAGTGCAAATGTTGAAGCCAACAAGGTCACGTAATATGGCTGTGACTTACATTCCCCCCTATTTCTCTATTAACTCTTCTTCCAGTTGCACTGTTTTCTCAGCCTTCGTTCGTCCTGCATCACTTCTTGATTTAGGGGAAAGCCACCCAGTGCAGCACTTTAGTTGGTTATCTCTTGGCAGCGGCTCAAAGACTCTCTCTTATCTCTTTACACAAACCACTCGCACAAATGTATCTGCATACAGCAGAAAGAATTCAGTTCATATTAATAATGAGAGAACTTCCCCTTCACTCAACAAGGGGAAGCACACAGTCCAACTTCTCAATTCTGCACTGTTTTGTCATGCACTTTATATTGGTCATGGGTTCATTAGAGAATTGTACTCTGGTGATTATTTATAGTGTTTCTGTCTGTTTCTGTCCAGGGAGAGAAAGTGAATTATGAGAAGTTTAAGAGCTGGCTCCTGCTGAATAAAGATGCTTTCACATTCTCCCGCTGGCTGCTGTCAGGTGGCGTGTGCGTCACGTTGACCGACGACAGCGACACACCCACCTTCTATCAAACCCTGGCAGGTGTCACACACTGTAAGTGTCACTATTCTCTCGGGGTACTCTCTGAATATTTCCTCTCAATACACTCTCCAAACTATGTCTGTACTCTTTGAATACTCTGTCGGGGTCTGGAAGGATTTTTCTCCATTCATTTTCTTCATAGCGATTAAAATTATTATAATTTTTTTTAGATTTTGTGCTAAGCCTTGGACTATACCAACATCTCTGAGGATTGATTTGAAGTAAAAAAAAAAAAATTTATTGAAAAAGAGGAGGGTACAAGACCATAAACTTGTGCACTTTTTTAAAGGAACTGAACTACAGTTAGAAAAAAATGACTGTACAATATAAAATTATTGGTGTACTCTACCATTCAAAAGATTTTTAATTGTTTTGAAGGAAGTCTCTTATGCTCACCAAGGATGTATGTATTTGATCAAAAATACAGTAAATACGGTAATATTGTGAAATATTATTAAAATTTTTAAATAACTGTTTTTTTTATTTTATTATATTATAAAATGTAATTTATTCCTGTGATGGCAAAGTGGAATTTTTAGCAGCCATTACTCCAGTCTCCAGTCTGTATTGCAAAACATTAAAATATATAAACATAGATAAGTTGTTTGATACTGTAGAGACTGAATTGATTAATCTGGTCTCGTTTCTATGGTAACGGCAACTTCTCTGATTGGTGAATCAAGGAAGATCTTTCTTCAGAGTTACGGGTTGTTAAGTTCTTAATTTGGAATTTGGCAACTGTTGAAAATCACACTTGTGGCTTTTGCAGGAAAATATACCATCAGTCTTGGAGCTCATGATGGTTCAGTCTTGAAAAATGTGCACATTATTGTAGAAAGAAAAAAAAAACTTTTCTATGGAGAATTCTATAGTATAGTGTTTTCCCCTTCATACTTTCCTTTCGGTTTACTGTTATTACTCTCTGAATATGCTCTCTGGACTGCCTTTTTATGCAGATATGCTCAGTGTTTGTCACTTTAGAGGCATCCGTTTACAGAAATCTGTTTAAGTGACTTAGTCTTAAGTTATTATTTAAATTTACTAGTGACTTTGTATCTCGCTGAGGCTGACAGTAATCTGCCCTTTGATAGTCTATGCTGCAGATGTTTAAGTTGCAAGTCTCGTTTTGTCCACTTCCCTCTTCCCCCCGACACACAGAAGGCATCAGCGACTCAGTCGGCCTGCCCTCCACCAGGAGAGAGGCAGCTGTGTGAGATAATGGCGAGTGACAGGCAACACTTCCCACTCAGTGAACACGCTTACACACCACTTGCACACACTCGGGCCTGCTGCAGCTGTCACTGCCACCCAGTTATTAAAACCAGACTGACAAAGCGAAGGAAATGGCTGCATTCTCTCAGAGACCCTGAGCCTGCACAGTGACAGAATGTCTGAGCCCTCGCTCTTCTTATGGAGACAATGATTTATTTAGGTGCGGAAGATCTCCCTCCTGCTCAGTCACTCAGTGCTTTTGCTGTCATGAAATCATAATGTGGGAAGCGGCTTCAAGTCTGTAATGTTTGCAGTTCTGGGTGTACTCGATTGACTCCCCAAGTGAACACACTGTGATAGCCATTTATTTTAGTATTTATAATAATAATACTATAATTATTGTTTTAAATGTATATAATTTAATGTATTTTTAATGGCTGTTTAGGTCTGTTTAACTGACAGATTAATTTTTTTAAGTATAAATATTGTACACTCACCTAAAGGATTATTAGGAACACCTGTTTAATTTCTCATCAATGCAATTATCTAATCAACCAATCACATGGCAGTTGCTTCAATGCATTTAGGGGTGTGGTCCTGGTCAAGACAATCTCCTGAACTCCAAACTGAATGTCAGAATGGGAAAGAAAGGTGATTTAAGCAATTTTGAGCGTGGCATGGTTGTTGGTGCCAGACGGGCTGGTCTGAGTATTTCACAATCTGCTCAGTTACTGGGATTTTCACGCACAACCATTTCTAGGGTTTACAAAGAATGGTGTGAAAAGGGAAAAACATCCAGTATGCGGCAGTCCTGTGGGCGAAAATGCCTTGTTGATGCTAGAGGTCAGAGGAGAATGGGCCGACTGATTCAAGCTGATAGAAGAGCAACTTTGACTGAAATAACCACTCGTTACAACCGAGGTATGCAGCAAAGCATTTGTGAAGCCACAACACGCACAAACTTGAGGCGGATGGGCTACAACAGCAGAAGACCCCACCGGGTACCACTCATCTCCACTACAAATAGGAAAAACAGGCTGCAATTTGCAAGAGCTCACCAAAATTGGATAGTTGAATACTGGAAAAATGTTGCCTGGTCTGATGAGTCTTGATTTCTGTTGAGACATTCAGATGGTAGAGTCAGAATTTAGCGTAAACAGAATGAGAAAATGCATCCATCATGCCTTGTTACCACTGTGCAGGCTGGTGGTGGTGGTGTAATGGTGTAGGGGATGTTTGCTTGGCACACTTTAGGCCCCTTAGTGCCAATTGAGCATCGTTTAAATGCCACGGCCTACCTGAGCATTGTTTCTGACCATGTCCATCCCTTTATGGCCACCATGTACCCATCCTCTGATGGCTACTTCCAGCAGGATAATGCACCCATATCACAAAGCTCGAATCATTTCAAATTGGTTTCTTGAACATGACAATGAGTTCACTGTACTAAAATGGCCCCCACAGTCACCAGATCTCAACCCAATAGAGCATCTTTGGGATGTGGTGGAACGGGAGCTTCGTGCCCTGGATGTGCATCCCACAAATCTCCATCAACTGCAAGATGCTATCCTATCAATATGGGCCAACATTTCTAAAGAATGCTTTCAGCACCTTGTTGAATCAATGCCACGTAGAATTAAGGCAGTTCTGAAGGCGAAAGGGGGTCAAACACAGTATTAGTATGGTGTTCCTAATAATCCTTTAGGTGAGTGTATATAGTGTCTCAATTAATAAGGAATAGGTAACTAATGACTAAATCATAAACAATTTCAATATTTCAAAAATACTCTGATGTTGTTTAAAATAAATCTGGCTACAATATAACAATAATCATGCTGTTTGTATCATTCATTTATTTATCTATCTATCATTTCCATTTTTAGTAGAATGAAGCCGTAATGGATCCGTGCAAACTGAACGCAGCCATATGTGTCTGTCATTAATGTTGTTGTCAAAACAACCAAAGATAGCTTTAATTGTAAGGAATCAGGATTAAATTCCTGTGTGTTTAATTTAGTCGGGCCTAAAAGACTATACAGTGTTATATTTTACATTTGATTACTTTATTCAGTTTCTGTAGTATTTCTGAATGCTAGTGTTAGACCTATTCTTTTTATTTCTACTTTTATTCTATTGTATTTATGTGCTACTTTTTTTTTCTTTTTTTTTTCAAAGATTGAAATCAAACTTCCATGTGTAGCATAAACTCTTAACAACAAAATTACCCCATTGTAAATATTTAAGATAAAAAATGTCTAAAAAATATATTTGTATTGTAATAAATCTATTCATTGAGTCGAATCGGTAATCAGAAATCGAATTTAGAATCAAAATCGAATTGAGAGCTTGCGAATCGAAATCGAATCGTATTGGAACATCTGAATCGATACCCAGCCCTAATTTTTACCTTTTTCTTAGACTATCCCAAAATACTCTTGTTGCATTAAATTGACCAGGCATTGAGGTGTCTTTGTGTTTACAAAAACCTGGGTAACTGTCTGCATTTTCTGACAACCGCACTGTAACCAAACAAAACAATTCTTAGTTGTTGTTTTTTTTTGTCTGGTGTACAATTTTACATGGAAAATATATCTTGTTTTAAGGATGCATTTTTACTGGAAATGTGATTGTGAAAACCAATTCAGTTTGTTCAGACGTTTGAATTGATTATGCTGTCTAGGTAGGCTAAACTCAGTAGGCTTTGGAGCACTGCCATTAATGCTGGGCAGGAGCAAACCAATATTGACATGCCTCCTGTTCTGTTTGTGATTTAAAACAGTTGCTATGGGTTGCTTTAAACAGCATACACAGCAGTTGTTTGCCTTTGTCATTAATCAATTGACTGTATACAGTCATTATTGGAAGGTTAATTTATGTGCCTTTTTGTGTATTAGTAAGACCATGATCGATTCTGTCTATAGCATATTTCTTCATTACAGAATGAATGCAGAAGGTTGGGCTTCAATCTTTTCACTGTTACCCAGGCAAGATACTTTTATTCTCAGATACAAGATAGAAAGTAAAAAAACACAAAAGCAAGTGATTATGCAAATAGCTCAGTAAAATTAGAATAAGTTTGTCAATCAATGACAGCTTTGGCTCTCCGTCTCTGGCCAATCAGAGAAGCTACCTGGGCAACGCACTGTAATCTGCGGCCCGCTCCAGATTATCCTCTTAGCTCAGTGAGAGGGCTGTGTGTGTTCTGTCAGTGTGAAGTAGTCATGATCTGTGTGATCTGTTTGAGAGTATATGGGTTTATGACTTCATGCACTGTCCAGAATATGCCTCACACCAGGCCGAGTGCAAACTGGCAAGAGGCCTATCAGAAAGAAGAAAGTGATGACTGGATGACAATAATCTGCGAGAAAGAAAGGAATTGGATTGCATACGGAGATGGAGAGTAGCTGTATTTTACCAACGTAGCGGCAGCTTGTGTGGAGTTTGTCATGGTACATGCCATATCTAACAGCCAGAGCTGTGACATGTGCAGTGGAATATGGTATGGTTCTTCTGCTGCCACTCTGATAGAATCGCTCCATTAGGTGAGTTCTTGAGATATATAGCTATATATATAGCTTTATGGACACATTGTTTGTCAAATACACACCTCCAATACATATACTGTTCAAATGTTTGGGGTCAATTAGGTGTTTTTTGTAAGTGTTTTTGAAAGAAGCATCACCCAGGGTGCCTTTATTTGATAAGCAGTAAAAACAGTAATATTGTGAAATATAACTTTTTAAAGTATCTGTTTAAAATGTAATTTATTCCTGTGATGATAAAGCTGAATTTTCAGCATCATTACTCCAGTCTTCAGTGTCACATGATCCTTCAGAAATCATTATAATATGCTGATTTGCTGCTCAAGAAACATTTCTTATTATTATCAATGTTGAAAACAGTTGTGCTGCTTAATATTTTTGTGGAAACTGATGAATAGATAGGTCAGAAGAGCAGCATTTATTTGAAAAAGAAAATGTTTGTAACAAAAGTTGAAAGTTAATTTATATATATATATATATATATATATATATATATATAAAACAAAATTAAATATTTTTTTTTATTTTAAAAGTATTAAATATTCTATTTAATGTCTTCAATGTGAGGTTATAACTAAATAAGGGGTTTATCATTGCTGTTATTTTTTCCTTCAGTATAGAATGAAATCTCATATTCCCACTGGCATTTAAATAACAAACACTTTCACATCAAAACAACAAATCAAAGATGTCACTGATTCTGTCCCCAAGAGAGATGGCTAATGTTTGTGATATTGAATACAAAAGTGTGACATTGTGTCTCAGTCCAGACCTGTAATTGCTTTGTCATGGACTGTTTGCACTCTGTGCCCTGTTACAGGACAGCAGGAAAAGTAATAGAAACGTAGCTCTAGTAATAGGTGAAATGGGGTTTGACAGCTTGAGAGGCCCGACAGCATCGTGCTAGCCTAAGAAACAATGCCTGTCCTCCTGCCATAATGCATTGCTGGACAAGAAGATATCATAAGCCACAGCAAGCTTGAAATAAACTGCACATGGTGTCTCATTTTAAGATGAGCTGTAAACATTCAGGTTTGCTGATCTGTACGGTGCATAATAAGTGTTGGATTAGTAGTCGCTGTCCAATGCACAAACAGTGAATAACACTGAAGCAGTCATTCAGTTCCTTAAAGTTGTACACTAATTATTGTTCTAGGTAATAATAATGTTGCTCTGAATAATGATAATTATTCATCACTGCATTAAGTGGTGCACTGTAATGAAGCTTCATTCCAGAGGGAAATTTGTTAAGTGTTTTTTGGCTGTAAATGCATCTTGGATGTGAAGTATGTTTTAGGACTACTGTCAAGATAGATTTCCTCTCCTAACTGCCCCTGAAATGACACAGAGTCATTGATCGTGATTCGTGGCGGGTTGGTTTGTAACCCTATAGATCCTCAGACTGTTTTCTGTGTTTCTGGCCGCTACGGTCTTTCAGTCTTCGGCCCCTCAGACAGTAGACCTGCTCTCCCAGAGAACTATGGGAAATAATGACTATTGAGGCCATCCATTCAGACTTCCAGTTGTCTGTCAAACCACAGAGGTTTAGCTGTGCTGCAGCAGTCTGAGATAACGGAGGATTTTCAGGGCAATCCAGAGCCTGTTCATTAAGATGCCTTTTATTCCTGTCCCGAGAAACCCCTAGGACATACTTTTGTTTGGATCAGTTTGCTTATTTATTTAATTATGGAGTGCATTCTCTGAAATGTATTGTGTTTTGAATATTAGTCTGAAATGAACATCAGGCTAAACAAAAGATCAGATTTGTATTCCTGTGTTTTGACATTTGCCTTATGTGTGATGGTCAGTGTAGGAGGGGCAAGACTAATCCTATTAGCCTAAGCTAGAGATTATTTCAAAGCAAGAGGAGTTGACCTAGGTCCTCTTAACAAACTAAAAGACTGGACTATATATGGCTTTACAGAGGGGGTAACCTGAGCCATGCTTTCACCTAGTAGATGTTACGTAATCATTTGTCATAAATGTTAATGATCACACTTTACAATAAGGTTCATTAGTTAACATTAGTAAATGTATTAACTAACATGAACTAACAATGAGCAATACATTTGTTACTGTATTTATTAATCTTTGTTAATGTTAGTTAATAAAAATACAGCTGGCCATTGTTTGTTCATGTTAGTTCACAGTTCATTAACTTAATGTTAACAAATACAACATTTGATTTTAATAACGTATTAGTAAATGTTGGAATTAATATTAACTAAGATTAATTAATGCTGGTTCCTTCTTAGTACATGTTAACTAAGGTAGTTAACTAATGAACCTTATTGTAAAGTGTTATCATGTTAATCATAATTGGAGCCCATTTACAGTCTGCAACAGCTAATTTATTATGTAAAAAAATGATCCATCTAAAAGTCTATTTAAAGAATAATTAATCCAAAAATGAAATTATTTATTGAGGCTGAAAGTAGTTTTTCACCCTCATGTCATTACAAACTTGTATGTAAAAGTAGTGAATATCAACACAATTCTTGCAATATAACAAGCTCAAAAATGGACAAAATAGTGCCATAAAACTATATGACTAGAGACTAGTGTGATATATTCCAAGTCTTTTGAAACCATATGATAGCTTTATATGAGGAACATGTCTATTTACTTGTGGTGTTATTCATAAGAATATCTACTTTTGTGGTCGTGTTGTTTCAGAATATATTTATTATATTATTTATAGTATTTATTAATATTTTCAAATAGCTTTTATTTTAACATTTAATTTATTTATTTAAACGTTATTTTGTTTGTCATTTTTATTTTATTTTGTCATTTTTATTAGTTTTGTATTTCTATTTAGCTTTATTTTTATTTCAGTTGTCTTTAGTACTTCCGCTTCAACTTGTAGTTTCAGGTTTAATAACATGAGGGTAAACAACATGGGGGTGAAAACAGTCAAAACAGTTTTTTGTAAACAGTCCCTCCCTAAATGACTCATTAGTCATTACATAGAAATATATGACTGATATTCAATTACACAAGGAGCACATGCCCAACTGATGCTTGACACTGCACATTAAAAGATTATTTCACAGAGAATCTGATTTCTTGTGTTTTCTTTCTTGCAGTAGAAGAATCGGACATTATCGACTTGGAAAAGCGCTACTGGCTGCTGAAAGCCCAATCAAGGACAGGCCGCTTTGATTTGGAAACCTTTGTCCCTCTGGTCTCGCCCCCTATTCATGCATCGCTAAGTGAAGGCAAGACAGAATTCATTACAGTAATTTTAAAAGGTTCCCAAATGGTTTAAAACACACAAACACTCACACATACATCCACCTGCTATCCGTGTGCTTTGAAAACATTTGCGGCACCCATCTTATTTTAGTTGAAGTAGGTCTTTGCTTCTGAAATTTATAGGATCATGTGTGATAAAAGATAATCTAACTGCTGACATTTTCTCCTATTTTCCAGGCTTGTTTCATGCCTTTGATGAGAATCGGGACAATCATATTGACTTTAAGGAGATATCGTGCGGGCTCTCAGCTTGCTGTCGGGGCCCTGTAGCCGAGAGGCAGAAGTGTAAGCATTTTAAAACATTTTTGTAATAAAATCCTTTAAGGCTATTTTAGCTAGCATATTCTGTATTCTAAATACACTCATAATATTTCCACTATTTATGCACAAATTATAATAAAAAAATTTATTTAAATATGGTTTCTCTTAAATTAATGTTTAAAAGTTCCCCATCTAAAGGTAGGGACACACCAAACCAACGCCAAAGAACAAGCGCTGAGGAAAGCCGACTGTTTTGTCGCCTCGCGTCGCCTGCGTCGGGGCAAAAAATATGTGCTTGAATACACCGAAAGAACTACAGCCGACTGTCAGCCAGCACGTGTGTTCTGCGCCTACGTGTAAAGGAGATAACTGTCTATTTAAGCAGATATATTCGTCATTCAAAAAGGGAAGTGAAGCTAAGAATGTAGGTATACAAACTATAAACAAAGCAGCACTTGCTTACCGTTTTGAATATCAATCATGCGGATCACGTACTTTATTCCACTCCGCTCATGTTATTATGAAACTATTCGCGCAGTGGAATGCTCAGGTAAGATGATTTAAAATTAGAACAGCCTTCTGTCTGTGCCGTCATGACTTCTTTGCTCACTTTCATCACTTTTGCTCTTATTGCACTGATTCTACATGTTGAATCGTCCAGAAAAACCCAGACGGATTTCGACTAGAGCCAGCGGTGCGGAACACACCGAAAAAAACGAAGTCGGTCAATGCTCAAAAAACGGCCCAACATTGTCCGATGGCCGACCGTCGGCTTGGTGTGTCAATGGCTTAAGGGCCAGGTTTACTAACAGCTTGCGCCAGTGCAAACCCTCTTTTGGTGTTAAAAAACTACTGTCAGGATTTACTAAAGACACGCAGTGAAAAAAATAGCGGTGAAAAGGCGTGGACAGTTATTTTTGCGGCTGACCTTATTGCATATGCACTTGTTGGAGTTTCCCTTTCAGATGCACAATTAATGAGAGTATTTAAATAAATCATGCAACGCAATTTAATAAGGTTTACGCTAGTCAATTCACTGGTATTTGCGTCATTATTTAACGCCCAAAAAAGCGTGTCTTAAACCAGATACTAATTTGCACTGCTCTTGGTAGATTGCATTGGTCATTATGGAAACGATCTGCGTCTGTGTTCTTTAATTTGCGTGTCTTCAGTAGATCACTCTCAGAACTTTCCACTCCCATCTGCCCTTTTTTGAAATTGCGCTCTCACGCTAATTTGCCCTGTTTAGTAAATCTGGCCCTAAATCTCTTCTTCCTTGTCTGCTTCAGTTTGTTTTAAAGTGTTCGATGTAGATCGGGATGGAGTTCTGTCCAGGGATGAGATCCATGAGATGGTGGTGGCACTGCTGGAAGTGTGGAAGGACAACCGTACAGATACCCTCCCCGTGAGTGTCTAATCGAACTTAAGTCCACAGAAAAAAGCAATAAGCACATGATACCGTTTAGCTATTTGATTAACCTTTTGTTGCTAAACAAATTACTTCCGTAGTATTATATATGTTTGTGGATATGCCTATGAGGTGATTCATGCATATGAGATGCAATCATGTTTTTGCAGGTATGCACTAATGTGGGATAATACATTTAAATTAAACCCAAATCAATTCATTATTGATTTGTGCATCCTGAGTTGTCATTGTATGTCTTACATCTAATAGAAACCTTTCATGTCAGTTATAGATTTCATGATGATACTTCTGATTTATGTATCTCTATTTTTCAGGAGTTTGATTCCAGCGTGTCAGACATTGTAGAGGACATACTGAAAATGCACGACACAACAAAAGTAATTAGACTTTCTTTTCGATGTAGATTCGTCATGCTAAAAAAAAAAAATTAGTTGATACCAATTTCGATGCAACAGCAAAAACTGTAAATTCCATTTTAATTAAAATGTTATGTTTCAAAATAAATTTTACTAAAAGAAATAAAACATTGGCATATAAATTACATGTATTTCTCAATTTCTCAATTAAATAAATATTACTTGCATTTGTTTGTTTTTTTCCCTAAGGTTTTTTAAGGTTTTTCTTAGAACCAATATTTAAGGACATTATATGCGTCATCTGTGCTCAAACATTTGTCTTGTGTTTTACTCACAGCATGGGCACTTAACCCTGGAGGACTATCAGATATGGAGCGTGAAAAGTGCCCTCGCCAATGAGTTCCTCAATTTGCTGTTTCAGGTAAGATCCTACATACAGTATTTTTGGACAAAGTAACAAAATACAAAGTGCATAAATGCTTCAATAATCTGTAAGTGAATCCAGTAAATTATGTACGTTGTTATCTTGATTCTGGCCTTAAATGGCTTGTCAATCTGTTGATCATTAGGTGTGTCATATCGTCCTGGGCTTGCGTCCTGCTACCCCTGAAGAGGAAGGCCAGATCATTAGGTGAGAGTAGGACACAGTATTTCTTTACTCACCCTATTACTTTCTGTAACTCGGCTTCCTTTCAAAAGCGTTCTACTGAGCACTTTTTCAATGTTTTAAAACAAGCCTTATGAGGGCTGTATTGTATTTCACTCACCCACGATCCTCATGATTAGACTTTGTCTGTTTATAAGGATCCATTGTACCTCCGTTGCCTCTAACAGCGTTTAAAATCAGACAGAGATTGAGAACACAATTTCATTTTCAATTAGATTTTCTAGCTGGACTGTTGGTGCTCAAAAAGACACGATAAATACTGTACCACATCATTGTGTCATATTGTTTGGCTATACTGCCTAAGTATGTTATTGATATCTAGTGACTGAAGGAATGTTTTGTATAAATATGATAGTTCTTTTACTGACTGTTTGTCATCCACAATGATTTTGTGACGGCACAGGGGTTGGCTGGAGCGGGAGAGCAGGCATGGGCTACAGCCCAGTCAGAACTGGTTTCTGATCTCCATGCAGTGGTGGCAGCAGTGGAAAGACTATGTTAGATATGTGAGTAAGCATTATGTCTATGCTGCCTCTACATAACAATGAAAAGGGATCATATCTTGATAAATCTAAATTTCTTTTTTCCTTTCCTTTCCTTTTAAAAAAAAATAAATAAGTAGTACATTGTACTGTTTTGTACTATCTAAACAAACTGAGTCAATTATGAGTAAATTATGACCATTTTTCAAATTATAATTGGACAACAGAGAAAACGGTTAACTGTTCTGACCCATTTATAGTACACATATCAGTCTATACCTTGTTTCTCTCAGACATCAACTGGCCAAAAAGTACTGACAATATGGAGCTTACAGGTTTTTTTGATATACAATCTATTGTGTTAAACAGGATAATAAGTCGATTGTCGTAGAGCAGCCATCAATTCAGGGCAGTGGGATGAGAAGTTCTCAGTCTACAGCACCTATAGAGCCTGTCCTGAACAGAATTGGAATAGTTGTGCGTTCTCCCAGTTCCCCAGAGGAAAAATTTCCTGATAACATCTCCAGCTCATCAGAGGCCTCGGAGAGCACTGGTAATAGTAAGTACACACTCAGTCGTTGTTAAGAATATGATTTAAGCTGTGGCCTAGCAGTTATCACATACATTACTTTTCAAAAGTTTTTTTTTTAAATAAAAAAAAACTTTTACTTAGTAGGAAATTGATCAAAAGTGACAGTAAAGACATTTACATTGTTGCATAAGATTTACCTTCTATTTATCAAATAATCCTGAAAAAAAAACTATCATGTTTTCCACAAAAATATTAAAGGTGCTGTATGAAATTATACTTTTTTTGACTGTACTAAAGCATAAAAATACCAACATATGTTTGCAGATATTTAGGAAACATGCTAAGTTCACATATTTTTTTCTCAGAAAAACACTAGTTATACAGCCAGTTATTCTACTTTGGTAGTGCCTCTAGTCCAATAAAAAGGCATGACGGCTGAAAAGAGGTGTTCAGCCTCCATTACAGCATTTATTTACACTTCCTCAGGCCTGACTCCACACATCAGTTCTTCTGCCACAGACGTCTGCTTCGCTCGGCAGCACAACGTCTCTGACAACAACAACCAGTGTTTCTCCAGTGTCAATGGCCATTTGCCCAACAGCATGGTCACACAGAGGCCCGGTGCCATCGACAACCAGCCTCTGGTGACCACCGAGCCCATGAAGGTGAGTGTACGTGTGCTCAGAACACCCACTGTAACCAGGAAGCCGGTCCTAATCCTTTTCCCCATCAAAATATCTACCAAAGTGCATTGAATCAGCCTGTTGGGGAAGTTTTTTTTCTTCTTTTATTCCATCTGATCATAGTTTTGGAGAGCTTAAAAATACATTAAAATGCCATTTTTTTAATTAAAATCACCTTGAACAAATTAATCCTGTGATAAATGGTCTGTAACATTTGTGTTCTAGAAAATGAAGCTAAAAGTATTTTGTATGAAACTGCTTGCTTCAGTTATGGCTTGTCACAAACACATTTGCAGTTATGTAATAATATAATGTCCAATATAACCAGACTCTTTCTTTACATAACTCAATACATTGCAGCTGTAAAGTCAAAAAGGGACCTTTTTGGTCCTGTCCACCCCTTCATCCAACCTCCCATTCTCAGTCAACAAGAAAAGAGCAGGGTGAAGGACGCTTACACACCACCTGTGATTTATTCACTGGAGGTCACTACAATTTATCATTGCAAATTGCTGTCAATATGAACTCCCCTTGTGTGTGTGACTCCGTTTTGTCCAGGCACCCACGTTGACTATGGAGGGAGGGCGGCTGAAGAAGTCTCAACAGCTGTTGGCTAGCCGGGACTTTGAGACTGTGCCAGAGCCGGTATGGAGGGCACTTTATCACTGGTATGGGGCCAACGTCAGCCTCCCCCGACCGGTATGTATTCCGTGTCCCACCATAGGCACTTAATTTGTGCTTCAATGAATGCTATTTGCTTTGGCTTTTTTGCTTTGACACACAATGATCTTGATGATGTAACATGAGGCGTCACATGAACTGTGTCAGATATTACTAAACCTGTTTCCTGAATACAGATTATGTTATGCTTTTAACCCTCTGTTGGACAGTGTTGTCTCTGGGTATCAGACTCATATTAGATGGCCTTAAAATGGTTAATAATGAAGAGATGTAGTCAAATAAACAGTAAAAAGGTTACATTCTGGAGGTTTTTTACATGATGAACTACCCTTAAAAAAAAAAAAAAAAAAAAAAAAAATTGATTCTTTCCCCATAAAAAAAAATATACTTCATATTTCTTATTTGTACTAAAAAAAATTTTTTAATTTAAAATATTTTTTATATATATCTTTTTTCTCTCTTAATTTATATTAGTAATATAGTATATTAGTCAAAAATTATAAACTAAATGTAATTACGAATATTATTTAATGATGTTGGCAGCATACCTTAAAAGGACCCCTCTCCAAGTATTTATTTTCGAAATTAAAAATAGTTTTTGATTTTGGTAATATCAATTTCATGTAAGAATAGTAAATCAAACTTTTGTTGTCATGATGTATGCAGTAGGGGTTTAAACATTTGACTGAGGAATGACCACGAAAAGAGCTTTAAAATGTCGCCTGAATCTAGCCTGTGAACTTCTAATTCAGTTTCAGTTGAAACTGAAGAATCAGTTTCAGAATCAGTTTGATTCAGCCAAATTTAGCTTCTCTCTTAAGCAGGTGCACCACTGTAATCAAGCTTTGTTTAAAACATTTTATATTCTTCTCTATACATTGTGCTTATCCTGTATCTTTTTTTCTTCCTTCAGGTCATCATGTCTACAGTCACAGTTCACCCAGAACTAGAGCTCTTCCCCCGCTACCTTCTGTTCCTGCGACAGCAACCGGCCACACGCAGCCCTCAGTCTAACATCTGGGTTAATATGGGTATGAGCAGCCTGCGAATGTTCCCTCCACATATGCCCCGAGGTAACGTAAGCCTGCAGCAAGAGAGAGGCTCCCTCCACCTCTGCCTTGACCAGTTTCTCTAATCTCCTAAAATGCACCCAGCTCGGTCTCAGCAAAACGACCTGTCTGGATTACTAAAGAGCCAAATCCTGTTGCCAACACCCAGAGTCATCTTCTGAGTTTGGCCTAGAATAGAAAATAATAATAAAGATCCAAAGAAAACATAAAATATATAAAATGACATTGGTTATATTAAATAGTTTATATTTTTTGTTAAATGTTACATTTTGCTCACACAAAACTATAATGTAATCCATGACAGCTATAAAACCATGTTGAATACATTTTTTTTTTTTTTCAATTGATCCAGATATTTAAGTTTTCGAGACTAGAAATATTGTATGTCCCTCAGTCATGGCTGTCTGGCTCAGAAGACTGTTTGGTGTGGGTAAAGATGAGCGCTCTCTGGCTGATTTCCTGTAATTGTTTGCTTTGCAATCTTACCAATTTTTTATTTTATTTTATTTTTTTGTCTCAAATAATTTTTGTCTTCTATGAAATCAATAATTGCTGTATGAATCTTATATGTATTTTATTTTTTCACAAGACTGGACTAATTAAAAATTGCCTTGATTTTTTTTTTTTTTTTTTTTTTCAAATCACCCAGACTAATGATTTGATGAATGTCCCCTTTGAAAATGACCTTTGCCCTTTCTTGCTGCTACCTTACAACTAATCCTCAGTCTGTCAATCAGGTATTGGTGCTGTGTATGTTATATATTGATCTGTGTGCTCCTTGTGACATGTGTGTTGATTTAATAGCATGCATGCTAGGGTATATGGATGGAATGGACTGGATCTTCTCGTTTTTCATCATTAAAATGAAACCATGAAATTATTACTTTACTAATTTACATACTCCATGATTTCTTTAATGTTTATATATATATATCAACACAGCTGGTGGAACTACGATAAAACGTTGTATTTAAAATGTGTAAATGTTTTTTTGCATGTGACAAAGAGAATGCTAAAAGGTCCTTCGTTCCCAACACAGGAAATGTTCCTTCTCCGAATGCCCCTCTGAAGCGAGTGCTGGCATACACGGGATGTTTCAGCAGGATGGGCACCATTAAAGACATTCATGATTACCTGTCCCAGAGGTTACGCATAAAAGAAGAGGACATGCGCCTCTGGCTCTACAATAGTGAGGTGGGGACTAGAGCCCTGCGCGGGACTGTTTTCTTAATCCCGCTCCCTCTGAATTTCTGACCATTACCGCCCTCTCCCACAACGTGTGTGTTCCACTCCTAGCCGAACCCTCAAACATTGTTACTGCTTGCAGAAATTGCGAAAAAATTACTATGCTAAACGTTCAGAATTAATTAAGACGAACATAAGATAAAGTAATGCTAGCACGGTAGCGCCACAAATGACAAACACATTCGGTCAGGTTTTTATTAGGCTTATAAAACTCTATCAACTGTTAAAACAAAACTTCATACAACTAGTGGAGCCTAAAAACATTTGAAATGTATGCGTAACTAACAACACGCACACCTAACCTTAACAGTTAAACTCTGGTAACCAAACAAGGCACAATATTTATCTGAATTACATATACAATAAATAAATATAAAACAAATTATATATAAAACAAATTAAATAAAAAATAAAATGAATAGGAAATAAAAACCTCCCCGAAATAACAGGTGTTAATGTAGCCTAGCTAATTAACATGTAGCAAAAAGAAAATAAATAATACTGAAAAACATTAAAAATACTTAACGAATTAATGAAATAATGAATCACTTGGCTTAGCCTGCTATGGAGGAAGAGAATGTTTACTGATCGACTGCGGTGAACTTCATTTGTAGACTCCTTTCTTGTTACATGGCAAATCGCGGGTTCTGCGGGACCCCAATGCAGCCCTCTAGTGGGGACCTATTTAACAGATACTGAATAAAAGAACGTCAAACTCTGATCAGAGACTGTCCTCATAAAAATACAGATGTCACCTCACAGCAGTGAACTGAGGAAATGCTTCAATATGCAAAGTCCTGTGTTCACATATTTCCTATTGAAGGCTTTATTTATATCACAGTTATTAACTGATTTGCTACATGCTATTCAGTGCAGGGGCGTTTCCTCCGATAAGGCAAGGAGGCAGTGCTTCCTTAAATTCGGATGAGAAAATAATCTATATTACAAAAATAAAACCACACAAATATAACAAAATGTGAAAAGTGTATAAATCACTAGTTTTTCTAAAGTTACACTATCCAACAGCGACACCAGCGGGAAAAAAGTTACTTGCCTCCCTTGAGCCCATTGAGTTTTAACAGACCCCCTAATGCGTGTGTTGGGTTTGGTGGGGAGTAGTTGAGAATGAATGGGGGAAAGTCACATGAGAGGAGTTATGATTGGAGAGGAGTTCGTGCTATGATTGGATATGATTGGTTTGTAGGGCTGGGTATTGACACAAATTTCACAATTCGATTCGATTTCGATTCACAAGCTTGCAATTCGATTCGATTTCGATTATGATTCGATTCGATTCAATATTGATTATTTTGGATATCAGGTACAATACATGGCAATTTTTTTCAAGGAAAACAAATCTCTTAACTAATGCTGTAAACTATGGGAGTCAGTTGTAGCCTACTAGGCTTTAATTAGCCTACTATAATTTTGAAGGTAAAAATGAACTGATTTGTAGCTATTAGGGCTGGGTAAAAAATATCGATTTCTCGATATTAATCGATTCTCATTTTTATGAACCGATATCGATTCTTAAATCTCAAGAATCGATTAGTCATCCTGTTTTCATTTAATGATCGCGTAGAACATTGTACCGTGCATCCCATCCAATAAATCAAAATAATCTTTGTGCTTTGTGACTATTATTATGAAATAAAGTCTCAAATTTCGAATTACGTCCATTTTCTTACGAAATTCAAAAACATAAATACCGTTTTGGCGCTAGTGGCGTGAGATCGCTCTGGCTTCAAGAGAAGCAGCAGCACGGAGCGCACATGATCTCATTCTCCTCTTCCGCCTTAATAATACCAGTTACTCCGGCTTAATAATACCAGTTACAGCGCCAAATAAACATCAATGAGCATCTGAAAGTGTGTTAAAAGATAGAGTAACGTTACACCTTGAAATCCGTATCATGTAACGTGGTATCGCTCAATCAGTGTTTCATCCATGGAAAGACGTCAGTTAAACAGCAAGTAAACAATGGCATGTAACGTCACATTTACCTCAGAATGTTAAGTTTAATTTTTCTGAGGTAAATGTGACGTTACATGCCATTGTTTACTTGCTGTTTAACTGACGTCTTTCCATGGATGAAACACTGATTGAGCGATACCACGTTACATGATACGGATTTCGAAGTTGTACTCTATCTTTTAACACACTTTCAGATGCTCATTGATGTTTATTTGGCGCTGTAACTGGTATTATTAAGCCGGAGTAACTGGTATTATTAAGGCGGAAGAGGAGAATGAGATCATGTGTGCTCCGTGCTGCTGCTTCTCTTGAAGCCAGAGCGATCTCACGCCACTAGCGCCAAAACGGTATTTATGTTTTTGAATTTCGTAAGAAAATGGACGTAATTCGAAATTTGAGACTTTATTACATAATAATAGTCACAAAGCACAAAGATTATTTCGATTTATTGGATGGGATGCACGATACAATGTTCTACGCGATCATCAAATGAAAACAGGTTGACTAATCGATTCTTGAGATTTAAGAATCGATATCGGTTCGTAAAAATGAGAATCGATTAATATCGAGAAATCGATATTTTTTACCCAGCCCTATTGGTTTGTGTGATAAATCACTTGCAAAATAAAGACAACTTGCTGTTGTGCGTGTTCTGCTTTCGCGATTCAGTCTGAATGAACAAAATGATGGCGTTAATGGGAAGACTAATTAAAAAGTGAGTAAACAAATCACCTACTTATCACCGCTTTGTTACATCAAAATCAAACTTGACATGGGCTGAAAACATGATGACTGGGTTTTTTTTTAGTGAGCAATCAGATTGGTGAAATTAAAGGTACATCTTCTTGTCTGTGACCAGTGTTTATAGATCTTGATGACTGATGATCTGAAAATGAACAGTTGAACATCAGTTTACAAATAAATTACATTGTTTAAAATATTACTGCCTTTAGTTATTTGGAATAAATGTAAAAATGCATAAAAACACTAACTTGATGAGATTTATACTTGGTTTTAATAAATAGAGCTTTAATAACATTGTTAATGTAAAAATACAAAATAGAATTGTATTTGGTTTCTTTTTATTACTTTTTTATGTTGTGCAGGATGAGCCCTCAATTCTTGCTCCATTTTCCTGTTAGAGAAGGACTGTAAATTTGAAATCTGTAAAATGTTAATTCTACCATGTTTTATGTTTTTTAAATAAGTCTATTATGCTCACCAAGGCTGAATTAATATATTTCCCAAATAAATTAATATCAATTCATGAGACATACATTTATACTGTATACTAATCTTGTTTTATGTTGTCTTTTTATCAGAATTACCTCACTCTCCTGGACGATGAAGATCACACTTTAGAAAGTTTGAAAATTCAAGACGAACAGCACTTAGTCATTGAGGGTATGTCTGTGACATTTATCTGTCTTAATTAAAGTGTTATCTCATTTCACATTTGCTGTGCAGTGTGGATTAAATTGCAAACCATGCATGACTGTACTGATGGAAAAGGAAAAATTATTAAGATATCTTTCCTTTTCTCCAGTTCGAAACAAAGATATGAGCTGGCCAGAGGAAATGTCTTTCATTGCAAACAGCAGCAAAATCGACAGACACAAAGGTAATGTCAGAGTTCTTGGAAAGTGTTGGAAAAATCTATGCAAATTGGAGGCTGGCCAAACCATCTACAAATGCCAGAATGTTTATCTGAGTTTGACCTTACCTAGATGGCACTATAATACATTTCTTTAGACTGGTTTCTTGTATCAAAGCACATATCAAGTAGATTATTAACACAGGAACAAGAGCAGCAAGAGTCCAAGAAGCAATTACATAACAAAGCATATAAAAGCCAAATCAAGACAGATATCAGCTTTGACATTTATAGACTCACTGTTGCTGTCGAACTCAGTATGAAATACTGAGTAATTGAACTTCATGGAGATAGTACTCAATGGTTGTGCTGTGAAGTCAAACCCTTCAAAAAGGGTCTCTCTTCAAAAAGGGTCTCTCTTAAAAAACTTTTAAATTCCAATAAAATATATTAAAGAAAAACTTTTAAACATTTTGTTCCATTTCTCTTGCAGTTCCTACTGAGAAAGGTGCCACAGGTTTGAGTAACCTGGGTAACACATGCTTCATGAACTCCAGCATTCAGTGTGTAAGCAATACCAAGCCCCTCACCGAGTACTTCATCTCAGGGCGACACCTTTATGAGCTCAACAGGTAAGGACACATGGCCAGTCCCTTTTTAAATACCAAAACCACTTGTAACTACTTAGTTAAGCATTTACTGTTGCTCTGAAAAATTCTGTGGTTGAAATCCATCCAATCATTTCAACAGGAATCCACATGAGTGTTAGTTTCACATGAGGGCGAAAAAGTCTGTTTGTGTTTGAGTTGGTGACGCCATGTTGACCAACAGAAAGTTGCTTGATTTAAAAGTGACTTCTGTGTGAGACGTGCTTGATGCATCGACCTTTAAGAATGGACAATGGAACTTTTTTGCCCACGAAATTCCAAAACTCCGCTACTGTAATGCAAATTGGAAACTTTTGTATGGGTCACAATCATACTTCTTTACCAATGAGCTGTCTTGCCTTGACAGAACCAATCCGATAGGAATGCGTGGTCACATGGCCAAATGCTATGGTGATTTGGTACAGGAACTCTGGAGCGGCACCCAGAAGAACGTTGCACCTCTAAAACTCAGGGTGGGTTTTAAAATGCTCAGAAATCTCTGAAATTATGAGCATCAAGCGCAAATGTTTATGTTAATATTCTTATGGCATTTTTTTTTTAACATTTATGTAGTGGACAATAGCAAAGTATGCACCGAGATTCAATGGCTTCCAGCAGCAAGACTCCCAGGAGCTCTTGGCATTTCTCTTGGATGGGCTTCACGAAGACTTGAATCGCGTGCACGAGAAGCCGTACGTGGAGCTCAAGGATAGTGATGGACGCCCAGATCATGAAGTAGCCACAGAGGTTAGTGTCAAAACTCCTCTTTTTCAGCCCCTGCCAGGCTCAATACATTAGCTCAGCACTCTTAAATTAACCTATATAGGCACAATGATGAAAAGTCATTTCTTCACCCTGAGGACATTTGCGTGTTTCTCTTTCTCAGGCCTGGGAAAACCATTTGCGGAGAAATCGTTCAATTGTGGTGGACCTCTTCCATGGGCAGCTCAGGTCCCAGGTGAAGTGCAAGACCTGCGGCCACATCAGCGCCCGCTTCGACCCCTTTAACTTCCTATCACTGCCGCTGCCCATGGACAGCTCCATGCACTTAGAAATCACAGGTTAAGCCAAGCAGAGAGAAAACATAAACTTTAAAATTCATCAGCAGGTACTGCAGTCTCACATAAAAGCTTTTTTGATTTGCAGTTATCAAACTTGACGGCTCTACTCCGGTGCGTTACGGGCTCCGTCTCAACATGGATGAGAAGTACATGGGCCTGAAGAAACAGCTGAGCGAGCTGTGCAGCCTGAAACCTGAGCAGATCCTACTGGCTGAGGTTCATACATCCAACATCAAGGTCAGCTCAACTCGCCACATCAGACACTGTTTTTGAGACAATCCAAGTGGCCTGGCTTTTAAATAAATGCTTCTCTTTGATCTAGAACTTTCCTCAGGACAACCAGAAGGTGCGACACTCTGTGAACTCCTTCCTCTGTGCATTTGAAATCCCTGTGCCTGGCTCACCCACCTCAGTCACCTCTCCAGTGCAAACAGGTAATGAGGATTTATTTCTTCTTTCTCTTGGTCCTTAAAAGAGAAGTTTTGCTTTATCATGGACACCCTTATTTGCCATTGACCCATATTGTTATTATTAATTTAAAAAAAAAATGTTTTTATTTTATTTTATTTTTTAAAAACACCTACAGCCAACGGGACAGCAGGAAACAATTACATTGGAAAGTCTGGCCTAATTCCCAATGGCATGCCCAGCACAGTGGTCCCCTGTACCCCCGAGAAGCCCCTCGCCAATGGTATCCCTAATGGCCATGCTGTGCCGGTGCAAGACAGCCCCTTCATTGGCTACATCATTGCCATGCACAGAAAGATGGTGAGCATTCACTTCATATTCAATGTTGGACGGAAAGGGTGTCCACCTCAAAAAGGAAGATACTTTATAAAGACAGTACACTTCGCGTATACAGGCAGGAGCTGTCTTTGGAAAACAGTCTCGACCAGTCGAACCACGAACGCCGTGCTACGTGAGCTGAACTGTGACTTGGAATCTCATATGGTCCGTTGTTTCCGGAAGAAAGAACTCAAGAAAAATGCTTGAGCTATGTTTTTGGTAAAATATACCATTTTTCCCTTGTAGTTAGTCACCCATATATTTTAATAAACAGATATAATTCATGCATTTCCATGTAATTAGATTTCACAAATGTAATCCCTATCGACCAGCAGTAGTCAAGACTGTTTTCCAAAGACGGCTCCTGCCTGTATACGCGAAGTGTACTGTCTTTATAAAGTATCTTCTTATTAAACTGTCAGTACACTTACAAAGTTCTCAATGCTTCGGTTTTGCATGTAGGGACCCTCATTATGCTACCGTGTTAGTGTGGGGCTATTTTGAGCCTTGTTAGTGGAAGCTAGCGATTTTTATTTTTACTTACTCTATGCCCTATATACTAGTGTTATAAGCTAATCTGTGGTTCGAGCTAAAACTGGGTACATTCGATTATCATGAAAACACATCCCAGAGAACGGTCGACTCGGTACCCATGTGTTATTAACCCCTAGGTTCATTTTGTGCCGGAATTGTCCTTTAACATGATGGTCATAAGCATCCTAAGTTTCCGGTGTTTCTCCTCAGATGCGGACGGAGCTGTACTTCCTGTCCTCTCAGAAGAACAGGCCCAGTCTGTTTGGCATGCCGCTTATTGTGCCGTGCACTGTGCACACAAGTAAAAAGGACCTGTATGATGCCGTGTGGATCCAGGTGTCCCGACTTGCCAGCCCTCTGCCCCCGCAGGAAGCCAGCAACCACGCTCAAGACTGGTCAGTGGCATCTGTAGCTCACTGCGTTTTGATGTTGATCATTAGTTTGGATGTTTGTTTGTTTGTTTTTTTTGTCCGAAGTACACCAGTCAAAGGTTTGGGTTCATCGAGAGATTTTTTTATGTTTTTGAAAGAAGTCTCTAATGCTCACCAAGGCTGCATTTGATCAAAAATAAATAAATTTACATTATTCTAAAAACCGTAATATTATTAAATTATATTGCATTTTATTATATCAATATATATTTAAAAATGCATTTTATTCAGGTGATGGCAAAGCTCAATCATTACTCATTACAGTATTATTCAGTGTCACATGATTCTTCAGAAATTATTATCAATGTTGAAAACAGTTGTGCTGCTTTGTATTTTTTGTGGAAACCGTGATTATTTTTTTCTTCAAGATTCTTTGACGAATAGAAAGTTCAAAAGAAATCTTTTGTAACAAATATCTTTACTTAATCAATTGAATGTGTTCTAGCTGAATACAAATATTATTTTCTTTTGAATATAAGTATTAATTTCTTTTAAATAAAATTGTACTTTACCAAAACTTTTGAACGATAATATACATTATAAATTATGATAATAAAATGTAGTAAAAGTTGTTGTTAGAGTGGTTAGCGACAAATGTACTATTAGCTTTTTGATACTTTATACAAGACCTAGTGAAATTTATTCTATTTTTCATTTTTCAGATTTAATACAAATTAATGCAAATGATAGCATCATAACAACAATTGAGTTTCACAGTTCCTTATTTCAGTTCACATGGCCATTAGTGACCTAGAAAATAGTGCAGAATGCAGAATTTTTTATTCCTTAACTTCTCTTTTTTTAAATCTTTTCAAAAATTGTATTCATTTCTAGGTTTCAATAAAAAAAAATAGTGGTTTTGGCCCCCTGTGCACATCTGTAAGGTAGTTCCTTTACTCTGTTATGTGACATGTCGTGTTCTCTTCCAGTGATGACAGTATGGGCTACCAATACCCCTTCACTCTGCGGGTGGTGCAGAAAGATGGTAATTCCTGTGCCTGGTGTCCCTGGTACAGGTAAGGCATTTGAGTTCAGCGCTTGTGCATGCACATATCTCACACTGTGGGCTGTCGTGACTGACAAGGTTTGTCGTGACTTTGCCAGGTTCTGCAGAGGCTGCACGGTGGACTGTAATGAAGACAGAGCATCTTTGGGGAATGCCTACATTGCTGTAGACTGGGACCCCACCGCCCTGCACCTTCGCTACCAGACCTCTCAGGAAAGAGTAAGTGCTTTACAGATGTTCACAGATTTTAAGCAGCATATTCACTACTTCAGTCAGTGGGTTGTTGCTTTGTGACAGTCTTTCTATACTGCATCAGTCAGATGCTGCACTGCAGGACATGATGTACACATAATGTCAGTCCCTGTGATTTGCTTTCATCTCACATCACAGCTGAGAAATCCATTGATATCATATTGTATGATTAATTGTTTTCTGGGTCTGTTGCCTCCATTTTACCTCTAGCAAGAGCTCCTGATATGAACTGCTAATTATTATCTATCATTTACTACTTGCAAAAGACACTTTCTGATTGCATACTCTACTGCAGAGTCATAGTAAATAAGTTGTTTAAAATTGGAGATGACAAAATAAAATCCCATGGTTTTTTGCACCACTTTTATGGTGCATTACAGACCAAAACTGACCTTTTTATAACTTACGATGAGTCTGCAAATAATGTTTAATTGTGCATTAAAACGAAATGCCTTCAAATGTAATTACATTCTACTTCTAAATCTTTTGAATAAGTCCAGAGCTCTTAGTGTTTTTGGGTAGTTATCATTTCATTCTGTTACTGTGTCTGTCAAGTGATTAGTTGCTGATGTTTATGTGGAGCAGATAGTGGAAGAGCATCCCAGTGTTGAGCAGAGTCGGCGTGCTCAGGCAGAGCCTATCAGTCTGGACAGCTGTTTGAAAGCCTTCACCAGTGAAGAAGAGTTAGGGGAGGATGAGCTCTATTACTGCTCCAAGTGTAAGACCCACCGCCTGGCTACCAAGAAGCTGGACCTCTGGAGGCTGCCCCCCGTACTGGTTAGAAACCCAAATGATTTGTTTCCTCCTTCTCTGAACAAATTAAATAAAATTACAAATAATATTTATGCGTGTATATGTAGTATTGGTCAAAAGTTTGGAAACATTAAAAAAATAAAATGATGTTTTTGAAAGAAGTCTCTTCTGCTCATCGAGCCTGTATTTATTTAAACAAAAATACAGAAAAAACAGTAATGAAATATGATTACAATTTAAAATAATGGTTTTCTATGTTAATATACTTTAAAATATTAATTAATTCTGTGACGGAAAGCTGAATTTTCATCAGCCGTTACTCCAGTCTTCAGTGTCATGTCTGTCACATGATCCTTCAGAAATCAGTCTAATATGCTGATTTATTATCAATGTTGGAAACAGTTGTGCTGCTTAATATATTTTTTTTGGAACATGTGATACTTTTTTCAGGATTCATTGATGAATTAAAAGTTAAAAAGAACAGCATTTATTTAAAATAAAAATAGATATAGGAATAGATTAAATAGATACACTACCGTTCAAAAGTTTGGGGTCAGTAAAATAAAGAAATTCTTTCTTCTTTTTAATACTTCTATTCTGCAAGGATGTGTCAAATTGATAAAAGCAGTTAGTGATAGTAAAGATTTGTATTGTATATTTTGAATAAATGCTGTTCTTTTTAACTTTTTCAATGAATCCTGAAAATGTATTACATTTCCAAAAAATGTATGATGCAGCACAACTGTTTCCAACAATGATAACTGAGCATCAAATCAGCATATTAGAATGATTTCTGAAGGATCATGTGACACTGAAGACTGGAGTAATGACTGATTAAATTGTGCCCTTTTAGCTCATTTGATCTGATAAAATATAATTCATTTTTATTTAATAAAATCTTTAAATATATATATATATATATATATATATATATATATATATATATATATATATATATATATATATTTATTTATGTTTATTATTATATAGTTTTAGATCTTTTGAGCTAAATGGGTGACATTTAACAACATACTGTACAACATAAATGTAATTTTAAGCAAGTTGCCCTTTGTAACATTTGGTTACAACATTTTTTTTTTTTCTATGTCCTTTTTCAGATTGTTCATTTGAAACGCTTCCAGTTTGTCAATGGTCGGTGGATTAAGTCTCAGAAGATTGTGAAGTTTCCACGCGAGAGCTTTGACCCCAGTGCGTTCCTGACCCCACGGGAGGTAGCTCAGAGCATGGGCAGCTTGCAGAGCCTCCAGAGCGAATGCCTGGTAGAGGAGCTCCAGAGGCTGGAGAGAGGAGACTCCTCTGTGTCCTCCATCTCCACTACTACTGTGGCCAGTCCTCCCACCTCTGGCAGAGGTCTGTCTCTCTTCTCTATTAGCAGACCTTTTAAATGAACACTAGTTGAGATTCTCTAACCACTGGGTTGTTGTTTTAGGCACCCCATGCTCTATCAGGAGGGTGTGCAACCCATTGAGCAGAAACAGCAGCCCTGGCAGCAGCCCCAGAAATACAGGACGGAAACAGGGGCGTCTGCGTCTTCCACAGCTGGGAAGTAGGCATCGACTCTGCAACAGCAAAGAAAACCTGGATGCCTGTAGCAATAGCAAGGAGAGCGAGACCGAGTCAGAGCAGGGCACAGTGACGGACGGGGAGAATCAGATGCCATCTGATTCAAATGGGCAAGACACCTGGTCACTGGACGCCTCAAGCAGCGACTGCGATGTCATCAATGTGAATGAACTGGTACAAGACAGCAGTCAGAGTAATGGACACACAGAGGTCAGCACAGACCTGGACACCCCTCACCAAAGAAATGACATCTGCCTGGAGCCCCTGTACAATTTATATGCAATCTCAGTAAGTGATTCTTCTCTACATGTTTCAATGTGTAATGATTCCTTTTGTAAAAAGCCTTTCTGACACCTTAATTGTTGTTTTTCTTTTAAGTGCCATTCAGGAATAATGGGAGGGGGTCACTATGTGACTTATGCTAAAAACCCCAATGAAAAATGGTACTGTTACAATGACAGCAGCTGCAAGGTAAGATCCCAACTCTGTTTATTCTTTGACATCTCATGGGTTTCTATTATTTGACACTCTTACTGCACAGAGTATATATTTCTGCACGGATGGAAAATTCTTGGACAACGAAGTGTAGATGTCCAAAGTACCGGTACTTTTGATACTAAAATAAACAAATTGGGCGCTACAGCCTGAAGTATCTGTCATAGTAATTACCAACTGAATTTGGTATCATCAGATTGACTGGCAGGTACTTTCTAAAGGTCAACATTGTTTGAATTGAATTAACTCGAATTAATTGAAATGTTATTGTAAGGTTTTTTTTTTTTTTATTGAAATGAAAATAGTGTGTTCAATATAAGCACTGTGGTATGAACATGGAAATTTACATTCCTGAAATTTCCCTTGCATTGGTGTTGACTACTGAAAGTTTGATAATGTCTGGTTTCGTGACAACACTAAAACAAGAATTGTGCAACACTTAAAACAAACCGTTTCTTGTCATCTATTTAGGAAGTTCACTCGGACGAGATTGACACAGATTCAGCTTACATCCTGTTCTATGAGCAACAGGGAGTGGACTACTCGCAGTTTCTGCCAAAAACAGAGGGCAAAAAGATGGCAGACACCACTAGCATGGACGAAGACTTTGAATCTGACTACAAGAAGTACTGTGTGCTGCAGTGATGCCATGCTCTTCCACATTAAGGACACTAGGGGGTCTGTCAGTACGCCAGTGCAATGAGGACTGAAACAGCAGAGCCAGAGGACCATCATTTGTGAAAGCTCAAAATATCAGTTAGCCAACAGGCACAACACTGCCGCTGACTGTGCTTTCAGAATAGAGGTACCTGACACTTCAGATACACGAGGGAGAGGGCGAATGAGTGAATCACAGAGAACTGTAGCGATCATGTGATTGTTGCCAAGCAAACAAACAACTGTTAGCCAATCCCTTGACTTACCATTACCAAACAGACAAAACTGCTCTTTCACATGCCAACCCACACAGGTGAATCCAAAAATCACATAGCAAGAGCTTGTGCTTCTGTAGTGCTACATTTCTGAATGCTAATGGACAGAACAGATTCTTTTAATTCGGAAACTGATGGGGAAGATGGTGTTGGTATAAATTATAGAACCCTAAAAAGTTTCTCTAAAGGTTTGTTTGCCTTAGTTTTGTCATAGTTGATTTGTTTTTTTTCTACAGTAAATTCCATACACTACCTCACATCTTTTGGCCAACTGTTCATAGAAAATCAGTGTGACAGTATTATATCATCTGAGGGCAGTTGAAATTATTTTATGGACAAAGTTCACTTCCAAAAAAAGTTCATTTTAAAGACAATTTCTGCCATTTAATAGAATATCCTCCTACTCCCTGCTGCCAAATTATACATATGCTTTTTTTTTTTTTTTTTTTAAGTTTTAAATCTTATTTAAGCGGGTTATTTTGAGACTTAATTTTTTTTTAGAAGAGTAAATGTATATCTTCCTTTTTTTATTTTTTTATAAATTTATTTTTATCAATGTGAATTTTTTTTTTTTTAATGCAGTAGTTCACTTTGCCTAAACAAGTTTGCTTACAGCTTAAGTCTTAGCAGTCTGATCAAACCACGTCCTCTCAACAATACCGCTGCTTTGTACACGTTTTCCTGTTAACACTGTTTTTTTGCTTTACAAAAAACTGTTGACACCGGAGACTAAAAACAGCAAACAGATACATATCTGATTAATGTTTTCTCATGTGTCCAAGCCAAAGTGTTCTGCTGGTCATGTACGTAATCTGTGGGAAGCATTGAATACTGTTAGACAAGAGCAAATAAGGTATGTTGTGTGAACAGTATTAGCACAGAAGAATATTTCACAACCCATGCTTTTAGAGAACAGCATCCTCACTAAACTGCTGAATGTTGTGGACGTTTGTGTCGGAGGGTATTCCAGGTTATTAGTAGCATTTCTCTAGTGACTCTTAAAAAGAGAGCCCAACTTAATTACCACTGTGAAATGATGTATGAAATACTGAATGGCTCTTATTTTTCAGCAACTCATCAATTGAATGAGCTCCTCCTGTGAGGGGACGTTAAACCCTTGGAAATCATCGGGATTCATTCGCCCGCACCCATTTTGCTGCTGTACTTTTCAGATTTCCATGGATATTCTAAATGTTAGCCATCAAAGAAAGGTTTATCCCTGTCGGAAAAAGAAATTTATGTGAAATAAACACAGGTGTGTTACTGTAAGGAAATGATTCATCATCATAATCCCTTATCCAAATATGATAAATGGACTGTAAACAGTTTTTAGGTATTTTAATGTTGAAAGAAAAATAGATATCCAACATCCAAAATCAAATGATATCACTCTTAAATTAAAATTGGCTGTTTGATGTATTACAATTACAGTAACCACAAACATGCTTTAAGCATTCACTTTTTCTTTTTCTTTTTTTATACAGGGATAATTTATTAAAATGGAAAATGATCTCTTTTCAAGTAGTGCAATCAACTACTGATGTGTGTCTTTGTCTATGTCGTTAGTCCTAATTTTGTTAAATTAATTTTGATGAACTGCTAGAGATGTATTAATTTAATGAACTTAATTTTGTAAAGTGTTGTTTAAAGAATAAAATTGACATTGCACTGACAAATGTACATAAATGTTTGTAAATACGCCAATGAAAATGAACTGTACAAATATACGTGTAGTTGTATATGGAGTGATGATGTTGATCTGTAACAATTATTCAAGAAACACATTAAATGCAGCCAAATGCGTGCTTTTCTCTTCTGTGATTATTTAACATGCGAATGATGCGAGGTGTTTCCTTCAACAGCAAAGAGGAAACCACACACCTCGCTCTATGGCGTCCAGTGCCATCAATCAGACCTACTTCCTTGAATTCAAGCCACATTTGACATTTAAACTAACCTTTTATAGGACCCTTCCACTCCGAATATTTTCCTCTAGTATATTTCCCTTGAATGAAATATACAAATTAAGTTAATGAGAATCACCTCAAGACGTTTGAGCACTTTGTGGGTTGGAGACAAACTGTAGTCAGGAAGTGAGTCGATCTGCATACTGTTCTACTTATAGAACTCTGCTCTAAACCACAAGTGCTGAAGAATTGTGGCTTATTGTTCTGAACAGCACATTCAACTCAGTGGTCTTCATGCATGCTCATATCGTGCAGAAGAAAGTTAGACAATGGTGTGCATTGCATAATGAGTTCATCCTTGGGACCTGCATTCTGTTGTCTTTTCTTCAAGGAGACAAAACATCTTATACACATTTGCTTTTCAGGTCTTGCATTTGAACATACAAGGAGACGTCGCCTGGTTAACATTTAAGGTATATGTCGGATAATACGATCAAACATTAGTTTAAATGAAATTTAAAAGGGCTGTGAAACATGAAATGATCATTTTTGTTGTGTGTTTTTTTTCTCTTTTAGCTCTGAAATATCTATCAGATGATTTTAAAAAGCATATGATGCTTTTGACTTCATTATGGCAACTGACAATTCATCCGATACGAAGTCAAAAAACTGGAGTAAGTATACATGTGTATGTATATACAGTAGCCAACATTTGAAGTGGATCAAAAAAAATTCATCAAAGTTGTCCTAAGACAAGAACGGGTAAGAAAGAGAAAGAAAGAATGCAACATTTATATAGCTCTTTCATATGTGCTACGGGACACCCAAAGCGCTTTACAATCATTGTATTGTGTGTGTTCAAAATTTATGTATAATTTTGATGAAAGGTTGTGATCCACTTCAAATGTTGACTATATATATATATATATATATATATATATATATATATATATATATATATAATTATAATTATAAACTACATTATATAATTTTCTCCATAACTTTTATCGGAAGAGGTGAAAAATATTGGTGACATGCTTCTAAACCAAAATGAATTATACTATAAGTATACCTGTATGTTGCATGTGTCTATATTTAAACAGTGGATTATTTCTCTTTGATTTGGTTTTTCTCTTTTTACAGACCTTGATGTTGGACACATCGTTCTAATCAGCATGTATGCTGTTACCGTTTTCTTCATGATAGCACTTGGATGCCTTTGCCTAAACAAGTATATTTTAACAGTTTTTTAAGTCAATGGACCCTTATGGACAGATAAACTTTATCTAATAATAATTGTTAATATTTATTTAAATATTACATTATTAAATTCTACTGTGAAATCGATTAATCGCATCTAATATTAAAGTTTGTAAATAATGTATGTGTATATGCAGTATATATATATATATATACACACACATACATACATATATTTACACATTTGTGATTAACTGAATTGACCACTAATATATAATATAAATATATATATACTTTTCAACAATTTTCCACTTTCTATATACAGGTGAAACTCGAAAAATTCGAATATCGTGCAAAAGTTCATTTATTTCAAGCCTTTATTTGTTATCATTTTGATGATTATGGCTTACAGCTTATATGAAACTCCAAATTCAAAATTTGAATATTGTGAAAAGGTTTTCATAGCTGTAAGCCATAATCATCAAAATTACAACAAATAAAGGCTTGAAATATCTCACTTTACATGAGTCTATATAATATATTAGTTTCACCTTTTAAGTTGAATTACTGAAATAAATGAACTTTTGCATGATATTCGAATTTTTCGAGTTTCACCTGTGCAATTTTTTTTTAATAAATATTGCAGTTATATATTTATGAAAGAAAATGTATAATTTTTATTTATATGTATCGAGCTTTGAAAACGCTCTGTTTGTTTCTCTTATTAGGTATCGGTCAATGAAGAAGATCATACGGGATTTGAGGCAGGGACGGTCGGCCCCCCGAGTTCCTTCCCAAGATTCTCCTCCTCCATCTCCCGATGTCCTGAATCTTCCTGAAATACCAGAACGTACTACAGAGAACCCATTACAGAGACAACAAACTAAACCCAGCTGCAGATTTCCCTGGAAGCCTCCACTGCAGGTTCACTACATTTTTATTTTGAAATGTGATTTGACTGACTTGTATAGTGTTCAAACAATGTAACATGAAGAATTGATCTTCAGGTTCCCCGGTTCACAAAAGCAGACCTGAACCTTATTCAGCTCATAAAGGCGGGTAGAGAAGGAGTCTTCTACAAAGGAAGGATGATAAGGGGCACTTGTAGAGGACACTCATTGGTCACTTGCAAAATTGGAAAAGATGGTAAAACTATATCCAAACACATTTCTGTTGATTTAAATGCATTTTGAGAACAAGTTATCGTGTGAATATCTTAACAATTATCCAGCAGATGTTTAGATTTGCTGTCATTTGCAGTTATCACCCCTAAGCAGATGGAAAACGAGGTGTCCATTATGAGAAAGCTGGCATATCATAAAAATGTGATGCAGCTGTTAGACTGGAATACAGTGGAGGGTAAGTCATGCTGCTATACTTCAGTATTGTATGTCTAAACCTTTAATGGAGCTAAACAGTCAAATAGGTGTTAATGGTTGACGAGTGTTGCTAAAGTGTTTTTTTTATGTCGCTTTGTGGTTGTTATATGATAGTCTCGTCTCAAAATATGTATGTTCCAAGGCCCTCCTATAATGTTTTTTTTTCTTCTGTTTTTTTCTTCTGATCGTCCACTGGGTAAAAATTGTAAGCTTCCTCAATAGAGTGCCGAAGTGATGACGTCACTTTGTAGGACAACTCGGAAGCTAGCGGCGCATGGGTTCCCTCGATCGAAACCAAGGGGGTAATCCATCGACCGGAAGTTGAAGTCGGCCGGGTGCCGCCATCTTGTAGCAGAACTTCACTTGCGTTAGCATTTCCATTGACTCCCATTCATTTTGGCGTCACTTTGACAGCGAATAACTTTACATCTGAGGCGTTTAAAGACTCCATTTGTCCATTATTTATTTCTAAAGAAACACGACAATGTATAAAGGGCTCCATTACCTTTTATGTTACATTATGGCCCCGTAGAAACAGTTTTGGTAAAAATAGGCTAACGATTGCGTCATAACCACTCGACTCTGTCGCGCTGTACAGAAATTACCGTACAGACAGGAGGAGAAGCTCGCAGGCAATCGGGGGGACGTCCCGTCAAGGGAGAAGCCCATAGATAATGAGTCCATAAAAGCAACGGAATACTTACTCCTGCTCACTCACGCCAAAGAACTCTTTGCTCAAGTTAGATCTGTGTTTAACAAAGAGTTGTGACCCTTACACGTTACACGCAAAGCTCTTTCCCGTTTTAGATGTGTTTTGTGTGTTTTTCACGGCATTCACGCTGAAAACAAATGCTGCCGCTCAGTCTTTTTGCCACTTGTGGGCGTGACCGCATTCACTCCGGCCGACGGTGACGTCATGCGCATACCCTCTACGTCATGCGCATACCCTCTATAGAGGGTATGCGCATGACGTCACCGTCGGCCGGAGTGAATGCGGTCACGCCCACAAGTGGCAAAAAGACTGAGCGGCAGCATTTGTTTTCAGCGTGAATGCCGTGAAAAACACACAAAACACATCTAAAACGGGAAAGAGCTTTGCGATTGACTGTACAACTAGATTTGACCAGAAATCTGAGGTACTGTATATTTTTACAGACTGCAAAAAGCTACAGAACAGAGTATATTCTGCATAATTGGATGTTTTTAAATAAATCCTAAAAAAAAACTATACAAGTTTTAGGGCTGGACGATATGTTGATATACAGTATAACATTAATGTAAGTGATCACTCGGATTTAGACCTATCTATATTGTATTTATATAAAACGTTTACAGGCAAATTTCCTTCATTTATTTCCCCGGCGTCGAAATCAGGCACATATAAATGTCAGGAAACACGATTCCTGGCTGCATGTCAATATCCATGGATCGCTGGATCTTTGATAAGTTGTAAGGAACACTATATCGAGTCCAACTTTTATAATAGTTTGTTTTACTCGCGTTTTCCCCTATTAACTCCAGCCACGCAGCAGCTCTTCTGCCACTCAGTCCGGCTGAGGGGGGCGTGTTCCGGAACTTCCGGCGGGAAAGTGACGTTAATGCATTCCCTCTATTAGAAAGTAACAGCATTTTTCGCATGATTTCATCATCATCAATCATTGCAGGATGAGTGTAATACCTAGAATAATATGTTTGTTCAAATCCTGTTCAACAATAATCTTAACAAATATCACTAAATATACAGTAGAATATAGAGATATTAATTTGTTATAGCAATATCCGTTAATGAATCCACTTGCAATTTAACAAACATTCCCTCTCCACTTCTATTATTAATTTATCATTCAAGAAAACTTGTCAAACTTGTACTAAAATAATGTATCATGTGACCAAAACTGCCTGTTTTCACAGAGCCGTATATGCTGATAATGGAGTTCATAAGCTACGGGACCTTGCGCAGTTTTGTGCAGAAACACAAAGACGAACTGAGCGCCGAACCTGAACTGCAGAGCCAGTTCACCATAGCGTCTTACCACATCGCCCTGGCCATGGAGCACTTGCGCTCCAAAATGGTATCACAAGCTGGCACAAACATACAGCTTTTCTGATATAGACCTTATGCAAAAGAGAAACAAGGCATTAGGGGGGTAACAATATATCGTGTCAAAATATGTATTGTACACCCACAATGAAAATTACTGTGTGAGAATCTTGTTTTTTTGTTTCAGTTTCAGTACTACATTAAACTATTATATATAATGTATAATAATGCCAAAAATCGTATGTTACCAGTAAAAAGTGACCTACATTTAAATATATCTAGTCAGTGACAAAGTGCAAGCATATTCGTCTAAAATAATTCTGTATTTTCAGCTTCAGAATCATAAATATTTTTATTCTGGTGTCACCATTGGGTTTCCAGCACCAAGTCCAAGCCTATTCATTTCCATCCACAATGTAATAGCAAATTTAACATTTTAATCAACAGTACATTTTTTGTTAACCTTTTACCATATGTCTTGGAGTATCGCAATAATATCGTGTCATGTGTTCAGTTTCGTGATATGTATCGAATCGTGACATGAGGGTATCGTTACACCCCTACAAGCCATCTTTCGAATTTTGTGTTTAAACTCCTGTTTTTGCGGTAGCTCTGTGTATTTCTATGGCATATCGCTGTCAAAGAGTAATTAGCTGGTGAAGTAGATTTACTTATTGTAGAGTTAACAAAAATAAAATGAGCAGTGTAATGTTTGTAGTGGATGTCAGATGTCAGTAAAACGAGCAGTTCATTCATAAATCCGTAAGATCTTACCTTCGTGATGTGGAAATACAAACCAGAAGAGCGCAGTGCTGAAAATGGGCTGGGCTACATAAGGTCTATACATGAATGGAAAAATGGAAAAGAATGATTTTGGACGTTTTCTGTGTACCATTCAGGTGGTGCACTGTGACCTTGCCTTAAGGAACATTTTGGTGAGCCGATTCCCATGGGAGGTGAAGGTAGCAGAGTTTGGCCTGGCCAGGGACTTGACTCGCATGAGGAGCAGACGCAGCAGCAGGAAAAAACAACACAAGGTGAACTAATCCCACCTGTTCTTCCCACATCTTCATTGACCATCTGGCTAATATTAATGTGACCTAGGAACGCGTGCCCCTGCGCTGGTACCCTCCAGAGTACTTCCGGAACAACTACTACAGCTTTAAGGGAGATGTCTGGGCGTTTGGGATCGTGCTGTGGGAAATGCAGTCATTTGGTGAGAAATATCTGAGATATTTGGTTGATTTATCAAATATTTTTGATGAATGAATCACAAATATTGTATTTTGTATTTTTATAGGCACCTTGCCATATCCAAATCTGAACACATCTGAGCAAGTGGTGTATAGTGTCTGTGCTGGATATAAAAACACTGTCCCCAGTTCCTGCCGTCCAGAAATGTGAGTGACCATATAAAATATATTATTATATATCATATAAATGATATATATATATAATATATATATATATATATATTTATTTTTGTCATCATAATAACTTACTGACCTACTGTTATGTATAGGAGCTTGTTTCCAGCACAGAATAAAAAATTAAAAAGGTAATTTCAACTTTTTATCTCACAATTTTTTTTCTTGCAATTGCATACAAAATTGCAAGATATTTACAAAAAGTTGCAATTGCGAGGAAACAGTTTATGTCTTGTAATTCTGACTTTAATTTTGCAATTGCAAGTTTATATTTTAGAATTATAAACTCGCAATTGCGATAAAACGTTGCAATCACCTTTTTTTTTTTTTATTCCGTTGCGGAAACAAGGTTCTGTAGTTATGGCCTAGTAATGGTTTCCAGTAATAAATATCTATTTTAACATGTAGGGAACAGATCATGCTAGACTGCTGGTTGGATCCATACACATCGAGACCTTCATTTACAGACATTGCCAGGATCCTGGAGAATATTGTGGAGAGTGATGGGGTGAGTCATATTTGTCCTTGAGCCACTCTTTACTCTTTACCTTTATACTAGAGATAAGTGATAAAACATTACTGATATCTTGCAGGATTATGTGGACGTTGACAACCAAAGGATCATGAATGCAGAAGAAAAGTGAATTAAAAAAAGATAAATCGTTGTTGTACACATCAAATAACTTTTTTAATACTACAATAATTTTGTAGCAATTATTTTATCTTTGTTCTCATGTAACACCTACCTAATTGTGTGCAGGCATACATTTTTTTAACAATTTTTGTATTTAAGGATTTAATTCTGTGTATGTATGCTCTGATCTATACCGGTATGTGACATTACACAACTCTAATGACCAAATCACAGTATTCTTGCTACATTTCCATGGATAATTTTGAAAACAACAACTAAAAAAAGTCAGTGTTTGTTGTCATGAAAATGCTTTCTTAACACAAAATGATTTAATAAAATAAGTTGAACAATTTAACAGTCTTGAAATGTATAATGGTGGTGAGTGCTTCCTTTAAAAAAATGCAATTTCCATGGCAATTTGTGATTATAATGGTGGCTAATGCTTAGTTATGACAGTTTAATTTCAGTAACAATAAAATAAGCATCTATTTTATCATAAAACTAGTTGCTATGGTCATTTTTGTAAGAATTGTGTTCCACGGTTACGCTCCATGAGCCAATGTGCAATGTGAATCCGCCCACTTCAGGAATCAACCGAGCCGATGGACCAATGGAAAGACAAAGATTAGAAGTGACCGAGTTAAAGGACCAATTAGAAACAGAGGAGTAACACGCTACTTTATAATTGACCACTGACGGCGTCCACGGCTGCTGAACCACAGACGGAGAAGGAACTTGTCAAAAACTGTTAAAGCACTAGACAATTAAAATGTTACTTCGCGCTTTAGAAATTATATATTTCATTTACTTTGCGTCGCACATTCCAATTACTCTCATGGTTGATCTTCAGGCTTTAGTTCCCGGACTTCTGTATCCACCTGAGGTAAGTTTGCACTTTGTGCTGCACACACTGTTGTATTTGTCACTAACGGAACAATATAATATCCTAAGTTTAGCGGTTTTGTATGTAATTATTACTCGCGAAATAAATATTATTATTTGTGTTACAGCTGAAAAACGTATTGCACTGGTATGCTGCTGAATTCAAGGATCCGATGATGATGGACCCGCCTGCCTGGTTCAAATCTTTTGTATTCTGCGAAGCTCTCGTGCAGCTGCCCTTTTTCCCAGTTGCAGCATACGCCTTCCTGAAGGGTCAGTACCTCGATCATTTGTGCCAGTGAATGATTTGTGGAATCACAATCTTGAATGACACAACAATGACATCTAGTGGAGAATCACTTGTCAATGCATACCAGTCACTATTGTCACATTACTCCCGTTAATTGATATGTTTTCCATTTAATAGGTGGCTGCAAATGGATCAGAACTCCAGCAATCATTTACTCCGTTCATGTGGCCACTACTCTAGTCCCAATTTTAAGCCACGTGCTTTTCCATAACTTTCCTCTGGCACCACATCCAGGACCCCAAACTTTGAACGAACGCCTGACACTGGTGTCAATTTATGCTCCGTACCTCATCATCCCCGTCATGATACTGCTCACCATGCTCTGCAGCTCAACATATAACTCAACCTCTCCGAAAGGAAACACTTCCTCAAAGTCCAAGAAACAAAGATAATGCCAGTTCATCCCATCTACACATTATAGATGGATGCATTCATTATAACCCACCAGGGTTCCAATGTTATTGCTAGTTATTACTGGTTAAATGTGATTAAATATTTAAATATGTACCAGCCTATTTGATTATTGTATGTAATTTTTGACCCCATAGTAATTTACAGTTTCGTTTACTGATGACAACACATGTAAAAGCAAAATATATTTTTATTCAAATGTTCTTCAAATCTGTATGAGGTTAATCAAATATTGAGATTACACACCTAATAACGGTTAATGTAAACAAATTTCATATTAAATAGCTTTCCATAACTTCTATGGAAAATATTTTGGTGTGGTCCCATGAACAGACAATAAAATTGTCATGAGGATATGATAAAATAAAACTGGATGGGTTCAAGTTACAAACAGCAGTTAAAATAAAAATCATACAGAAAATAAACAATTTACCTGAAGATAATTACTTGCATGATGGAACTATTTACAGTAACATGCAAACACTGTATTTTGCTGTTGTACGACAAGAATGATTTACAAACTAATTTCCATATAAATAGTATAAATAAATTATATTGTATATAAATAGTATCTGAGATTATGAACTATAGTTGGAAAGTTTACAAGTGTGCCCCCTGGACCTGGCCATGCAAAATCACTTAATGTTAACACAATAGAGTCAGAGGTTGAGGCTGAAACAGACAGGTTGATGTCTGTTGTCACCTATAAACTGCTCAATTCAATTAACCTACTTTGGGACCCAGTACTTTATAGGAAGTCATTGTGAGTCAAGATGCATAGCATCACTTTTTTCTGTCCAACAGAGAGAGAAAACACAGCACTCTTATTTCTGCAGTATAAACTGATCAATGAATTCATTCTGCTCTGCTTCGACTTTCTGAAGAGCTTCATATTCTATTCGGTACCTGCAAAACAAACAATTATAATCTCATATATAGTAGAAAAATACAGAGCACAAACATATCATTGATCGGCCTACTAATAAGACTGGACTATTGGCCTACTAATAAGACCGATTACCTTTCCAACTGCATTTTCTTTTCTGCAATCAAAGCCTGAAGCTGTTGCTGTTGGGCCTCTCGTTGCTTTTCAACCGATTTCAGCAAATTTCTTGCACCTATGGCCTGTAGAATAATCACTGAAGTCATATAAATGAACATAACAAATCTGCACTGCAGGTTATTTAAAATGCAAGAACGTACCTTCATTTTTTCAGTTTCGGCTTCCTTTGCCAGTTCATCCACAAGTTCAATAAGTCCACCTACAATTTTCTGAAACTGTCCGATCTCTGTTTTCAAAAACAAATGCCAAGCATAAATTATTGATCTGTACTGTCAAAAGAAGCAATGAAACGCTGTTTAGTCAACACGAGAGAAAGTAAACTCAATAAGATAAAGAACATAATACAAAATAAAATAAAAACTCACTGTCAACAAAGTCCTCACATTCCTCTTTGAGCTCAGTGGTTTTCTGGCTCACGTCGGGCTCAAGTACTCGCAATTTGTTGAGTTCATCAAAATGAAGGCCAGCCTCTGCCAACGGGTCTTTAGCCATGACCTGAGGATCTAAAACCTGCCTTTGTGACTCGATAATAGCTGGAAATCACACAGAAATACATAAACAGGAGTATTTTTTTTAAATACCACGAGCATCATTTTATTCCGTTCCAAATGTGAACCCAGTAGTGGCGAAAAACAAATACAATATTGATTACCCTGCACTGTCACCAGATCACAATAAGCTAGCTAACGTAACCGCTTAACGTTAGCTAAGTTGGTAAACGTTAGCTGGTTAATTTGAACTACATGTAACTACCACTGCCGTTAACGTTACATAAAACATGTAAACTTAGTTTAAATATATAGATGAGGAATAAATGCTACTGCTCACATAAGTTTCGCTTTGTTGTTGGTATGGTCTGGTTGCTTGAGATAGATAAACAAACACACACCAGATGAGAACTAGCTTGGACATATTGTTGTTGTTTTTATAGTTAGTCGCTCAAATTATTAAACGGAATTACACACTTACATAAAGTTAAATAACCCAGGGAATTTCTCAAACGTTCCTGACCTTTAACTGATTATGTGGCACTTCTGCCGGGCTGACCGACAGACCGCCTCCTCGCATCTGTCTGGCTGTCTCGGCTGCCAGGCGACGGCTGGTCCAACTCATGATGAGTGAGAGGGGTGCACAAAAGCCTTTTTACTATTTATGTTTGACACCTTGCATTTCTGAAAATAAAATTAAGCATTGGTCTATATCTTAAACATGTATAAATATTGTTTTTGTTGTAATTATGAGAGATTACAGTACAAGTGTGTTTGTGCCTAACTTTTCACACCATGACCCCCATACCCCCCCCCCTATTGAAAACGTCCGCATATCAACTCTTCCTGCAGTTCCGCATCAGACCACTGCGGTGCGTGCGAGGGATCGAATGAACAACTAAACTCAAAACACCAGAAGAAGACTGAGCAGCGGCCACTTAAGGGCGCCAAACTCTAAAAAAAGAGATGTAAATCTTTATATTTCATATCTATACTCGGTAGGTTAAATATCTATTTCATATACTGTTTATGTTTAAGGTTAGTTTTTCCCCAGAGATTGACAGCTTGATCATATATGTAGGTATACAATTTAGTGTAATGTCTCTGTTTTCGTATCACCATAATTTGTAAACAGCTCGTATAAGTTAGTTAATTAGTTAGTTAGATGTTTTAAATGTCATTACAGATACTGACAACGCAGAAACATGCCTCTGTCAACTCAGTCCCAAGCTGACATTGACCAATACATTCTGATAGCCAGTTTGGATAACGCAAGGAATCTGTCCAACATCCTGAAAGCCATCTCTTTCAAAGACCATGCTATCTTCAATGCAACGCAGAATGGGTTAAAAGTCACTGTAGAGGACTCCAAATGCCTCCAAGCTAATGCCTTCATTCAGGTTGGTGTTGGAGGACCGTTTCTGACAGGTTCAGTTGTCAGTGGGTTGAACAGCAGTGTACTTGTGTGTTTCCTCAGGCTGACATCTTTCAAGAATACACTATCAAAGAGGATGCAGTTGGGTTTCAGGTTAACTTAACTGTTCTTCTGGATTGCCTAACCATCTTTGGGACGAGCACAACCCCAGGTGTGTATCCTAATGGTGATCCGGTCTTTCTTTTGTAAAATATATTTAACTAATTTCTCTTTTATTGTACAATTGAGGTGTGTGCACTGCCCTGAGAATGTGCTACAATGGCTATGGATATCCGCTGACTTTATTCCTGGAGGAAGGTGGTGTGGTCACCGTGTGCAAGATTAATACACAGGAGCCTGAAGAGCCCATAGACTTTGACTTTTGCAGCACAAATGTAACCAACAAGGTGATTCTGCAGTCCGACAGTCTTAAAGAGGCTTTCTCTGAGCTTGACATGACCAGTGAAGTTCTGCAGATTACTATGTCACCAAGCCATCCTTACTTCAGGTACAGTAATCGTGCACACAACAGATCAGTGTGCCTACACTACCTTTCAAAAGTCAACGTTTTTTAACGTTAATGAAAGAAGTCTCTTATGCTCACCAAGCAGTTTTTTTTTATCTACAGTATGGTAAAACAAAACAATATACTGAGAAATATCATTACAATTTCAAATAACTTTGCTATTTGATTATATTTTAAAATATTCCTGTGATAGCAAAGCTGTATTTTCAGCATCATTACTCCAGTCTTCAGTGTCACATGATCCTTCAGAAATCATTCTAATATACGGATTTGCTGTTCAAGAAACATTTCTTATCAATGTTGAAAACAGTATCATATTTTGTAGAAACCTTGATTTCTTGAATTTACTTCCAGGATTCTTTGATAAATAGAAAGTTCAAAAGAACAGCATTTATTTTGAATAGAAATCTTTTGTGAAATTGTCAATGTCCTTACTGTCTCTTTTGATCATTTTAATTGTAATTTTTGAATTACAAGTAATATTTCTTGAAGAAAAAAATCGTACTGACCCCTAACGTTGAACAACAGTGTATTTAATTGAATCAAGGAATTACTAATGTAAGGTTATTAATTCTAATATATAATGTCAGCTCCAATTATGATCTAATATATAATGTCAGCTCCGATCTATTAATTTGGTCTATTGTTGAGTGAAAAATAAATTGTGGTGTTGTCAAGTCAAACTTAAATGTCAATACATATTCATTATTATTTTCCATTTCACCCTAGATTATCCACATTCGGTAATTCTGGAAATGCCCATTATGATTATCCTAAAGACTCGGACATGATGGAGCTGTTCCAGTGCACTAAATTACAGACCAACAGGTAGGAGGACAATTTCTGTTTTAGATTGCATTCCCCATCAATCAGAGCTCTGTGTATCTGTGCTAAATTCAGAACTTCATAAACAAGCTGCTTATAAATTAACTTCCAAGGCATTCACATGTAAGTGGTAAAAGAACAAAGTTTTCTGAGTCACTAAGATTTATTTTCTCTTATGTTTATTCTCAAAGGTATAAGATCTCCCTGTTGAAACCTTCTACAAAGGCCTTGGCTCTGTCATGTAAAGTCTCGGTGAGAACAGACAGCCGAGGCTTTCTCTCTCTACAGTATCTTGTGAGGAATGATGATGGTCAGATTTGTTTTGTGGAATACTATTGCTGCCCTGATGAAGAAGTGGAAGAAGAGTAATTGGAAATGTTTCATTTGATTTATTACTTTTTATCATCTCCATCTTCATAACTGTTTTGGTTTTGTTTGATATTTAGTGTGCACTGACCTCATGGTTCTTTATTCTGATAATTTACGTTCTATGCTTAAATAGATGCTTAATATAGTTAGAAATAAAAATAAGAAACGTGTGGATTTTGTATTGAATTTGAGACAATACTATGTGTGATCGGCAGAGGGCGACAGAGAAATGCTAATTAGGCTACTGCAAATATTAGGAGTCTGATGTTGGGATTAAGGTTTTAAATATATATATATATGTGTGTGTGTGTGTGTGTGTATATGTGTGTGTGAGAGAGAGAGAGAGGGAAAGCGAGAGAGAGAGAGAGAGAGGATGACGACATCCCAAAGACTGTTCCTGAAAAACCCATGTAGTATACAATGTTCGGTTTATAAGTCCATGTTTACTTTGCTCTAAATTACTGACTAACAGTGAAAGCTGTTACATTTTTAATGGGTGTTCATTTTATTACACGAATGCGTTGCGAGGCAAACATGCAGTTGAGCAAAGCAGCTTGATGTTGATGCTGGCTGACGCACGCACTCCTAACAGAGAGTCCCAGAACAGCGCGCGCGATGCTTGAACTGCCGCCTCGCGACCAATCGCTTCTCCATTCGCAGCTGTCGAGGCAACACTGTTTCCGGGCAGAGGAACATCACAGGAGCAAAACAAGCGAGCTTCTGTCACTCTCTCATCTCAGCGGGATACTGCCCTGACTGATGCATGTCCGAGCTAAACAAAGTTGTTATTAAATGGTGTTACATAATTTTTAAGCAAATTAGAGAGCTTTTGTCTAATTTAATGAATGGCATTCTTTGTTTAAAACATCTTAGGGATTATGCCAAATGTGTCACTATATAGAGTTGTTACAGCAAAATATTTAAAGGGACATTTTTGTACATATTTTTCGGACCAATGTTTGACATTTTGCTTTTAATGTCTGAATGTCTGGTCTGTATTAGTCTGCTTGTTGTCAATAAACTACATCTTAGAGCTACACTATTGAACAAAAGTGTGGGGTCAGTAAGATATAAAATGTATATTTTTTTAAAGAAATTAAAACTTTTATTCAGCAAGTAAAATATTTATAATGTTATAAGATTTTTGTATTTCAAATAAATGCTTTCTATTCATCTGATGAATAGAAAATGTATCTAACTTTCTATTCATCAAATAATCCTTTAAAAAAAACAATAAGAAATTGTTTCTTGAAGAGCAAATTAGAATGATTTCTGAAGGATCATGTGACACTGAAGACTGGAGTAATGATGCTGAAAGTTCAGCTTTGCCATCACAGGAATAAATTACATTTTAAAATATATTAAAATTTGAATCATATTTCACAATATTACTGTTTGTCTGCAATCGTGATGAGCAAAAGAGACTATTTTCAAAAATACTATCGACCCCAAACTTTAGAATGATAGTGTACATTGAAAGTGCAGATAGTAGCAGCTGTGGGCTTATTATCCACAAACCTATTCATCCCTACTTACGGAAAACAATTTATTGCATTTCAGGCATTCTGGTTTTTTACCATCTGCCAACCTAAAAGTCTTTTCAAGGCCTTTAGCTCCAACAACATGCTGGCTATTTATTCATCAGTTATTGAAAAAAAGAAAGAAAAAAAAAGAAACTTAATTGAACTACCTTAAACAGCTGAAAATATTAGGTCTTCTCAAAATATTTGGGACCGTTTCAGGGATTTCCTTTCACTTGATCTATAAACTCTTAAGACTGTAAATATCCCTTACAAAATCACCTAATTATATCCGCATAAACCATTACTGACCGAACAGACAACAACATTCACCGTAACCAAGTAAACACTGTCTACAGATCAAGACAAAGAGTATCATTTGATAAGGGTGAGCAACTTGATCCTGCTAGATCTACATCACTCCGGCAGGTGATGTCAGTCTCTTTAAACACAAGCTTGCTCAATGATGAAGATGGGGATCCTCTACCCATTCCTCAGATAAACAATCGAGCGCTGACCCGTTGTTTGATGTCTGGACATACCAGTGAATCAAGTGGTGTCAGGTTCTGGGTTTTGCAAACACAAACTCGATGACCTAATTGTTGTGGCACTCCAACAATTATCAACAAGAGAGCCCATGGGAGGTGAAGAGAAGGTGCACGGCTTTCAGCACGGCGTCACTAGGGACAGTGAGTCATCATATTGTCTGTTGTTTGTTACACTATAAATTAGAAGAAGAAATGTATGCACTACGTAACCTTTAATACTGTTAATGATACTTAATGGTTTTAAACACTTTTTAGGGTCAACTTGAAACTAATTATACTCCAATAGTGGATAAAAGCTCAATTTAATCAACATCTAATATGTAATGTCTGACTTTCCACAAAACAACTGACCATGAAATTGATAAGCCAACAAAAGTGCAGCACCAACTCCTGCCTAGTCAGCTGAAATGAACCCTGAAATGGGAAACTCTGTAGTGCATAAACATGATTTGAGTATAACATTCCTTCACTTTGTGTTAAAAATAACCAACATTATCAAGCCATTGTTTGGGGACTGTGGATGTCACACGGGGTGTTTGCAACAGCTGGCCTTAACAGCCCTCTACAATCCACCCCCAAACCCATTAATACTGCTCTCCTTCTGCCTCAGCTTGCAACCATGTGTGAAATGATCCTTGATGATGGAGATGAGGTAATGCCTTCAGCAGCTCTGACATCACTATAGCCTTTCCCATCCAGTGCAGTTGACCATCACAATGAGCTTTTTGTCTTACACTACCTTTCATTAGGAGAAAAGGATGAACATGACACCTGTGAGTGGTTTAAAGAGCTGATATTGCAATGTTAAGCATATATATATCAATTTCAGTCATTTGTTTTGTACAAATTCGTACATCAAATATTAAATGCTGATAAAATTGACCTTTTATCCACTAACGGATGATAAATATAGTCATATGTACTCTAAGTTGTGTCTAAAATAATTTTCGAGTTTCATTAACAGTATTAAAATGTGTCATTATTTATGTAGTGCTGATACGCACATGCTATATATATATATATTGTATTTTAACATGTATATATATATATATATATATAATTTGTGTACCGGTATTTACATATATATGTATATTAGTGCTGTCAAATCGATTAATCGCATCTAACATAAACGTTTTTGTTTGCATAATATGTATGTGTATATATATTATATATATTTTATGTCTGTGTGTGTGCATTTACTGTATATATACACACACATTTATACACATATATAAGTATACACAGACATGCACACACACACACACATATAATATAAATATAATAATATATGCACGCATATATTATGTAAACAAACTGTTTTATGTTAGATGCAATTAATCAATTTGTATTTGTACAATATATATAGGCTATTTACCGGTATATATATATATATATATATATATATATATATATATATATATATATATATATATATATATATAGGCCTATAGATAGATAGATAGGCGCATTATATTATATTTTTTGTAGTGTAATAATTAGCATATAAAGAGCCCAATTAAAAATGGCATGGTCTAATGGGGAATATGAATAATTCTAACACACAATGAATCATGATCTTGTAGGTTTCTCTAATTAATCTGAAGTGGACACTATAATCAGAGGAATCCTGCAGCACAGTTTAATATGGTTGCAGGGGAAACATGCCCATAGTGGTACACAAAACATGTTGTTCTCTGTTAGTTCCTTTTTTTTTTTTTTACTATCCTATGTAAACACTCACAAATGTGACTGAAACTGGGTTTCAAAAATGTGAACAGAAATGTTTCTTTATTGAGAATATTTATGAAAAAACAAACAATAAACGTACGTGATCATCTTTGCTTGATATGTAATGATTGCTGCTTTCAGTGTAGGTGATTTGGATCCTTATGACATTCATCTCATGTAATCCATTATGAGTAATTTTCAATCATGGCTGAATGAGAATCAGGAAGCATGCATATTTTCCCTTCTCCTTTTCCCTTTGATATCGTACGTGACATGCAAATTGACCTTTCTGCCACAATCATGGAGCTTGGCGCACAGAATAACAGAATGAGTCGATAACCACTTTTCACATGGCAGCTAAATGCAAGCACAGACTGGTTGTTTGCTAGCCTTCTAGACCATGCAGATCTCGGGTCTGTCACTCACCACCCTCCCATTACCTTGAAGGGTAGCAGCTGCGGCCCTGCACCACCAATAGGGACTGTTTATCAGGCAATTAAGGTGACAACAATGAAAACTAATATGTAAAAATGTGGGATGGGAGGTGGACGAGCAGTACTCGAGACAGGTTTATCAGATACGGTGGAGTATGAAGGAAGGAGGGGGTAAAGTAAAGGATGATGTCACCAGGACAGTAAATTTGAGCCTCGCTCTTGTGTCTCGTGTTTTCACACTCACACCCACGTGGACGTTGTGTTTTGGTAACGTATGTAGCCGTTGCAGAGTCACAGAAACATACACATGATCTCTTCTCTATCAGGTAGTGAACTTTGGTAATGAACTTATTGTTCTCAGCTGTCATGTGGACACTGGAGCGAAGGGAAAAGTTATTTATTTACAGTAAATAGACTGTCTTTTGTGTCATTGTGCTAGGATGGAAATGAGCATGTTACCTGTTTGACCATTGAGCTTTGTATCAATTGTTCGTGTTTATGTCATAGAGGACTGTATGTACTCAGTGGCCAAACCTCAGGATAAAAACCACAAGTAAAACACTGTACCATGCATACACTGTACCAATAATAAAATAAAATGAATATAAATACATTTAAAATAATATTTTTGAAATATTGCAGTAGTCTGTTTTTATACAAATTTTGTATATAGACTATAGCAATATAGGACTTTTTTTTTTTTTACAAGACTACTTGTTTTATATTTATCAATCGGCCTATTCATTTTATTTTATTACTATCACAATAAACAGTATCAGCTTTTATGAAATAATGAATTTCATGTCTACACCACTAACTAGGCTATGCATGAGGCGACTGATAAAGGTTTTGCCGTCCTAGAGCAGTCTGCGTGGGGCTGTATGCCCAGACATGTACCTGAATGGGGATTCCCCTCCACACAGTTCCTTCATCTGCTGTCTGTGGGACAGGAGCTCTCCATCCATATCTATGAAGTTAAGCTCCCCATCATGCGCAGGACATCTGCATTTAAACAATAGATGCAGTCGGAAGCTGCTGGACAAAGGTCAAAGGTTGATGAAAGAAACGGGGGGGATTCCGTATTCAATTAGCATAATTACTTATTAGCTCACGTTATCAGCGCGGTGCATCAATGATTAGCAAAAGAACAAAAGAGTGAATAACGAATTTACTATAGCCTATGTGATTATTTCGAAGTTTGTATGTTTTATTAGTGAATGTTGAACGATATACACTTATTAAATGAGCATATTAGCCATCTTGTACATGACGTAAGCTATTAAATCGTAAAGGAGGAAACTATAAAAATAGCCTATATTTTTTTATTATAATAATAATTATATATATATTATTATTATATATAACAATAATAATATTAATAATAATAATAATTCTGAGAAACTTGTTATTGTTAAACAATGTTATTGAGAAAAAATTCTGCTTATTATTAGCTAACTGCAATATTTTGTGCATATTCACTGTAGCCTATATAGGGCTACTGGACATTTGAACGTAAAATCTGAGTACATGAAATCTAATATTACTGATAGGCTATATGACAAAAAAACATATTATTAATATTTGAAAAGTTTTCATTTATATTTTTTCATATTTCATGTAGCCTATAGGTTTTACTAACTGATCTATATAATGACATCATTCTATATAGATCAGTGGTTTTACTTCATTTTCCTCAGTGTTGCAAAATAAACAAAAACAAACAACATATTTACTGGCTGAAATTTCGAACTAACAGGTTTAAACAAAAAATAACAAATAAAAATGCATGTTTAATAGCCTATTTAGCAATTTGTCACATTATAGTGTAGGCTATGTTAGTGGCAAGTCAGCCATGTTGAATATAGGCCTATATCACGTACAATTATGAGCATAGATATGTAAGCTATATATTACAGGCTATCATAGCGTCAAATGTCAAATGTAATCATAGATTTTAAAGTGTGGATCAAGCTTCAGTGGGTTAAAAATGCATATGAAAAATGACAATTATGCATATTTAATCTATTTTTTTCAGGCAGTATAGGTGTGCATGTATTTGCACACTGAACTTAAACTTGTTGCTTTTTCTAAAGGCACATTTAGTGCACTGTTCTATGTTCTATATTTTATGATGTCACATTCTTGTATTTTGCTGTATGGAATATTCTATGCAAAACAACAATTCTACGTACTTTGTCAACTGAGAGAATGACAATCATCTACAATATCTCACACTCAGTACAGCACACTCAGTACATACTACAGGAACGCTACTCCTATTGCCAATAAACAAACAACAATGGGCGTGTAAGGGCTGCTGGTTCCCGTGCTGTCTCGACTGCTCGTGTGTGTGTGTGTGTGTTTACACTGTCTCTCACCACGCCCCTGATGATGAGCATGTCAGGACTTGTTATGAGACTCTCAGAGGGTGTGTCCTGAAGCGAGCACTTCGCGGGAGTGAAAGCAACTCGCTGTCATCATAACCCTACAGTTTACAACCTCACGAGCACACGGCTAATGACGAATCCCATGAATTGACACACTTTTCTTTCCTGCAGTTTGTGGAATAACATGAACGGACATTTCACGAAGTCTTTTTGAAGCACGACACATAACTGGTGTCAGAGGATAACAACCCTGGAAAAACATTTACTTACTTGCAACACATTTTTGAAGGTAAGCCTAAATGTGTTTTTACTTTTGTTGAACATGCATCTCTGTTTTTTGCAGTGATCGGTGAAATTTACCTATTTGGCAGCCAGTAGATGTGGCACATTACTGCTCATTAATTATGCACAAACATATTATTTAAATGACAGAATCAACCAAACTGCATTAGGTTACACGAATAAAAATCATTAGATTTTTTTTTCATGTTAGATCAGGTAGATATTTGCCAACAACGTTACCATTTTTTTAACAGTTTGTGTAAAAATGGGGTTTGATGTCCTTCCCTGTTTAAAAAATTCAGTTTAAAATGGAAAGAAACAGTGTTTCGGAAATTACAGTTGGTTTTCTAGCTGGTCTGGGCTGCTCGTTTGTTCAGGTGCAAGCTGCTAGACCAGCTACCAGGTGGTCAGTCAAGCTGTTTTTTGGAACTGGTTGGTCATCCAACAAATAAACAGATTGGACCGTCTTAGACCAGCTAACTTACCATGTTGCAAAACAGAACTAGCCTATCTGCTTATGTTGGAAGAAGGGATTTAGCTACTGTTCTAGTAGCTACTACATATATTAACCGACTATTTGTATAATAGAACAAGCATTGAAACTATGCTGTATATCAAAGAACTGCCAGTTTCCAGAAACGTCCACCTCTTCAAATCTTTAACCTTGCATCACTCAACAAGTCACCGGCTGTGCGTTTGTAGGTGCCACTTTTCCGACGCTTCATAATTTCCACGTTCTCAACATAAGCCCTTGTTGCCAACTGAGAAAAATTGATAAAATCATAGTCAGTGTCGTAATTAGGAAAATGTAATATGTATTCCAGTGGAATTAAATGTTTTACATTATACGTTTTAAATGCACTGAGTGTTAGAGAGACTCGCTATAGCGCAAGATTGTGTTAAAGCGCGCGAGAGATGCTGTGTGTGACATCGCGTGCACGGATTTGTTTACAAACACATTCGTGAGCACGAGGCTGCAGTTTCTGCCATCTTGTGGACGCTTAAAATATAGGTTGCTAGGTCAGATAAGAAAAAAATATGTTTTAATTTTCTTACATTTTATTGTTATTATTATTATTATTATTAATTCCATAAAGTCTACACGAGTCAAAAATTATTTTCATCTTTATTTGGTCTATAGAGTTAAATAATTTTGTAAGTGTTCCCCTAAAGATTTGCATGCAATTATATATGATGTCATTTTTGTCCAGCTGCATTTTTAAACAAACCAGGTGACGTTCAAACAGGTCAGATGTTTTCCATAACATTTTTCTGCTCTTCTCATGTCAAGGCTGTAACGGGTATGGCCCGACCAGAGACGGAAAGCAGGGTGGATGATTGCAACCCCGGAGCACCGAACAGCTGCAGGATGGAGGTCCTGCGTCAGGATGCCTGGCCCAACGGCAGCATCATTCAGCCCTGCCACCGGCACCGAACCATTGCCACACAGACCAGCACTGTCTCCGCACCACTACCCCACGTCCCAACACAAGATGCCTTCAGCTCAGACAGTGTCCAGCAGCAGGACTGTCTACTCAGGGATATTACCGGTAAGGCGTTACAACATAGAGATCATGCTTGTGAAATGATGTTTATGTGATGTGCATGGTGGAAATCATTAGCATAATATATTTAAATGAGATTCAGAAGACGAAATCAATGGCTTTGACTCCAAGGGTTAAAATGCAGCAGGACGTGCCCTCCCCTCCCCAGTGAGAGAGCTCAGACATGTTTAGACATGTTCTTTGCTGTTGGCTTCCTGTCAAGTGCTGCTCAGTCCACAATGGCGGCCTGTCACAGAGAATCACGCATCGTCTCAATGTTGTGGTTTCTCTCACTCCTTCCGCTCTCTATTCCTCATATTTTTAAACTAACTTTAGCTATCATTTAACCTTATCTGACACTTCTGCTGACACTCCTCCTTAAAGGCTTTCCTCACTGGCTGATAGCCTGTCCCTGGTCCCTCCCTGTCCTCCAACTGTCCACCCTATCCCAGCCCACCCCTCATTCCTGTCCACCAATGGCTGGATTTCAGCTCAGGCTGCACCGGCTTGCAGTTACCCTGGCAACAAGCCAGAACCCAGCACTCCCGCTTTCTCAAGTCACCTGCACCGAGGATCAGCGGATTCTCATGGCTGCAGCACTAATCCTCTCCGCAGAGGCATTTTCTCAGTGCGCTAAGCAAGAAAAAGATTTAGCATATGTTTACTTCAAATGAATCTAAACCAGTAATTTAATAACACTGTTAAATGTAATAACATTTAGTTATTATAGACTTTAGCGAATAGCTAAAGTCTGTTAGCTATTCGCTGTTTGTTTTGTCCTTATTGTGACATGTATCCGAGTGAAATGGTGTCTTGAATGAGGAAAACAATGTATGGCGGTACTTGATTCTGTTCATAGGAGAGTAATTTTAATGAAAGATTATGAGGGCACATTAATTAAAAAAAAATGATGTGTACAGATAAATAATTTATAAAAAACTGCAATATCCTACAAAAAAATTTAATTGCCGTTTTGATTTCATGGTGACTTTTAAGAAGCTATTAAAGGGCGGGATGTTATGCCATGTTAAAAAAAGCAGTACTTATTCAGAGGTGATACATATTATTGCTTTCCCGCTGTCACCTAATAAATAAGGATTTGAAGTTTCCATTCAATCAATAAAAGATGATGAGTTGTCATATATTTAATCAGATTAGTATTGATGCTACCCTATCAGAATATGAAAGTTAAATAGAACATAACATGACCTAACAAAACAAACATTGTGGGTCAACATATGACATCACATGCTAACAAAAGTTACTTAAACAAATAGAGAATTTGGCTCACTAATGCATATGAAATCTCACTGCTATTGTAAGCTCTGTTGAATCTGTATTTGGTTAGATTATCCACTCCTTTGCATGTCTGCCTGTTAAATAGTGGAACAGTCCCATATATCACAGTTTTGTTATGAGAACACTGTTAACATTGTGCTAGTGGCACACTTTTACTCAAAGTAGTAACTCTAAATGAACTTAGGTACTAGTTTGACAATACTATCAGACTGTATAACAACAAATGATGTTTTATTGACAAAGTTCGGGAGGAGCACTTTCAGATAATTAACATGGGTGGAGAGCACTCAGCAATCAATGATAAGATGTGTATATAGATTCAGCAGTCTCAACTCAATCCGTTGACAGTTTAGCAGCATCCCTCCACCACCCCTTCTCCACACTTCTAGTCCTAAAAATGTACATACGGGGGGGAGTACGAATTCAGAGCAGGGAGCCCTCCCCCTGGACAGAACGCTAAATACGCATTAAACTTTACTCCCTCTAATTGTATGTAAGTGTGAACTCGTGAAATGACGATTAGAAGTGGATCAGTTGCATACAATTGCATACAAACAGTAGTCTTAAACAACCAGAAGTGGTGTTGCATTTAGTTGAGGAACTCAAATAGTATACTTCAGCCGTCCGCTCCGCGCACTGTCCAGGTAACAACAATTTCGTCATCAGGAGGGTCTGCGGACGTCCATAGATTTCTTTATTTCCATTAAACTTCTATTAATTCATTAATAATTGTAATGCTTTTTAAAAGTTAAAAATGTTAGGGTGATGTGAAGAAAAATCTCATTAAAAGAATTTCAAATATAATTTTTATTAAATATACATTTTTTATGTCTACCAAATTATAATCATATGGTGCTGTGTGCCAACACACAGAAACATACAGATCCTTATACGATAATCATACAGAGAGGACACCTGCAGACTTTTATGACTGGAACTAAAATAACTTATTTTTCATGTTTTTTTAATTAAGACAAGGTCAGTTCATGTTGTGTGCCTCCCCAAAAATGTTATGATATTTATCAATTAAACATTTATAAATAAAGAAATATTTTTACTTGAAAAAATGTTAAATCCTTTTTGAAAGAATATATACACTCATCTATTTAGGGAATTGTGTGCAATCAATATAATATTTGTACTCGTATTGTTTTTATTTAGGTACAGAACAGGAACTTCCCCTGGCTGATGTGCTAGCAGACAACCAGAGCTCCTCAGAAGACTCGACGTCCAGCAGCTCTGCCGCTGAGGACAACCCCAGGCGGGAGGAGCAGGCGGTCGAGAGGGTGGCCATACAGCTGAGGATCATCGGAGACCAGATGAATGCTGTTTTGCTTCAGAGGGTAAGGATCACGTTTGTCTAGTTACAACAGTTTAAATATGCCAAAGCGTCATAAAGTGTGATAAAGTAAACAGGGCAGTATCTGTTTGTTAATATGAGCGAGTGTGGCAGGGCGTGCACAAATGTAGCCTCCAGTGGGTCTTCTTCTAAATGGATCAATACGATATTCACAATCCTGTAGTGAGTGTTGTGACTGGAGTCGAGTTTCCAGTTGTGGTTGAACTTAATAACCTTCCCTCCCTCTCTCCCTCTCTCCCTCTCTCCCTCTCCCCGCTCTGGATCCCTGTTGTATCGCGTGAGGAGCTAGTCTGTGAAGCGAGCAGGAGTAAACAGAGGCTAATCCACCCCCCCCCCCCCCCCCCCCCCCCCCCTCCAACCGAACCCACTTCCCCCTCCTTTCCTCAAACAAACACACATGACGTCACTGCTTTGCCTCTTCGCTCTTTGATTTACGTATGTTTAAGTGTGTGCGCCACTTTCCTCATTTTTGGCAAGAGTCAATTGTTTTGTTTTTTCAGTAAGAGTCACTCGTCCCAGATTCCCGTACATGCTAACACACCTGCACTGACACACGCGATGCAATAAAACTAGTATGTCTCGTTGAGGTCATGTGACTCTGCGACCTGTCGTGTGGCCTTGCTTAACTCTGATACCAGTGTGTTTTTACTGGATGAAGGCTCTGTTTACTGTGGCTGGCATAAGAATGACATGACAGGGACTTCCCTAAACGGAGAAGTGCAACAAAAGCTCAGTGTAATTGTGCTGTATGCATGCTCACAATACCGTTCTCTTTCACCGTAACATGTGAGACCGCCGGACCATAGATCCTCCTCCCACTCTCTTGAACTGTCTGCTTTGGTCCCTTCAGTTGTCCAGACTCTTTCTCTTAGACTCAAGGCTGTAACCATGTCTTGGACATTGGGGGAGGGGCGGGGGGGGGGGATTATATATTAATCATATATAATTGCATGCTACATTTTTGTTTATAAAGCATAAAGAAATAGAACAGTGAAGGAAGTTCTAGGTGTCATTTTTTGTTTGTTTTTTGCAAATAATATTTGAATTACTTTGAATTAGAGTTGAACTCATGAACTTTTATTTGTATGCCTAATATGTCGAAAACCTAAAACGTGTCTTGTCTCGTCACACTCAGTTAGGAATTACATGAATCATAAATGCATATTTTTTAATTCAAAATGTCCATATTTGAGAAAAAAGTCAAGTAGTTTTGCATGGGGTGAGGTACAATTTGGCCATTTCTAATTATTGGGGGTGGGCCCTGTGGTCACGGCCCTGGTTAGACTCTTGCATTTCAAATTCCCATTTTTATACCTTCCAAGGATCCTCATCAAAATTTTCATGAAATCATGGAAATTAATAAAATCTTTAAAAACTTAATTTTCTTGTAAATATAATTTGTTAATAATTTTTTTAAAATTATTATTAATTTTTTAATATATTATTTATATAATTTTAAAAAATATATTATATTTTGGAAATATATTCAACTATTTAATTGTATTAAATATATATTTTATAATATATTTTATATAATATGTTAATCATGGAAATTAATAAAGTCTTTAAAAATGAAATTTCTATAGGAAATATAATTTGTTAATAAATGTTTTTATTATATTATGAAAATATATTTAACTATTAAATTATATTAAATATATATATATACATATATATATATATATATATATATATATATATATATATATTGTAATACATTATATTATTTATTTACAATATTTTAAATAGCATATTAATCATGGAAATAAATTAAATCTTTCAAAAACTCATGAAAGTTTCTATATAATCAAATATTTTATTTTATAATATTATATTTTATTTTTAGTAATTTCATGAAGTACATTAGTTCTTAAAATCTTACATAATTTTAGTCATTGTCAGCTTTTAATTTGTCTTAGGTAACAGATGGAAAAAAGATTGGATATGTTTCAGAATATTGGATCTGTTCAGTGTAAATGAAGCCTTAAAGAACATGCTGTTGTCTATAATGTCATTAAAATAATTTAAGCAACAAAATTGACAAGAAAACCACACAGCTCCTTAATATATATATATATATATATATATATATATATTTAGTACTGTTTACTTGTGTTATTATTTGAAGCAATGTTAACCTCATTGACAAATTTTGTTTTAACCTAGTTAGTTTTTAAGCTTTTAAATAAACATGTTCGTTAGCATAATAGTTTATACTGTAGTAACAAAAACTTTAAATATGCATGTGTCCATATGTCCCATCTTGCACCTTTCTCTGCGTTTAGCTCATTCTTCTACTCTCACTCTCTTGTTTTCCCTCTTTCACTTGATCCCCCCCCCCCCCCCCCCCCATGAAGAGTTATTTTTAGCGGATGACTCATAGCAGCTGTTGAGGAGTAATGTGCTGCCTCTCCTGACTCCTCTGTGTAGACATTGTCTGTCTGAGACTGCCTCACCCCACCTTGTGTCTGTGCTCACACACGTACACATCTGTGCTAACATAAACCTTGACACTCACTCCCACTCAAACACATCGTCACAAAAGTTGAAGCAATTACCTCACGGCCGCTGTAGGATAGAAGATGTGGAAAAAGCTAATAATTACACAAAGCAAAAGTTTCGAAATGCCGTTTCCAAACGGCGTAGGAACTAAGACACAGACTTTGCTTCATACCATTGTGACAAAAAAGTATTTAATAGTATTTACAAGAAGTTCTTAATAGTAATGTTGAATGTGCACTTTGTAGTATATTGTTAAACAAGCTGTATTTGCAGATAATATCATGATATAAAAGACCATTTAAGTGTATTAAAAGAGAGTACATTTTCATGACTTTATTGCATGACTTTTATGTCTTAAAAAGTTGTATTTTAAAGTACATTTTAAATCATAATGTTTTAATAATCTCTTATCATGCTTTAAAGAGGTAAACTTATTTTGATGCGTTGAATAAGATACTAAACCACATGTAAAGTACAAGTTACTATATATTTTAAATGTACTAAGTTTCAATAGAAATTACATTGAAGTAGATTTTAGTTATTATAAATGCTTGTCAGTACATTTGGCAGTACACTTTAACCATATTTCAAAGACTATAGAAATAGTTAAGAAATTAAATATAAAGCGAGGGTAGGCAAAGTTTTTCATAAACAGTTTTTGTTATACTGGTTGAAAGTCTCTTCGCATCCTGATAGAAATTAATAATAGAAGTCGTCTAAATATAAACAAATTTACGTATATCGTCAGTGGAAGTCTTAGGACCAAAAAATGTTCGTCCAATCACTGCATTTGGTCCAAAAGTTCCCATTTAGGCATATTCTTTTAAAGTACATTATTTCCACTTCTTAAAAGTATGCTAAGTGTACTTCTTTTTCACAGGTACTTTTTTTCAAGGTAGGCAGATGATTAGAGCAATATCTGAAATCTAAGTAGGTCGACTGTTTCTTTTTACAGTCCCTGAGTGCATTGCAATGTACAAAAACATGTTTTTAGTGATTCTTATTTTCCCTTTCACCTTTTGTATTGCATAAAACACACGATGAGCTCATTCTCCTCTCATCTTTGTTTCAGAATGCTGACCCACGCTGGCAGAACTGGAGGGGCCTGTATCACGGGCTCGTCGCATTCGTCGCCGACACCATCAATGCTTTCTACCAGCACGGGTTCAGATAAACAGACGGGTTACGTCACAGGAAGAGTGCAGGCGCTCTCCTGCCGACCACTTAAAGACTCTGGGACTTTTCTGCAGGATCAGATGTCACGTTTGGTTCTTTATCTGTGTTTTTTGTTTGTTTGTTTTGTAAAACTTTTTTTCATGGATTCTCATGTAGCATAGTGACTGAAGCGTGTGTCCCGGTATAGATGTCAGTAGGAGTGCGTGGCTCTCGGCGCGTTTGCATACTCCTTTGCAACTAACTGCAATGCTGCGAAGTTACATTAAGCCCGGGTCGCTCTCAAGCAAACAGAGTGATTGGATCTGCACAGCGCCTCGGGCCCAGAAGTACTTTATGTGTCATGGGTTTTCCTCTCAGCCACCTTACAGGAGCAATAACTGCGCTGCACTATCAGTCACCAGTAGCGCAGGGCGCGCACCAGCACACCATTAATGGAAAACGGGCGATAATTATTAAGATAATGGAATGCTCTCATACTATATTAATGGAGCACAGTTGGATCGTGCCTTGCTAACACCCTTTTTGAACCCTTCCTTTACTAAAGCCATCAGGGACAATCAGCAGATGGTGTGCGGGTAAACCGACCCTGTTGCCCCCTACCTGAATCTACACTTCGGGACACAAATTTGCCACTTAATTCAAAGATTGGTCACCTCCAATGGAGGTACGGGAGTGAGGCTGGAAGCCTTGTGGGAAAGCCAGACCACTATTATCAAAATGGCTGGAGAGCAGTGTTAATATTTGTGTGGATTAAACATGTACATATTTTGTGAGGAAAAAAAGGACAGGACAGGATCGAATAAACAGGGAGTTTTGTTTCTTATGAGTTTTGTATATTTTGATGAAATGACCTTAAAGTACTTAACATTAAGTTCCTTTTTTCGGTTTGAGATTTGTTTTGTTCTGGAAACATTTTTTGAACCAACACTGGAAGCAGTTGTTCTAAAATCCAGTGGATTTCTACTTGCATTTTGTTTAGGTTTAAATATCTCGAGTCCTGTAAAAAAAAAAAAAAGAAAAAGAAAAAGTGAAAATCTCCATGAAATGTACTTTTTTCTCAGATAATTCTCAAATAAATATTTGAGAAGCACAAGCTAATTTATTTTGTATGTCCTTCATTTGTACTTTTGATGATTTATATTAATTTTTCAAGTGGATTAAATAAGCATGGAGATATTCATTAGTGTTGTGTTCTATGGACCAAATATCTCTGAAGGTTGTGAGAAAAATCCATTTGTATTTTCTGCTGTAACTTATTTGTCTACAAAAAGAACTAAACTGAGCCAAACTTCAATCATACTTGAACGAGTTTGTTCTCTAGCAGTCTTCGGGCGGTAATTGTTTCTCAGTGGGACATAAGCTATTTTCAGCATTTATAGGTTAGTTTGTGATTTTATTGACGTCTGAATCCAGGGGCCAGTTGCATTCATAGACATTAGGCCTATGTTAAGTACCACCCACTACTAGCAGTTGTCAAGGGGCAGTCAATCTTACTTTTCGGCATTATACCATATTGCATTCTACGTTTTTATGTACAAAAAAGTTATAACCTGTCTTAACGAAAAAATGTTGATGACTTAAGCCCTATTCGGACTGTAATTGTTTCTGGACGTCCGGAGAAATACATTTGCATGGCACACTGATATAAACTCGGATGGCAATTTATTCGTGACGGATAAGCGTGTTCTTCTGTGATCGAACCCGGGAACGCGCAGCTCACGATTTATTCACGTTCTTCTGTGATCATACGAACGGGGAACGCGCGCTCACCCATGATTGTATTGTATGCTGTAAATAAAATGTCATATGCTTGAAGTAACAAGAATAAGACAGAAAACCACTGTAACTATATTATTTCAAGCATACAACATTTTATTTACAGCATACAATACAGCATACTAAATCATTTTATCACAGGTGCCATGCAATTTTTTTTTTTTTTTTTAGACGTCCTCAAGATAAACAATTACCACCCTAATATCGCTTATGAATCAACGTGTCAGATCCAGTTCTGTCTGGGCATTATACAGATAATAACACTGTTATGGTTGCAAGCACTTCCCTCAGAAACCACTTTTGAAAAACTGTAGCCAGTCGGTGGGAAAACTCTTTTAACCACTCATTTCTGTTTGCATTGGCTTTGTAATGTCGGTACAGAGTTTTCATGGCATATTGTGGATCAGAGATTCCTTTCCTGTGGCTGCCTGTCTCATCACTTCCTGTGAAACAGTTGTGTGGTCTCCTTCCTGTGGCCACCTTTGTGACTTCTCATCAATACAAGTGTTCTCTGATGCAGAAAGGCCTTATTTGTACTGTCAGATTTACACTAAACATGTCAGACTAATTTTTTCTAGCTTTGTACTTTTGTCTTTTGGAATTTTTGATGTAAATTTTTACATTGATTTTGTATTGTTTTTTCTTTACCATTTTCAATAAATACAAGAATTACGAAAGTGTTTTGATGGGGTTTTTTTTTTTTACAGACATCCTCAAACTCATTTAAAAAAGATTTGACACATTAAATACACAAATTTTCAAAAACTAGTCATAATGGCTGTTCAAAAGTCTTGTCATTAAAGCCAATTCAATTATATTAGAATATTTTTGCAAATATATATAGAGCCTACAAGATTTTTTTTTACAGTTTTATTAAAGACATTATTAATTCAACTTAAACAAAAGCTAGTTCAAAAAAGATTTAAAAAAAATGAAGTTCAGCTATATGTTTCATTTCCCCTCTCACAACAAAGTAAAATAAACATTGAATTTAGAGGTAGGCTATGCTGTACATCAATCACGATAATTGAAATAGCTTTGCATACAACCATCAAATCAAAACAAATACATGTGGTACAATATGCATATTTTTTTAGGCCAGGGCTAAAATGCACATAGTTTTATAATATTCAACAGGGGGTCTCGGCTCCTTCTCTGTCACTTGTTTTATTAAGGGATCATCTGCCTGCATTAAATGAACAGAACAAACCTTTTCTTATGCATGTTTCGTGTAGGACTGTTTGACTGTACTCATGTTGCGAAAACCACGAGTCTTATCTGAACAAGATGTGATAGATTGGGATCCTCTGATTTGCGTGTGCCCAGAACATTTCCCATGCAGGCTCATTCAGGCTTCACCAGTGTTCCTAAAAGGGTTGTTGATCATTTGAGACTGTTCTTTATTCTGTCACATGGTTATGCATTTTATAGCTGGGAGCAACACATCTGTTCTTGGGCTCCTTCAAGATAAGAGGAAGGTTGCTTAATTAAAATGATGAGCTTAACGCAGAGTCCATATTAATCCTGCTCTCTCCTCAGCTAGAGAAAGAGCAGTGGATCTTAATCATTCAGGGTCTCTTTACAGCTGCGGCTGCTGTTTCATTTCTCACTGTACTGGCACTGGCAGCGATGTGAAGTACCGGTACTTAAGGAATTGGACTGCATTACTGAACACTTCATTATCTTGGTGAAAGTGTAATGGAGCACCATTTAAAATTAATACTTGTACTCTCAATGACATTTCCAAGAAAAAGAAAATACTGTTTACATTCGTTTAAAACGACCAATGAAATCCATTTGAATATAAATTGTAATTGTCCATAATAGTAATTTGCCTTGTGAAAAAACATTTTATTAGTCATCACATTGTCTTTGAGCTTAAGTGATGCAATTTAATTGTAACTACTGCTGAAGATGGACCAACTGGATTCAAGTGGCAAATGGACAATGATCTGTCAATAAACAACAATACACCATATATTAATATAAAATCAGCTGCTGACACTTTCTGGTAACCGGTCTAAGGATATTGGTTTCAGTTTAATGCTTGAGCCTTACATTAGGACTTTAAAAAAATGTTGACTACACAGGTTGCTTTACAAAGTCATTTTAGCAACAGGTATTTTCTTCAGAATTGTGAAGTACATTTGAGTGAAATAGATTATAATGGATGGAGGCAGATCTGAACGTGAGCTTGAGGTCGACTGTAAGAAAGACTAAAAGATTGGAGAAGTCCAGTATATGTCACCAGAGAGAAGTCTGTCACTTCACTGCAAGATTGAGTTAAAAAAATTATTTAAAAAAAAATTATCAAAAAGGTAAACATATAAACATGCACTGATGAATAATTCACAATAGGATAAATAACATGTATTCAGAAAAAAGAAAGTTTTCAGTATTTCATGCTAACTTTAATAAAAACATTTTTTAAATTGTTTAATAAAGTTGTTTTTGCCTACTTGCATTTAAATCAAAATGACATAATACCCAGACTTTACATTGAAAACATGCACATAACTGTGGGGTGAACATGTTGGTAGAGACATCCTGTCTGTTGTAGGAGTTTGGGCTCTCAGTGATCTTTAACAGCTGTTTTGTTATTATTAGCACAGTACAGTTAAAAATCTTTTCCATGCTGATTTAAAACTGCAATGATAAGAATCTTCAAAAAGTTTGGCCTATTAGTGGTACCCAGTAACCCATGTTTCCACTGTCAATGCATTCCCTAATAAATAAAGAAAGGTTACGAGACTTGCTGCCTCTCCCACTCAACACCTGCTCAACCAGTCTGACCAGTCTCCTCATCTGATTCAGAATGACTCACCCATGCTGTTGTCATTAAAGGCTCACGTTTATTTTCCATTTAAGGCCTGAAGTCCTGATTTTGCATGTCTGCAGCACAGTCGCAACATCATGTGTGACCAAACAAATGTGACACATTTAGTAATGTTTGTTCCATTACATCAGGCTGTAGTTTCCTTAAGCATAAGGATGGACTGTCAATCATATCGAAATCTACATTACGTTCTTTTGCATTCCTCTTTGCCTATAACTGGACGGGCAGGATCATTTCCTTCAATGAAATCATAAAAATCAAAACATATGAGTGCCTACTTGCCTCAGGGTTATAAACCCTGGAGTACCAGTCCAGTAAATGACATACCTGGGCTGAGCTAATAAAAGAACTTCATGTTAAGCACGTCACCCAAAAAAACCTACACCTTACAAGATACATCAAAATACACCTCAGGCTTTCACTACACAAGCGTCAAAAAACATCACCCAGCCACATTTCAGAATGTGAATGGGATGATTTGTGTGGTTTAATTTTCTGAAATAAATGGCTCAAGGGAGAATTAGACATTTCTGCATTCATTTCAAATTCCCTTTAAAGTTGTTTGCTTTATTTTTGTGCAATTTAGCATTGAAAAGAGACCTTGGGCAACACATTAGAGGAAATTATTGAAATCGATGACTGGAGAAGCATAGAACAATCCAAATCATGTTTATTTCCATTGGCCTTTTATTTATTTTTAATACAAAACGTAGAAATCACATAACCCTGCTGAAAAACGTGTGCATGAATATTTAAGAGCGTGTGGACAAAATGTTCTTGTTGCTCTTGGCATCAGTCGGTGTGTGGCATACTGCTACGCAAAGGTACCGTCCAAAAGACAGATTTCGATGCCTGCGGCCACTGGCAGACGATGAAGTCCATGGTGTTTCGAGAGCACACATGCATCGCCACACATCTCTCCGTGTTCTCCGGAGGCCACTTATTTGGATCCGAAGTAGTCGACCACTCCGCTGCCCTTCAGGCCGTCGAAGAAGAAAAAGTTCCTGTGCGGAGCATCTCTCTGAGACAGCGCCTGTCAAACACATGCAAACAAATCTCCTTCAGACACAGACGCCACAGACCTACACTTCTGTAATTAAGTGCTTTGATCGAATGCGTCAGACACATTCTCTGTTGTGGCGATGAAGACTGATGGGCGAGGGGCAGCGAGGAAGAGAGAGCCATATGCGAATTGCAGCCTGTTTCATCATGCAGGGAGATGGCGAGACAGCCTGGCTTCACTCCACCGCCATGTGGGTTCAAGGCCTGCCCAGCCACCGCATTCACTCCATCACCCCACACAGCCCTTATCCCCACCCTCTCAAAGACCCCACCGCATCCCGGCCTGGGCTATGACATCACCCTCTAAGAGAAATATTGACGTTTACCATTTACTGTATTCCGTTGTTTGTAACTGGTATGGGTTCGTGTTTTTACATGGCCTCCGCAACAGGGGATCCTCTTTATGTCCATAATCCAGGTGTAATTATCCACTCTAGACTGACTGATTACATCACTACGCTTTGTCTTATTTAATCTCGTTCAGTTTATGGAGTCATATGAGAAGATTTCAGCAGCTCTCCGCTGGATTTCATCAGTGACCGGAATATTACCTCGTCATTTCTGGCAATTACACACTGTCAACAGATAAAACTTTTGGATTTAGCCCAGATTCTGATGGAGAGGGCAGCTGCCATACGCTTCTTACTGTGGCTCGTCATCAGAAAAGTCACTTTCGCAGCTAGTGAAAGCGGATGGTTTTGTGGAGAACCAGATTGAAAGGTAATATGGAGGAAGAAAAAGCAAAGTGTGTTCATTTTATGTATAAATGGAACAATAAAAGTTACAGTAAACACGTCAACAATCAAGACTTTAGGCAAGTATAAGGCCTGGGGATACCAGCATGGGGTCCTACCCAGATTGCTCTGGCCACTGCTGATTTATGAGGTACCCATCTCTACTGTGGAAAGGAAGATGAACAACAATTTGAGGAGATGGTTGGGTGGGCGTTCCGTTCCATAGGCCTGTATAGCACAGACAGCAAGCTGCCAGTAACATCAGTGGTGGAGGAGTATAATAAGGTAACAAAAGCACGGCAGGGTATGATGCTGCGAGATAGTAAAGATGCAAGAGTAAGTCAGGCGGACATTGAGTTTAGAACGGGTCACAAGTGGTTAGCTGGCAGAGCATTGAGAGAGGCAGAGGAGTGCCTGCATCATGCTGACATCGTCAGGTTTAAATTTGATGAAACATCGAGGAACGAGTGCCCATTTGATAACCCACAGAATCCCTAAACTCAACCAAGCTGGAAGAAATGTCTTGAGAGGAAGAGGGGATAGCGATGTAAATGGCTCACAGATGGTGCAGTGGGAGTACCTGTAATGGTACGTATTTTGCATAGACGTAAATAGATCAAAATCTCACCTTGACAATCTCTTGTCCAAGAACACCGCCGACTACAGCGCTCACTGGGGCCATCTCAGAGAAACAGTAACTGTGAGGGGAAAACACAAGCCGGGTGTTGTAGTTAACTTGGAGAGAAAAACACAAAGTACAATTCAGTTTTTATGCGTGGCTTAGTATATCCGAACAGCAGAACGCATATGCTCTATTTGATATTGTGCGTGAACACAGGCGCTCGACACATGCACCGTAGAAAGTTTCATCTTTGTCCATTGTCTGGGTTATTTCTCTCCATAAGTTATAATTGATAAAAATGTCTTCTACTCATTTAAACTAAAGTTGAGTGTTTCCGCAAGCGCTCATCAACACCGGCTCTTTTGTTACTTTGTTGTTGTTTTGTCTAATCCGTTTCTTTTTTTGATAGTGAAACAACAGGCCAGGCCAGTGTTGTCACCTTGTTGGAACACCTAATTTGTGTTAAAATCAAAGCGAATGTTTAACCTGAGTGTACAGTTTTTGCGGTTGGAAAAATCAGCCTGTGCATGTGCAATACACGCGTACTGCGATGTAACAAAATTGTCACACACAGAATGTCGGAATTAATATAATTACAAGATTCTGACTTGTAAAAAGCGTTCATGTCCTCGTAGAACTCATAATTATAACATGTAAACTTTGTAAATTCTCTGAGAGCTCCGACTTGTACCTTGTGAACGTTGTACCACCTGACCGTGGCAGATTTATTTTGCCGTCAACTTTTTTATTTCTCCAGTCAACTGCTCTTGAGTGTTCACGCCGTTCCGATATGGCAGATGGCTTACATCTACGCTACATTGCCTCTCCTTTTTCTTCTTCTTTTAAATCCCATGCCTGCTTCTGAATAGTTAAAAATAATTCATCTTTTAAAAACGCTTGCATTTAGTTCCATTTCGTTGCACTCTGTCTACTTACGAACCTGGTCAGGGTTTGGTGAACCTGAAACCAGACATAACTATCTTGGTCAACTAGTCGTTTACCAACTAGATTTGCACATCCTTGGTTGGTAGGAAAAAAAGATGTTGGAGAAACTTAATGTGAACACCAAGTTTCTGGGTCAGTAAATACCTGACAAAGGTGTTGGGGAGCAGCTCAGAGCTCAGGCCCATGGTCTCGAGAACATCATCGCGGATTTGCAAGAGCAGGTGAGAGTCCTCACCAAAGCTGTCTGGTTGAGGATCACGACCTTTATCTGTACGAAACTTCAGAAGCACTGTTGGAGGAAGTAAGAGAAACTGAGTGGGGAAAGAGTGGGTTTTCCACATTAAAAGAGGACATGAGTAGAGGAAAGACATGTTTGAAGATTTGTGCAGCATGTGAAAAGGCATTGAGCCCCTTTAGGCTATTTTCCAAAGTATCACTTCCCCTTTTTGACTGCCCACCAACTACAACACAAAGAAACTCAGCCCACTGCATTTCCACCTGGCAGCGAAGCACACACACATACATCAAAGAAACACACACCCACTCATTCATGTTATCTCACTCTATCTGGCACATATATACAATTTCAAGTTTCATAGCTGAATTTCTTTATAGAATTTTCTCCAGATTGTGAAAACATCTGAGGGTTTGGAAAAGAAAAACCATTGATGTAATAGTCGCACCACTGGGGTGATAAAACCTCAAATAAATCAGTGAGTTAAGACAGAGGAAACGGCTCTTCCTCAAAAGCTGTTTGAACTGATGTGTGGTATTTTTGAGCACAGAAATGTATTTAAAGTCTTGCTTCAGTGCATAAATAGGAAGTGTTATTTTTTCCATAAATGTAATACTAGATGTACTAGAGGGAGGGGCGGAGGTGCAGTCAGAGTCAGTTATAATGATAGAGAGGTGCGGAGGTGGCATGTTTTGTTTTTGAGAGCCACTGCACATGACTGGCCATGGACAGCCTGTGATGGAAAATGAGCCCGTCTCAGTGAGGACACCAGGTGAGCACTAGTATAAAAAGAAAATTGTTGACTATAATTACACAGATCAACAGGCCCTCCCCCTGATAACGGTGTACAACAGACTGCAGGAAGAAACTCCAATGTGTTCAGTCGCCTAAACAAACTGAACCACTTAAGGCCCTGTTTGCACCTGGTATCCATCTCATGTGATATGATCACAAGTGGTCAACAAAGCAATATAATATAATATAACATAACATAACATAACATAATATAATATAATATAATATAATATAATATAATATAATATAGAGCTCCAAATCATCATATTAGAATGATTTCTGAAGGATCACGTGACACTGAAGACTGGAGTAATGATGCTGAAAATTTAGCTTTGCCATCACAGGAATACATTACATTTTAAAATATATTAAAATAGAAAACACTTATTTTTAAATTATAATATTTCACAAAATTATTGTTATTTTGATCGAATAAATGCAGCCTTGATGAGCATGATGAGCACTTCTCTCAAAAATTAAAAAAATCTTCCTGGCCCCAAACCTTTGAACAGAAATGTATATTTATGGGTTTTTCCAAATCGTTTCTATCCTACAGTTGTCTACAGAAAGACATAAACGACAGAGTATAAAACAAATTTTTTGAGTCTGGAATATTCTACGGACAATAAACCTGAAGATCAATTAGTAAATTCCACAATTTAGGAAGGAAACACCTATTTTCCCATTCTTTTTATCAGGTTAATTGAATTTTGAATATATTTAAATAATCTGAAGGTGTACCTTGCAGAAGAAAGTAGTCTGTAGGAATGCGCTTTAGGTTGCTTTTGGCTTTCTCATTTGTCCAGTCAACCTCCAGGGCTTCTTTGAGAGAGCAGAAACTGGCAGTCTACATAAAGAGAAAATGAGGGAAAAAGTTAAAGCATTAATTTAACTTTGAAAGGATGTGAGTGAAAACCGAAAAAATATAGTTTACAGACATCAAATCTACCAACAGACCAACCTTTTTCACCATTGTAGTCTCACTGGGGTCGACCTTCGGTTTCTTTGCCTCAGGACCATCATTGGCCTCATTAGACCCTTTCACCACTTTGGGCTTTTCCCTGGCAAGTTTGAATAGGAACATACTTTTTTTTATTTTCACACACAAACACAAACACTTTTCATATACGTTTCCTGACTTACTCTACATAGTGATGCTCCTGGCCGAGGTCGGAAAACATGTATCCATGGTAGCCAAACACGTCTCCACAGAAGACCTTAATGTTCCTGGAGGCACACAGCTGGTCCACTCGCACCATGAGGTCTTTGGAGCACCTGGTCAGACAAATCTGAACAAAACAACATGCATTAATATGTGGTTGTTTTCAAACCAGTGACCTTGATGCATCCTTAAAATGCATCTTGCAAACAGAAATTGGAGGAACAAAAGTTTGGCAATGACCGACAACTGACCAGAAAATTAGCACTCTTATCCAAGGTCCCAAACCTCTCACACCCCGCATTTTGGGTTTAAGATAAGAATGGGGTGGCGTATTAATACCCATCTGATATACCAATGGCATGTGCCACAATGCGTTAACTGGGTGTAATTTGAAGGACAAGTGAAATTGAATCATCACTTTATCTGCTGAATTGAGTTTGTTTTCTATTTATTTTGGTTGTTTACTTCCCTTGTCAGAACACCATCTGTGACTTCATAACTTAATGTACACCTGAAATGAACTGATTATCTAAGCAGGCCTTTATGAAAAGATGTCCAAAGGTTACACAATCCACACCTGGATATCAACAACACTTCTCAGAAATACTGTTGCAATGAAGTAGTGCCCTTAGGAGTATCACCTTCACTACTGTTCAAGTTCATCTGGGACATTATGAAACATGTGGTGAGACATTGTCTTTTGACACATTCTTCCTGTGAGCATTATGTGCCTCCAGGCAGCCAGACGACTCCAAATAACACATCTTTGTCAAGCAGTGACCTCTAGAGGATGCAAAAAAGAAACAAATCATGCCACAGTGGATGGAATATCAATCAGAGCTACCAGCATCTACCATATGCCTCCGCTAAATAGCTGTAACTTGGCATTACATGAGGTCAAATCTTTCATTCAGTTTAAGTTTTTGGCTTTAGACCTCCACTACCTTTAGTCCTTCAAACGGTACACCCCAGCCAGGCCACTTTGAACAACTTCTTATGTAAACCTAGCCTACTATAAAAAAAATAAAAAAATAAAAACACAATAAAAGTATCATAAAAGCTATAAAAGGTCATGTGACTATAAATGTAATTATGGAAAAGGATGAGCAGGACATTATTTTCTCCTTGTGTGTTCTACAGAAGAAAGTAAGTCATGCAGGTTTGGAATAACACGAGAGTGAGTAAATGATGACAGAAATATTATCTTCTTTTCCTCATCATGTAATGTCTTTGATGTTATGCATTTCCACTACATAAGAAAATAAATAATGCTTTTTTAAATAATTTATAATGTTACATTTATATAGTGCTTTTAGGGGTCGGAGAACATGTATCCATGGTAGCCAAACACGGAGGCACACAGCTGGTTCTCAAAAATAAAGAGAATAAAAGTGGAATATATGGCATACTAAGTTATAATTGAGATAATAAGTCGAAATTATTACATAAGGGCTAAAGGATGGCATGCTAAGTCAAGCCAAAATTATGACATATTAATTCGTAATTGAGATAAAAATGTGAAATTATGATGTCATCATTTTAAAAGTTATAACTGACTAAAAAAAATTATGCAACTTCATCATAATTATGACATGACATCATTATGACTTAGTATCTCATCATTGTGACTTTTTTTATCATCAATATGAGTATGATGTTTTTTCTTATGTAGCAGAAATGGGCCTCCATAGATATAAATCACTTATTTGTGATTCTGAAAATCAACACCTGCACTAGCAATGCTTTTGTACTTGTTGCACAAAACCTCCTAGTACGTGTTGTCTCAAATGATCTTTTCATGCATGTACAGGTCCTGACAATGAATTAATTCAGTGTATTGTTGGCTATCTCTTTACTAAACAACATGCGTTGTTTATTAGGAAAATTGCATGTTAAAAAAAAGACCACACATAAACAAGAGAAGACAAAGACATACACACGCAATGTTTTCTGTGCACTTCTCAACGAAATATCAAGAGAAGCAGATGAAAGAGAATAGATGATGTTAACCCCCCTCCTGTGTCTGTTTCCCACCATCTCTTCCCCCTCCTCCTGAACTCTCACTAGCACTCCCAGAGGGACAGTTCAGACAGCTCCCAGAAAGAGAGAAGATGAAAGACTGACTGACTTTGCTTTGAACAAGATATGTATCCTGACTGCATCTTCCACAGCCAACAACAGAGTCCTGATTTATAGAAAATATGGCCTGGAACATATCATTTGCTTGGAAAAGACCAAACTCAAAGATTCAGATAAAAGTATGTGCCTAGATCTGACGCTGGCTGTTCATAGATGGGTTCACGCTGAGGTTAAGGGGAAAATAAGGCAAAAAAGAAGATATAATCATTCTAAACAAAAATGATCAATTGTGTATAGTGACATCTAGTGGACATGAAAGGCATAAAGGAAAACAATCTATCGTTGATGAACCTCAATCACACCTGATCCTGATGGTGATAAAAAAGTGTGTTTATATTTGAATTAATTATTATGATTGCCCATTACTATATTCATAAAGTCAAATGGAATGAAAAAAATTCTTCTTTTTTACCCTTATGTATTCGTATGTACACCCTGACATGTACTCTTGTATGTACGTTTTGTTCTTATTAAATTTCAATTAAAAAACAAAACAAAAAAACAAATCACACCTGATCCATCTTAAAATTACAGCAAGTCAAAAAGACAGTTCCTGTCCATTTCTTATGGGATTTTCGTTCAAAAAGGTTATATTGTAATATGTGCTGTAAAGTTGCATAACAAATTTGGTCCAATGCTGTTTTGCATGATTTTATTCTATTTTATTTACAATACTCTTTTGTCTCTTAAATATTTGTTTGATGACCAATAATCAAATAGTAGTTTAGAATATAATAAAAGATTGTCCATCTGTCTTTTGTGTACTTTAGGTATGTCGGGTCTACAGATTCTGGCACTCACCGCATCAAACTGGAAGAAAAAGTCATCCGGCTTGCTCTCCACTGGATCGGTGTCTGCCTTCACTTCCACCATTGGGTTGAGGAACTGAGCTCTCTCCAGAGAGGCCCGAGCCTGGTTTTTTCCATCTGCATCCACAGGAATCAAGAACTGAGCACGTCTGGACTCCTCTGTCACCTGATTAATGGAAGTCATAGAAAATACCACTTAGTTAAGTAGCTGTTAAGGTGCTGTTATGAGGCTCAGTCACCATTCAATTTTATTGCATGTCTTTTCCATACAATAAACATGTATGACGACTTCTTGTCATTCTGCCTTACATCTCTTTTTCTGTTCCACAATGGAAAAAAGTCCGATTTGGAAGAATATGAATAAGAAGGTGAGCGAATGATGACAGAATGACGTGAACGATCCCTTTAAGTCAGTCTAATTAATACCTGCTCATGGTCCAGGAGAGTCAGTCCTTTGACTCCAGCCAAAATAAGGTTCTTTGCTACTTCTGCTCCAAGTCCCCGGAGTCCAACAAGAAGTACACGTGATCCTCTAAGTCTGAAAATGCAACATTTATATACACGTCATATATTATGTTACATTATATTGTTTGCTATTATAAGCACAACTAGCTCAAAAAAGAATTCGTGGGATGGCCCTAATACACTATTTTTGTTTCAGACAAAAAGCACGAATCTAAAAAAGATACACAAATAATGCGTTTGAAATCATGTTTATAATTTCTGCTAGAGAATGATTCTTAGTCGAAAAAATCGCTTATAATAACACGAATACGTTTGTTATTTATGTACGTTTTCCACAAACCTCTTTTGAGCATCCAGACCCCAGAGGCGAATCTGACGATCATACTGTGCAGCCTCCTCCTCGCTGATAATATTGTCTTCTTTTTCGATGGTATCAATCATTTCAAAATATTTCCGGTTTTAATAATAAGTTGTAAGATATTAACTGAGAGGCTAGTTTGAATATTCTACGCTCTGTTTTTTCCACTGCCCATTCAATGGGACAGAAGTGCCGCTTAGAGATACTCGTAAAGGCGCACAATGATGACGTATAAGTTGGGCAAAAGCGCCAGATTCAGAGCACAACAATGGACATGGATACCATAGATATCCATAATAAAGGCTAGATGTCTCGTCCGCGCTGCTGGTCAATGGAGGTCGACGTCCGCACATGGCGGCCATCTTGTCACAGGCAGTTCGCTCACTCGTAACATTGTGTTTTAATGGTGCATGTACTTTTTAAATAACCATAACTTGCTCAATTTTCTACCGATTTTCAAACGGTTTGGTTTGTTAGAGATGTAGTTATGACACTGCATACTTATTAATAATAAATGTATAAATAAATAATCATCCAGAATTATAGCCACGTTAATAACGTTTGTTAAAAACCAAACCGTTTGTAAATCCGTCAAGATTTCAACGAGATAAGAGTATTTGTGTTCGTACTGATCACTCATCTTACATCAGGTACGACAGAGCCTTGCCTGTGACAAGATGGCCGACGGTGATGACGATAGAGACTCCGCCGTAAGGCATCTAGCCTTTATTATGGATATCTATGATGGATACACTCTAAACTTTAAAGCTTTTAAATACGTCACACAATGTATTGAATATATATTTGAATTCTCATGAAGTCAAATTAAACGATTGTGCACTGTGTACATCCCTGACTTAAAAAAAATATGTCCTCCATAGAAATAGGAAAGAATATGGTTTCCTAATTTTTGTTTTATCCAAATACCATTGTGTTATAAACTACTTACATATAAAGAGAACATATAAAGTCTCTTTATAACATTGACTCATAAATCACATTATAAATTCAAAGAATAAAGTGTCTTTTTTATTTTTAAACATTCTCAAAGAATTATTCAAAGTCAATATGAAGATCATACTAACTTGATTTTCATTTTAAACTAAATTTAACAGTATAATCTACAAAATATAGTAATAGTCTTAACCTTATAGAGAGATAAAATATATGATACATAACTGTTTATATCATTAAATGATTATTTCCAGGAGCATGCTTAATATACATTCAATTAAATATTTGAGTCTATAAGAAACTGATATTTTAATCCAAGACAATATAGTTTAATGAAGGGTGGGATATATCTATTTATGGACATAACTGTTGTGTACAATAATGCTCCCAGGGCAGGAACTTTTAAAAAGCAGGACATTGTAATAAAAAAAATGTTTTACACCAAGCCAATACTATTTCATGTTACAGAACATTCATCATAGCCTTTTTTTCTGGACTATACATAATATATATTTTAGGAACAGTTGATCATGTCACAGAGTCAATAGGCATATCAGAATTACTGTGTTGCGGTTTACTGGCGATTTTAAAGCAATGGTTCACAACCATGCGGGGCCATGCCCCGAACCAAACTCCCAAGGAGCCCCAGGCCAGAATGACTTATTTAAATTATTGTTATTATTACTATAATTCATTTTAATAATACTATTAATATAGGCTATTAAAAAAAAAAAAAAAAAGAAGCATGCAATCAAGAAACTGAAATATATTATAAAATATGTATTATTATTATTGAATAATCTGGAGTAAAAAAAAATATTGTGATACCAGATATATTATGGTCAAAAATAATGTATTGTTTGTTAATGGCCCGATCGGTCATTTCCGTGACAGACGACGTCACGAGTTACGTCACATAAGCCCGTCCCATTCTCCTCGGAGAAGAAGCGTCGCCATTTTAAGTGAATGAGTTTCATTTCACATCGCAACTGTAGGACGGAGAACCTCAGGAACGTTTTCAACCTGTTTCTCTTTTAAACTGTTAGTGGGGAATTGACTACTATGAACTGAATCTCTTCCTAAAGCCAATCAACAAGTAGATCAAAGTCAAGTAACGCATAAGACAGTTGATTTTTTGCACTGAATGTAGTACGTTAGAGGAAATGGCTGTGGAAAGCATGACTGTCCATCCAAACTCCCCAACAGCCAACCACGAACACAACAGCCTTCTCACTGACGAAAGGTCGAGTAATATCATCATATTTCTATCCAACTATTGATTTGTCCTTTGCTTTTTTCCAAAAACAAAAGCACGGGCATTTGCTTTTTTCTTTCAAAGGGATTAAAGTCGCATTTTCTGGGAAACGTACAGAGGTAACGAAACGCCATCTTGAAACGTTAAACAGCGCAATCTGGAAGGTCACAAGCGAATCAGGAAAACATTCAGAATATGATCAAATTGAAATTTTCCGTCACTTTTCGAAGCTTCTTAAGTGACCGAAGACCAAGCGGGCCACAACTACGCCAAAACATTGCTCCAGTAACTTTAATGTTTTCATCACAGATAAATAACGGACGGACAAAAGAAAAAACACACACGAGTAAACAAGTTTTTGGTTATTAATATCCAATTAAAATCTTAATGACGAACGCAAATTGTACGTAATGTGACGGATAAGTGGTAAAATTCATCCCTGGTAACGCATTAAGGAATTTGTATCTTTATCCATCGAGGCCCGGACAAAGCTAAAGCTAACCGTTAGCCGACGACTACGTAAAATACAACAACAACACGGCTAACAGAAGCTAAAGAATAGCCACGGACTAGCATGGATTATGACTTGCTCGCGTGATTTACCATTATTTCAATTCATTTAATTAGTCATCGAATACAGTACGATTAAGTTTATCTTAATGTAATATCATTATTTAAGATAGGCGATTTAAATTTGTCACAGTTTAGCACTTAGCCTGTGTGCTAAGTGTCACGAGCTACGCACTTAGATTTATTGATAACGTTATTTTTTATTTTAACGTTAAAAGTAATTATATAATCATACCACTATATTTTCAAATATGACGCTCTTGTAGTGTAAGTAGTTAGTAAAGCTATTTTTAATCACTTTTTTTTTCTTGTCTACTCTAAAATTTTACTAATTTAACATGATACATTTTAGTAACAGTACGACATTTTGATAGGAACTAACAACGAAAATTATTTTCCCCCTTATTTTTAATGTTTTGGCTTCCTTAATTGGTTAAATACTGTCCCTTAAGTCTTCCACGTCAGACACATGTCGACAGTAGAAATCATATTATAACGTATCGTAAATAATCTGTTAAATGTTCCACAAAAGGTGCTCCTGTTTCAACACACTCTAGTTTTCTTGTAAACTAGTTAGCTTTATGTGCACATGCATCCCTTATGAACCAGTGATTTGTCCAATGTCTCAGAAGCATTCAAGGTCTTACCAAAACATGAAGCAAAACACAAAGGTTCTTAACCATACCACCATTGTCTGCAAATGCCCCAAATGCAACCCATCACCTTCCATGAAAATCATTTATGCATAAATTTAATATTTCGCAGTAAGTATTTTCAGTTCATTACCAGAAGAATGAAGGCCAGTATTTTGTAGTCACATTTGTTTGTCTTTGCATGATATTGTATCTTATAACTTGGATACTTACAGAGAACAAAGTTTGTTAGTAACTTTTCTTTAGTAAAAATTAGAGGTAGTTCTCAAGCTGTCTATCTGCCAAGATTTTCTTGCAACACTTTAAATGACTAAGAAATCCCTTCCTTGTTTACTTTGGCATCCTTTCTTTTGGCAGTTGTTTTCGCAAGGTGTGTTAGACAAGTTATTATTACAAGTGTGGCCTGGTTTTTGTCTGACCATATTCTTTTGGCACTTCAGTATGTTCAATAACAAGCATGCTCACTGAGACTCGCTAGAGGTGTTGGATAAATGCTGAAGCTTGTAGATGTTTATTCACAACATGATATAAATGCTTATGGAGATTGTTTTGATAGAGACAGGGGGATTTGTAGTTAATGCAGTCATAATTCATCAATTGATTCCCTCTGTAATAGTTTAAAGACATTACATGGTCAGAGGAGCAGATGACATAAGTTTAGCCTAATTTAATGCCAGATCTTGTACAGACAGTCCATTGAGAAAATAAGTTTGTCTCTTTATTGTAATTGTAAAAAAGCTTTGGAAGAATCCTGAAAAATATCCACATAGTTGGAGGATTTAAAGTTCAGTAGAATAAGTTTTGTCTTCTAATAAAGTTTATAGGAATGGTTGTATTAAGACCTTCATGCAGACTTCATACTGATTGTAAGATGATTGAGAGTATTAAATTGTCATCACTTACTGATGGTTGCAAGTAAAGCTTTTTTGTACATTATGCAGCTGGTTTAACTTCTGTGGTAATAATTGATCTTGTATCTTTTGAATCGTATCTCACACAGCTCTGCATTGCAGTTCGTCTGGTATCACACATTCTCTTGTCAGAAGTTGGATTGCAGCGATCTGTTGTTTTTATAGGCCAAAGTTGAGGGGTTAGGTGATAATGTTTTGTCAATGCACAATTTAAAAGTGCAGCATTGCTTCTATGTCTTATGTGGCAACTCCTTATCTTAGTTTTTAAAAGCAGTTCAGTTATGTAATGTGTGTTTACCACCAGGTGTCCTGTATATACTTATATGTTACATCTTCTATAAACAGAGCGGCTCTGTTATGACTCTGAGTTGTTCTCAGCATGTGACAAATATTCAGTCAACATTTGACACCACTAGTGTGATGCTTGAAGCAACTAAATTATGGTATTGCGTCTGTCGATTAGCAGTCCTGTTGCCCTTTAGCTCTACCCTCACTGCCTGAAAGTTTGAAGATAAAATGCTGTTTAGACATCCCAATTTGCTTAGTTATCTACACCGTAAAGACATGTGAATTGTTAATAGCCAGATCAGCAGAAGTCGTCGTGTCAGAATTAAGAATGAAGGCCCCACCTAAAAAGCAATCAATAGAGTTGATGTTCTGTTCTGCACAGCTTTTGATGACAGTAGCCTTTGTGCAACTAAACAGTTATCAAAGACCAAGATTTCTCAAATGGCAGTGAGTCAAAAAAACAAATAATATCCTGTGTAGTCCTGTTCAGAGTTGTGATATTCTTGCTGTGTTTTCCATGTCAAACAGGCAAGAAGATGGGGAACTGGAAGAAGGCGAGTTGGAGGATGATGGCGGAGAGGCAGAGGTGCCCAGCGGTGAGGGAGCTGATCCCCAGGATAAACCTCGCCGCAGCAAAGAACGCCATGTTAGTGAATCGGATGATGAAAAGTCACATCGGCGGAGGAGAAAGAGAAAGAGGGAGAGAGAGCGTGAAAAAGAGAAAAGGAGGGCCAAGAAAAAGCGTAAATCTAAGCACAAGGTAAGTGTTTGTGTTGATATTGAGAGAAGCACTGCATTTATTTGACCAAAATACAATAAAAACAGTAATATTGTGAAATCGTATTACAATTTAAAATAACTTTTCTATTTTAGCAAAGCTGAATTTTCAGCATCATTACTCCAGTATTGTGTCACATGATCCTTCAGAAATCATTGTAAAATGCTGATTTATTGCTCAAGAAACATTTCTTATTATTATCAAAGTTGAAAACAGTTGTGGTGTTTAATCATTTTTTTAGTTTAAATCACATCAATGGTTTTAATCATTAATATTGTAGTAAATATATTTGTTAGAAACCATTATATTTTTTCAGGAACAGGGCTTATTTGAAATTGAAATATTTTTTGACATTGTACTAGTGTTGGCAAAAGTACCGAGTTCGGTACTAAAAAAAAAAAAATGTGATGATACCAGCATTTCCCTCTAGCATTTTGAGTACAGGGCTGCGTTCAGCCCGGACAAGACGTTGCACAACATTTTTTAAACAGAAACGGTGATGCGTTGAACACCCCGTTCTGATGACGCAAGAGTTGCAACTATGGCAGCCCGAGAAGGCCATTCTCTGTGATTTTTGTGAAGAATTTTCAGAGCCTGATAAAGTCGGTATAAATATGTGTTTACTACAAAATATGCCCGATGTTACAGTAACTGCACTTGCCGCCCAAAACACAAGAGAACATCCCAATCAAGTGAAGGGATTTGTGGAAACTGAAAGCACACATCTTACCTAATTCAGACTAAAACACAATCTATTTAGCCTCACATACTGACTTTATTTGTATTTTTTACTGTTTTAATACCCTATTTTCTTTTTCATTTTTAGGAAAAGCACTTACCATTGTTTATTTCTATACCAAATGTCCATACACTTGGTTGCAATGAAGCTAAAAAATATTAAAAAACTACATCATTATGTTTATATATTTTTACAATAATCGACAAACATATCTTCTAATATCCTCAGTTGTTGCATATAGCGATCTGCATTGAACACATTTGTAAATTATTTTCCTTGAACCCATTGTGCGAGTTCTCTTTAATACCGCGTGCTTTATATACATGTTGCTGCTGATTGGATTGCAGTTCTGACACACCCACCAAACATGAGCAAACGTATCTCAAACCCCGTTGCACGCCGTTTCCAGGAAACATGACGTTCAACTTGGAAACTGTAGCAAAACGTTGCGCACCGTTTTCAACTTGAACGTGCCCCTGTTGAACGGATTCTTAAACACCTCTGATTGGCCATTGTATTCACACGCTCAACACGACTGATACACACCTGCTTTCGTGTGTATTTGTGTAAGTGCTTGGTGAAGACCATCTATTTACAACATATTTTTAAAGCGTTGATCATTGTAGCCAATCACAGACATATATGTTTAGCGAGTGAGCACAATGACCAATCAGAGGTGTTTAAGAATGTGTTCAACAGCGCTCAAAATGCTAGAGGGAAATGCTGGTATAGTCACATTTTTAAAAACATTTTTTCACATTTGATCAAATGAATGTGTCCTTGCTGAATTATTATTATTTTTTTAATCCTACTGACCACAAACGTTTAGCGGTGGATAGTCTGTATCATCTTATCAAATGTATTTGTGTGTAATGCAGCGTCACGCATCCTCCAGCGATGACCACTCAGACTACAGTGATGACTCAGATTACAGTCCCAGTGAAAAGAGGAAGTACAGGGAATACAGCCCTCAGTATCCTCCCACTGTGAGTAAAACATAATTTTTGTTCTATTTAAAGTAACATTTATATTAGTAAAACATTTATATTTGATTTTAAAGGAACATTCATAACACAACAACTACCTAGACTGGCCAACCAATCAGATTAGGTTTTAATCCCAGTCTATATTTTTTAGTCTCAAGGAGGGTACCCTCCTGCTTCCTCTGCTCATGGAGGTCCCATCCCAAAGAAAGGCGGCTATATGAAGATGGACAAGCAGGGCTATGGTGGCTATGATGACTATGAGGAGGAAACATATGAAGGTGAAGAGGATGAGGAAGTGGGTGATGATGACTATGATGATTTCACCAAGGAATTAAATCAGTACCGCAAGGCCAAAGAGGTTGGAGGGGGTCCTCGTGGCAGAGGTGAATGTTAATTTAAAAATAAGATAAATAAATTAGCTTGAGTGGTTTTGGCTGAATGCATATCAATAAGAGTGCTATACATTATTTCTAATAATGTGCAGGTAGACGTGTGGAGTTTGTCGTTTAGTTACGTCATAATTATAACTAGTATCACGTTCAGTGTCTGCATACTTCATTCTCCGGCTCAAAGTGTGTGAATTCACACCGGTGTGTCAGCGTCTGTGTAATTACATCTGCTGACCATTATTACTGTCACACAGGTGGCAAAAACCGCATGAAGAACCAGAGAGGTCGAGGCAGAGGAGGAATGAGAGGACGTGGTGGGAGAGGAGGCAGCAGAGGAAGAGGACGGGGAAAAATTGGAGGAGAGAATGATGATGGTGATGGCATGTATGGAGATGAGATGGAGGTGGGTCATAATTCACAAGTTTTAAACACCAAACAAAGCTCATCCTACCGCATATCAAGTGTTCTTATAGTCATGGAAATATATTGTGATTTCCAGGCCTAGAAAAACTAACAGTTAACAAAATCTGGAAAAAAACTTATATTTCTATAGGGAATATAGCTCTGCTGTAAAATATTTAATGGGCTAAAATTGCATTTTTGTGAGTATAAATCAAAAAATATTTTCCAAAATTCATTAATAACTGGAAAACACACGATTGGTCAGATTGCATATCTCGGATTATAAAATCTGTCATTATTACTAGGCAAGCTATACACATCAGTCAGTTTGTCTTTTACTTCCCCTAAAGCATGCATGTTTTCTTTGACAGTATGGAGAGGATGACTATGACAACATGGGAGACGATGACTATGATGACTATTCAAAAGAACTAAACCAGTACAGGAAATCAAAGGACAGAGGGCGGGGTGAGTTCTGCTTGACTAATAGATGTGGAGGTAAAGCATTTTTTATGTTGGAGTGTTTTTTATTTCTATTTTTTTTTTTTTCAGGTGCGAAAGGTGGACGAGGTCGCGGGAGAGGGAAAGGAAGTCGAGGAATGAACCGGGGCAGAGGGAGAAATCGAGGTAGAGGCCGTGGAGGAGACCAAGGTCCTGATGAAGATAACAATGGAGAAATGGACTTGGGGGTAAGACAGTTCTTCAGATTATCTACTTGGTTCATATTTAATCAGCAGAACATAAATAAGCATCTGAATTATTTGTTCTGTGACTGCTTTAGGATGGATCTGGAGGCCCGAGGAGACATGAACAGGAGAAACATGGGCCGGACAAGAAGGGGAAAGCCATCTGTAAATACTATATTGAGGGCCGCTGTACTTGGGTAAGCTCAGTAATCCAACTTTGGAAGATATTGCAGATAAAATTGGTTGAAACACAGTTTAGATGTCCTTGTTAATTCTGAGTATTAAAAAGTTTTGTATGTCTAAATAAATGAATTATGTCTGACTTATAAGATGATGTAAAATCTTATATGACTTGTTGACAATAATAGTTATTTTTGTACCAATTGCTGTCAATTTATCATCAGGGTGACCACTGTAACTTCAGCCATGACATTGAGCTGCCTAAGAAGAAAGAACTCTGCAAGTTTTACATCACTGGTTTCTGTGCACGAGCAGAAAATTGTCCCTACATGCATGATATCCTTTGGTCATTTTGCTTGCTGGTATTGTCATATAACATCTTATTATGGACTTGCACTCTGAAAAGAGTAAGAGTTTCCACACGTGTCAAAATAACTCCTTGACTCCACTGCACGTGATTTCCCTTGCAAGTTGTTCCATACCACAGGGAACTGTGTGAATGGTGAAGAGTGCATGTTCTCTCATGAGTCCCTAACAGAAGATACTCAAGAGCTGCTGGATAAGGTGGTCATCGCAGATATTTTAAATGTAATTGTAGAGTTGTTGTTTCTGTGCACCCTGACTAACATCACACATGTTTTTTTTTTTTCAATGAAGATGCTGGCAGAGGATGCAGAAGCTGGTGCGGAAGATGAGAAAGAGGTTGAGGAACTGAAAAAGCAAGGCATTAACCCTCTTCCAAAACCACCCCCTGGTGTTGGTCTTCTCCCAACTCCACCAAGACCTTCTCCAGGGGATTCTTCCACGCCTATGGAATTTGGAATGCCTGTTGCCCCACATGGTAATATTCCTCCAAGTGGTCCACCAGCTCCAGGCCCTGGTGCTGGCCCAGGTCCTGGTCCTGGAGTTGGGCCCTGCCCAGGCCCCCCTCCTCCCTGCCCAGATGGAGGTACCTTCCAAGGGCCTCTAAACCCCAACGGTCCTCCTCCGCCACCCATGGGTCCACCACCTGCTTGTGGAGGAAATGCTGGGAAGAAGATCCCCTCCTTGTTTGAGATTGTGGTGAAGCCCACAGGACAGCTAGCACAAAAACTGGGTGTCAGGTTAGCTGTCTTTTTCTTTCTATCAAATCATGTTGGTTTACTTAGTAGCCGCATACAGAATATACTGACACAGATGAAACTCTTTTACAGAGGACCAGGTCCTGGCAATGCTGCTGCAAGTGTTGCAGGACCTCAGGGCCCTCCTGCAGGTCCCCCAGGTGCACCTCCACCTCGCTTTCCCTGTGCCCCGCCACCAGGACACATGATTCCAGGCGGTCCTCATGATATGCCTCCTATGGGCCCACCTAACATGAATCAAGGCCCTCCACCAGGACCGCCAATAATGCAGAATTTTGGCCAGGGAGAAGGACCACCAAACCCGGGGATGATGCCTCCAGGTGGTGGATCATCTGGTAACAACTTCTATGATAACTTCTACCAGCAGCAGCAAGTCATGTCAATAGATGGAGGTGGAAGAGATGGTGAGTTCATTTGTTATTTTAACTTTGGTTTTGTAAATTCAGAGCATGCAAAACCACAGTTGCATTTAAGCATTTGTTAGATGTTTTTATCCAAATTGATTTTAAATGAAAGTATATGCATTCCCTAAGAGTCGAACCGATGACCTTGTTTTGGCCAGCACCATGCTCTACCAGTTGAGCTGCTTTATTGTCCTATGCTGCTCTATTTATGAAACATTAGTATTCAGCCCCATTCTTTGCCTCCCGGTACAGGTGACAACTTTCAAGGGGTAGGTGGTGGAAACTTCAATGATCAGTCACCTGGGAACCAGAACTCTGGAAATGTAGAGGGTGCACCTAATGTTGGCCCATCTAATCAGCCTGGGATGGCAGTGCCAGATTTCCTCCCCCCAGCACAGCGTGTGCTTTTTATGAGGCTCCAGCAGAAACAGCAGGAAGATGAGGAGAGAGCCAAGAGGCTGGCTGAAGGAGGAGGAACTGAGAGGGAGAATGAAGGTACTACTCCACAACTCCATTTCTTGTGGTGGCAGTATTCAGTACAATCATATAACATATATTTTCTATAAAAACAACATGCATAGCTTTTTTACAGGAATGTTCCTTTTTTACCAAAATACTTTACAAGAAAGCATTTTGATTATTATAACATTGTTGGCATACAAATAGCTGAGGTTTTCAAAATGCTGACTTCAAATTTATATTTTGCCAAGGCTATTTCTGGGAAGGAAACATCTCAAGGACTCTGCTCAGAGCTTGACCCTGCCCAGGACATCATAATACTGTAAACATCCTCTGGGCTGGGGTTGTGCAATCTTGCCACCAAAATATCTTGTCCCTCCACTAGATGGTGCTTTCTTGCACTAATACTACTGAAACTAACAGAGGCTGATGTTTTCAGATGAGACTACCAGCAAAATAAAATCAGATTCAGGGCTCAAAATTAACCTTTTTACTTGGTAGCACTGGTGCTCCCAACTTCAAAATGTTTGGTGCACCAGCAAAAATTTCGGAACACCACAACTGAAATGTGTGTGTGTGTATTAGACATGTGCCGGTATTCGGTAATGCGATAAATTGCGGTAATGAATATGCACGATATTGTTATCGCGGCCACTTCAAAATACCGTGAAAAATAATAGATTTGAATTTAGACTTTTAGAACACGCATTAGCTAATTTTCTATCAACCGCTTAAACACTGCGTATATGCTCCGCAAAACACGTGCGCACTCTGATGTAAACAATCCCCACATGTATAAGCACTGTGTGCACGCGGCGCAGAGCGCACTCTAGTCTAATGTAAACAATCATCACATGGAATAGAAGCATGGCGGAAGGAGGAACGCTGCCGACGATTTACCCCCCGCAGGGCTGCCAACTCTCACGCATTCAACTTGAGACTCAAGCGCCTTTCAGACAGGACGCAGAATACTCGCGGGGACGTTTTGTTGCTGCGTCGACCAAAGCACGCCGGGGTCAAAGTTAAAAATAGTTCAACTTTTTATTTGCAAAATAGCAAATCGCGTTCTGTCTGAAAGCCGCTTTACGGAATTGACACTTTTCACACGCTCTCACGCAGAGAAAAATCGCGGAGCAAAGAGGACACTGACACCAACAGACTAGACAGAGCAGGCTACTTTTGATATGAACAAAAAAAAGGTTCTGTCCATTGTGACAGATCGCTGCGCCTCAGTTCAAGTAAACCGATCATCTGTTACTTTTTATTTAAAGATACAGTACAACTTACCTTAAGGTTTATGCCTCATACAAAATGTCGATCAATCAATGTTTTTCACGGAAAGAGGTCAATAAAACTGCAGGAGAACAGTTATGTCACAGAACGTTACATTTACCTCAGGAAAGCCATTTAATGACCAGCACTTTAGTTGACTAGAAAAAATTGTCATTTTGCTAAATATGTGCACTTTATTACATATTAATTATATGTTTACTTGTCATTACATAATTGTTATTATAATGAAAACCGCATTATATTTAATTTCTCTCTGTTTACAGCATTATGTGAGATATATTTTTTTCTTGAGAAAAATTAACATGCAGACTGTAGCCTACCTAATATTTATCCAAATGAGTCAATATTGAATTAAGATTAAAATCAAATACAATAATTTATTTGAATAATACAAACAGTAACCTACCAATTGTCATTGTACCATGTAAACATTGTAACACGTTGTCTCTAAACTTAATAAAATTCTGTTTAGTTACCATGTTTTGAAAATCACAATTACACATTGTGATGCAAGTTGTTTTTTTAGATACCCGCAATCCATCTGTTTCTCTTGAGCAATTAAAATATCGTGATAATACCGTATACCGTGATAAAAGCTCATTCAATTAATTGCATCACGAAAATTTGATACCGGCACATGCCTAGTGTGTATATATATATGTGTATATATATATATGTGTGTGTATATATATATATATATATATATATATATATATATATATATATATATATTAGGGGTGTAATGATATTCAAACCGAACCGAAAAACTGCGATACACCACCCACGGTACGTGGCGCCATACTCTCATAGCGTACCGAACTTGCTCCGCTCCCTACTGCCCCGCCCAGCCCTAGTCCATTGTTGAGGTTGTCACAAAACAAATTTTTCTTTTTGACATTTGATCAAATAGTAATTAGAGGTGTAAAGGTAGGTACACCTATTCGCCCCGCAAATTTTTGTGTCTTGTGCATACAAGACGAATACAGCGTTGTAGCCTAACCACCAATAATCACAATAAGCTCCGCGTTTTGTTACTTTAGAATAGAAACGAGGTGTCATTTTTCAAATTATGTCCATTTTATCACGAAATTCAAACAATAAATGCCACTTTGATACTCTTTAATGTGGCGTGAGAGATGACTATATATGCTCAGTTAAAGCAGCAGAGAGCGAGTGATTTTCATTATATATTCATATATTTTCATTATATTCATTATATTTTACTTAACCTGTTAGTGATGTCTTGATTATTTAATGTATGTTTAAAATGTCTGTCATGAAAATGAAAGCCAGTGTGTAAATGATTATATTTCAACAACGAATTGGAGTAAAAACATGTACTGACTTGCACAACTTCCTTATGTGCAGTTTACGTGTTTGCATACATTTTTTTATTTTATCTAAAAATAAATAGCAACTGAATTTAGGCCAACAGTTTGGGCTCTGTTGTTAAACATTAATAGTAATGTGCAAGGAAGGGCTCCCTATAAAGTTTACAGCATTAGTAAAGATATGTTTTTATTCTTAAGAAACTTTTAACTAAAACTTAACGTCTTTAACTTTAAATATACAGATAATTCTGATAAAAGTGTTTTCCAACATTATGTTGGAAATATTAATGTTTTTTTGTCAGGCACTACTTAACTCTAATTAAACTCGCAGTTGCAGGGTCCGATTTTTTAAGTTGCAATAGATGCAAAACAGATCCAAGATCAATTTAAAAAAGGAGAATTAAAAACAAAACAAAAGGAAGGAAAGAAAAGTACAGTGTGGGAGCATTTTAGTGAAGTAGTTAAGCAGGACAAATCAAGTACTGGGTATGTGATATGTAACGGTGTTCTTTTCATCTCTCTTCAGCACTTTACATTTTGAGTGCTAGCTAGCTAGGAGCATATGCAACCAAAATGGATGCAATTTCAAGGCTTTAGATAGAGCTCTAAATCGGTCTAAATCAATTCCTTTTACTTACAGGAGATTCAGCAAACTGGTATTCCAGTGAAGATGAGGATGGTGGTGGCAGTGTCACTTCTATTCTCAAAACTTTACGCCAGCAAACCCAGACCCAAGGCCCTGCCAAGCAGGATGGAGCTCCAAGTGACCCTCGTCTACAAAAGTCTCAGCCCCCACTCCCACCCAGCCGACCAGCAGACCCCCGCCTGGCACGAGACCCACGTCTGTCACGGAACACAGACTCTCAGGCACCCGAGGCCAGTGCTTCATCCTCCCTATCTCCTACCCCTTCAGACCCCCGACTTGCCAGGCATGCAGCCGCCCATGCCCCTAAACCAGAGCCTCCGCTTGTGTACAAACCTCCTCCGTTGACCGCCCCAGCCAGTAATGAGGAAGAGGAGGGTGAGAGGATGCTGAGGGACAAGCCTGTGCCCATCCCTCTCGACCCTTTAATGGGCATGGCTTTGCGTGATCCCCGCTCCCAACTACAGCAGTTCAGCCACATTAAAAAGGATGTAGTCCTGAACAAGCCTTCGTTTTCTAAGGCGGTGCTGTGGAGTCCTGAAGACCTCATCCCTATCCCCATTCCCAAACAAGACTTGCTCCCACTGCCCCCTGGCATCCCTCCAGTTACTGCCATAGATCCTCGTCTGTCTCGCACCCAGCCCCAGCACCACTCCGCTTCTCTTCCTTCTACTGCTCCTCCTGCTGAGCAATCAAATCAATCCTCCTCTACCCTTCCAGACTTTGAGCTGCTCTCCCGAATCCTCAAAACTGTCAACGCCACTTCATCCAGCCCCACTCAAGGTGCTTCTACAGGAATCTCGTCACCTCCGTCCATCTCTGCCGAGAAACCTGTTGACCCTCGCATGGCACGAAAAGCCCCTGCCGACCCCCGACTCCAGCCACAGAAATCTGCCCTTAAGTCCACCTCTGAGCCACCTGTTCCTCAAGGATCTCCCCCAGCTGCCTCCTTATCTCCACCCTCCTCCAGCCCCACCATCGCACCCTATGACCCTCGGCTGCTATCGGCAGGAGGGTCGGTTAGAGGCGTGGGAGCTGGCGGTGCAGGTAGTGGTGGTGGTGGCAGCAGCAGCGTGCTGAGCGGCATCAGTCTGTACGATCCTCGGACTCAGGGCTCAGACAAGGCAGAGGGTTCAGGGGCAACTAGAAACACTAGCCCTCCCCCTGAACCAAAGTCAAGCGAAAGTACCGCAGCTTCAGCTAAGCCCAAATCTAAAGAGCCGCTGTTTGTACGTAAGTCTGCACTGGACCAGCCGGAACCAGAGAAGAGCTCGACGGAGCAGACTACGGATCGCTACAACAGCTACAATCGCCCTCGACCCAAACCTTCACCTTCGCCCAGTGCAGGGACAGCCGCAGGGACCCCTGCTACAGGTGGTCCAACCACAGCTGGTCAGGGCCCTACTGGTTCTGCGGAGCAGCCCGCGGGGGTCCACAACCTTCCTGTATCCACGCTTTTCTCCATGGTAAAGCAGACCAACAAACCAAGCGGCACCGGCAGCCCTTTTGGCGGCAATAGCCCCGCCCAGCCTGACACAGCTGAACAGGACAAAGCCTCTCTAAAGGACGTTTTCAAAGGCTTTGACCCCACAGCGTCACCGTTTTGCCAGTGAACTCTACTGTGTTGTTGTGAGCTGCATTAGGACTTTTAGGTGTGTGGCTTCACTTGATACCTGATATATAAAGATATTCACCCCTGCCAGATTACACTCCACAGTATTCACATATATATTTCTATTGGACGGTTGGGATTGGGAGGGATTAAGTCTGTACTAGTGAGGGAAAGATGAAAACTAAATGTCTATTTTAAAAACCAAATAAGAAACGTTTAAATAAATGTCATTTTAAGGACCTCTATGGGTGTGTACATCAGGAGACACTGAATTACATTAATTTTGGCATTGTAAAAGACAAACAATTTCATCAGCCTACACCAAACAGGTTTGTTGGATTATGACCCATTAACCCCACCACATCATCCTCCTCGAGTTTGCCGACTGACTTACTCCACCTGGCAGCAGGGAGACTTCATTTACTGCCACTCCCTCTGCCTCCTGAGGTGGAACTGAACTAGTTCCTGTTGCTCATTGGCACTTTTCATTTGGTTCCCACCAGTGATTTAGATCCTTTTAAGAAATTTTAGCTATATTTCTTCTGCTTAGACTAGTTAGCTCCTTTTTCATGTCTGTATGGATGCCCCTTATATTCCTATTGTTTCAAATTCGTGTTTAGTCTGTCGATGCCACTTCACAGATCAGACCTACTGTTGTACGTGTTTGTCACATGTGAGATCATTTTTATTTATTTTTTATACTTAGGCAGTCTGCTATTTTTTTTCTTCTTTATAACATGGCTGTCAAATTGAATCATTTTATGAATGTGTGTGTGTATATATATATATATATATATATATATAAATATAAATATATATATACATGTGTATAGTACATATTCTTTGCATCTGGTTTGTAAATTAACTTGAATTGCTCAACAGCTGATGTTGAGGGAAAATATATCATGTCTTTCTTTTGTTCTCTCACAGCTCTGTCGGTCTTTCCCTGAAACGTGGTATGTCTCATTGACTGCTCTGAAGTATCTGGGTTTTTGTTTTTGGGTTGCCTCTCTGCAAAATTACAGCTTTGTAAATTGAAAAGTGTCCATATTTGACAAAAGGTAACCATTTTGTAACCATTCATTGTAGGTGAAATTGTGAAGTATTTAATAAAGGCAATACCAGATTAAAACCTAGCAGGACCTCAAACAATGGGTGAATCGGTGGTGGTTGTATCATGATTCTTTCTGTGTGTGAGCATATGAGTCATTTCCTCTAGATTCCAGCTCTTCAACATTCCTAGCTCTGACTGTTAGTATGCTTTAAAAAGGTTTGGCAACAAATTTAAATTCTGATATCATTTACTCACCCTCAAGTCGTTCCAAACCTGCAAGACTTACTTTCCTCTGCTTAACACAAAAATAACAACATTGGTAACCAAACAGTTTTGGTGACCATATATTGGTTTTGACTGGTTTTAAAAAAAACAAAAAAAACTTCTATGTTCCACAGAAGAAGAAATAAAGCCATACAGAATGATATGTGGATGGGTAAACAATGACAGGATTTTTATTTTTGGATGACCTATCCCTTTAATTGCCATGTAGTTTACCTTTATGGCACTTCAGTCACTGGCTCATCACCTATGTCAACTGAGGAGTGAACTTAAAATGGTGTTCGTTTGTTTATTGTCTCAACTCTGTCATTTGCTGTTAGGTTGAACCTCCCTAAATGAGAAACCCCAGAAAAGATCCTATTTGACTATTTTTTATTTATTTATTTATTTTATTTCATTTAGTCTGTTGTAAACACATTTCTATACAGGGTGCCACACCCTGCTGTTTTTATAACTGGAGTGGTAAGAGTGTTGATTTTCTTTGGCAGGGGAAACAGGCCTTGATTAAACAGAGGCTAAATTTGCTTAATGTTCTTATAAAGTAGCTTATTTTAGCCCAGCTGCTTTGTTTTAAACTGAATGCAGAGTTTTTCTCAGAACAAAACAACAGCTTCTTGTCACGGATGTACCATCAACACTGATTGAAAATAGAGTTGAATGATGCATTGGCATTTTTGTGTGTCACTAATCTTAAGCCAACAACTAAATTAAGAATAGGCTTAAGTAAATATAGTGTCGCTCATATTAACCAAAAAGGATTATACAAGTAGTTTTAATTTATTGTATAAAATGGTTTATGATTTAATTTTTAAATTGATAAATATATAGGGCATTAAATACAATTACAAGTAAAGGTCAGCCATATAATTCACAGCTAATAAGGCCTCACAATTAATTGATTTATGTGGAAAAAATATGTCGGCGACTACTGATATATATATATTTTTTTTACTGTGAGCCTATTTTTAGTTTTACTTTAACTGGAAGCCCTGCTGTCAATCTAGAACTGTTTAGGAGATTAAGTCGCACTAAACATCATGCCAAATTTCTACAGCCGTCATGTTTGTGATTCCCATGTGGTCACAACTACAACCTTCTCTTTGCTCCCTCCATCCTATTTCCTGCCCTCTTTGAGGAATTCCAACCAGCGCTCATTTTTCTTGGGAAGACTGATCTGATCTGAAATAGCATGGAGTAGGCTAGTCCTTTAACTGCAGTCACTGCAACTTTTAACCATTTAACGAAGCTTTTTTTCACAGCAAGATTGTGGTGTATAAGTCCATTTTGGTTTGGTTGATTTAATGTGAAGTCCTGTAACCAAGTAAAATGTTCTAAAATACTGAAAAATACCCAAACCTTTTTGATAATTTTCAAGGTGAAAATATTTTCACATCATTAATAATATACTTGTTTTTAGCCAGTATTACATTTTCGTAAGGTTACTCCTTTGGACCTCATCAAAATGTTTGGTCAAAATATGTTTATTTTTTATAAAGACCCTATAGTCTAAAAGGGGTCCACCGTGTTTAACAGTTGTCTTACACATGACGTACATGGATATGCCACACTGATTTTGAATGGGTGGGCAAAATTACACTTCTTCACTGCTTTTTTCAACAACAAAAATTGTTTATTATAAGGGTAAAAACATTATATATTTTTTTACTTTCAGATAGTTACCCCATCTAGACATTTTGATTTTGTCAAAAGTGGGAAAAAATGTTTTTATTCAAAAATCATATTTAAAGCTTCAGTTATGGAAGTAAAATAATGTCAAATGTTTTTGAAACAAAAAGCATGTTGAATTGAACCAATTGGAAAAAATATGCATTGCGTTAACCATGCTTGCATTTTAATCCATTGTATTTTTAAGGCTTGCATTTTTATGGGCTGAAATTCAACATGGTTGAATATTTAAGCTGTGAATATTTCAATTAAAAACATTTCAAACACAATTTCAATATTAAAAATTCAATAATCCATATTCACCTTTCATATTTCACTTCCAAAATTTTCAAACTGTTTAAAAATACAACCTATAATATTCAACGGGCAAATTTCGGTCCATTTTATTTCGCCTTGAAAATTCGCTTCCACAAATTCAGTGGTTCAAATTCGACAGTAAATTCAACGTCGACATCCAGGAACTGCAGGAAAAGCAGTAGATTACCGATCATAATCTCCATCTGCTGTAGTCAACTTTACCAGCAGGGGGTGCACGCGCGTGTTGACAAGCACCAAAGCAACAGGAGAGGCCTTCACAAAACGTAATTTGCTGAAATGGACAGAGCGATGAGTACGAGTTATAATTTATGTGTGTGGAAAAGGTTGATTAAGACACACGAGCGTTTACTCAAGTGTCTTATGAGACTTATTTTTACCCCAGTGCAAAGTAAGGTGATTTGTCCACTGCAAAACTAAATTCTCTCGCCGTTGGCATTGATATTACGTTTTAGTAAAACAACTGTAATACACTGAGACAGAGTGAATTGTTTGTTTTAGTCACTATGACGGAATACTAAATTGATGGCTGGGTTTTACATGATGGCAAAGGCAATTTTATTTCAATATAGCATCATTAAATACAACCAAATTATAAATTAAATTCAGCAATTATAAATTAAAAATTACATCTCTACCATGATATCTGGTAATATCTGTGATATAACGTGAATTGTCTCCGCCATTATCCAGGGCTGCGTACAGTAGGGGTATTTGTCATCTTATTTTATATCTTTTTGTCCATTTGGAGCGCGCGTCACGTCACCTAAGCGTCGCGCCTGCCACAAGATCTCTCACTGTTTACATGAACCAGACACTCCAATGAGAGCACATAAAGTGCAATCCATCTCTTATTTACCATTTTTTCATCTTATCGTATATTGTATTCGCTCCTTTGCCCGTATTGGAGCGTGTCTCGTGGCTCTTACTAGCGTCGGGCCAGCCACACGATCTCTCACTGTTTTAATCTACCAGACACTCCGATTGATGCACGAAAACACAAAGCCAATGTAATCCTGCTCTTAGTTACCCTTCTGCCATCTTATCTTATATTTTATTTGCTCGTTTGTCCCATAGAGCGAGTTTCGTGGCGCGCCAGCCACAAGATCTCTCCCTATTAGGCTACAGTTGCCTGATTCTCCGACTCTATTACGTTTTGTTTTTTTATAAAGCCTTTCTTTAAAGTGAATTTCGTTTTTAATCAATTGTATCTTAATTTCAATCAATGTTTGATCAAACAATTCCCTGGATTTAATAGATAGCCTAAGCAAAGCAGACATATAGGCATAACAATAAAATCATGAAATTTTTGCATTGCACATTTCTCACAGGCATGATAAATACATCAAGGTAGAAATGTCTAGCCTAAGCTACTTTTAAACGAAACAATTCAAAACGAAAATGAATAGACTACTCTCAGATAATGTAATCCGTATGAAATGAGCATTTCTCTCGGCGCGTTCACTACATGCGAAGATGGCTCCAATACGACGCGTAATAAAATAAGATGACAAATAGATAGGCTACATAAGAGCAGGTCAGGATTGCACTGTCTGTTTGCACATGTGCATCAATCGGAGTGTCTGGCCCGACGCTTAGTAAGAGCCACGAGACGCGCTCCAATACGGGCAAAGGAGCGAATAAAATATACGATAAGATAAAAAAATGGTAAATAAGAGATGGATTGCACTTTATGTGCTCTCATTGGAGTGTCTGGTTCATGTAAACAGTGAGAGATCTTGTGGCAGGCGCGACGCTAATAGGTGACGTGACGCGCGCTCCTAATGGACGAAAAGAATAAAATAAGATGACAAATAGGCCTACTGTACGCAGCCCTGGATAATGGCGGAGACAATTCACGTTATTACACAGAGATGACCAGATATCATGGTAGAGATGTAATTTTTAATTGCTGAATTTCATTTATAATTGTAATTGGGTTGTATTTAATGATGCTATATTTAAATAAAATTGCCTTTGCCAAAACCCAGCCATCAATTTAGTATTCCGTCATAGTGACTAAAACAAACAATTCACTCTGTCTCAGTGTAGGCCTATTACAGTTGTTTTACTGAAACTTAATATCAATGCCAACGGCGAGAGAATTTAGTTTTGCAGTGGACAAATCACCTTACTTTGCACTGGGGTAAAAATAAGTCTCATAAGACACTTGAGTAAACGCTCGTGTGTCTTAATCAACCTTTTCCACACACATAAATTATAACTCGTACTCATCGCTCTGTCCATTTCAGCAAATTACGTTTTGTGAAGGCCTCTCCTGTTGCTTTGGTGCTTGTCAACACGCGCGTGCACCCCCTGCTGGTAAAGTTGACTACAGCAGATGGAGATTATGATCGGTAATCTACTGCTTTTCCTGCAGTTCCTGGATGTCGACGTTGAATTTACTGTCGAATTTGAACCACTGAATTTGTGGAAGCGAATTTTCAAGGCGAAATAAAATGGACCGAAATTTGCCTGTTGAATATTATAGGTTGTATTTTTAAACAGTTTGAAAATTTTGGAAGTGAAATATGAAAGGTGAATATGGATTATTGAATTTTTAATATTGAAAATGTGTTTGAAATGTTTTGAATTGAAATATTCACAGCTTAAATATTCAACCATGTTGAATTTCAGCCCATAAAAATACAAACCTTAAAAATACAATGGATTAAAATGCAAGCATGGTTAACGCAATGCATATTTTTTTCAATTGGTGCAATTCAACATGCTTTTTGTTTCAAAAACATTTGACATTATTTTACTTCCATATTCAGTCCGCAGTTTTTCCTCTTTGTCGCCATCTCTGTTCGAAATCTGGAGTTATTCGCGGAATTATCAATTTACGTGAATTGTACCTTGACACGGCACAGCGCGGATGAACACAATATTTAAAGAGTGTGTGCAGCTGTCAGTCACCGCACCGTTGTCGATAATGGCATTCAGAATCACAGATTATTCTTTTTGGAAGTATGACCAACATAAGAATTTTCACCGGAAAATGTCATCTGAACAAGAAACAAACATTTGTTCTGGTTCTGACATTGCAGTAAATCGCGCTGATTAAATCTAAAAATCGCTTATCATATCACGCAAAACCGTGCAAATTATACTTTGTTCTCAATTTGTTAATGTTAAGGGGCGTAGCCACCATTTCAAAAGTGAGGGGGACAGAATGTCAAGTGTAATACCAGTTTTTTTTTGGCTTAAAATGAGGCGGAGGTGGTAAAATCGTGATCATGTATTTTAATAAGATAATAAAATGTGTGTTTTTCGTAGACCATCATATAGTCTGCTGTGGCACAGTATATTTGTTGTAGGTGGATCTCGGTACCTCTAGGGGGGCATGCCCCAACCCCCCAGCCCCCCCCCCCCCGAGAAAATTTTGTAAATTTTAAAGATAAATTCATTAATCTGGTGCACTTTGAGTCCCCCGAATCCACTGTTAAAAATAAATAATCCAACTGCCCAAACATATGATATTCTCTGAGTTAGATATCTGATCATCGCATTACAATTATTCAAATTATCAGTGTTAAGCATGATAATATGGTTAAATATCACACTGAAGCTGATTTAAACATATTATTTACTTAAAATTAAAGTTCTTTTTTTGTCAAAATTACATTTTCTTACTAGCCTAAACAAAGTCTGTCTTACTAAACTAAAACTTTCCAATTGAAAACCTTCAAACTTCAAGCTTTTAAAACTACTTCAAACTTTCTAGTTAGGCTTTTTCAAGAGAACTTAAAGTTTGTCTACAAACTTTTTTATCTAATTGTAAAGTGTTACCAAATTATGATAAACATCATGTACACGTTACCACGCTGCCTGATTCAAGCAGATCGTGGCTGTTAATGCATGAAAATACAAATTCAGCATTAACATTTAGCATGTGTATTCTAATTTGAAGGGCTTTGATAACATATCTGTGAAAATAAAATGCATTACGAGTAAAATAGATTGAAAATATTGCATGTTTGTTCGGGTAGTGAATTTACAACAAAACCAGTTAATTATTCAACAAGAGAAATAGGCGGAGTTATTCATCATTGTGCAACACAATTCGGATACTACATGACAACTTACTTACAGTGCTTGACTTTTTCGTGAAAAAGGAGTAAAGAGTTTTTTGCCATTTTGAACTCTCTGAAACTGATGGATTCGGCGCGGGTGCGCGCATGGGCGTGTAGGCTAATGCACGAGTGACTGATTACCATGGAAACGTGAAAGTCACGTATGTAGATAGACTATCCTTGACTCTTTGGATTTTAAATCTCGATGTAGGGTATACACACCCGCGAAAACCTCAGCTTGTCGTAGACACACTTGCCCTATGAAAAAGTGCGGGGGACGAATTTACATTGTATAAAAAGTGGGGGGGACACGTCCCCCCCGTCCCCCGCGTAATCTACGCCTATGCATGTAATGTCCTTCAGATATGTATCCTTGTTTTCGCATGGGTCCGGTCGGTTGCAGTCTCTTTTTTTCTGTAGCCACTCCGAAGTCGGAACGAAGACTTTACAACGGGTGAATGGTGATTGTCGTTTGAACCTTTCTGGATCCACCATCAAATTGATAAGTTTAATTATATCAAGTGCTGCGAGAAAAGGCTTTAAATCTCCACCTCCAACATCCTCACTCGCAATATAGCTTTTACTAGCCGGGACTCCTCCTTTATGTGTACAGATATGACGTAATAATGACGCAAAGACATGCTTGAATCTCCCGCGGAAATCCACCAGTACCACTGGAATTAAAAACATTATTACAAGCTTACCGCTTTGAATCAAGCTAAGACACGCAGATAGTTTTGAACACTGGCTGGTTATGTATTTTCTCAAATATATATTTTGGATCATTTTTAACCCCCAAAAAGCTACAGACTGCAGCTTTAAGTCATTGGATGAATTTTATTTTTAAGGCATTTTGAATAACAAAACAATTCATGCATATACTTTTATACCAAGTAAGCAACATTCAGTTTCAACTTAACATGCATTAGGCCTACGTGTGTGTCTGTGTGTGAAAGAGCTGTTTAATGATAATTACTGCGGTGAATTCAAACATAGCCTACTGAGTTCCCACAGCAGCTCCTCGGTCCTCTGGGAACTATCTGCACTAAATGGGTCATATACAGTCTGTTTATTTCTTTTCCTGCTGATCTGTGCCTTTTCCCAGGTCTGCTCCCATTAGATTGCTGTAGTAAATCACACCAATTTTTGTGACATGTCAATGAAACTGAAGTGTTAAGCTATTTCAGACTCGGCTAAAAATATAAATATTTTATTCGTCACTCTTTGTTTTATTTAAGCCCTTTACTTTGTATTGTTTTCTTATCTTATTTTGTATTCACTGCCCACACTGGCAGCAATATGTCCTTGTGAGGAACAGAGACTAAATAGGCCATGAATGGAATCATGTAGTGTGACAAAAAAACTGGTTAAATTCTGTCCATTTGTGTTTATGGCATGCAGGCTTTTAAAATAATTCTTGCACCTTTCGAACTCCAGTTAAATCTGTCGGTTCAGTGATTAATAGGCTTTATCAAACTCCATCTACTCTATTCACTAAAACATATTATGCTAAATTTACGGTAAAAAAAAAACAGCTACCGTGGTTGCCAGAGAATAAAAAATGTAATTAACTTGGTGGTGATGAGAAAGTCACATGATGAATAAAGCTCATCACAAGCAACTTCTCCAAGCTGAGAAGGTTAATACTAATTTATAGAAGGTGCTTAGTTTCATTCACACAAACACTAAACACCATCATTCATGGTAACACACATGACATAAAAAAATGCAATAAACATTCATTTAACATTAGATGTAATAAAACTGATAAAAAAAAAGGAAGAAATGGGTATTTCAACAAAAATACATCAAATGTCATACATCAAGTGTCACGCAGTCACGCACGTGTCGATTTACGCTTTTTCACTGTAAATTATACAATGACTTGTTCTTCTTTACTACCAAAAACTGTACATTTAATGATATTTTACTGTAAAATTACATTTCATTCAATGTACGGCTAGATCTATTAGTTATTCACCATATAATACGGAAACATTCTGTTAACCAATTAACAGTTTTTCACCGTAGCATTTTACCATAGTCTTTTACTGTTAAAATCACGATAGTTTACTTAGCGAGGAAATGTATACTCCTGTTGTGGTCCACTCCTCATGTCCCTTCTGTTAATATGTGGATGAATCAAATTGCTATTTTCCTTCCCTTAGAAAAGCTAACTTGTGACTTACGCCGGAGGTCTAATGATTTCTGGCGTATTTGGTCCCCTCTCTGGAATTTTCTTGAAAATGACTGTTGAATGTTTTTAATTCTTAACTCTTGTTTTTTTTGTTTTTTTTTCATCTCTTTTTTTTTTTTTCTTCTTCTTCTTTTTTTCTACTACCCTTCACTCGACCCTTTAACTACCAGTTGATGGATGATTGTATGTGCTGCCATGAGACACCTGTACCACGGTTCTGATATTGTAAAACTATAAAAACATTTTTTTTTCAATAAAAAAAAAAAAAAAAAAAAATCACGATAGTTTTTTAGTGCACAACATAACAATGTTATGTCATTTATTCTATAGATAGAACAAAATAAGCATTATTATATAATAAAAAGTCTATAAGCATATCCAGACATCAGTATACCAGACATCAATAAAAGACACAATTGTTGAGTGTGATTTCATAGTGGAATTACAGCTCTTTTTCCACCTCAGCTTAGTGTCTCATCCTCCCAGTGTGCCTTCTGACAGGCCTGTGTGCTGAACACTGTGAAAACACTCAGAGCACTAATGCAAACCACATGTCATATCTTGAAATTCCCAGAATTCCCACTTGTAAGGTCACTTGTCCTGCAAAATCGGTCCCTCATTCAGCATTCCCCATTTACTGCCCATTCATGCAATGTACATAGTAACATCTTTGATGGATTGACGACTTGCAAGGGCCCCGCAGAAGGGGGTTCTTGACCCGTGGGTTCATCCTGGCCCTCTGCGTCAGAGCTGACCAGTAACTGAACCCTCAAGTGCTAAACCACTGATTAATTCAACCAGAACAGACATTAGACCTTCCAAGGAATATGTGGAGGAGGACGGTCTTAATCCTCACATGGTTTCTGCAGTAGTCTGATAATTGGTTGTTGTAACGAATATATGTGACCTTATTGAAGACTCCCCAGTTTCACAAAACATCACAGAAGTATTTATGCCATTACAGTTTGGTCTGTCAGAGGAGAAAGGGGAATTTCTAGGTCACTGAATCATAGTCTAAGGAACATTTTCACACAGATAATGAGACACTATGGAATATTATTCAGTCAAGGTGGACAACACTATGATACATAAGGTGAAAAGATGTTGAAATTTACAGGAATAGCTCTGAAGACTTATTCCAACACATTGAATAGGCTGTACTGAAACGATTATATTCAAAACGGGTTAGAATGCGGTGTTGAATGTGTGTTAAAGTTATAAATGTCAGTTCTGTGAATGTTGGAAGTCTGATAATAATTCCAGAGGTAGTCATTGATTTTAACATTAACTGGAGCTTAAACCCACAGAGCCACACAACAGACCTGTTTTAAAGGATGGTTTGAGAGGGCCTTGTATGCATATTTGTAGTCTGAGATCAACTTGGCCCATCATCCTATAAAACTACGTAGACTGTGTCAAACAAATGTTTCTAATTTGGAGAAAATCTATTTAAAAGTAGGTTCTCTTTGCTGTTTTCAGCATATTTTAAGGTGCCCTGCCTTTTTTTTAATCTTCCAACAAAGATAATGATCTGGCAGTCAGTCACATTCGTCAGTCAGAAATTCATCACTGTTTCAAGCTAAAAACACACCAAATTGATTAATCTGATTTCTTTTGGAAACATGACACACAATTATGCCATTTAAAAAAAAGTACAAAATGTTAATCAGAATAGTTAAAGTATAGAGTTAACGTTTTATAAGACCTGATTCCTAAAAGTTATTTAAACTTGTATAATGTATTGTAGCCAGATTGATTTAACATTAAATAATATACAGTCGGCTTTTTAACTTAAAAATACACACAACCAGTTAAAGCCACAAGTGTTTTTGTGGTTATTTGCAAAACCATTTTTATATTTTATTGAACTTTAAGTCTTTGACAAACATTTAATGCTTGTCAATTAAAATATATAAACCTTTTCTTGATTATTTTACTATTTCCATGTATATTAATTTGTTCAAGAATTGTCTTTGAAAAAGGTTAGAAGTAACTTCTTACCTATAGTGTTACCAGTAAAGGGATATTACAACATTGTTTCTTTGCTTATGCAATCTGTCTTGCTTTGTTTTTTTTTACAATTTATGAAACCTACAGGGTAGGGCTTGTCTATCCCATGAGTCAATGCCGTATCAGCATGGGAAAAAAACATTGCTAACCATTTGCTATGCTGAGTGGCCTGAAGGTAGAGGAACAGTTCACCATGAAACTTCTGTCATTATATTTACTCATTGGCATGTCATTCCAAACCCATCTGACTTTAGTTCTTCAATGCAAACAAGATTTAAGTGTACTTGACTTATACTGAGAGAAAAGTCCAAGTATATTTGACCTGTACTTTTACTCAAACCTTTGATTGAGATATACTTAAATGTATAATTAAGTATTTAAAGTATACGTGGCTTGTAGTTGTGTTAACTCCTAAAGTAGCTTATTAAATATACTTTTTTTTACATAGTCTTATGAAACTTACATTGTTTGAAAATATTGATTAAGATATTGATATAAAACAGATATGTTTCTAATTCTGCATATCTGAATTTTTGTGTAGGCTAGTGTAACTCCTCCACTCGGGTCCCACTCAACCCGCTCCGAGCGGGCCTCGAACCCGGGTCTCCGGCATGAGAGTCAGGCGCTCTAACAAGGAGGCTAAAGACTGCAGCCTCTAGCGTCTGTCGCTAGAACGCCTATTGAGATCAGAGGAGTGAGGTTTACTCGCACAGCAACTACTAGCTGGCCTCCGTTACACTCACCCCCCTAAACCTAACTCCCATCCGGGTCACGGCACCAATGTGACCCCTCCACCCGGGTCCCACTCGACCAGCTCCGAGCGGGCCTCGAACCCGGGTCTCCGGCATGAGAGTCAGGCGCTCTCAACTACTAGCTGCCTCCGTTACACTAGTCCACTGTTAGTGTACATAGGAATTTACAATTTTCCAGCCATCTATTTTTTCACTGTTATACGGTAGGGGGCGCTATGACACTTCTTCTAGTACAGATTAGAATCTCCGAGTCCGGATCAAAACACACAGGAGAAGAAAAAGCTGAAACAAGTCATAGAAGGTTGCTCACTCAAATGTAAAATAACGTGATCATCAAACATTAAACAGTGTGTAAATCAAAACTGCTTAATGTTTCCAAATGAAATGAAGCGTAATACATGAAGAGAAAACGACTGTGAAGCTTTGGACTCGATCTACTCCATCTGTGTTTTGATCATCGTTCTGAATCTTATCAAGGCGTAGTCTTTGACAAAAATGAGATTTTCTCAACTTTTTTGTTTAAAATGGTGCCTTTGTTTATGAAACTTACCAACATTCAAGTGTTGATAAAAAAGGATGCACGAAGCTAATAAAATGTTTTTAACATTAAAGTACGTTTAAGTATTTTTCAAGTTAAAAAATAACATTTGAACATAGTAGTAGGCCTACTGCAAGTGCAAAAATAACATAAATAGTAAACTATAAGTATAATGTTAAGTTCACTTAAAGAAAACTTGAAGTATAAAACTACTAAACTAGTAAATTACTGAGAGTACACTAAAAGAAAACTTGCAAGTATACTTGCAGTATAAAACTAAACTAGTAGTTTACTGTACACTAAAAGAGCAAAAAGAATTAGTAAACTAAGAAAACATGTAGTATAAAACTATAAACTAGTTTACTGAGAGTATATTTCAAAGTGTAGGCCTACTTTCATAAACTAAAAATTTGATACAAGTATTAAAATAGTAAACTAGCCTACTAGGCTATACCTATAAGTTCACTTGCAGTATGAGAAACGTTATTATGAACTAGTTGTGCACTTAAAGTTCACTACTGTTACACTTATAGTACACTTAAACATAAACTTTTATATACTAAAAGTGGGCCAATTTAGTCCCAAGCGGTATTAAAATAGTACACTTACAAGTTTACTACAAGTACATGACAGTAGTATACTTACTACACAATGTAGTAAACTTAAAAATATACTTGAACACTTTCTTTTACTGTCTATGCTTGAACATTACTTAAATACTTCATAAAATGAACTTGAAGTAGCCTATATTTCTTTTTCGTAAGGGGCCCTTACTAAGGGCTCCCTCCCTGGTCACCATTTACTTTCTCTGTATGTAAAAGAGCAGCGTGGACATTATACAAAATAATATGTTTTGTGCATACGATTAAAAAAAGCGGTTTAAAATCGTTTTGAAGCTTTTACGAGTGAACTGTCCCTTTAATTTCAAATAAATACTGACTGAGGAAACGGTCAGCTTTAAATGACAAAACTTCCTCAGCTTTGAACTGATATTCACCGTACAGCGGTGCAAACCCTTACTTTAGGCCTCCCCCTCCTGCGAAAAATGTCATCATTCACGAGCATAATGAGTGCACGCCCCCGTCCCGTCCCTGCCCTTCTGCAGCTCGTCACTCTCTCAGCTTCAGCGAACTTAAGAGGTTTATAGCAACCCTACCGAGAACGCGCACAGAGAGCAGCTTATCCACTAACACCCCGGAATAACCTAAAAGTACCAGAACAAACGAGGGTTTCAACGCAATATCAAAGGCAAGTACAGTTACTTAAACATGCAGTTTTGAATATTGAATATCAACTTGTTAAACTCTACGTCAGTGCTGAGAATTACAGTGTCAAGATGTGTCAGGTTATGATTACTTTGTTGAATCTGATACATTGCCATTTCATTTGTAGGCTACTGTATAGGCCTATCTAGATAAACTCATTAACATTGAAAAGTTTGCTTCCTTAAATGTTTAAGGAATTTTTAAATTTAATTTCTGATGACAATAACCGAACTGAAATCTCTCAAAACTCATACATTCAAGTAGACATGACAGACATTATTGTAAGTGTAATGCATAGTAGTGATTAAAACAATGTTTAAGGAAAATTTCAGTAGGCCTATATCTAAAACTGGCTTTTTCATTGCACAAATCAGGGTCTTGGTGACTATAAAAGCCCTTAGTTATAATACTTAAAAAAGGTTTTAGTCATCCACATCCCTGCTCATTTAGATATATATATATATATATATATATATATATATATATATATATATATATATATATATATATATATATATATATATATATATATATATAAAAAAAACCCCTGATAAATAACCAACCCCGCCATTCTCTAAACACCATGGTGGGTGTGGACTGAAGTCTCAGCTATGTTAAAGCAATGACACCATGTGGTTTTCTAGGGAAATCCGGGAATTGGCTGATCTCAAGGACCGTGTTCAGTAACAGTGTTTAGACATTACATAATAGGAGTGAGTTAGTGTAACTGGTCCAAGTGATTTTCTAAAGGTCATGAGGACAGATGTCATAAGAGATGTACATTAGGTGATGCTTCTTCTCACCATTGACAGAACACACAGCTTTTAAACATTCAATATATATTTTTTTCTTTCTTTTAACAAACATGTTTTCACAGTTGCGTCACACACCAGTAAATCTCAGCGACAAGCTGTGAAGAGTCTAAATGGTAAAAACATATGGCTTTCATAGAGAAACAATAACAGAAATGTGCTTGGTTTAATGCTCGCAGTGCCAGCAATGGCATAATTAACTTAAGTCTGCTAGCAAAAATAACCACTTTGATTCTGTCTTTTCCCTTACACACACACACACACACACACACACACACACACACACACACACACACACACACACACATAGTATATTTATACTTACTCCAAGTAAATAATAATACTGTGCTATTAGTCTGTTGTATTCAGTGATTTCCAAAGGTTATGCAATCTTCAAACTACATTTAAATGTTGAATACAATAGTATATGTCAGTGTGGATGTAATTTACAGTAATAGTAAGAGTTTAAAGGGGAATAAAAACTAGGGATTTCTAATCTCGTTCTCTACTGCCAATAATGTTCTGGGGCAGTCAAAAATATACCCATAAAGGCATGCACACACACAATGTATTCACTATTTTATCTAACAAAAAATCCAACAAATCCCTGCAACACGTTTTGGAAGTAGTGACATTTCTGAGGGTTTGTAATTTATAGGTAAGTAGCTGCAAAGACTAGAGAGAAAAAATATAAATCATTGCTTAAGGGGAGAAGAAAAACAGTTGTTTTCTTTTTTGTTCAAATTGCACAATAAATAAATGTGCTTCTCTCTCTCTCTCTCTCTCTGTGTGTATTTATATTTTTAATTCTACAACACACTCTTGACTTTCACAGGTTGTAAATCTTCCTTCTCCTTTTTTTGTTCCTCAGATCTGCTGTTGTGATGATAAATTCCAGGAGGTGCTGAAGAGTTTACATAAGACATAAAGGACGTCGTCCCAGTTGCCATTTTGGGTTTTAAAAGTGAAATAAAGGTGACCGACCAATCAAAACGTATGAAAGAGCTAATATCAGACTGAGGACTAGGTTCCTCTTCATTTCTGCTACAAATACAGACGTTTCACACCGAATACTGGGAAACAGAATGCCAGCCAAGACACCCATGTACTTAAAGACATCTACACCAAAGCGAGGCAAGAAGTTGAAAATACGGGACGTTCTTTCAGGCGACATGATAAGTCCGCCGCTGGGTGATGTGCGTCACAGTGCTCATGTCGGGCCTGAGGGAGAGGGGGACATGTTTGGTGATGTGGGATTCTTACAGGGCAAACTTGACATGCTTCCTGCCCTCAATCAACCACCCAGCTCTCGTTTTCACAGCATGGACAGAAGAATGGATGAGATCTGCGATGTGAACAGCAAGAGCCACACTTACCATCGCAGTCATAATTATCATCACAACTCTCTCCTCAAAACCACAATCTCCATGCCGGTGTTTATCGCGCCAGTGCAACCTCCTCCTAAACCCCCCCGTTTGCATTTAGACGAGCAGTCGACTCCTGTTCATCAGCAGCAGAAACACCATCACAATCCACAGCAGCAGCGCTCCATGTCTGTGTGTGAGGAAGGGATTGGGAAGTGCAGGGATCCCTGCCATGACCTCACTCTCTCCGCCTCGATCCCAGTCCTCCCACACCTGGTGCCTTCCACGGGCTCCTTATCCGAGGCTTCCTCGGACGACTCCATGTCGGAAGGCTGTGGTCCGCTGGATCCAAAACGAGGCTTGAGTCTGGACTCTGATGCAGGGCTCAGTAATGAGGACCTGCGGAGCGAACACTGTGAGTCTCCGGCTATCTCACCCAGTATGTCACGCTCAGAGTCCCTAATGGGCTTGGACCTGGACCTGGGACCATCCATTTTGGATGATGTTCTTAGCATCATGGACCGTTATAAGACTGTGGAGGAGAGACATGAGATATGAGGGGATTCACTTCAGATACTATGATATAAGTGTCAGCTCACCCATGCCATCTTATTATGCCTGTTTCAGAGGACAATGAAAGAATTGGGATTAAAGAGCAATAGCTGGTTGTGCCACATATCCTGCAGAGTTATGGCACATTTTTTAACCACGTGTAATTATCACAAATAGGCAATAATTATGAAAACTCTTTAATGCTGTCATTTTTAACAATAGAATGATCAATCGATCAATTCATTTCCATAAGGTGATCGGGTCATTACACAACAGTGTTAATAGATAACATTACAAGAGCAGTGTTTTCCTGGGTTTTGGTCATTCTGACCTATCTGGAGATGTAAAAAATTCAAGCACTTACAATTTGTTCATTTTTTATATTTGCTGTTGCTTATTAAGCTATGTTTAGCAGGGAATGAAATTGGGAGTTTGGCTATATAGTACATTTTTCTTGAAAATGTCAAAAAAAAGTTTCATTCAGTTTTGAGGAAGGTATCATTTTTAGTCAAATTAGGAGCATATTATCAAGGAATGGCCCAAAATGCATTTTTGATTTACTTCCAGAGTAAACATATTATTATGCAGATAAAACATTGTATTCTGTTTAGCCTGTGATCTAAAATACTTATTTTCCCTGCCTATGAGTACAAAGGAAATCACTTTGTAAAGGTTTATCTTTGTTGGGGTATAATGTATAAAGTATATTTTATTGCATTGTAATATATTAAATAAAAATGTTCATGTAAATACAATATACATTATAAAAATATGCCTCTGGTGTTAAAAAAAAACGTTCTTTCTTTCTTTCTTTTAATCTTTTCATGTATTTATTCTTGTATTAATGTTTATTATATCCTCCATGGTCAAAATATTAATTATTTAATGAAAAAAATATTTATTCTATTTTGTATTTATTATAATACATTTATTTATTAAATTATTATTATTATTTTTATTTTCACTAAACTCTTTAAAATAATTGATGCTAGTAAAAAGTACAACTAGTCGGGCAGAATATTATTTTTCTAGTGAAAGTGTATTCCGGACTCTTTTTTGATTATTTAGGTCTAACCCCATGGTTCTAAATGTACTTCCGCCAAAAAGTTGAATTGACATGCGTATCATCCAATGAGATGAGAGTCTGTGGGAGGGTTTTCAAGCTAACAACCAATCACAGAAACAAAATATCTTACGCGTTTAATCGCGACAGCTTTTCGTGCTGCTAGGAACGCCTGTATAACTCGATAGTAGTCATTTGTGTAATATACGCACAACAGTTATATTTAGATATATTATTGTGTGAAAATAAAGAAAACTGACCACAAGAAGTATTATAGTGCTCTAAAGCTACCAGCTATCATGAAGTGAGTAAAACCATCAAATTAATATATGGACTAACGTTAGTACTAGCATTGCTGCAAATCTCCAAACCCAGTGTTTATTTACCAGAAGTTTCCTGCCCTTAATTTCCCTTTCATCCTTTTAGGCTGAATATCGACGGGCTATTAGTCTATTTTCCGTATGACTACATTTATCCCGAACAATACTCGTACATGCTTGAGCTGAAGAGGACGCTGGATGCAAAGGTATATTATAATCCATTCATCTATTGAGCCAATTTCGTCTTATATATTATTCCATTATTCGTCTTACGTATTTATTTCAGTGCTTATCTTGGCGAAAGCCGAGTACAAATCAGCATGAAGTTTTAACATCTACTCTACTCTATGTTACACGCTACAGTTAATGTAAAATAAAAATCTAAAAGATAAAACATTTAAACTCCTTTTTCTTTTACTTTATACAGAAATATTTATTTTCGAATTATTATTAACAAATTTTTTTGTAATCTTGTATTAATTGAGAGACTACATGTCAAATTTGTTAATTTTACATTTGTCTCACAACAGAGGCGTTTAAATAAATTCGTGAAAGTTAAAAGTCATTTAAAAACGTAGATATGTATAATATGTGTATTTGTCTATCTATAATTGTTTCTCTCTTCTATTATGTGTGCAAGGGCCATGGAGTTCTCGAGATGCCCTCAGGAACAGGAAAAACTATTTCTCTTCTTTCCCTCATAGTTGCTTACCAGAAGGCGAGTGATTTCTGAATGACTGTGATATACAATCGGAAACTTCACTATAATGACAGTTTGATAACTCTGCACATATCTTCATTTATATTTGCAATTTCACCTCTTGCAGGCTTACCCTTTAGAAGTCACCAAGCTTGTCTACTGCTCTCGCACTGTGCCAGAGATAGAAAAGGTATTCAATTTATTATACATGTTTAAAACCCATTGCTTAAAAACTCCTCCTATTTTAATTACTTTTCTGAATCCTCTCTTCTCCTACCAGGTTGTGGAAGAGCTAAGGAAACTAATGGACTATTATACAAAGCAAACAGGAGCAAAAAACGACTTCCTCGCACTGGCACTTTCTTCACGGAAAAACCTGTGCATTCATCCTGAGGTAGAGGCTGCTAAATGAGCTTCAGCTAAATTTGTATGCAGGTGAACTCATTAAGTGGAAGTGAATGTGTGATTACAGGTGAGCTCTCTGCGTTTTGGAAAAGAAGTAGATGGAAAGTGTCACAGTCTGACAGCATCGTATATTCGAGCGCAGCATCACAGTAACCCGAGTCAACCTGTCTGCCAGTTCTATGAGGTATGAAGCATTTCTCAAGTATATGCTGTAGCATTTGGCCTTATTATTCATTTATTTTTTACTTTACAATCCTGCCACAGTTTGTGTCATATGAGTCACTCAGTTTTTGGTCTGTCCCTGTATGCATGGATTTACAGTATATTTTAGTGTATTTTAGTGTATGAAATAAATAAGTCCATGTAAATAAAATGTTACATGATATTTTTTTTATATAAAAAAATATTTTTAATGTTTTGAAATAATAAATATTTATTATTTTTATTATTTAAAAAGATTTTTTTCCAATGTGTAATTTGAACTGTATAGTCTTTAATTTTACATTTAAATTAAATGAAAAGTTTTTTTTTTTATCTTGTATTCAAATTCAAAAATGTAAATAACACTATTAAAATTGAATTCCTGTATGCAGGAATTTGATTCAGTTGGCAGACAAGTGCCCATTCCCCCTGGTATATATAACTTGGATGATCTGAAGGACTTTGGGCGTAGAAAGGGCTGGTGTCCGTACTTCCTGGCACGTTACGCAGTGAGTACTTTATTAATTAATTTAGTTAATTTAATTTAGTATGATGCTACTAGATTTAGTATGATGTTTTTTTATGCATGCAATTGATGATTGTTGCTTTCATATGTTTCTTCATTCAGATTCTTCACGCAAACATAGTAGTGTACAGCTACCATTACTTACTAGATCCAAAAATTGCAGACGTGGTCTCAAAAGAGCTCGCAAAGAAATCTGTAGTCGTGTTCGACGAGGCTCACAACATCGGTGAGTTGCAAATTGCAGTGCTTGTCACTGTCATCCATATCATGCAGAAAGATCATGGTTATTTAACCTGATATTGTTCCCTCTAGATAATGTGTGTATTGACTCCATGAGCGTCAACATTACCAGGAGGACGCTGGATCGCTGCCAGACTAATGTGGAAACCCTGCAAAACACCATTAGCAAGTGTGACAAAATAATGCGAGAGTGAATTAACGAGTGTCTTATTTACTACTTAAAATGGTAATGTTTTTAATTTCCTGCATTCTGCTTGTTCTTTTAAAGAATTAAGGAAACAGATGCTGCCAAACTTCGAGAAGAATACAGGAGATTAGTTGAGGGTCTTAAAGAAGCAAATGTTGCCCGAGAGACTGACATCTATCTGTCCAATCCAGTTTTGCCTGATGAAATCCTCCAAGGTCAGTTTTTTTTGTCTACAATGACCCACAACGTATTTGGACATTTAAGCCACACTTAAAAAGATGCCTGTCATTGAATTAGATACAATATATCAAACCAATTTGCATCTGCGAACAAATGTCATATTTTGATGATGACTTTTAACCAACTGGTCCCATATTTTATAGTCCCATAGTTAGATACTTTTTGTCTTGATTTTGAACAAAAAATACAATATCTATCCTATCATTTGCGACTTCTTTTGTGAAATGTTTTGCTTCAAATTGCTATATTTCTTTAAATTACATATTTTGATTTATAAAGTAAAGACATTCATACATTTCTAAGTGTGGCTTCAGTGTCCAGATATGTTTGACACATGCGACTCACTACAGAGGCTGTTCCTGGCAGCATCCGCACTGCAGAGCACTTTGTAGGCTTTATGAAGCGCTTCCTCGAGTACCTGAAGGCACGTTTGCGGATCCATCATGTAGTGCAGGAGAGTGCTCCTCAGTTCCTCAAAGACATCTTCGAGAAGGTCTGCATTGACCGCAAACCCCTGAGGTGAGAAAAAGAAACAGTCAGTTTCTTCTGCCTCCCGGTACTGGAAATAGAACTGATGGTCATTATTAAGTAATGAAGCCACATATTCACCCCAGCCTTAATGTATATTTAATCCACTTCCAGATTTTGTGCAGAGAGGCTGCGCTCACTGCTGAGGACGCTGGAGATTGCAGACATCGCTGACTTCTCAGCCATTACCCTGATCTCACACTTTGCCACACTTGTCAGCACTTACAGCAAAGGTAAGAAAGCCTCATCCTGCCACCATGATGGAGCAGTCTTGTTTACCCTTGTTCTGCAACTTTACATGGAAATCCAGTCACTCCAGTTGGAATCCATGTGATCAGAAATTTAGCGTGAGGGCAGAACATTTAGCAGATTTTGCAGCGTTTAGGTTAGTCACAAGGAAACACCGCAGCGACCAACAGAAAGCTGCTCTACTAATGATTTCCTTCAAAAGTGAGTTCTTATGAGTAATCATTCTCTTTTAGGCTTCACCATCATCATTGAACCCTTTGAAGATAAAACGCCAACAATAGCGAATCCTGTTCTTCACTTCAGGTGCATTCGTTCTGCAATTTGTCATTTCTATTAAATGTCTATTCATTTCAGTTTATTAGCATTATCACTAACTTTTCCTTTCTCTGCAGTTGTATGGACCCCTCTATCGCCATAAAGCCAGTGTTTGGGCGTTTTCAGTCAGTTATCATCACATCCGGGGTAAGCTGTGCTCCTCAATCCATATGCCGCTATCTTTGCATGAATATTAGATCCCCACTAATCTCTTCATTATAATCCCACTGTAACACTTATGCCATCTGTGTAAGACACACTTTACTTTCACCTTAAAGTGTGCAGGCAAAGTGTCACTTGTCATCAAACCTCAGTAGCCTACACTTCTACATCATCCGTTATTATCTTCTGAAGTTATTTATTTTAGAAACTTCACTATTCTGGGTTAGCAACTTTTGGATTTAAGATCATTTTTAATTCTCTCTCTGAATTAGACGCTCTCTCCGCTGGACATCTACCCACGCATCCTTGATTTCCGCCCAGTAACTGTGGCTTCCTTCACCATGACACTGGCACGAACCTGCCTGTGCCCTCTTGTAAGTTATGACTATGGCAATGCCACCAAACTGTTAATGCAATTGTGCAAATATTTGCATATTTAATTGAAAGTTTTGAAAGAAGATATACGAGATGGATGTCAAAGACAGCCCCCCTCCCCCCCATATAGGCCAGATATTTTCAGTATTTCTGCTGTAATTATGACAAATTAAATTGATTAACCATAATTAATTTCTTGATTCCAGAAGTTAACCATAGTTTACTTCTTGTATTTGTGTTTTTGACAATTTTATATTATAGTTTAATTGTTTTAATATATTAATAATACCCATTTATTTACTTTAATACTTATAAGTCATCCTCTGCCCCCCTGGTTGAGAACCACTGCATTAAGCTCTATTATCATTTTTTATCTAGACCATTTTGTTTTTCAAATTTTTTCAGATTGTTGGTCGAGGGAATGATCAGGTAGCGATGACCTCCAAGTTTGAGACCAGAGAAGATTTTGGCAAGTTGTTTTGTGAATTTTGTTTGTGAAATTGGCTTTATTTTGGAGTGCTGTTAAAAGAGAACCATTTTATTTACTACATCCCATAGCTGTGATCCGGAACTATGGAAACTTGCTGCTGGAAATGTCCGCCATTGTCCCTGACGGAATTGTGGCATTCTTCACCAGTTACATTTACATGGAAAACATTGTGGCCTCCTGGTATGAACAGGTATAAAGCAACTTGATTCCTTCTCCGGTCATTTAAAGTGCTGTTATTATAATCATAACTAATTAACTTGCTGGATTTGTAGGGAATCCTTGAGAACATCCAAAGGAACAAGCTCATTTTCATAGAGACCCAGGATGCAGCCGAGACTAGCATGGCCCTGGAGAAGTATCAGGAGGTCAATAATCATTGGGTTTTTAATGCTCCCTAATCCTATTTCCCTCAATCGTCTTATGTAATGTTGACTTTATTTTAAGTGTCCTGTAATAATGTAATCACTTTTGTTATCTTTCACTTTCAGGCCTGTGAGAACGGCAGAGGAGCCATTCTGCTCTCCGTGGCAAGAGGGAAAGTGTCCGAAGGGATTGATTTTGGTGGATACTAGTCCCTTGATCAATTTAGCGCTGTTTGTTTTTAATCCGCAAATTCTTTAATAAAATTAAGTTAAACCTTTTGTTGATCAGTTTTTCCTTTTAACCCCCAGTTCATCATTTTGGTCGTGCCGTTATCATGTTTGGAGTGCCGTATGTTTACACTCAGAGCCGAATCCTCAAGGTATGTTGAGCTCCTAGATCATGATTTCTAATACTGTCTGTAACTAATAAAAACCCTGACCGGTTTGCTTGAATCAGGCACGGTTGGAATACCTCAGAGAGCAGTTTCAAATCCGGGAAAATGACTTCCTGACGTTTGATGCGATGCGGCATGCGGCTCAGTGTGTGGGTAGGGTCATCCGAGGCAAAACAGACTATGGCCTGATGATCTTTGCAGATAAAGTAAGTAAACTGGTGGGAAAGTAGCATGCAAACTTTTCTTTGTCGTTTAATTGTGATTTTTCCCTCAGCGTTACGCACGAGCAGATAAGCGAGGAAAGCTGCCCCGCTGGATCCAGGAACACCTCACAGATGGAAGCCTAAATCTGACCATTGATGAGACGGTGCAGTTAGCCAAACACTTTCTGCGACAGATGGCTCAGCCCTTCAGACAGGTAAGGTCAAATCATCGATTCAATGATTGAAACCTGTCATGTTTAGTGGGTTTCATTCAGTAAGTTTGTACTTACATTCTTTCTAAATTTAGAAGCAACTGAAATCACGTGTATGCAAAAAGTGAGAGCGTAACGATGCGTTAGCTGGGATGAGTTTGTGAGGTGCATAATTCTCATAAGAATCTTTGTGTGGCAGGAGGATCAGTTGGGTTTGTCTCTGCTTACCCTGGAACAATTGCAGTCTGAGGATATGCTCCAGAAAATTGCTCAGATTGCACATCAAGCCTGAGGTCTCTTACAGCGGAAAGGAACAAAATTGAGAAAATGTGTATATATGTATTTTTTTAAGTGTTTTCTACAACAATCCCAGAAGCATTAATAAATGCTATTCTTTAACCAGTGTCATTCTGTACTGTTTGAAGTGCAACATGCTGTCTCAGAAGCAGCTGTATAGGGCACAAAAGCACACTAAATCACAACTGTAGATCACCACAGTTAGGGGGAGACTACTGGAAGGGGCATCATTTCTAAAACGTGTGTGTGCACACAGATTTGAACTTATTGTGTGTATGCTAAAATCCACGCCAACATTCATATTTGCCATGTCAGGTTCTAAGAAGACGTATGCGAGAGTCGGAGAACCTCAGGTGTTTGGAAATCGAAGCAATTCTTGCCGCTCGCCATTCTCAAGTAATGGATTTGGATGTTGAATGGTGCTCTTTTATATGTTAATGACATTAATTGGGTGCCGTTTACAAGGCGGAGATCTGAAACCATTCAGCTGCACACAATTTCAAGATAATTTGTGATTTATAAATTTCACATCTGGAAGAGAGGCTTTTTGTGCACTTTTTTGTGCATGCGTTTGTTCCCCGAATCACACGTACACACATTTGAGAAATGATCTTGGATCAAATGTAGGTTGGTTTCTACACAACATTTTATAAATGATGCCCCATCAATTGATTCAGGCCACATCAGCTGTCATTCACCTATTTATCAGACAGTACACATTTTGATTAAGACAGAGGTAGAACAATTTTATTTGGTTCATCAGCAACATTGTGCACATAAATATACTTTCTAAGCTCATATGCGCATATGTAACATTCAACCATGTAGCATGTACAACTGTTTAGATTATGTAACAACTCATTGAATTATAGGTCCAAATGCCTTTACCTCTCCATAACTACTTCCACTAAACTAGATTCAAGTTATATGTAAATTACTCTTGTACCCTGAAGTTCTGCTCTTATAAAATCCTTCCTATAGTGATGAGTGCTAAAACTAAACCAATAGTATAGCATATATCGACTCATATATTTATACATACAATATGTGCTTGAAATTGAAAAATAAAAAGTCCCTTACTTTATAGGCACAAGTACCACAATTTTTTGACATTACCTCAGCAATGCATTTAATTTATTTTGGAATGTAACATGTAGCTTTAATTAGGAATTTTAAGTGCATTTAGAACGGATTTTAAGATTTGTGTGCAATTGAAATTGTTAAATTCCAATACTATAATTTTACTGCATGATGGTGAGAGAACATGGAATGTATTTCACATAATACTACACTATTCTAAATAAACAGAGTTAAGGTGCTGTCACAATAGCAACATTTTGGAGAAATTTCATGGGCAAAAATGTATTGTCTATGACTCTATAGTGTATGATGCATGAACCACAGCTCACACAGAATTACTTTCAAACCAGCCAGAAAGTTGGTCAATGTGACAAAATTCCACGTCCAACTTGAGGAAAATTTCGCACAAAACTCCCCATCATGTGGATTCCTATTGAAATGACTGTATTTTGCCCGCAACATTTTGCCAAGCAACAAAAAAACTGCATCCTGCTGAAGGTTGTGGTAAAATTATAGTAATCATAGGAATGAATATGTATTAATATTAGATGGCATTATTAGGAAAACCTCAATCTGCTCTTAGCTTTGGAATGCAATAAGTTAAAATTCACTGTGACTTTTTATAATGCAACTGACTTTAAAAAACAACAACACAGAGATCAAACTGATTTCAACAAAGTAAAAAAAAGCTGCTTCTTTTTGTAAAGCCAAAGTGTGCTTCCTTTTCCCAGGAGCACTTTGACAGACTTCATTCATTGTCACAATCTATTTCACATATTATTATCAAATACGATCTCTGCAGTTATTACAGACCATTCAGATGTTGACATCTCTTCAAGGTGTCCTGGTGTGTGGCTGAAGGTTAGCTGTCTCCACCCAGAGACGAGCGGCGGGCTAAACTCTGCGTGCTGGAACTCAGACCCCGTGTGTCTGTCAGCCTCTTGGGCTTCTGAAAAGACAAAACTAGGCTTTGATCATCTTAATCAATCTCGATCGAATTCCTGTGAAATTATACCCTTCCATTCATCAATCAAAACTTTGTGGTCACTAATTTTTTTTTTTTAAGAAAATAATTTCATTCAGCAAGGACAGTAAATTGATCAAAAGTGACAGTAAAAATATTTACAAAAGATTTCTATGAATAAATGCTGTTCTTTGAACTTTCTTTCTGAACTTTCTTTTCATCAAAGAACCCTGAAAAACAATTTTCAACATTGATAATAATAATAAATGTTTTTGGAGCACCAAATCAACATTTTGAATGATTTCTGAAGGATCATGTGACACTGGAAGCCTGGATTAAAAAAAAAACTTTTAAATGCATTAGCGCACCTCTCCTAAACAAGATTTGAGATATCATACATGTCCAAACCACAACCGGTGGGAAACCAGTTGAACATTTATGGTTAGGGGTCTGTTCAAATCCCAAACCAAAAGTATGAGAAAACTATATGAGGATTATATGTGAAATATTTTTAAATACTTGAGAAAATTTGAAAGCAAAGACTCTGCACTTACCATAGCAGCCTCTTGATTCTCTTTAAGACCCACATTAAGCACATTGAGAGAATTGGCTCTCTTCATCCTTTTTAAAAATAGAGTAGTAGTTAAAAAAATTCTGCTCTGTTCTACATAAAAAGTGATGAGAACTGAACAAAAAGCAGAATGTCATTAGTTACCCAGCAGCTCGAGGGGTCGCTTCTTGTGTTCCGACACCTTTCAGCTTCCGAACAAGTTTTTCGCTGCTTCGTCTTATGGATTCCCGGAGTTTGGTAAATGATCCGCTGCGCTTTAGACTTCCTAGACCATCCTACAGTACACACACACAGAGGAAAATGTCAAAGAAAAAATGCTATTTCTCCTTATAAAACATATATTTGGATTGGAAACATACCTGTCTAGAGCATCCCTCCTCTGTATGTATCCAAACAGGACGTCCGTCCCCTTTATAGATGTGAAAATATTAATTTACTATTGGACAGGTATGTTTAATAGGCCAAACTACGGTGCGTAGATAATTCTCTGGAGGGAGATATAAAAATTAATTTTACCCTCCACTGAGCCGAACTCCTTCTCATGAGCACGAGTCAGAATCTCTTTATAAAGAGCCTCAGCTTGCCTGTATTTACCCTGCTTGAGGTAGCAGGAGGCCTGAGGAGCACATGAACGGTATGTTATATAACACGCATTATATAATACAGCTATTGTTATTAAATAACTCATTTCCAACCCTCACCAGGTTGTTCTTCGTCTTGGCCACATTGGCATCGTCAGGACCTAGCTGACTCTGGTAAATGTGCAGGGCACGTTCATAGTATTGCTCCACCTCCTGGTATTTGCCCTGATTCTGGCATAGGAGGGCTAAGTTATTCAGCTGCTTGGCTACATCGGGGTGATCCATCCCAAGCACCTGTCAACAGACAAATATAGACAAGATATTTAGACTAGACCAGTGGTTCTCAACCTTTATGACTCCAAGGCCCCCCAATGTTCACAACAATATTTAAAGGCCCCATGACTTTTCCAGTTGTTCTTGATTTACTGGATAAAGATAAAGGATATTTTCAAGATAGGAATCCTGGTTCTTCAAAGACAATTTTTTTTTTTACAAACTTTTCTTTCAAAAAGAAATCTTACTGTCCCTTAACTTTTGAACGGTAGTGTAAGTGGATATGATCTGACAGGTGGGATTACCATTCTTCTATTATGTACCTTTTCTCTGATTTCCAGAGCCCTTTTACATAGTGGCTCCGCCTCTTTGTACTTCCCCCTTTTTCCATACAACACGGCCAGATTATTCAGAGTAGCTGCCACCTATAAACATAAACACAAAAATTCAAGGAAAGGGATAAAATAATTTTTTGACTTCCTAAAGAAATCAAACAGTACATACTGCTGGATGGTCCATGCCTAGCGTCTTCTCACGGATGGCCAATGCATCATTCAGGAGATTGGCAGCTTCCTTGTATTTGTTCTGATCCCTTTAGAGGAACATTTTAATGATTATTATTTAATAAGCTTATAATTTAAATACAACTTAATATTGATTCTGTAAATGATAATTATTTGATGATCCATTTAACTGACCTGTACACTAAAGCCAGGATATTGAGCATGGTAGCAACATCTGGGTGGCTGTGGCCCGAGGATTTCTCCAGGTCCTCCAGAGCTTGCTTGCAGAGTGGCACGGCCACCTCGTAGCGGCCCTGAGAGGCGTACTGGATCACCAGGTTGTGGAGCGTTCGCAGTCGGGCAGGGATCTCATATCCTCCCTGCTGGGCAGCGGCGGCGGCACTACTGTGTGGCCGAGACACTGCAAATACAAGAGCTGCGCTGAGACGCATGTGGACATGCTCCAATAGATCGATCATGAGTTCAAATCCATCTTGTGACATTTCTCTACCCTTATCGAAATAAAAAAGGGCAATCTTTCAGAAGTTTAAATTTAATGTGAGGTTCTACTAAACTGTCCTAACTATGCTTGAAATCAAACACCACACTAAACCTAGCTTACTCTAACCTAACAGCCGACATGGCAAAAACTCTGAAAACAAATGTGTAAAGGAACAGCTGTGGTCTGTGAGGGATGATGTACTGTGTGATTGCTCCTCTTCTTCAGTAGGAAAGAGATCATCAAGGGATTCCTTCCCTGAAGAAGCATCTTTATCCTCCTGTAACAAACAAACAGCACGAACATGTCGTGATATATTTCGGAAAGCCTTTAGACCAGTGGTTCTCAACCATGGTGTCAGGGCCCACAAGGGGGCTTCAGCACACTTCCAAAATCACTTTTCAAATAATACATTATTATTAAAATGATAAAATCAAACTCTAATCTCAATTAAAATGCTAAAAAACAAATAAAAGTAAGATGTAATATACAACCATCTTATTTGTTCTTATTGAAGAACATGCAGTTCTTAAAATAACTTTTCCAGGTCTAGAAATAACACTTATAAAGTTATAAAATACTTACAAAAAATTAATAAAACTTTTTTTAATTTTAACCATTTAAGTAATCTTGAGGCTCCTAGTTGAGATACTGGATTTAGTCTTAATCTGATTTAATCTATTTATTGGGCCATCAAATGTATATGCTTATTATTCTGGTAAAAATAAACATTTTATTTAGACAAGATATTTAAAGGTATATAAATAAGTGCTGTTATGTACACTAGATTTTCAAAAGTTGAAAAATGCAATCATATTTATTTTTTCTTATTGAAGAACATTCAGTTCTTAAAATCTCAAAAATAATCATGGTTAATCAATTTGATATATCAATACTCCTCAGTTTTTGTTAACAAAAAAGTCTGAAAAAAGTAGCTGTCATAATTACAGTAGAAATACAGAAACAATATTTGCCTATATGGAGGTCTTCGTCAAAAAGTTGCGTGTTTCTGTAAATTTGGGTACTTTTATGTCCCAGGGGTTGATTTTTACTAAAACTAATAGATTTCAACTTTTTCTTTTTGTTATAGCAAGGTCAAACTGACTTGTAACCAATGTTTTGTCATACCATGCATTTATTTTTTGCTACTTTTCAAATGCCTTTTTATATGGATATTATTTGTTTTAGCATTGTCCCAAACCCTTGTCCCAGACTTTTGATAAAATATGAAAATCCCTCATGAACATATGAATTACATTACATGTTTAAAAGTATGATAATCCCCCCAACAAGTGAACATAACTATACAAATAAATATAATTTATATCACTTATCACTTACGACTGTCCCACTGCTGTGTGCTTGTTAATTCCCAACATAAATTAAAAAAATATACCTAAGATGAAATATGAGATGTAATGTGTGAATAAAATAAATAAAAATAACGATAAATATTACTTCTGAGAAGAATATTGTTATTATAACTACCAATCAATCTGTAATTATCAAATTATTCAAGAAGTGTGGAAATATTATTTAATTGTGTGTATTTGAGATGCATAAAATACTTAGCAAGACAAAGGAGTCTGCCATTTTATTCTTATTTAAAAAAGTAATTTCCACCAAAGAAAGTGCTATTAAATACAACTTGAGATGTGGTGTAAATTACACTTTACGTTTAATTTGCACTTTAACGTTTGTTTAATTATTATCAGGAAACATGATTGAGCAAACAACAATAGAACCACAAAGCTAGTCTAGAACAAAATGTTTAGCCTAAGAACCTAATATTAACTGTATGAATGTTTTGAAGATGAACCCTTACCAGTGGCGGCTCTTCGTGGTCGTACTTGCGGATGCTGCTCATGAACTGCAGGTGTCTGTTCTGCTCCTCTAAAGTAACCACTTCCTGTTCCCGCTCCTGTAGCTGCAGCTGGGCCCGGGCCAGCTCATCCCTCAGCCACTGGTTCTCCTGGCACAACCTCCGCACTTGAGCACGCAACTTCTGCTTCTCTGCCTCCAAGGAGCCCAGGTGTGCTGACAGCGCCATCATTACCTGGATGAGTGGGAAACAGACAGCTAAGGGTGAGTGGAAATGGTCTTAGTGTGACAGATGAATGAAGACGACTGCGTCGCTCACTTGTGCCTCTCCTAAGCCCAGCTCAATCCTCTCCAGAGACTCTAAAATGATGCTGGTCTTCTCCTGCTCCAGGCTGCCGCTCTCGCTGGACTTCTGGCTCTGGAGCGTGTCCTGCAGGCTGTCCAGAAGCGTGCGGTTCTCTCCACGCAAAGCTTCCAGCCCTGCGATGACCTGCTGGGTGCTGCATATGATTTCCTCCCCTGACAACATGTCTGACCTCAGTACCTGGAGAGGAAAATATGTATTTGGTATTAATGTGCATTTACTGTGAAAATTATTTAAAGGGGGGGAAATTGACAAATAGTTCAAACTTTCTGACATGAGGAAAAGTGACACATTTACACTGCTGTTCAAAAGTTTTTAAAGAAATTAAAAAACTTTTTTTTACTGTATTGTAAATTACTATGATTATTATTATTACTATTCAATTATTTTTTACTGTATTGACAGTGAGTATGAGAGACTTGTTTCAAAAATCTAAAAAAAAACTTCCCAACCCTTAACTTTTGAAGTATCCAAATGGTGTACATGTAAATGATTAATCAACAAAGATCAAAACCCAAGTGTAGCTACTGTATAGACTGAATTGAGTCAGATTTACTGATTAAAAAGCTGTTTGTGTGCCCATCACAACTTTTTACAACTTTCATCAAGTCAGAAGGTCAAAAGAAATACTTTTATAGTGTATTTCCACACCATATTTTATAGTTCAGCACAAAAAGGCTGCTACACTTACTTCGGCTACATAAATGTACACAGACATCACTGTTAATATGTACACTGTAAATAAATCAACACTGCTACGAAATATCAAAGGTGATTTGTCAGCCAGAAAATGGTCTGAAAAATGTGTAGACAAACTCTACACAAGCAACTGCTAAACAAACATATGAGGAGGGTCACAGGTAAAATTACATAAAACACAGTATAGAATATCCGAAACTGACCTTAATTCACAATCTCCTTTGGCAGCAAAGAAAGAAAAAGCTTCATAATAAAAAGGCATGCTCTGATGGGAAAAGAGTTCAAAGTAACTGCACAAACAAAACAGCACTGTATGTGTGATATGTTCAGATGGGCAATGCACATGTTTTTCAGGAAGCACCAGAGAATACACCTAGGCCTATTTTAGGAGCAGAGACCCGTTATAGCCATAAAAGACTGAAGTAAAGTGTAGTGTAGTGAAGCTTCTTTGCCATCCCAACAAGATGAAAACAAGCAGAAGGGTTGCTAGGTAAGAATCAGTTTACATGTAGGAACAAAGATCCCTCTGGGGAGGTAAAGGCCTGAGATAATGTTTACGCCAGACCGATGAGGTCATCATACACAGGATACATGGTTTTAATGGTAATTAATTGAGAAAATAACAAAACGATGATAAATGATAAATTAGGTTTAAAGGGTGGAGTGGACTAACAGCAAACTTGTTATTTCTTACTTGTGTCAACAGCTGTTGCTGTTGAAAAAGCTCTTCAGTTCTGATTTGTTTGAATGACACCCTGATTTAATGATGCAGTTCAACACTTAAATGATTCCCCTCCAAAACATGTGTCATTATTGTGTCATGACTCATGACATTTCAAACTGTGGAGCACAAAAAGAAAGAATTTTGAACATTGTGCTGGTCACTCTTTCTCATGCAATTATTATTGCAAGGTTTCAAGACTCCAAAAGGATGCAAGACCATCATAAGTGTCGTAAAGTTTGTTCATATAGTGTGCTATATTCCAAGTCATCTAATTCAGAATAACAGCGAATAACAAACTAAATTTCAGTCTGTTTGTTATAAAAGCTATTGTATGGCTTCAAGGGACATAACAAGTGACATATTTTGTCATTTTAGAGGTTGACAAACCCAATTATTGTTTACTTTAGTGATAAGAATGGCTAAAATATCATGGAAGAAAGAACAGCATACCAGTTTGGATTGACAGGAGGTTGGGCAAATAATGACAAAAATGTAATCTATTGGATTTGACTTTTGAATACTACAGTATTACTATTTTAAATAGCCTATATACATTTTATAATTATATATAAGATATATATGTACCCTAGTATATATAACCTAAAATAAATTAACTGAAATAATATATCCTTATAATAAACACGTTATAATACGATGGGTAACGTTAGACCCTTTAAAAAGTGATTTTTAGATATGATAATTGCAGTCGACTTGATATGACTAGTGATGACTTGCAGTCGATAAACTTGTCGACTTTTACCATATAGTAGTAGGACCTATCGAAGGTTAATTCAGGTAAACAGACACTGAAAATGAAACGAAAGTGTAACAGTCTATTAAACCGCACAGTAAAGCTGTTTATTTTCCCAGCTCATTAAAAGAGACTATCGGTCAGTGAGCGTCAAGTCAACAGCTGATATTTATTTACCTGCAGTAGGCTAACTCGGACAATTGTGTCTGCGACGCGTCCCAAATTTACAGCCAGACAATTCCGACTACAATATTCCACATCACATCTTTATTTCCTTGATGTCGTGGCGATAAATGAGTACAACCTCCGTCGCGGTCATTCATTTGTTGCGTCGCAGACAGGCTGAATTAACAGCGCTTACCTGATCCGTCAGTTCACGCCATGTACGGCGGCTGCGCGTGACCACACAGAGCGAGGCCACCTATCTGTGACAGCTCTGAACTGCGTCTGACTGAGCAGCAGCATCATATTTTATTTAAATCTCGTTCTATTATATTTTTGCTATCAGTAATGTATAGCCTATTCATATTTTGTGTTACATTTCGGGGTTTTTTTTTGTATTGTGTACTGTGAACCACATCTGCCAGTTTTAGTCAGTGTATGTAAATATTTCAGTCATGATTCCAAAGCCTCACATTGCAAGTAATGTTTAATTAGATCGATTTGATTGTTTTGTTAATGACAGCATTAGTGAGGCAGCCCACTGATGAAAACTACAAAATATAAAAACTAAACAGAAACTTTTGGTAGGCTATAATAATGAGAAATATTGATGATGACAAGCCGTCTAGGTAGAGTTGCTTTCTCCCTCAATGCTTGCCAACAAAAACATAAAACAATGTTTACAAAGTAAATGTCTGTGTAAATCTATTTGTTACATCACACAGTCACAATTCAGTCTAAACAGACTGGACATGCATAGGGAGGAGTCTTTCTGTGACGCCACATTGGCATAGTTTTTCAATAAAGCCGCTTAGGGTGAGTTGGGGAAGGGTGGGGGTGTTGTCTGTGTGTGTAAAATAAGCAGCATTAGCCTCGGACCCATCAGACGGGCTTAACTTAATGATAGGAACCGTACAGATCAGGATGCATATTGGAAACGTGTTGAGTTTAACATACAAACTTATTAAAATAAGACTGTGCAGAGTTGAGAGTGAGGAAAGGGAGGGATCAACTCATTCAGAATGCAAAAGACAAAGAAAAAAAGCTGATACTCTTACTAGCACACTTTGCTGCATGGAAGTGAGTAAAGCCAGCATGTCATTTGGTAAAAAATTAGTCGAGGGGTATAAAGAGGAAGGAGCGTGATGGCAATGGAGCAACTGTGGGCAGATATGAGACTGGAGTGATTAATGGTTCAGCTGCTAGAGGGGCTGGGGGCAAATCTACTCCCAATAAGGGCAGATTGGCTGGGCCAGTCCAGTGCAATGTTCTCAAACGGGGAGAGAGCTAATCTATATCTCTAAATGTGATGAGGCCAAAGTCAATAGAACCACTAAAAAAACCATTTTTTATCTCTCCGCTCACTCTGTTGTGTTAGCTCAAAAACACTTTTATGTGTCGTGACAGACAGTGTCTGAAATTGTCAGTAAAATGCAAATTCAAGAAATATAACAAATTCAGCAATGCCTTTCCAAATATTATTCCCCAACAACATAAATATGGCATATTATTGGGGAAAAAATAACCAATGAATTTTCTCTGAAAACATTTTGTGTGTAATGGCCATCTACTCATATCTTATGGCTGCAAAAACAGCTTTATACAATATAGAATATTATTATATATTCACATGTGTAATATATACAATTATTAATAATAATGTATAATATTATTGTCAGGATATAGACAGACAGACACAGGAAAGAGAGTGTTAGAACTTGAGAACACAATGGTAAGTTTATTTATAAAGTGCTGAGAACACTGATGATGCAACACACTGATGATGGCTTAGGCTGAAACGCGTCTGTGTGGACATGGTATTAATAAATATACGAGATATACCTAGAGAGTGCGGTTTTTCATCTTTATTTAAGTTTATTTTATAAAGGCATCAGGATCACGGCAATGCAAGTGAGGAGTGACTTGATGGTAGAACAGAGGATTGAAAGACTGAATGATACAGTAACTGTGATTTTCTTAGATAATTTGCACAGACATACACAAGGTAGCAGACGAGGCGAGGATCACGGAGAAGAATACGTTGAGATTGACGTTGGAGATGGTGGAATCACAGCTATGTTTCACAACGTAACGAAGAGATAGTCTGTTTCTCTAGTTGAGGCCAGACAGAAGCTGTGTGTGTGTGAGTGTGTGCTTTATAGTGGGTTTGATTGGCATACTGATGAGGGACAGGCAGTGGCGGCTCCAGACAATTTTGATTGGGGGGGCAATTGGGGGTCCTGGTTATTTCAAGGGGGGTCTCATGAAAACCAACAAAAAATACAGTGGACACGGCTAATAACTGCATATTGCTGCTACTTAACAACAAAAACAACACAGCATATCAACTACTTTGTTTTTAATTAATTAATCAATTGCAGTTTGCAAACAATATGCTCGAACTTTAATTGCCATAGCCACACCCATGACAGAAAACATATTTACAAAATAGTATCCTCCTCATCCTCCAATTCCTCGGTGCCCTCTGTTTCAGTCTTTACTAAGAAATCCTATGAAAAATTATTTACAAAATCTTCTGCAGGACAGTTCAATTCTTTACAATAATATAATATATTATGAAAGAAAATTAAGCTGTTACACTGACATGGTTTAGGAAAACCATAAAGTGTTTTTGTACAGTCAATTAATTGTACAGGCAACATTAAACCATCAAAGTTAAATGATTGTTTATAGCTTATGAATTTCCTAGCCTATATTTTCTTTAGCAGCTGGTTTCAAACTTTTTAATGGCAATGAGCCCTAAACAATACCCTTGTGAGATTCTTTATTTAGGCTTATAATATAATAAAATATAGGCCTAATATAATATAAAAAAATGAATTGGAAGTATTTGAAGTGATATAATATATCAGTTTAAATGCTTCAATTTGTTTTCATATTATATTATTATAATATGAAAACAAAACTGAAGCATTTACTTTAAATAGCTAGATCTAATAGCTAAATATTTGAATATGTGAACTCTTTTATAGTAGCCTAATCTAACCATGCCTGAAACTATTTAAATCTATGTAAACTAATGATGTATTTTCATTAGTTTCATTAGGCATCAGAAGTGCACGACCGCGCACGCGCGCAGCTTAGAGGGAACGTGATTCTTATGTTTATATATTTTGTATGTCGAATAAATTATTAATTATTATTGTTCTGCGTAGTTTGAAGATAAACATTTTTAAATATTTATCCCGGATATATATTTTTTAATCAGGAAGGGGGTGGGGGGGGTCAAATGGGGGGTCAAATCATTTTTTGGGAGGGTCTTGAGACCCCCCAAGACCCCCCCTGGCGCCGCCGCTGGGGACAGGTGCAGGTGATTAGCACTTGGAAATGTGCAGGGGAAATGTGACAGGAAAAACGTGACATTTATATTATTATTATTTATTATTTAATATTTAATATTATACATTAATAAATTATAATATTAATAATAATATACAATATAATATATTCACAGTTTTTGTACTGCTCAACTGCAAGACACCTGCAAAATAGTTGATATATAGTCAACTTGAGTACTCGACTGGATGGGTCTGGCCTGGCGAAGTTGTTGTGGCCTCCGTCGAAAGACCGAAATACAGGCCGATTGATTGACTGATTGATTGAGTAGCCTACTCGAGACAAATATGAAAAAAAAAACATTATTTTTAAATAAGAACTGTCGGAGTGCAACAGTATTGAAACAGGGAAAATATCTACATATAAATAAATATAATTGATTATTTATAATTCTTTATAATTAATTATAATATAATGATAATGAATACATATATACAAATTGGCTGATATTGCAATGAAAAATTAACATTAAAAAATTAATACAATTTATTTTGCAATAAAAATATAAATTAATGTGACTAATAGTACAGTTTCTTTTAATTTTACCAATAGTCAGTCATGAGGACACAAATTGTGCAGATGTTTCCTAAGAATGAGGCGCTATGTATTTGTTTTAGAATGAGATGTTTCCATTGAGTGAAGCTTTTGTCAACAGGTTATGGAGAGCAGTGTTAAGCATAGAGAATGCAATGAAGATGTCTGCGTGAAGCCCATCCACACCTCAGGTGATGCACACAGCACAGCTGTTAATTCTGCTGAAAGTCAGTGCTTTCAATGAGGAGTTCTGTAACAGTTCATGTACAGGTACAAGTCGATGGGTATCTATGGGTAAGTTTATGGATTGATTGTATGTGGGAGATGTAATGCTATACAGAGCTAAAATGTCAGTACGTGAATCAAATGCTCAATGACCTTTTCACTGACAGTAAAAGCAAAGCGAGAACATATCTGGCACATTAGCGCTTAACCATGTGACTCGATGCTATCCAGCAATGTTTATTTTCAAAAAGAGTTACAGACCCGTATTGCTGTACTAGAAAAACATAACTTGTGGGACATCAAACATGCATTTCACATGCATAAATAAATTTTGTTTACGGTCACTCTAAATTCTGGGGGCAGAGGTCAATGGACAGGCAGAGGGAGGGACGGACGAACGAACGAAGGGACTCATAACTGAGTCAGTGCAATTCAATATGGCGAGATGGCATGAGCAAAGAGAAAACCTTGCAACCTAGCACTAAACATAGTGCCTGTAAGCCAGTTGACCAACTCTGATTTCAACGGAAGAGATTGCAGCGGATGTGCATGTAGGTCCACAAAAAACTCTCACCTAAACTGCCAGTAAAAGCAAAGCAAGAACATATCTGGCACCTTTGTGCTAAACCATGTGACCATGTGATCACTGCTGCACTAGAAAAACACACCACATGTGGAGCATCATAGTTGCATTATGTGCATAAATGCATTTTGATTACGATTACGATTACATTGAGATAAGGTAAGATAAACATAAATTAAAGGTGGGGTATGTGATTTGCAAAAATTTGTTAAAATTTTTTAAAAATACACAACTCAAAACGTCCTACCTTCTTTCCTCCAACGCTGGCCCTAAATCGCTCGAGGGGAGTGGGGGGAGGGGGGGGGGGGGGGGGGGGGGGATGGTACGACCGTTTGATTGACGCACTTACTGTCCAATGATTCTAGGTGGTCTTGGAAATGATCGGCTGGAGTTTTTCGAGTCCTGCCCGTTCCACAGATGATTAAATTGCTTAATTTTCATTTCTGTGCTTCTAACTCAGTGGCTGTAAGTGGGTTATGAATAGGATTTCAAGTGATTTTGAAAAAATGGTCAACAAAGAAAATCACATTCCCCACCTTTAAGTTAGTTTGGGGCCAAATTTGAGTTTGTAGTTATTGATACGTGAACTTTTATGATAAACTTATTTTTTGTAATTAAAGAAAAAATTAGTTTTATCTTTTTTATTTCAATAAAGTGGTTAACAGGGTTGAATGGTTGAGATTGCCAAATGCAGTCAACACTACAGACTGTGTAAAAACAGGGTAGAAAACAGCTAAATATTATGCTTTTGGTCATTAAAATTAGTTAATAATTAAAAATGTTTTATGACAATTAATTCAATATAATGTTAATGAATTATATCAAAATGTTGAGATTGTTGCATGATTTTGTTCGTTGGATACAGTCAAGAAAGTCAAGCCCTGAGAGGCAAGACAGGCCAAAATCACCATTTTATAGTACAGACGTGTTTAAAACTAGCTTGCTTAATTTGATGTTAGCTAAAAAAAAAAAAGTCATGGGACACCATTTTTTAGCCTGTTTGTAGAAAGTGAAATATATAAAGGTCTTATCTGCATCAGTCCTGCACCTTGGTCATGGGGTCACGGGACACACGTCCCACCTCTGCTACTTATGTAAGATCAATTGGAATAAACTTGGTGTCTGTTAATACCAGACTGTAGCTCAATTACGTCTCTCATTACATCTGCCCTGGGCCCCAGCAGCTTGTTGCTGTCTGCTAATTCGAATGTTGGGTTGGCGGGGTTAAACTGTTAACTTTTCAAATCTGAAGTGGAGACCAAACAGAATTTGAATATGTATTTCACATGTAAATTTGTTTGAAAGCATGTGCATCGTACAATCCTGAAATACAACAGCTTTGGAATGGAAAGAGCCATCATACACATTCGGCTAAACATATCTCACGGTAATCAGCTGACTGAGTTATATAACAATGTGCAGACATGTATTGACAAGTGCAACAAGCTAAAGTAAAAATTGCAAGGCATTTATTATCAATGAGGTTCATTATCTTTCTGTGGTCATAGATAAAAAAGAACAATTGTTTTCAGAACAATTTCTAAGTTAAGACCAAAGTTAACCAAGCTTGTTAAGTGTGGCTATATTTTTGAGACAGACCTTTCAGAGGTCGTGCCCTACGCATGGGGTCAAAAGAAGGTCCCATTATGAACCTTATGCATACCTTCAGTCCAAATAGCTGTGGAGAACCCTAGGCCTAATGTTTAGAAGGTTCTCTACGTCAAATCACTCTTTTACCCTTCTATAAATGTTGCAAGCACTTCCCTAAAAGTTTGCAACCAAGATGCAGTTTTACAGTGCATGTAGATATGATACTCTGCATGTAGATTTTACAGCCCCCCCGACCCCCTATAATTTCCTAAAAGACATATGCGTATGCTGTTATGAGATAAGGGGGTTTTCTCTGTTCATGGGGACCCCCACACACCCTGTTATGCCCACTCTCTCATGGCTGGTGGTAACGCTGTGACTGTCCTCTCTCTCTGCTAGGCATGCTATGGTGTTGGATGCATGGCTGCTAATTTTGGAGTAGACTGTGAGCTTGAGTTTTTTCCTTTCCCCTTTTAACCCTTCACTTCTCCACCAAATCCAAAGGCCCTCCTGCACTATAGCTGACAAAACTTAATGCTTTTTAAATTGCTAAGATTTGGTCATCAGCAAAATAGACTTTTGACGTAACATTTTGATATTTTTTGTGCTTATTTTCATATTATGTAATCCTGAGGTAAAAACAAGACGTTTAGATCACATCGGTGTCTAGATACAAATAAGATCTGGCAGATAAGCAAGAAGGGGATAGTGGTTAAACTAATTTTGTCACATTGGTACACAGCAGGGGGGCAACTGTGAAACTGGACACTGGATATTAATAGTGTAGGGGGGATGGTTGAGTTTTGTCCTCTTCCATCTACACACTTTCACAAACCCGTCTCTTCACTTATGTTATAGTTTTTTTTTTCCTCCACAGGGTTCCTAAACTTTCTGCCCATCTGTCATATGCTCAGTCATGTGTCCTTAAAGCATTTACCAGGGTGGGAACCACTAATGAACCAATGGATGCACACTGGAGTTTTACTTACACAAAAAAACTCCAGTGTTTTCTGGTTCGTTCCAACAACATCAGGCTGTGGATGTGTCTGTATGCAGCTGCCTTCTGACTTCACTGCAATGAAGTAGAAGTCACTTTACATTAAGTAAATTACAGTTGATAACTTAGGGCAATAATAGCAATATAGACAATATTGAGAAAAAGATAACTTAGAGAGTTTTTACAAAAAGTTGTCTACACATATTCTCTTGAGACTAGTCAATAAGTCATAAAGTTTGTATATTGCATGCAAAGGTTTTAAGTAGTAGAGCTCACTAACTGGACACTGAGAACACTAGTGTGTACAGTACAGACTGTCTTCACCTCAAGGGACACATGATGCCTTCTCTTACGGTCTCTAAGTATATATTACAAGACATGGATGAATACAGGGCCAACTACTATTTTAATGAGAACAATCATTAATGTTGACTTTTTCATAAGTAAACAGTATTTTATAAAAGTGCAAATACCATATAAGGCTATTTTAACTCGTACATTCACAACAACAATGAATATTATGATTCATTTTAGTGGGTTTTGTTAAAATTTTTGTCCTTTTTCACAATTTCCTTCAGAAAACGGATTAAGTACCAAAGACAGTTTTAGGCCTCAACACAACAGTAAGTTATAACTAATCCATTATAATGAATTAAAATGAGTAAATAAAACATCTTTGTGCTTCTGCAGTGCCTTCGAGTTTATTTCATAACACGGGGGAACAGGCCACTGTGAGGGGGTGAGGACAGCTGTCTGCCCGTCTCGGGTGTTGTGATGCAGCTTCTTTCCTTTTAGAACCTGAAACCCCTATCAAGGAGTGCAGCTGTCCAATCAGGTTAAAGCCTGCATGAGCTGAGCAGCCAATGGGCAACAAACATCGAAGTATATAAACCAAGGTCTGACATCTTGCAAAGTTGGGCAACCCCTACATTGGCTTGGTGAACAGGATCTGATCCCAAGGACTGTTACCTTTTCTCCCATACAGGTAAACTAAGTTACGGTTCAGAGATTTTACAAGGGTGGGAATAAGGGGTACTTGATTAAAAATGAAAAACTTCAGAAAAAAAAAAGGACACAATAAATTGGGGCTTTCAGTTTGGTTGATCCAATTTTTTCCCCGTTCAAATTAATCAAATCACATTGGTGTTCCTCATGCACTGGATTCTGGATTCTTGTGAAATTACTATATCTTGATTTTTGGAATGTTAGAAATGTTCACATTTTTGAAGCTGCTTTGCTTTTTGAAGCATAACTAGGTCTGCAGAAAGCTTGTCCTTGCCTGATAAGCTTCAGAGTCATAATGCATTGGAAAGCTACTAAGAGAGAAGTCTGGAGTAGATATGCTGTCTATGGCAGGAATGATCTGTGTGCTTGACACCTGTTGTAATTTAGTGCAAGGTCATGCCATCTGGGGTTCATAGCTGATGCATTTTACTCAAGTCTATTTATAATGCCTCAGACATTTCATTATTTTTGTATGGAACTATATGCAAAATCTGTGAATATGGACAAATAGATCAGGATGATTTATTACTCCTAAACTGTAAGCGTTTTTGATATTTTTAAATTACATTTCACAAAAGCTAAATTGATGTGGACGTAATACCATATGCGGCCAGTGTAAATGCTCCACCCCCATCAGAAACTAGAGAGGTGAATGCTATCTGCTGTGAGTGATGGGAGTGAGTTTGCCAGCCATTCTAAAAATATTACCTGCTGTCTAATGCATATAAGCATGCAAGCTATGCAACAAACACTCCATGTGGAAATATGAGGTGCTGGTTAGAAAAAGCAACATATTTTGTTACTAAGAGATTGAAGTTTACTTGGGGCATGAAATATAGTATACATTAACGGTGTCTACAACTGCTGGCATTTTATTCTGGAAACAAGTGTGGCTTATCCTTAACTAAATGTAAATTGGTAGCTGTTCGTAATTCGCAATATCAATGTCAGCGAGCAGGTTCCCCTTCATTCCTGGGTCCAAAGAGTAAGCTACACCATAGAAGACCTTAGTAGGCCTGGGACAATGTTTCTAGCTGTCTACCTGACAACAGCTCTGTCGGCAAGTGTTGTAGATTCATCCTAGTCTCAAAAGCAAATTGTAGGTGCCAACTTGCCTTACTCTTGTCTTGTGGCAGATCATCATAAAAGTGCAATCATGACTAAGAACTGCCACAACGATTACAAGATGAAATTCCCTCTGGATGAGGAGTACCCTGACCTTTCCCTGCACAACAACCACATGGCCAAGGTCCTGAATAAGGACATCTACACCAAACTCAGGGGCAAGTCAACTCCCAGTGGATTCACCCTGGATGACTGCATCCAGACCGGTGTGGACAACCCTGGTAAGCAGAACATGTTTGAATACATTTCCCCATTGCAGCCGATCTCTCGATACCACAAGCGATGTTTTATTTGTTCTTGAAGATATATAAATCCCTTCCTTTTGTTCCTAACTCAAGGCCACCCCTTCATCATGACTGTCGGCTGTGTGGCTGGTGATGAGGAGTCTTACGAAGTCTTCAAGGAGCTGTTCGACCCCATCATTTCTGACCGTCACGGTGGTTACAAACCCACCGACAAGCACTTGACTGATCTGAACTTTGAGAACCTGAAGGTACTCTAAAGTTCTTTACATGATCATGGCTGTTTTGCTCTTATCATGGCTGATGTTTACCTGTGCACAGGGTGGTGATGACCTTGACCCCAACTACGTTCTGAGCAGCCGTGTGCGTACCGGCCGCAGCATCAAGGGGTTCACCCTGCCTCCCCATAACAGCCGTGGTGAGCGTAGAACTGTGGAAAAGCTGTCCATTGAGGGTGAGTCTCAGTCACGTCATGTACTGACATTTACAAAGAAACATGCCTGCTTTTACTGACGTTCACATTGTTCCGCTCACAGCTCTGAAAAGCCTGGATGGCGAGTTCAAGGGCAAGTACTACCCTCTGAAGGACATGAGTGACAAGGAGCAGGAGCAGCTCATTGCTGACCACTTCCTGTTTGACAAGCCTGTGTCCCCACTGCTGTTGGCTGCCGGCATGGCCCGCGACTGGCCTGACGCAAGAGGCATCTATCACAATGACAACAAGACCTTCCTTGTGTGGGTGAACGAGGAGGATCACCTGCGTGTCATTTCCATGCAGAAGGGCGGCAACATGAAGGAGGTCTTCAAGAGGTTCTGCGTAGGCCTGCAGAAGGTAAATCCCATTATTTACTACCTAATTTTTGGTCATATAAATGCAAAGATAAACAACTGAAGGCCTGACCCCTTGTTGTATATTGCAGATTGAGGATGTCTTCAAGAAGCACAACCACGGTTTCATGTGGAACGAGCATCTTGGTTACGTCCTGACCTGCCCCTCTAACTTGGGTACCGGTCTTCGTGGCGGTGTGCACGTCAAGCTGCCTAAACTCAGCACACATGCCAAATTCGAGGAGATCCTGACCAGACTGCGTCTTCAGAAGCGTGGCACAGGTGGGCTTGAATTCATTAAACGCATAAAATGGCAGTGTTGCACTGAGATTATCCATTTGAGCGACTCTTTGTACCTCTATTTATCCAGGTGGTGTGGACACTGCCTCTGTCGGTGGTGTGTTTGACATCTCCAACGCTGACCGTCTGGGCTCCTCCGAGGTGCAGCAGGTGCAGATGGTAGTCGATGGTGTGAAGCTCATGGTTGAAATGGAAAAGAAACTGGAGAAGGGCGAGTCCATCGATGGCATGATCCCTGCCCAGAAGTAAAATGGCAAAAGTGCTTTTCTTTTTTTATTTGTTCTTTCATGCGGTCATGCCACCTTGACTTTTCCAAGAGACACTCCACCCCGGCTCCCTTTTTCCTACTTTTTTCCTCCTTCCTTTCTTATCTGTCGTCTTCTTTTTCATGCACTTTTCCTTATCTTCCTGTTCCTCCTGTAACATCCTGGGATCAAACCTCCACATAGCTAGAAAACCCTAGCTATGTTGTATTCACCCAAACTTTTTTTTGGTTGTACAAAGTTAATAAACGGCCCCATGTAACAATCAACCTGTTTTAAGTCTCTACATTCTTGGTTTTTACCTCCAGACACAGCTATAAACTTAAAGTATATGTACAGTATGTAATGTATAACACTACTGTGGGAATTCATTCAGAATTCTATCAATATATAATTGAAACTTTTATGAATGCAATCAGCTAAGCTGACCCAACAGACATTAAAGGCACTAAAAGATGAGTAATTTGTGCAGAATAGCACAATAACAATCAACAATAATTCAAGCAAGCATGATTTGTCATTTCTTTGGGTTGTTATGAAGTCAGATCAATGCTTGCTTGAATTATAACATGTCAGTATATTTGAAAATCATACACAACATATTTGAACCTGAAATGTAATAAATGAATAGAAATTGCTGGTACAATGTCTTTCAATTAATTAAAATATTAATTACTATTAATAATTACATTTTTATAGATAACAATACCTTTAATTGTTATATATTCCTAATATTCAAAAATGTAATTATGCAATCCACAGAGTGCATTTGCTACAAAAATCAAACTGTTTAAACCGTGAAACCAACAATAAATCTTTGGAATACAACAAGAGTAGGCCTTCTTTAAAAGATAATTTAGTAGGTTTAACCTTTTTTTTTTTCTTTACACAATATTTGCCACGCAAACAAAAAGATAGAAAGCTACTAAATAAACAGACATACAAATCACTGAATTTCAGACAAATGTTGTATTAATCATTCTTGCATTTTCTCACATTGCACAGCTCTGACATATTCCAATCTTGACGATGAGGACTTACTATATCAAATCAGAGATAAACAAAATCAACAGTCTGTTTGTAGCCATCCAGCAGAGTGCACTTCTGGCAAGATAACAGAGGTTTCTCATCAGCGTAATACACATACAAGAGCAACACAAAGAGCACTGTATCTCTACTTGGCTCAGTGGGGTAAATTGCACCATTTGAAGGGGGAACTGCTTTAAAACAGATGATGTTGCTCACTCAGCCCTAAAGTGCTACGGTGTGACCATGTAATATGACGAATCTAAAAACAAGGAGGCTCAGGAAAGCAGACATCACCTACTCAACCTGCATCACTGGCAAGTTGTTGGCTAAAACAACCACCAAGAAAAGATCATTAAAAAATTTGGAGAAATTGCTATCACTTTCAGCACTTGCATGTCTCCGCATGTTGTCTACGGTTAGAAATGGTGTGGCATTCACATGTGTTTTTTGTGAATATGGTTATTGAAACGAGGATAAAATAAAACATACTCTTCTCACTGGCGCAGCAGAAGAATATATATATATATATAAAAAAAAGAGTTAAATAGCAGCAGTTAAAAAGGAATGACAATGTACAGAGTGAATATGCAACAAACAATCCGTGTTAAAAAATAACATGGCTAAGATACCAGGTAAAATCAGCGGTTAAACAGACCCGGTAAAGGGAGTTCCTTCAGCAGGGCTTTTGTGTAAGCAGGTGCCCAGTTCTCAATGTGTGTGTGCCAGTCTTTGTAGGCTTAGAGGGGGCGGGGGTGTGGGCGGGCTACTTCCACTCATCCCATCTTTCTGTCCCATGCTTTTGTCCCTGCCCTCCACCCCCTGTTGCACTCAGAGTTCGAGTTCTTTGGACACTTTGGTGGCAATGTCCCGAAAGGCAAGCGGTGCCCCCCACAGGCGCTTAAATCGAACACCGCTGGTCTCGGCGGGGCCGTTGGGCAGCTGGCAAACCTCGGCTTCGAAGGCAACGCGGGAGCCAGCGGCTCCGTGGGTGCAGGAGAGGAGGAAGGGCCCGGCCTGGTGGACCTGGCAACCACAGCCCTGCGCCGCCTCCCGCAGAGCCAGAACCACATCGGCCGGGTCCCGCGGGCTCCGCACCCTCACATCCCAGCCACATCGGGGGGTCCGGGGCTCTGCCGCTTTTTGATACCCAGATAGATAGCGACTGTGGAAGGAGGAGGAGGTGAAATGGGAGAGAAAAGGGAGGTGGGTGGTGATGTGTGTGGGCGGATGGGGGGTGGAGGGGGAACAAGAGAGAAATATATTAGAAATCTGTGAGCAAAAATCCTTAAAAAAGTTCTTAAAGACTGATTAACCTGTGTGGTCTGCTAGTTTGTGATATTATTTAACTAAGCTAATTAATTTCAGGGACCAGTAAATAGAAATATAACACTTTACAGTAAGGTTCAATTTGTTAACATTAGGTAGAGCATAACATGACCCTTTTTCTTAATAATCTAGATTATTGTTCATTTGTAATATACACTATTGTTCTTTGTTAATTCAAGTTAGTTCATATTACATTAATTAAAATGTAATTGCAAAAAGTTTAAACTAAACTTTAACTGAAATTATACATCTTGAAATGTTAAAAATGTATTATTATAAGAAGAAATTAACATTAACCTAGATAAATAAATGCTTTAAATGTAATGTAAACATAAAGCATTAACTAATGTTAAATGAACCTTGTGGTAAAGTGTGTTACCAACAAAATAATAAAAAAGTTTGAAATCCTTCTACAATTAAAAAGGGAGGAAATGTTTAGATAAAAGCTAAAACCAGTTACCTTGCAGGAGACACTGGAGTTCTTCAGGATAGTAAAACCACTTTCAAAACCAGTTAAAATCTTATCATTATTTAAATTTAGTGTGATTATCAGCAAAAAGTTGTAGAACATTTTGCAAGGCCTGAAAAAAAATGTGAGTGCCATTCATTTTTAAAGGTGACTAGAAGTAAACTACCGTTCAAAAGTTTGGTGTCTGAGATTTTTTATGCTTTTCAAATAAGTCTTCTTTGCTCACAAGGGTGCATTTAATTGAATAAAAAAATACAGTAAAAACAACAATATTGTGAAATATTTCAATGTGAAAGAATTGTTTTCTATTTGAATATATATTTTAAATGTAATTTTTTTTCTTGTGATGGCAAAGCTGAATTTTCAGCATCCATCTCCAGTCTTCAGTGTCACATGATCCTTCAAATCAGCATATTATATAAATTTCTGGTGCATTTTAACAGTTGTGCTGTTTAATGTTTTTTGTAGAAACCATGATAATTTTTTTTTTCAAGATTATTGGATGAATAGAATGTTCCAACATTATTTTTCTGTACTGTCACTTTTCATCAATTTATTGGGTAAGTTCACCCAAAAATGAAATTTCTGTCATTAATTACTCACTGTTGTTCTAAACCCGTAAGATCGATTGTTCGAAACACAATTTTATAACGCCGGCTAATTATTGGCTGACGCTGTTCACGTGAGCACCACGACGCATACGTGTGATGCTGACGCAGGAGCTGGCCAATAATCACTGGCGTTCTGACGTAGAACCCAGATGCGCTGCACTGTTTACTACGTAAATAGCGCAACAGACTGACATGGAGGAGAAGAGATTGTTGTTTTTTTGCGCACAAAAATTATTCTCGTCGCTTTATAACATTAAGGCTGAACCATGTGACAAATAGTCACATGGACTATTTTAACGATGTCTTTACTACCTTTCTGGGTCTTGAAAGTTGCAACGACATTGCTGCCTATGGCTGGTTCAAAAACCTCTCGGATTTCATCAAAAAAATCTTCATTTGTGTTCTGAAAATGAGGGTAATTAATGACAAGATTGTCATTTTTGGGTGAACTAACCCGTTAATGCATCCTCACTGAATAAAAGTCTTAATTTCTTAAAAAAAAAAAATCCTACTAAACCCAAACCTTTGAACGGGAGAGTAAAAAAACATTCAGGCAAATACAAATATAGAAATAAAATATAATAACATACAAATCAGGCAAAGTATAGAAAAAAGTGTATAGGTAGAGCACTATGTGTATGCTAAAATCAGTACAACCTGTGCAGCCAAACATCACCTGTGTCATGCACTTCATAAGTCTCATACACATGATCTCTCACTGTAAATCTGAACCGAATGTAAACTGCATTCCAAATACATTCAACTTTTGCCAGCATTATATATTGAAATGAGCTGGTCACTATTATCACAGAAAATAAAAAATGTCATTCAAACATCCATGTTTAAAAAAACGAAATGTGACTTTCGAAATGCAATAGCCAACCACTGTCAATGAATATTATATTGTGATTGTGAATATGGAAAAGGTAAAGGGAAGGACAAGTACGTATCTAAGGAAACTCGACATATATCTAAGCTAGATTTGATGCACATCGTACAGTACACACAGTTCTATATAATTAACAAAAAGCAGTCACATTCTGATCAGTCTGATCTGACATGGCACGCAGCACATGCTAGAAATTACCTGTGTTTTTTAGCCTGACTTTTTGTAGCTGTATCTGTGGCTAAGGAGAAGTAACAGAGTTAAAATAGTATGCGAGGACGTTTTAACATTTCTTTTTACCGAGCAAATAACATTTGTTCATTTATCTAGATATTCTTTGTGCTATTATTGTTCAATTTCCTCTACCTATTTTCTGTCTGTCTTCTGTTTGAGTTGCTTGCTTGTTTTCTGAAATGAAGAAAATGGCCCAGCATTTGGAAATGGACAACTTTTATGCTACTTCCTCAGTCAAATATGTGTATAAAAAAGAATATGGAAACACTCACCTTGTGACCGGAGATCTGCTGACTCTCTCAGGTTCGTCTGTGACCCTCAAGAAGAAGACAAAAATGGTTCATGTTAGGAATCAATTAGCCAATAGAGCGGCGGTTATCACAGTTTATTCCGCCCTCCACAAACAACCAATCACAGACGTGCACCGTTACACTGACGTCACCTTTAATCAATCCACAAATATCACTACTGAGAACAAAAGAAACTGACAGCAGTGATGGATTTTATATGGTAGGATTATGTATTTTCTTTTAGAATATATTAATTATGTTTTTGAGACATCGTCACACATTGCTTCATCTCAGTGTAACACAAATTAAAGAAACATTCACAATTGTATCCTTAATAACACCATCTAAAACCAATTTCTTGTGTGTGGTTATTTGCCTTTGAGTTTATTAATCTAATATTCTACATGAGACATTAGTAGTTATTATTAGCTCTAAACAAAGAAAGTGCTAGTTGGCTGATGTCCACATGAGGGCACTACGGTTCAAGACTGCTTTCATGAACACTTGTGAAACTTTCAATTCACATAATGTAGCAAATGAGATGGCCAGTGTATTCCCTCTTAAAGGGACAGTACACAGCCATCTTCCTCAACCATTACAGTGAAAATGGAGGGCTCTCTGTTGGGTGTGAATAAACCATATCTGGACAGAAAAAAATATCATGTGATAAGCAGGGGAGGCAAATGAGCTTGGCCAACGGTGATTGGGATTTGACATGAGAGGATAAAAGTTACATAACTTATCTGGGTCTAAAGTGGAGAGAGGAAGCCCTTGCTTGGCTCTGCCTGATCTGAAATTAGGCTTTTGTGATAGAAGAGTCCAGATGAAATTGTTTTACAAAGCATTTTTAATTCCGTTAAGAATCACGAGAAATCTAATAAGGGCACAGTGTTCTTCAGGCCAAGCTAAATGCCATTCCTGTGAATAAGTAAAAGGTGAGAGAAATGCATGAATGAGTGCATGAAAAAAGTGATACATGGATGGAGCTATGGTGTAAAAGACCTCTTGAGCATCAAACAAAGCAAGCACATAGCAAATATTAAAACATATCCGCAAAAAATGCAGTTTTACAAAATGCATTGATAATAATAATCAAAATAGTGTTGGTTCACCCAAAAAAATTCTGTCAAAACTTAAAACATTTGCTTACCCTAGTGCCATTCCAAACATGTATAATTCTGTTCTTCTCTTCAGAACCAAAATATTTGGCATAATACCCAAATTGGGGCTGTCATGTTGTGTAAATGACAAATAAAGAAACATGAATTTGGCCCATACGATTTGTACACAAGTCTTCCCCCTTTGCTGTTGCTTTAAAAACTTATTTGATTCATACATGTTGTGCCATACCATGCCATATTTAAAATGAATGCGATTTAAGAGCCACAGCAAAAAGGATAATTTTCAGTGAATTAAGTTATCATATGACTTCAGAAGACTTGCAATAGAGTGTAACGGTTCTTTGTAAAAGTTCTTTATTGAAGAGTTAGAAGCCATGAATTAAACCAACCAGCTACAAAGGTAAAATGAGGGAAAGAACTACAATCCCATGAAGCATTGCGAATGACAATCAAATGAAATGATGGATAACTATAAAACTATTGATTAATATATAATTATCTTTGCAGAATCAATGGTACCAGGAATTCTGCTGTTAAACACAATTATTAACAAAATATGTTGAATTAATGTGGATTAATGGATTCAACAAAACCATACACTATCGATTAACAACCCCGAAACTCACATTAGGTCTGTCTTTAAAGGTTTATACGCTCTCAGAAAAAAAGGTACAAAAGCTGTCACTGGCCCGGTATCCTTTCAAAAGGTACACCTTTGTACCCAAAGAGTGCATATTAGTACCTCAAAAAGTACATATTGGTACCAAAATTGTACATCTTAGAACATAAATGGTACATATTGGAACCTATTTAAAGGGTACAGTCCCAGTGATAGCTTTTGTTCCATTTTTCTGAGTGTAAAGTTATCATTCAAACTCAATTCAAATTGCCCTATGGAAAACATCAATCAGATTTTTACTTCCGGAACCTAACTGTGGCAAACAAGGAATATTCTACTTTTCTGCTGCTTTTTGTAGCCCGACAGCTCTCAACATCCCACATCGCACAAAACCATACAGGTTTGGACACAAGGGTGAGTCAATGATGACAGAATTTAAATTTTGAATTATCTCTGAAAGCTCAAAGAGGTGCTCTGACACCCAGCGCCAACACGGGTGCCAAAGAGAGCGGTGAGACTGAGTATTGTGACAGACTGAGAGATGGAACAAGGCCACAAACAGGAAGAAAACTTACTAACTGTTTTTGATCCCTGTGGCAGAGTGCAGCCCGAGACTGACTTGTTTGAGCTCTGGCGCTTAGAGGGGTCAAGATTGACCCTAAGAGTTGATGAGGGGAAGGAAAAAGAGAAAAGGACAGTGTGATAGACAGAAAGAAGGAGGGGAACAGGGAGATCGAGAGAGAAATAAGATTGCAGCAAGGGGAAAAAAAGGCAAAGAAACAAATAAACAAAACAGAAACACTGAGCACCCAACAACAGCCGAGACCAAGAGATAGAGACACGAGGAGGAGCAGGCGCCTGAAACTGTCGGTTAATAACACAGGAGGCTTGAGGAAGAGTTAATGCAGAGAGTACATATGCAAACTTATGCGGAAAAGGGACTTTATCCATTGGATGTCATCCTAGATAGGTGCTTAATCTAATCTAAGAGATGGAAGTGTTGCTCTAATCTAATAAAGAGCTTCTAGTTGCGTATCTCTGCAAAAGTCGTTCGATCTGGCTTTTGGCCCAGACAGGCACATAAACAATTCAACTGAGGATGCTGAAGAGCAAAGCGCCCCATCAGCGTTCCTACTTTCTACTGAACATCTCAATCAGATTACGGACTTCAAACGCTCCCATATCTAACAACATTACCTCCTCATATTCCACAGGAATATGGGCACCAAACCAAATGAAAGATGACTTTGTAAACTAATTGGTACTAGCGGTGGAGCCCATGTTATTTTGATCTTGTGCGGCTAAAGAGCAATTCACATCCAAGGACGATAACTAAAAGTTTTCCTTTGAATTTAATGAGAATAGGTCCACACCACATATACAATGATAACAACAAAGTCATTGTATTATAACAATATCGTTGTATTCGCTCTCAGAATCATTTTTTCAGCCGATGAATAATAAAAACATTGACATTCAATCAGAATCCACCCTGACATTAAGTTTGAGCACTTAAAAAGGTAAACAACATAAATGCAGCACGCTTATAAATGAACAGAACATTATGTGGATTCTAATATACCGGTAGTTACTTATCATTATAGTTGTTTTTAAAGCTATTTGTCTTTGGTGTGGATGCTAAAATAGTTATCGTTATAATTATCATCTGTTGGTGTGGACCCTTAGTTATCGTTCTTGGTGTGAAAACTAATATAGTTATCGCTGTAGTTATCTTTATTATTATCGTCTTTTGGTAAGGAGACTAATATAATTATCTTTATAATTATCTTTATAGTTATCGTCTGGTATTGTGGATACTAATATATTTATCGTTATAGATATGTTTATAGTTATTGTTCTTGGGGTGAATAATAATATTGTTTTTGTTATAGTTATCTTTATCATTTTTGTTCGTTAGTGTCTACGCTATTCTTTATAGTTAATGTTCATGTTACCGTTATGTTTATAGTTAGTCCGTTGGTATAAATACTAATATAGTTATCATTTTAGTTGTTTACAGTTGTTGTTCTTGGTTTGAAAGGTAATATAGTTCTCTTTATAGTTATCGTTTATGTTATCATTACTGTTATGTTTTTAGTTGGTTTATAGCTGGTCCGTTGGTGTGAATACTAATATAGTTATCCTTTTAGTTAGGTTTATAGTTATTGTTCTTGGTGTGAATGCTAATATAGTTATCTTTATATTTATCGTTCTTAGTGTGAAGGAGCCTTAAAAGTCTTCAGATAGAACAATGTAAACTAAAAGTAGAAGATTTGGGAAGAGTAAACTAATGATTTGGAACTTGATTTTATGTGGATCTATTTTTATCTATAATCAACAAATGTTTACTCTCACAAAGTCATTCTGGTTTACAAGATGAAACCGCCGCTCTCCTCTTACCTGCGGGTAAGTTTTGAGGTCAGCTTAGAGAACAAGTTTGTGGTGGCACGGCTACGGGAGTGTGGCAGAGGGCTGGCTTCATGGGAGAGGGTGGGTGAGGTGGGGGGTGCGTGGGTGGGAGGCCGGTGGTCCCTTAGCTGGCCACCGTGGAAGGTGCTGCGGATGGTGGATCCCCTCGTCAGCCGAGAACGTTCTGAAGATGTGGAGCCGGAGGCCCCGGCCCCGGAGATGCTGTGGGTGGATGGGGAGGCTGGAGGTAATCGATGTGACAAGGAGCTGAGGAAAGCGACAAGAAAACATGGATGAAAAGCAAAAAAAAAAAGTTTGCCACATAACCAGCATCGCTTTTGCTCCGGACAAGAATGATATCCATTAAGAACAACCATAGCAGCATGCTAACAACCACCCAGAGCACATGAGCAACAGCATAGCAATGGCTTAGCAAAATGTTAACAACCATTTAATCAATGGCATAATAGTAAAGTTAAACAGATCCCACTCACTTTTTCAGCGGCCTTGGTTCCGAAAGTATTTTTTATTAAAAAAAAAGTTGAAATAATGCAGGCTGATGGCTTCAATAAAAGGATATATCATCCATTAACAACTTTGCATCTCACAGTAGAGTCTTTCTTTAACGGTTTATAAGTTATTGATCAAATTGATCAGATTTTGATCAAATATAAAGATTTTTAAAACACATTAGCAAAATGAGTTTTGCACAGGCAAAGACTTCTCCAGAAAATGCAAAAATCTGGATTTAAATATGGCTGAGGTGCTGTATGTTCATTGTTCCCACTCATTAGCAGTCATAGTGGCTCTAACTGGAGGCTACTTTGGTGGCAGAACTTAATCCATTAGACAAAGTCCAAAACGTGCCACAGTAACAGCTCTATAGCGATGCGATTAGACCGACATCAGACCTCGACACTTGAAGAGGCCACTCTCGTTGGGTTTAGCTGAGCGTAAATGTGAGGCAGGATGCTGCTGAGTCACTGAGGCATGAGCTCTCTTGTGTTCTTATTCCCATCTCAGAAACAGCCACTTAAGGCAAATTAAAACAGAACCCTTAAAGCAGAAGCAGAAAAACGCTTGCACACGACCGCACATCTCAACGCAGAGAAAAGGTTGAGACAAATCACTCTATTTTCTGTTTGTCAAACAAGTCAAAATCCAGGACAAAGGACAGGAAGTCAAACATCAAAGAGAGAAAAGGAGTGCAAGATGAAAAGATAATTAAAGCAATGGAAGAGTGTTCTAGGTGGTTACTAAGGTGTTGCCATACAATTGCGTTGCTATGCAGTTTCTATAGTGTTCTGGGTGTTACCAGGGTGTTGATATGCAGTTGTTAGGTGGTTACCAGGGACTACTTGATTGCTGTTTACAGTCTGATCACAGTAGCACACCTCTCCTTTTGATGAGCAATAGGAATCGTGATGCTTTCCATAGCAACCAGCACTAACGATCTCTCGTTCAGATGGGTTCACTTTGCTGACGTGCATCTCTTGGCATCGGACTGCCTCTGACCCCTCCATCTCGCTCAGTTTTGGCATAGATCTAACAGATCTCACATGCTGCCTCATTCTGCCCACTCGCCTGGGGCCACTTCACTTAACGCTCTAAATAACCCTGAGTTGATGGACCTTACACACACACACACACACACACACAGGATTTCCTATAACAGGGTTTCACATATTAGCTTCCCTTGGTCAGCCACACTGCAGTCATTATTAGCGGTGCTGGGCAGAAAAATTAGCATGATGAAGGGGTTTGAAACAGCATGGCTGAGTGTGTGCATGGGGTCCAAAAAATGTAAGACTGGGATTTAAAATTAAATGTTTATTTTAAACTGTAAAATAAAAAAATATATATTTAAGTATTCTTTTTAAAGTAACTACGGTAATCAAAAAAGCTCATTTGTGACATCAAATATAAAATATTAATATCAATTCCATTCTAATCAAATTGTTATGCTTATAATACCATTTTTAAAGTATAAAAATTATTTCCCAGGTGGTCTCAGATTTCAGACTATGTATTTGTCAATTATGGTGATGGTGTTTTTGCGTGTGTAGACGCATGTACTGTACTGGCTGGGCTCGGGGGAGTTAGGCTTCTTTAGGTCAATCAGTCAAGCAGCCTTGTGACCCAGACAATCCACATGCCTCCTCTCATTCTCTTTAAGTCACATGACACCCAGTCTTTGGACCTCCCCCAAAGAGGGGGAAAAAAGAGAGGAGAGTGAGAGAAGGACAGCTAAGCAGTCACCATCTGCCACTGCTGAAGCATAACAGACCAAATCCATCTCAATAAACAAGCTCACAGGAAAAAATTGTTTCAGCTTTAACATCAATTATAAAACTTCAATACACATAAAAAACAGAGACACATATACAGAGACAGGTTTACCTGTTCTCTTTCCCATTCTGTAGTAAGGTGTGTCTGTCAGTGCTGGTACGGTCTGTGCATACATAAGTGTTCCTACGGGTCATGGCACTGGCAGGGATGTTGTTCTAAAACGTGAAAGAGAAAGCATTGAAAAGCAAAAAAGATGGAAATTAACACAGACATAGTTTATGTCATTAAGGCTATCTAAATATAAATAGAATTTCTGACACAGTTGTCCTCAGAAATTCATGCATTTTGTCCAACGGAACATTTTAGGAACAAGTTGTTTTGCATACTAAGGGAACATCAATTTATGACCTGAGAATGCCGATAATGAATCTGAACATGTGCCATTACATCCCAGGGGAAAAAAAGTTATGCAACATTTTAATGGGCGGCACTTGAATTGTCATCAGGATGATTTATATTTTCTTCTCTATTAAAGGAAATGAGCATCCAAAAATGAAAATTCCGTCATTATTTACTTATGTCTTTCAAAACGCCAGGATTTTCTTTCTTCCTTGGAACACAAAAGGAGTTATTTATAGCAGGTCCAGCTTCCCTTCCCTTCCATAGAATGAAAGTGAATGGTGACCATGGCTGCAAGCAAGGTTGACGGCTTAAATTTCAGTCAGTTCCTCACATAAATCTATCAACTAGCTTCGAAAGACCTGGAATCTAGAACACACGCCCTAAGACAATCAACTAAAAAATATATATATTTCAATTAATATTTCCTGTAACCATATGTGCGTGATTTCCTGTGCTTGATTACCGTTGTTGCGTTGATGTCCTTGCGGCGGTCAGGGATCTCGGCCTTGTTGGGGTTGTTGGCTGTGCTGACCATGGGGCTCGACGGGGGGATGCTACGACTGCCCACCACACTGCAGCTGGCCTTCCGTGAGGGCAGACGCTCCTCTTTTAGATCCCCCTCACCTGTACTGGTGGGGCTGCGCTTGGGGTGGGTTACTGGCACTGATGGCCCACCTGACAAACATATAAACACAATTATAAACATAGTTCATAATAAGAATTATACTATTATTACATAGTTAATTATAATTAAGCTATATCATATAAAAAACTGTAACTGGCAGACCACCCCAGCAATACTATCATGGATCACCTGTGAAAACCTCTGATCTAGGCCATTTATAAATATGAAATTATCCTTGAGAAGTGTAGGGACTCACAGAAGTCACTGTGCCTCCTCTGGCGGTGGTAGGTGGAGGCACTGCGCTGGGGTTTAGTGTGACTGGAGGCAGAGGTGGAGCTGGAGGTGGAGGTGTGTTTGCTGGTGCCATTCGTGATGGGACTGGGCCTCACCCGTGCTAGAGACAAATTGCTGCTTGACCGGGACTCCATGCCATCCTATATGGGAAACATGTGAGATATTACACACTTATAGGATAGCGCACAGGCTGGTCTCGGGTAAGTGGCAATTCCTATCTCACCTCATTCTTGCGACTTAGCAGCAGATAGGTGGCAAATATCTCATTGTACTTCTGTGTGGTCAGGGCATCTTTGATTTCATCACGGGAGTAACCCATCCCTACCATTACATCTGTATGAACAGAGAGAGAAAAAAATTATTTAAGTAAATAAGCAAGTAACCATTTAGCAGACGATTTTAGCCACACTTTGAGAAATCTGGGTTCACGTGTCTTGCTAGCAAGATTTAAAATCACGTTCTGGTTACTACAATGGAAAAAAAACGTTTAATTCTTTAAGTTTTTACTTTTTAATCAGTAATCTGTCTTGTTTCATTTAAAAAATAATAATCATCTTAAAAACAAGATAAATTTTCATTTGAAAAGCAATATTTTTCACAGAATATACACTACAAGGATACATACAATTTTTTAATTGTTATAAAAGATTTCTTAGAATGATTTTTGACACTGAACACTGGAGTAATGGCTGCTAAAATTCAGATTTGCCATCACAGGAATAAATAACTTTTAAAAAAATATATTCAAATAATTTTTCACAATATTACGGTTTTACAGTATTTTTGGTTAAATAAAGCTTTGGTAAGCACAAGAGACTTCTTTCGAAAACATTAGAACATCATACCGACTCTAAATCAATTCGCAAATTATGTAAGAAAAAGAAAAGATATAATATACTACAGTTTAAAACTTTAATCGTATATTATTTATAGAAAAAAAAACGATTTAGCAATGGGGTAAAATAATAAAATGTATCTTGATTTATTACTTAAATCATCAGTATACTGTTTGAAAACCAGATGAATTTACAAGCAAAATTGTGCAAGATCTTGTTTTAAAGGATGTTTATATACTGGTTCCCAAAAGTGTTAATAGTCATTCCTTACCTATACGGCTGGTGTCATTATAATCCTCCACCGGCTCTATATGAGGCTTCAGCTCATCGCTTTCATAGCCGACATTCATCCACTTATCCTTCATGATTTGCTGAAAGGGAAGAACAGAAAATCAAAATAAGACCACAAGATCTATGTAAACTCAATAAGACGTGTTATCAGCTGTGTTGGTCGACTGCGGGTCGCAGTTGCTCCTCCTCACCTCCAGGGTGCAGCGCTTGGTGGGGTTGAGCACAAGAAACCGGCGCAGGATGCCCTCACAGTCGGTAGACATGTAGAATGGCACCCGGTATTTCCCCCTCAACACACGCTCACGCAGCTCCTGAGGGAACAACACAGACTTCTATTCAACACCTAATCTTATTCTGAACCAGTCAGCCACCGAATCGCCCCCACGGCACAGAGAAACAATCACAGCTCACTTGACCTACATTACTTGAGAGCAAAGCATTTTATGAGAGCACTTGCTGCACGTGAGGCGCCTTAGAAAATGTCTCAAAATGTTGCCAAAAAAAAAAAACTGTTTGGAAATGACACAAAAGAGATTTTACATTAAATATTAGCGGTGACTAGACATTATTAAAAAGTTTGTTACAAAAGTAAACAAAAACGTCTTTAAAATTGAAGTTGAAACACACTGTGGCACATATTTAATGTAGTCAATTTATTTTATCCTGAATAATTATCATAGTATCTACCAATCACGTTTTCTACCTAAATATAGACAATATGTGCAGCCCTTAGTGATATTCAACACGCAAATAAATTATTTTATTGAACAAAACTATCATAGTGTTTACAAACACTGAAAATCAATAAATAATGCATAATAACAGGACATTACAGATTTTTATTTATCATAATGGTTGATATTGTATCAAATTGTTTTTGTCGTCATCTAATGCTCACTCAAAGTTAATCTCTTAAATGTTATCTTAAGCAAATCTCAAATTATCCATTTTTATACTGTACATTAATATTGTGTTGTGATGCTTAAATTCACTTGTAGCATTTAAAATGATTTTAGCTTTTAGTGCTTTATTTATTTATTTTACACAGAAAAGTGCAGAATGTTGACATTTATTGATTATCAGCCATACTACAAAAATAATTATTGGCCTATCTATATCAGCGTCAATTTTAATAATGGGGCATTCGTTCCTACCTATCACCGTTTAAAATATTAAAACAAAAATCCAGATAAACATGGTTGTTCCATAGTATTTTTGCCATTTCTTGCCTTTCTTTCTTTCGTTTCATACTTTGTAATTTACCTTGAGGTTCTGTCCATCAAAGGGCAGTGATCCGCTGACCAGCGTATAGAGAATAACCCCCAGACTCCAAATGTCCACCTCTGGCCCGTCATACTTCTTCCCCTGAAAGAGCTCTGGGGCGGCGTAGGGGGGGCTGCCGCAGAAAGTGTCCAGTTTACTGCCCAGCGTAAATTCATTACTGAAGCCAAAGTCAGCAATCTTGATGTTGGAGTCTGCATCAAGCAGGAGGTTTTCCGCCTGAGTGAGGTATAAGATAGGATGGGGTATATGACCATGAGCAGGAATTTAATAGTTTTATGCTTTAGGGGTATTTTAAAAAGGGAGCAAAGTGTGGAGCTGTAAGGCCTTTACTCTTTTATGAGAGCTCCAGAGGTAATAAAAGGATGTATAAGTCATGAGAAAGAAATATAACCTTCAAGTCCCTGTGAACAATATTCTTCTGATGACAGTAATGAACCGCAGACACAATCTGAAAGGGAAACACTGACATTAACATCTCTGTAACAGGAAGTTATACAAAACTGCTAAATTTTTATGAGAATAAACGTTTACAGCATCTTTAACAAATTAGAAAAAGAAAATACAACTTGGTTTTGCTCCTCTCAGATTTGTATTTTATCTAAGGTAAACAAGTTTCAAGATTTATAGATATAGATTCATAGGATCTATTTATGATATTTCTCACCTGCCGGAATTTAGCACGTGCCTCCTTTTCCTTCATTCTCCCATGGGATACGAGGTAGTCGAATACTTCACCTATCACAGAAGAAACATTTGAGTAAAACTAAAACATGATAAAAAATATCGGCCAAAATTATTCTATCCTTCCTAAAATCAACATTATAGTATACAGTATGAAAAATGGAGATTTATTTTGAGATTTGCTAAAGATTGAATTTAACAGTTATTCAATTAATAAATTAATTTAATAATAAATTAAATTAAATCATTAAAACAAATTTAAGTGAGAATTACATATCTTTAATATTGGACGATAATCTATTTGATACAGATATATTGCACATTCATACATAAAACTACATAGAAGTATAATGGAGGTCACTAATATAACTCATTTAGATAAATTATGAACAATCAATTGGGAATTTATAGATTAACGAAGTAAGTTACTTAATACTCAGTGAACGAACACAATGTTTCATTCCGGTCCGGATAATGATTAAGCTTCCACTGAGATGTGAAACGGGGAGGAAATAGAAAAGGCAGATTGCCAATGTGTAGTATAAGCTGTACCGCTGTACATGATTTTCCACGCGCTCGCACTTGCATCAGCCTCATCAGATAGATTAGGAGTGGAAACGTGAGATTCATTAAGAGAGCAGCCGATTCAAGCGCCACGAATAGGATGGGCTAAAGTTAAAATACGCCTGATTTGACTATGAACATCTTTACTAGCAGCTCTAATTGCTGAGCTGTGTGGGCCTGGCTTCTGCGAATGCACATGAAACCTATAGAAGAGCCTGTGCAGCTGATGCGACAGTCGTACACATGCATGTTTGCGTGTGAGCATAACTAAAACTGGAGACGTGATTATTCATGTAAAAACTCAACAACACTTGATGGTACACACAGGAAAAAAAAGAAATAGAGAGGAAGCAAAACTATTATTACATTATTACATTATTAGTATTTTTCCGGATTAACACAATTATGTAGGAAGCATGTGTGTATGTTGAAACAGGGAGGAATCATACCTCCACTGGCGTATTCCATCACAAGGTAGAGCGTCTTTTCTGTCTCAATCACTTCAAAGAGCTGAACTGTAGATGAGAGAAAAAAATCAGATCATATCACTGGGTACAGTCTAAAAAACATGGTAATAAGTGCATTGAGCAACAGAGAATAAGCGCAGGTTGTTGTATGATTGGTTCAAAGAAAACCTAAAAATGTAAATTAAGTGAATAATTTAAATCTCTAAGCTCTCAAATCTCATTTGCACTAGCAAATATTTGACATTAAAAAATATAAACGAACTGAAATAAGTTGAAGTACCAAAATGACTAAAACTGAAATAAAAATAAATTAAAGCTAATAGAAATATTAAAAAAACAAATCGCATAACAAAACTACTAAAACTTCAACAAATTAAAATAAAAACAAAAAATATCAAAATAAAAGCCAATTCAAAATATTAATAAATATTACATACAAGTATAATAATAACATTGCTACAGATACAGATAATATAACTAAAAAACTTCAGAGGAGGGTCAATGTGTTTTGAGAGGCCTCAGGTGTCAATATTTTCCCGTGTGAAGGATAAAATGAAGAAAACTGAATTTTTTTACTCAAAAGCATCTAAAATACTCACCTATGTTTGGGTGGTTGAGGCCCTTCATGATCCGTACCTCTCGAAAGAGCTGAGGAGAGATAAAATAATAAAATAATCATTAAAATCACCTATAAACTTTTGTTTATACAACAGCGAAATATAATTCATAACATATCATTCAAAGATAATTATAATTCATACAATTATCTATAATTAAATCTTAATATAATCTGAAAATGTATATAATTAAGATAATAACGTATATATAATTAATGTGTACTTTACATTACATTTCACCCAAATTATTATGCTGATCATATAATTTGTATTAACCTAGAAACAAATACAAAATAAAAACGTTTTTACTAGTGGTCTCAGACCTTTTTCAGTCATGTTTAGAGGTTGATAAAGTCATCTCTGTCAGACATGATTTCATTGATTATATTATTAAAACATCAGAAGCCACAATAACTCTGCAAAGACCGACGGACGGGTATTCATCAGTTGTGTAAATCCATAAATACCATTTACACCAAAGTCCATGATAAATACAAAACATGGCCCACTCTCTGTGATGCAACCCATTGTGCTGCCAGCGCAGACCAGCCTGTCCTTTCTAACAGCGTTTAAATTGAAAAAAACATCTTATGACCAATTTTTCTCTCTGTTTTCTAAGACATTAGAGCTATGCTGCGGCATGTCTGCCGCTGAGAATCATGGTCTTGAGGTACAAGGTTGAATCGCTGTTATGCACAAAGAGCCCTTCCAAAATTGTAACATTTACTTTTAGTTTTAAAATTGTACGAGGGTAAATAATGACAGTATTTTCATTCTTGTGTGAACTATCCCTTTAAGTTTAAGAAGTCCAACCTAATGGCATGATGAAACGACAAACAAGGTGTGTGAGAACCGTCCATCTGTTGTTTGAAAGCAGAACTTGATTGCTGCAAGAACCTTGTATGACAAAAGGACAGGGGCGGAGAGACAGAGTCAAAGAGAGAAGTGACGGACCAAGAAGAAGCGTGACTGAAAGACAAAGAGTCACGAAGATTATGAGTGTACTTCTGAATATGAGAAACAGAAAGGGAAGGTAAAGGAAAGAGAAGATAATACGTGGAATGTGTCGATGGCTGACAGACACGACACAGTTAGAGCTAATTCTTCCCAAACACACTCAGTCACCCTGGGAGAAAGTCCAAATGAAATAGAGAGAGAGAGAGAGAGAGAGAGAGAGAGAGAGAGAGAGAGAGGCCATGTTTTCATTTGTCCTCACTCACTGCCCTCTGTGTGTCCCATCGGTTAGTTTCCATTTACCATCCGCTTTCAATTCAGGAGCCTGCGCAGCGTCACTTTCCCAGCCCTGGGCCAAAATCATAGGTTGACAAAAAGCATCACAACACAAAGCCGAACAAACTGATACAGAATCAGGGCCAAGTTTACTTTTCAATGCAGTATAAACACAATGATTATGAACACAATGGCTCTGTTCCAAATCCTAGTGTGCTTCCTACAAAGGCATCACATGCCCTCTCAACACAAAGGCAACTTAATTATGCTCATATACTTAGTTTTGGACACATTTTAATTCAAACTCCAAATTCAATTCCAGAACGCACTGTGATGAGCTCTGTGGGGGAAAAAAATTGATGCAAAAGAAAAATGTTGAATTTATGTATGCAATATTTAGCGGAATTAAAACTTTATTTTGCCTCATCATCATCATCATCATTTCTTTATTCAGGACATGCATATAACTAATATTTGTGTGCTTTGTATTTTTATGATATGTTACTCCATTGTAGACCACTCCAAATCAAGCAAGGCAGCTGCCCAAGTAGACCGTAGCCCGTAGGAAACGAGGCAGCTCAGTAGTTTTTGGAAAAGAGCTAATGATTACCAACATTTCTTGATTGCTAGCAGAGCTTGAGATTGATGAAGGCTTTTTTGCTGGCTTATATTCCAAAACGTTTGTATTTCTGTCTCTTCTGAAAGGCCATTTCAAGACAAACGACCTCATACGGCTTTATATTTGGCTGCTTTAAAGAGCAGGAAGGAATTCCAGTGAAGTTCTCTCTAGATTTATACTGTCTGCATGCTGACGGCCCCCCCGAGGAGTTTTGTTTTGGTTCTCGATGCACATACATTTACCTTTGGGCATAATTTGTTCTAACAAAACCGGTACAGGAGCAGGTTTGCCCTTTATACATCAGACACACTCCAGATAACATTATGATCGAATTGCCATGCATTTCGAGAAACATGAGGCCAGTTCGGCAAAGTCAAAGAGATAAAAGATCTAAACATGGTGTCAAAAGCAAGAAGGACTAGTTTTTAGATGCAGCAGTACTAAAGGGTTGACAACATGAATTGGACAGATTATGATCAATTCGATCTTTATATTTTAAGAAGTCAAGCACTTCACTTCACGGTTCTGGTGGGACACACCAACAGTAGGCATCTTTTTGAGGTCACTAATCTGTTTGTTTTACGCATGTGCGGCTGGCACACACAAACACAGATGCTCTCAAATGCGAATTGAACTGATCGAGGCAGACAGGTTACATAATGACCCCACTAATGCGAAAGACTGAGCCAGCAGCACAATCACTGTAAACAGAAAGGAAATCGAATCCACTTTTTCAACTCAACAAAACAGAGCTGTTACATCACTAGTATGCACAGGTTATTTGTCTCGAATCAACTCCAGTGTGCCTCTGTTTTCACAAGTGCATTAAAAGTTCAATACATCCCATGAACCAGCTGATCAGAACTGTAAAAATTCAGATATGTGTTTTGTTTTATAGTAAAAATATCAACATCAAGGTCAAATAACTGTTTTCAATTGCATGCATTGGTGAATCGATCACAATAAGACCAGAAACAGTTAATAAAAAAGGGACAATTTTAATTATCACTATGTGTTGATTTGCCACTCAAGAAACATTATTATTATAAACAGATGTGCTTCTTAATATTTGTGGAATCCATGACATTTTTTTCAGGATTCTTTGATGAATAAAAAGTTCAAAAGTACAGCATTTATTTAAAATACAAATATTTTAACAATGTAAAAGTCTTTAAAGGGTTAGTTCACCCAAAAATGAAAATTAAGTCATTAATTACTCACCCCCATGCTGTACCAACCCCGTAAGACCTTCGTTCGTCTTCGGAACACAAATGAAGATATTTTTGATTAAATGTGACAGCTGGATCACTCCTCCATAGGCTCCCTAAGGGAATGAATCCTGACGTCCCAGAAAGTCAATGAAGAAAATGTTTAAATATTCCATGTCGCAACAGTGGCTCAACTATAAGTTTATCAAGCGACGAGAATACTTTTTGTGCGAAAAAACAAACAAAAATAACGACTTTATTCGACTATTCCTTTTCTTCCTTGTAGGCCTGAAACGAGACTTCAAGAGATTTCCACGACGCGCACACGCGAGGACTTAACTGAAGTAGTTGAAGGAGATCGCAATTCTCGCGCATGCGTCGTGGAAATCTCCTGAAGTCTCGTTTCAGGCCTACAAGGAAGAAAAGGAATAGTTGAATAAAGTCGTTATTTTTGTTTGTTTTTTCACACAAAAAGTATTCTCGTGGGAGCCTATGTAGCAGTGATCCAGCTGTCACATTTAATCATAATTATCTTCATTTGTGTTCCGAAGACGAACCAAGGTCTTACGGGGTTGGTACAGCATGGGGGTGAGTAATTAATGACTTAATTTTCATTTTTGGGTGAACTAACCCTTTAATGTGATTTTTGGTCAATTTAATGCATCCTTACTGAATAATAGTATTTATTTCGTAAAAAATAAAAAGATAAAAAATAATAATAATATATATATATATATATAATTTTTTTTTTTTTTTTTTACGAAATAAATACTATATATATATTGACCCCAAACCATGTTGATATTGTTCTACAGATGTTTAACACTTTTTTTTTAGATTTCTTTCTGTAAAAAAAGACAAAGATACACATTAAGAATGTGCTTTTTTGCAACGTGCACAGGTAACTGTATTTTCAATTTGGAATGTGAAAGTGTATTTCTTTTGCTTTTATGAGCAGTCATACAAGCTGAATGATCACATGACATCAGGGGTATCCTGAGACATCAAACGTCACCCGGCTCACACATACACGAACGTCCCCTTGATAGCGGCTCTAATTGAATTGCACATCAGCTGTTCACCTGAGCCCGAAAGATAACCATCAGATAATCCAGCCCCTCCCTCACTCTCTTTCCTCATGCATCTCTCCTGCTTTTCCTCAAAGATAGGACTTCCTGGTTCATTTCCTAGGCTTTGGCCTAACGTGACCGTTGCTATGGTGAGCTGGTATTTAAGCAGGGATTTATCTCACCCCCTAAGTCAGGCAACACTCCCTCAGCACCTGATGGAAAACCTGCCTCTGCCTGCACATTACTGCTCTATTTCTACCCTTCTCTCCTGTTTCTACTGTCTATTTTTCAAGTTGCTGACTTCCAGACAGCAGTAATCGAACCCTGACTTGATCTCCCTTTTTTCTTCTTTTAGAGAGATGAATTTGCCTTTCTCGGTTTCCCTCTGGATGGAATTGAGGGTGAACAAGGTCATGTTGGTGGTGCTGGACGCAAACATTTGTCGAGCCCAGATCGTTGTTTGCGCAGGACCACCTCACCTTGATCCCACTGCAGGCTTCCCACCAGTTAATCCAAGCCTTGTGCTGGGAGCCTGATTGAGCAGCATTTACAGATGCAAAGAGCGAACACCATAACTGTACATTCAGTTATCATGCTTATAAAGAAATGCACAGGCAAAAATAATCAAAATATACATGGGAGGGTTTACATGTATAATTCATGCCGAAAATACAGAAAAATGTAAGAGATCAAGTCCAAACATTTAGGCCTGGTTTCACAGACAGGGCTTAAATTAAGCCAGGATTAGGCCTTCGTTCAATTAGGACCTTTTTTTAATGTGCCTTAGAAAAAAACATTACTGGTGTGCATCATGAGACAAAACAATGGCTACAATAACAACATTGACTGTGAGATACAAAGTCACATTGTGAGGTATAAAAATATAATGATAAAAAATTTAATGAAAAATGTTAAATATGGTTACACAGCCAATCAGAAGGTTTAGAGTCTGCATGAAATTCAAGTTGCAAGTTTGTAACAGCCATTTTACTTGAAAAAACGTCACAATGAAGGCGATCAAACAAGAACAAAATAGAACAGGATGAGATTTTATCCCTTGGTAGCAATATTATGGAGGCAGATCTGATGTGGTGAAGGATTTTGGTTGAGCAACACTTCAGAAGTAAACCAAGCAACTGAAACCAAGGCTCTGGTTGCTTGTCATGTACAAAAACACAGATTTACATGGAAGAGATATCTTTAATTGCATCACATCTGGTGTTAAGACAAAATGTGACACTTTACACCGAGGCAAACCTTCAGTATTAGGCATATTTCTTCAGTCGTCATATCAGTGAAAGTGTCTGATAACCCAAGTTTGCCCTTATCAAGTTCATCAGTCAGATATAAGCACATAACAGCCGTCCACATCCCACTGGGAATCCTTTTTCATGTACGTCTGGTTCTGTCTAGGCCGTTCTCTTTCCACACCATCTCCAACTGCTACACAGAGAGGGGGTGAAATATGCAAATGGGAGACTTGACATTTTTGCATGTCTGAGCAAGTGAACAAAAACGCCCACGGCCTCACGCAACACTTCTGACATCAAATAATACCTATAACAATGATTATTAGCATGTGAATTATCTTTTGCCTCCGATCACTGTTGCGCAATTCTACAATTAAAGGGATAATTTACCCCAAAAATTGTATTCTGTCATCATTATTTTCTCATTCTCATGTCGTTCAAACCTGTATGACTTTATTTCTTATGTGGAACATAAGATACTTAGAACATTAGGGCCCAGAAAATATTGTTACTACCAGGTTTGGAACAGTGTTATTATATAATATAAAAAACTTCAACTTATTTTATTTCAGCTAGTTGCCAAAGCAACATTTCTCATTTTCGTTTAGTTTAACTTAAAGGTGCAGTGTGTGATTTTTAGCGACATCTAGCGGTTCGGTTGCGAGTTTGCACTAAGGGCTCAGCCCACTGCTCACCCCTCCCTTTCGAAGAAGCTACGGTGGCTAAAACGGGACAAAGATATCGTCGTCTGAGACAGCAGAGAATAGCCAGAGTAAGCCAAGAGTGTGTAACATTGTCACTGTTTCTGTACCACAGTCCATTATAAACCACATCATGGATAATGTTTACAAAGCCATAGTCAGGTGAGGATCAAGGGTCTTAATACATAATATAATAATAATAATAGTAATCAGCTGATTGTCTAAACCCATAATACAGCGAGGGAGAAGAACCACATTAAACTATGCAACTATATATTTTTTCTAACAGGGTAGTAAAAGTTTAGCTGGCTAATATGAGCTGTTACTGTGGCTGAACTGGTTAAAGCGTAAGCCTTGTTTATACTCGACGCGTCCGCAAGAGCCCAAAGGTGCGCGCGGCAAAAATGACATGATTGTAACAGCGCGTGCGCCTCCGCATCCCCTAGACACCATTTACAACACACAATAGGCTTTTTTTCTCTGATTTTGAAAACTCTTCGCGATCGACTTAAAATGCTTCCAAGATCGACGGGTTGGTGATTCCTGTAACGTAACTGTTTTATGGTCAATGACAAGAGTATTAATCCGCTGTCTCACGAACGTAACCAGCACATTTATCCCCACATAACAAAGCCATAACACAGCGAGGGAGAAGAACTAAGTTACATGAAACAATCCAACTACATATTTTACACCACTGACAAGGGAAAAGTCACTACTCACGGTGCCTATGGCTAGCTTCTAGGTTTCTGCGGCTAGTGACGAAACGCGCTCTGTAACCCTGTTTGTTCGCGTTCGGCTACGGTAGAAACATGACGTCACAATATGAGAGTGCCGAAGTTACGACGTCACTCTGTAGGCCAAAACGCGGAAGTGAGTTAGCATTTTAGCACTCCCGGTTCCCTCGCTCTAAAGTCTATGGGATTTTTGAATGGGTTTTTGCTAAATCGCCTGAAATAAGGTCTGTGGTGAACAAAGCCTCTAAATATTTTCACGTTTTGATCTATGACATAGAACACACAGTTATAACCTGCTTGTGGTTTTTTAAACTTTATTGTGTCTGCTTGTGTTTTTTAAAAACTTTATATAGGCTTCAAAATGTATAAATTTTGGATTAATTTGTAAAGATTATCTTGATAGACAAAACATGTAAGGGTCACAACTCTTTGTTAAACACAGATCTTATTGTAGTAAGGGGGGCGTGGTTTAGCAAGGTCTGTAGCAGGAGAGTGGGGGCGGAGCCGAGCGGTGAGTAAGTGGGTCAAGTGCAAAATGACGAACACCTGTTTCTGATTGCAGTGATTGGGATGGGGAGACCGGATAAAAGCTGGCTGGTGCGTGAGAATGAGAGAGAGAGAAGGACTGAGAGCTTGTGTACACCAGGAACTGAGTCTCTACCACTGAAAGGATTTCTGTTGTTTATGCTATAGTATTGCTATGGTGAAGGCGCTCGTGCGCAACTGTTTTCTTTACTTTGAATATTTAATAAAGTACACGACTCTCAGTCACACCGACCCCTTGTCTTCTTCCATCACCAACATCCTGAACCATCAACTTTGCTACACTGGTGCCGAAACCCGGGTTCTATGGAACTCAGGGCCCAGCAAGAGGACCGCGAGCTGTTCCGGAGCTGGATGGACCGGGAGGTTCAGACCATTCCATCAACGCCAGCTTCTGCCTCGGCCGTAACCATTCCATTGCAGAAAATGGGTCCTCAGGACAACCCGGAGGCCTTCCTCGACTTGTTTGAGAAATCGGCCGAGGCTGGGGGCTGGCTGCCCTCGGACTGGCCAGTGCGGTTGATCCCCCTGTTATCAGGAGAAGCACAGATCGCCGCACAACAGCTGCCAGTCCAGAACCTCCTGGTTTACAAAGACCTGAAACGCGCCATCCTGCAGCGGGTCGGCCGGACCCCTGAGCAAAGCAGACAGCGGTTCCGGACTTTGGAACTCGGGGAGTCTGGCCGACTCTTCGTCTTCGCGCAGCAGCTCCGGGACGCGTGCCTCAAGTGGCTGATGGCCGAGGATCGCGACGTCGAGGGAGTGATAGACCAGGTGGTACTGGAGCAGTTTGTGGCGAGGCTGCCGAGAAAGACGGCGCAGTGGGTCCAGTGCCACCGCCCGACGTCGCTGAACCAGGCCATCCAATTGGCGGAGGACCAGCTGGTGGCGTGCCCAGGGGTCGGTGAACCTCTACCATCGGCTTCTCTCTCTGTTTCTCTTTCCCCCTCTTCTCCCTCCTCTCTTCCTGTCCCTGTCCCTAGGTCCAGAGGGGTGCCTCCACCCAGACCGGCGCCACGATGGAGGTCCGGGACCGGGCCTGAGCCGGCATCTGGGCCAAGGGCACCGCCTCGAAAGTTTGCAGCCGCGGGCAGCGGCACATCACTCCCTGCACCCACGTTCTCCCCACGCCAGTCTCTTTACCCGCTTCCCGCCATTGGGGCGGCGGGAAGGTCTGGGCCGGCCAGTTGACGTTGCGGGGACCCTGGGCATTTTATCGACCAGCGACACACCGCAGGCTGCCCCCGTCAGGGCGGATTATACCAAATACCTGTGAGTATAAAGGGGGGTACGTATCAGGCTTTGGTGGATTCAGGTTGTAACCAAACCTCTATTCATCAAAGTCTGATGCAATCCGAGACATTGGATAAGAGCCGCGCGGTTAAGGTGAGGTGTGTGCACGGCGAGGTGGTGGAGTATCCCTTAATGCCAGTCACTATCCAATTCAGGGGAAAAAAGCATAGTGTGGAGGTGGCTGTTAGCCAGCACCTTCGGCATCCGCTGATTTTGGGGACCAATTGGCCGGGATTTAAAATTTTATTGGGACAACTATGTGCGGGTGCTTCTGGGATAAAAAAGAAGCGGGGCAAGAAGGCGGTCGCTCAGGTGGGAGAGGCTGTTCCGGGACCATCGGAGGCTGTTCCCGAGGAAAGGAGCGCGATTGAAAGACGTGATCTTTCAGAGCGTGATGATTTTCCTTTGGAGCAGTCCCGAGATGAAACGCTTAAAAATGCCCTTGATCAGGTCCGCACAATCGACGGACAGCCTCTTCACCCAGACCAACCCCTTTCATATCCTTATTTTGCGATTATAAAAGATAAGTTGTATCGGGTGACCCAGGACACCCAGTCAAAGCAAGATACAACTCAGTTGTTAGTTCCGAAAAGCCGCCGGGAAATGCTTTTTCAGACGGCTCATTGTAATCCGATGGCTGGGCATTTAGGGCAGGCAGCGGCACTAAATCGCCTAATGGCCCGATTTTTTTGGCCGGGCATCCACGAGAACGTGCGCAAGTGGTGCGCCTCTTGTCGTGAATGTCAGTTGGTGAATCCACCGGCCAACCCAAAAGCACCTTTATGCCCACTTCCTCTAGTGGAGGCCCCCTTCGAGAGAATTGGCATGGACCTCATCGGGCCATTAGAGCGATCTGCACGGGGCATCGCTTTGCATTAGTCCTGGTGGATTATGCAACACGATACCCAGAAGCAGTGCCACTTCGCACTATTTCCGCGAAAAGCGTGGCGAGTGCACTGTTTCAATTAATCTCCCGGGTGGGAATCCCAAAGGAGATTCTCACCGATCAAGGCACGGCGTTTATGTCACGCACGATTCGCGAACTTTACGAATTATTGGGCATTAAATCGATTCGTACCAGCACCTACCACCCACAAACGGACGGGCTGGTCGAACGTTTTAATCGCACGTTGAAATCCATGATTCAGAAGTTTGTACAAGAAGACACCAAAAATTGGGATAAATGGTTAGAACCCCTCTTGTTCGCTGTACGGGAGGTCCCCCAAGCCTCCACGGGGTTTTCCCCCTTCGAGCTTCTCTATGGACGTCAGCCCCGTGGGGTGCTGGACGTGCTTAGGGAAACTTGGGAGGACGGACCTTCGAATAGCAAAAATGAAATTCAATATGTCATGGACCTGAGAGCAAAACTCCACACTTTGGGGCGGCTCTCTATGGAAAATTTGTTGCAGGCCCAGAACAAACAAAGTCAGCTGTACAACAGGGGGACTAAACTACGAGAATTTGCACTGGGAGATAAAGTGCTTGTATTGCTCCCCACGTCCAGTTCTAAATTACTCGCAAAGTGGCAAGGGCCGTTTGAGGTCACACGGCGAGTTGGAGATCTCAATTATGAGGTCGTTCGAACAGCTAGGGAAGGGGCACGTCAAATTTACCACCTTAATCTCCTTAAAAAATGGAATGAGGTGGAGTCAGTGATGTTGGCATCGGTGGTGAGTGGGGAGGAAGATCTCGGTCCAGAGGCGAGTTCAAAGTCACAATCTCTCGCTCTGGCAGTTGGAGGAGATCACCTCTCGCCGATCCAAATCACTGACATACGTAATTTACAAGCAGAATTTGCGGATGTATTCTCACCCCTCCCTGGTCGAACGAATCTCATTCAGCACCACATTGAGACGGAACCGGGTGCAGTAGTGCGTGGCCGGCCATATCGTTTACCCGAACATAAAAAGAAAATAGTTTGGGAAGAATTAGAGGCTATGCTGGACATGGGGATAATAGAAGAATCCAACAGTGACTGGGCGAGCCCGATAGTTTTAGTGCCTAAAACCGACGGCTCGATCCGGTTCTGTGTGGATTATCGCAAGGTGAATGCTGTGTCGAAATTCGACGCGTATCCAATGCCTCGGGTTGATGAGCTACTTGATCGGCTCGGTACTGCTAGATTTTATTCGACACTGGATTTAACAAAGGGATATTGGCAGATCCCCTTATCTCCAATGTCCAAAGAAAAAACAGCTTTCACGACGCCGTTTGGATTACACCAATTTGTCACGCTTCCTTTCGGCTTGTTCGGGGCTCCAGCTACCTTTCAGCGCCTGATGGACATGATTCTTCGGCCGCATGGTGCATATGCCGCTGCTTACTTGGATGACATAATCATCTATAGTAACGACTGGGAGCGTCATATGGAGCATTTGCGCACTGTCCTCGGAGCGCTGCGAGGGGCTGGGCTCACGGCCAACCCAAAGAAGTGTGCAATTGGGCGTGTGGAAGTCAGGTATCTGGGTTTCAACTTGGGTCATGGGCAGGTGCGTCCCCAAATTGATAAAACAGCAGCAGTTGCGACCTGTCCGAGACCTAAGACCAAAAAGGAGGTTAGACAATTCCTGGGGCTGGCGGGATATTACAGAAGGTTTGTGCCTAATTATTCGGACCTCGCTAGCCCACTGACTGATCTAACTAAAAAGGAGGCACCAGATACCGTCCAGTGGACGGAGCAGTGTCAGCAGGCCTTTACCCAGATAAAGGCTGCTCTATGTGGCGGACCGCTCTTACAAGCTCCTAACTTTTCTCTCCCTTTTATGTTACAGACTGACGCGTCGGACAGGGGGTTGGGCGCAGTCCTGTCCCAGGAGATGGAGGGTGAAGAACGGCCGGTGCTGTATATTAGTCGGAAGCTCTCTAAGAGAGAGACTAAGTACAGCACCATTGAAAAGGAGTGTCTTGCCATCAGGTGGGCCGTTCTCACCCTCCGCTATTACCTCTTGGGACGGGAGTTCACCCTCTGTTCGGACCATGCCCCGCTGCAATGGCTCCACCGCATGAAGGATACCAACGCGCGGATCACCCGTTGGTATCTAGCTTTACAACCTTTCAAATTTCAGGTGATCCACAGGCCGGGTGCATAGATGGCTGTGGCTGACTTCCTTTCCAGGAGGAGGAGGGGGGGGGGGGGGGGAGGCTGCAGTCCGGATGGCTCCCCAGCCTGAGTCGAGCGGTGGGGGTATGTAGTAAGGGGGGCGTGGTTTAGCAAGGTCTGTAGCAGGAGAGTGTGGGCGGAGCCGAGCGGTGAGTAAGTGGGTCAAGTGCAAAATGACGAACACCTGTTTCTGATTGCAGTGATTGGGATGGGGAGACCGGATAAAAGCTGGCTGGTGCGTGAGAATGAGAGAGAGAAGGACTGAGAGCTTGTGTACACCAGGAACTGAGTCTCTACCACTGAAAGGATTTCTGTTGTTTATGCTATAGTATTGCTATGGTGAAGGCGCTCGTGCGCAACTGTTTTCTTTACTTTGAATATTTAATAAAGTACACGACTCTCAGTCACACCGACCCCTTGTCTTCTTCCATCACCAACATCCTGAACCATCAACTTTGCTACACTTATTTTTTGGGATTTTCCAAAAGTCTATGGGGAAATGCATAGCTTTTCGATCGAGGGAACCCATGCGCCGCTAGCTTCCGAGTTGTCCTACAAAGTGACGTCATCACTTCGGCACTCTTTAGAAGGGGGTTCCCGCGGTTATGTAGATATAAATGTTTCATTCTAAGGTAATAAAAACATTACGGTTTATTAAGTAAGTTCTTTATACACCACTGAAAACATAGTTATGGATGTCATTTTGCATTTCTGTTAATAGATACTCAAATTGTTTACTGATTGCACCTTTAAGGTACTAAAATAACTAAAAGTTAATAAACTAAAACAAATAAATACAAATTAATAAAAACGATACAGACATATTTACAAAAAAACTAATAAAAATGACAAAATCACAACAAAATTTCTAAAACTAATTAACTAAATCTATAATAGTATATCAATAATAGTAAAATAACACTGGTTTGGAATGACCTGAGGGTGAATAAATAATGACAGAATGGTCATTTTTGGGTGAACAACTGTATCTCTTTAAATATTAGGCAGAGATGCAACACAATGGCTGATTGAATCTTCCATCCGGAGACAGAATCTTTAAACTGGATCACGTTGTGGGAGGCGTCGACAAGGAGCTTACATGGGTGCCAGATTATATCCAAGTCTATCATAAGACATTGTAACAGCCTCTCAGTCGAGAGGGAAAGAATGGTTCTGCATCGCTGCATATACTAAAAACCTGCAAGACTTAGAGGAATCATGTCAGTCTGAACGACGACTGCTATAATAACTTCCCAGCAGTGGCAGTGTGTCATATTGGTAATCCCTGCTTCATCTTTGGCTCATTCTGTTCCCAAAGGGAAGGTTTTTTTCAGTGTGACTGTCTGTAAGCTAATGGCATCCTCATATGATCACAGCCGCCCGTCTTTCTCTGTACACCATCTCATTCTCACCTAAAGAAATCTAACGTTCGGTCAATCCCACAAACACACATACAGCCAGCCGAGTCCAGGAACAATGTACCATTCAGATGTGTAAACAAAACAGTGAGAGTATTTAGAAAAACTCCAAATAAACAACATGTTGGTTGACAATTTAAAGTGAATCATTCACATATACAAGTGATTTTACCATAGAAAACACTTCAGGATTTCAAAGTACTTCTATAGCTCCCAGGCATTAGTGCTTATGCCCACGCCATTTTCCTAGCATTGATCTGGATCCCGGTGAGTGACAGAGAGAGAGAAAGAGAGGTGGATCACCACAGAGAGCAAAGCAGATGGTCTCATCAGGGCACACCAACAGCTCAGGTCAAAGCTGCCTCTGGGGGAGGGGCATCAGGACAGGAAGTGCCAGAGGGAAAAATCTTTGGCTTACCCAGAAGCCTCATGACTGCTTGAAGTGAGGGGGCACGTCCCAAAGGAATATTTTATTGCTCAGTGCTCTTTCAAAGATCTGGAGATTTATTGGAGATTTCATTTGTGATTTATTTATGTATCATCTTGGTCTAAATTCTTTAGGAGAAGTAAAAACATAAAAAGTAAATATTATATATAAAAAATGGTTTAAAATCATTAAGTTGCAAAATTACTGTAGGTATTTTTTTAAAGAAGTTTCATGATCACCAAGGATGCATTTATTTGAATTAAATATAGTTAAAATAGTAATATTGTATATTGTTACAATTTTATATGTTTTGTATTTTATTATTTTAATTATATTTTAAGGTGTAATTTACGTATTCCTGGGATGTAAAGCTGCATTTTCAGCATCATTACTCCAGTCTTCAGTGTCACATGGTCCTTCAGAAATCATTCTAATATGCTGTTTTGGTGCCCAAGAAACATTTCTTATTATTATCAATGCTGTGCATTTTTTTTAGTTTTTGTCAAAACTGTGATACATTTTTCTGAATTCTTTGATGCATAGAAAGTTTAAAAGAACCACATTTACTTCAAAAATAGAAATCCTTTGTAACATTATAAATGTCTTTACTGTCACTTTTGACCAATTAAATGCATCCTTGCTAAATAAAAGTATTGATTTCTTAAAAAAAAAAAAAAAAACCTTGACCCCACACTTGCATATTGCACATACACTTGTACAACACTGGACATTGATGGCTACGTCTGAATCCAATGTTATCTTCACTTCCTGTCTCCTAAAGCCTGGGACACACCAAGCCGACGTCAAAGAGCTATTGGCGACGAAAGCTGACTGTGTTGTTGCCTCTCCTCCGCTGAGTCTAGGCCAAAAAGCTGCACTTGAACACACTGAAAGGACTAAAGGCGACGGTCAACTATTACTATAACTATTACTAGTAAATATCTGTCTATATCAGCAGGTTTCAACAGTCTATTTTCTTCATTCAAAAAGGGAAACCAAAACTAGGACTGCAGATATACAAACCGTAAACAAAGCAGCACTTGCTTACCATTTTGAATATCAATCACACTGATCAATTTCTTAATTCCAGTTGGCTCATGTTTTTATGAAAATATTCGTGCATTCGAATGCTCAGGTAAGATTACGTAAAAATGTAACAGCCTTCTATCTGTACCGTCTTGATTTCTTTGCTCGCTTTCATCACTTTCGCTTTTGTTCTCATGCACTCTCTCATTTGCTAAGCTGAACAGTCAATCAGAGTTCTCTCTCACCGACGGCCCAATGTGGATTCAACATGCTGAATTGGCCCTTAAAACTCAGACGGCATCTGACTAGAGCCAACTGTGCGGAACACACCAAAAAAACTAAGCAGACCGACGCTCAAAAATGGCCTAACACTGCCAGATGGCCGACCGACTTGGTGTGTTATACCTTCATCTAATCGATTTTTGAAGGCAGCATAGATGTATCCTTCACTGCCTTTGATTTCCCACAATCCTGTGTTTCCCATTCTGTGACAGATGAGCTAAAAAAATAAATAAAAGATGTCTGAAAGATGTGGTTTGTGTTCAGTTTGTGTAAATGTATGTTTTTTACCAACTTTTTCTACTTCTGATGTCACTTCTAGCGAGAAATTACTATTATAGTAATAAAATATTTGTTTAGTTATTTACAAAGCTTGCTCTATTTTGCTGTAGATCATTATGCTACCACAGAAGTCTGTCTGAAATCAGTTTCGCGAGATACCTTCATGTGGAAACGCTGCCTACAAAGTCATTGCCTGATAAGTTTTCAGACACAGCCGATGTCTCTCTTATTTAATACACCAATCTGAGGTCTTGGAGTCTTTACTAATGAGCTGATGAGTTGAATCAGGTGTGTTTGATTAGTGAGACATCTAACTGTGCAGTGCTGGCAGTTCTCAACACCCAGGGTCGGGAACCACTGTCCTAGATACATACAACACACAATGCCCTACAGTGCCAGAAATAGTGATAATCTCATAATTGATGGAGCTTACATAAGTAATCCATGAGTATTTGGAGTTGATCTGAAATAATCTTGAAGTGTTAGGCAGTGATGCATCCCCAGTGTGACTCATAAATGTCAAGTTTACTTCATCTTCTTCTCTTTTAGGAGTACCGTATATCTGGCTCTGCCTGTTAGTGCTTTTCCAGCAACTGCTCTCATCGGTGATTTAACAATTATAATGAGTGCACATATATAGATAATATGCACTAAACTGAATTTTTTTTAGGACATTCAAGTTACTAATAATTCTAGCTTTTGTGGGAGTGAGGAGTCACAATCATCCAGAAAGATGTAAACTGACTTTCCCTAAAGAGATATTTCACCCCAAAATTAAAATTCCTCTTGCCTTTCCAAACCTGACTTGCTTTTTTCTGTGGAGCACAAATGAAGATATCTTTACAAAAATATAGACAAAAACATTTTTTTAAATATCTTAAGTGACACTTATGTGATCTACATAATTAATCATTCCTGATTCATTCTCTTAGAAACAATAATAGTCATACATCAGTACATTTCCACCATTTCAAGACTGCAAATGCACTAAAATGATATAAAAACAACACTATAACAAAATCTTTAAAGGTGCCAAACAAACCATGTTAAATCAGGGCCTTTTCCCTTTCTGATATCATGTTATAGACACTCCTCACTTCTCTTGTATGCAAGCTTGCTTTCTCAGGATCTCTGCTCCTGTGCTACGGCCCCTCTGGAGGCCCCTCTGGAGTTCAGTTGCCCCCATTGTATGTCTGGAACAGCGCTCCTGGCTGCAAGAGACTTGAATAAGAGACACCCAACCCCCTCTACCCTTCTTCACCCACGGTCCAACTCTGTCACCCGCCCTGAAGTTTTTTTTTTATAAAAGTAACACTGTGCTCTTATAATGGGGGACCAAACCTTTGCATCAAGCCCCCAACCCTCTCTCTCTCTCTCTCTCTCTCTCTCTCTCACACACACACACACACGTTGATAAAGGCAAATTCCATGTCTTTTCCGGCCCTTCTGAAATCCAGCTGCTGGGAAAGTTCATGGTCAGCTGATTGTGCTCTGCCCCCCTCCATCTCTGAACAGGATTAAACAGAAAGGAGATTGGAGAAGAACAGAAGAAAGAGCCTGCTGGCGTATCTCCAGTGCTGTGGCCACATCAGACTAAAAAAACCTCTTGATCTGCACTAAACATGACACAGGAGCAGGGCCGTAACCAGCATAAACATCAAGAGGGAGGACAAACAATTTTTAGATTTTGTCTGCGATCTTCAGTATTTGATTACATCTAGAAGCTTGTCTATCATCACCATGTGTCATAGTTTATGATGTCATGGTGAAGGCTTAATTTTTTCCATTATATATATATATATATATATATATGTGTGTGTGTGTGTGTGTGTGTACTACCATTCAAAAGTGTGTGGTCAGTGAAAAGAAAATTCAAAGAAAATAATGTTTTTTAATACTTCAGCAAGAAAATACAATGTACAGAACTTGTACAGAAAATACAATGATAATGTTATAAAATATTTCTATTTTAAATAAATGTTGTTCTTTTGAACTTTCCATTCACCAAAGAATCCTGAAAAAATTGATCAGTTTCTACAGCAAATCAGCATATTAGAATGATTTCTGAAGAATCATGATCGCGACACTGAAGACTGGAGTGATGATGCTGTAAATTCAGCTTTGACAATTGACACCACAGCAATATATTATATTAAATATATTAAAATAAAAACAGTCATTGTCAATCATGGGAATTTGTAGGCCAGATGAGGAATGAAGTTGACAGTTGAATGAAGGTTAGGAATGATACCATGTGAGTGAGTGAGAGATCAAAGAAAGAAAGAAAGAAAGAAAGAAAGAAAGAAAGAAAGAAAGAAAGAAAGAAAGAAAGAAAGAAAGAAAGAAAGAAAGAAAGAAAGAAAGAAAGAAAGAAAGAAAGAAAGAAAGAAAGAAAGAAAGAAAGAAAGAAAGAAAGAAAGAAAGAAAGAAAGAAAGAAAGAAAGAAAGAAAGAAAGAAAGAAAGAAAGAAAGAAAGAAAGAAAGAAAGAAAGAAAGAAGAGGAATATTCTACTCAGACGTGTCACCTAGTATAATGCTGATGGGAGTGGCCTGCATTTCTGCTGCAGTGTCCAATACATCCCTGCAGAGACCATAAACACCTTTAGCCCCACCTAGCACAATATACTACAGTACACAACACCTCTGCTCTGACCCATCATTTGCTTTTGGTTTTGAATTGACCACATGACATCACTCACCAAGACATCACAGATAAACTGTTACCAACAAATATAACTCTTATTTTAAGTGTGCCATCACATCATCTTACTAAAACTTACTGTTACATACATATTAATCTTCTTGACAGTCATTAGTAACACATTACACTTGGATATTCTGGAAGAACTTTCAGAGCTTAGCGCCAATAATAATCTATAGGACTGAAATGCCGTGTTAGAAATAATAAAATTCTGAATGAAGCAGCCCACCATACTTCTCACATTTAAAGGTGTGATTATCACACAGACTCTCACACACTGACACAACATTCCCTAGTCATCAAGCCATATGCATAACAGCTAGGAATATTTTGCACTAAAATGGATCAATCCTATTCATGATTCAATTCATGTGATGTACCTCAGACAACATTAAACATAAAACAAATACTAAAGATTAGGTTAGAAACATAATTTATTATTTTTTTGCGTGTTAAGTGCATAAACTTCAAATACTCAAACTGATGTAGATGGTATTATCTTCACAAAGACAAATCAGCTAAAAACAAAAAGTGCAAAATAATGATAACGTGCCTATAAAGAAGAAACAACTTAGCTCCATCAAATTCAACAGCTTTCTCTTATTTGACTTGCTTATCTGATCTTTCCTGCCACTTTCCAGTGAATTAATACATTTGGCTGCAAACTAAACCAAGGACAAAAACAGCTTACTGTTGTATTTTTCAGATTTCACACAGATAAAGTACTCAGACAACTCCAGATATATTACAACAGCATTAGACCACAGTCCACCTCAGAGAACAATGGTGGCAAATCAAAGCCATGGGGTCAAAGTTTACATTTTTACTGACCACTGCTAAACAGTGTCTAATCAAATACAATTTGACCAAAACAAGCTCCTCGATATGACCTTATGCCTCGGGCACTGAGTGCAGATAAACATTACCGCAAAGAGATAATTAGGATCACAAGCTTACAAGAGTGCAACGGTTATGACCTAGTTCCTACCTTCTGAAGGCTTGTAGGGTTGAGTTGGGTTTTGTCAATGATTTTTATTGCAACCTGGGAAGACACAAAGTTAAAAATCATCAGAATCCAGCTGACACATTGACTTGACAACTAAATTGGATATAAAAGGAGCAATCACCCGTTAAATTATGCTAAATGTGCACACCTCAGTAGGTTGATAACATAATTGCTTTTGGTCAAAGTGTGACAAACCAGATGAGCAAATGTAACGTTTTTTTATATATACATTTTTCATATGTCATCTGGCTCAAAAAGTACAGCAGAGACCAGTCTGGTCACAAAGTAGAACAAGGAGTTTTCCCTAAGAGTCAATCAGAGGAGCCTTTATTTATTCTTTATACATTTAATTCCCCACATTAATATACATCTTACCTCCTTGCCGGTCAAAATATGGCGTGCCAACTTCACTTTGGCGAAATTGCCCTTGCCGATGGTCTTGAGCAGCCGGTAGTTGCCGATGTGTGGCAGTTCGTCCGAGCAGGAGGCGATGGAATTCCGGCAACGGGCTCCGAGTGAGCGACTCGACCATCCCGAGCCCTTCTCTGAACGACTGGCTGAGAGAGAGGCATGCTGGGGGTTAAAGAGAAAACGTTACTCATGATGACCAAGCTCAATAAGTTATTTCAGTGTAGAATATTCAGCACATGAATTCATAATCTTGCAAAATGTAATTCTATTCAGCTTCAAGAAGTTCACACAAAAATGAATAATCTATCATCATTTACAGACCCTCATGTTGTTCCAAACCTTTATGACTTTGGAACATAAAAATATATTTTGAAGAAAGTTTTGTCCACAAAATGAAGGTCAATAGGGTTTAAAATATTGGACCTCAGTGACTTTCCTTGGATGAATAACAAACAAACAAACAAACAAACAAACATTGAGACATTTTACAAAATATATTTTGTGTGTGTGTTCCACAGAAGAAAGAATGTCATAAATGTCTGGATCAATAAAGAGGTGAGAAAATTATTTAGATTGGTACACTTAACAGTGTTATAATTTTTGTTAATTGAAATAAAGCTGAAATCAAAAAATATATATAAATTAATATTAGCTGAAAACCCTAAACCTAAAAATTATTTTCAAATAACTGAAATGAGAGTACTAAAACTTAAAACTCAAATAAATATAAATGAAAACAAAATAGAAATATAAAATAAAGCACAAAACAAAATGATACTCAAAATTTAGTGTATACACTAAAATAACACTGCTTTACATCTCAACATACTTTAGGTATAAGTTTTTGTGGTTTCTCCAAGAAAAGCTAATCTCTGATTTGCTATACATTGCTGACATGTTTCATGTCTGGCTGTTCCAAGATCTTAAGTCTTAAATCTAATCTATCCAGGAATGCATTGCGACACTAAACTGCACTCGCACCTTGATGCGATGTGACGCATGTGGCATTCTCAGCCGGACACTGATCATTCTATGTGGATACAGAATAATCAAAAAACAAATACAGAATGCATCTTATTCTTGAATTCTGACAAAAATATCTTGATTTATTGCGTGTACATTCTATATAGAGTATAAGGATATATTACATATAGTCCATCTTTATGAGGAGATATATTTTCTATAGTCTCATGAGCTCAAATTTTAGTAATGGGAACATCTTTTCACACCAATAAGGCTCTTTTAGTGACTCTACATCCCCACACCCCCTATCCACAACAGTTTGACCATTTCATGCTGACATAGACCTCATCGCCTGTGACCCACACATCCTCCTCCACCACCACCCACTGCCCCACCCTGACCAAGCCACACACATTGATTGTTCCACTGCTGCTCTCTGTCTGATTGCCCTTGCAATTTATATGAGAAGGTGGGGGCAGGGTGTAGTAGAGGAAGAGGGTTTCTCAGTGAAAGCAATATGTCACTGAAATAGATGGTTTAGATGGGGGAAGAAAGCACCTTGCTATAGAGAACAATAAATGATGATGCATTTAGATATTCAGTTTCCTCCCACTTAGTGTTTCTGTTTACATGCACTTTAAAAGTCTGATTTACATCTGACTAAAGTCATGTAAACGCCTTATTGCACCCAAAGTCATACCAGTCTGATTTTTACAAAAATTTAATTTAAGGTGTGGTCATGTTAGCAGAATTTTGTGGCCAAAGAATCTATTATTCACAGTCTTTAGTGTAGCAATGCATAAAGCACTCCTCACACAGAAGTCACTTTCAAACTAAGCAGATTTCAACGGAGTGAATTCTCATGACCAACTTGATCACAAATCTTCAAATTCCGATTGTATGGATTCCTATCGAAATTACTGGATTTTGAATGCATAATTTCAGCAAGCAACACTAAATATTACATTGTGCTTTTGCTACGTAACACAGAGGTGACTCTTCTTTAATCCTTCAAATGTTCAATTACGTATGTATCTTGTACATTTAGAGATGAAGTCTGTAGTTCAACAACATGCAGGAGCTAAAAGGCCTGGTTCATCCAAAAATTTAAATTCTTTCATTAATTAATCACCCTCATGTTGTTCCAAACCCGTAAGACTTTCGTTCGTCTTCGGAACACAAATGAAGATATTTTTAATGAAATCTGAGCAATTTCTGACGTGCTGCGTAACACGAGAATAAACCTCATTGGTTCTTGCAGAAGCTCAAACGTGCTGCGTCACACGAGAATAAACCTCATTGGTTTTCGCACGTCAAGCAAACATGCTTGAGCTTCCGTTTACCATAACTGATGTGTGCGTTGATGAATGTTTTATGTGAATAAAAGCCTAAATTCAATCTGTTCATCATATAAAGCGATCATTTCTCTTTAGAAAATTTGGACTAATTATAGATTGTAAAACCAATCTCTTTATGACCTTTTTGAAGCTTCAAAGTGGTAGTTGCAAGCTCTCAGATTTCATTAAAAATATCTTAATTTGTGTTCTGAAGATGAAAGAAAGTCTTATAGGTTTGAAACGACAAGAGGGTGAGTACTAATGAATGACAGAATTTTTGGGTGAACTATCCTTTTAATTATAACTGCAGATTTAAAAATATGTATTGATCTAGACCTGGTAGGACTATGCAGCGCCCAAGACATAATTCTATATAATAACATGATTCTAGAGTCCCACCCCAGACTGAGACAATAGACCGCCTATCTAGCCTGCATCCTGCTCGTGGTAGGATAGAAGCACATGTGAAGGGGGTAGAGATGGGTCAGTCAATCCAGACACACATCCTGCTATTGCATCTTATGACTTACTCCCAAAATCCATTTACAGGGGTCTATGTCCTGCCCTGCCTTGCCCTGCCCTGTGAAGCTTTGCATTTAGCATTGCAGCAAACCAGTTTCCTCTGTGCTGATTTCTTTCACAGCGTTTCCTTGAAATTAATGCACAACAATGAGAGTTTTAGTCGTTCACAACATCACTATGCAATATTGTGTTGATGTGAGAAAAGTCTGTGAGGAAACAGGTGTACACTTGAGCCAGGTGTGAAGAACCCAGCCAAAACTCAAACGTGCATGGTTTCCTGTCTTGGATAGATGTTTTCCTTTCGCTTTGTAACAGTTTTCTGGTGTGGCTCCCAGAGTACATGCTTGCAACAAAGCTTTAGGCTTCTTAAACAGGTTCAGTGTAAAGGGATTTATTGGTTTGTTCACTCTTTATAGGCTTATGTTCACTGACATGGAAATAAAACAAACAATATATTGACTTCTAAAGCCACTTTTTGTAATGTCTACTCAAAGATTTGCTAATCTGCCACAATATTAACAGGCTGCATGCAAAAACGAACATACTACGTAGCCAGTGTAGCCCAATTCCTGAGCATTAGCAGAGAAAGAATTTCCTCACAAGCAAAATGGACATTATAACTGAAATATACCTAAATGAATCAAAATTAAAATCAAATAAAGAGCTTATGAATCAGAATCAAATTGATTCTGGAAATCTGCATCAGTACCCAGCCCTGCATAAAAACTGTAATTAATTATCCAGCATATCATGCAATTAATTTGATAACATTTTAGCTGAATGACAGTCCCACTTTAACAGTTTAATTTTAACAAGCATAATTCATATGGTTATGAGTTAATTGAATCAAGAGCTTGTGAATCAGAATCAAATTGAATATGGAAATCTGTATCAACATCCATTCCTGGCAATTACTTGTGATTAATTATTCAGCATATCATACCATTAATATGATAACATTTTTAAGTGAACTCCAGTCCTACTTTGAAAGATTCATGTTAACACGGATAATTCACATAGTTATTGTGACTGTGAGTTAATCTAATAAAGAGCTTGTGAATCGGAATAAAATTTAATCTGTAAATCTGTATCAATAATATCCCACCTAAGCAATTTACTATGATAAATTATTCAGCACATCAGAATAGCATTTAATTAAACACATAAAATATTTAACTGAATGACGGTCCTACTTTGACATGGTTAATATTAAAAATGGATAATTCACATGGTTATTGTGAGATTCATATATTTAAATGAACATGTAATCTTTCTCTATTCAGCAGATGACCAAATTTAAGACAATGCCTCAACACTGACTTGTGGCAGGCCTTGTGACTGAAATGCTATTAGCCCTTATGCTACTTGTTACCTTTAAGTAAGTGTATCTGCCATGAGTGAAACATCTGAATAACTAATGGTTCCGCAGTCACAGACAGGCAGCAATCCTCATGACTACAGAGCAAAAGTCTCACCTTGGCATCAGATGAGAGAGCCAAACAAAAAGCCCCAGCTGAGGCCCATCTGCTAACCGTACTCCGCAACCCCCCTCCCCATCAACTAGTAACATAACCCCCTCATGTGCCCGCACACACATTAGCCAAATACACAAGGAGACAACATCAGTATCAGTTGTCAAGAGCAACTATTGGCTTGGCAACGAAACAGGGGGTGCCACAATACTTCCACAATGACTAGCACAAAAAACATGCTGATTGTGTGATTGTCGCTCATGGTCTAAACACCCTCTTGATTCAAAAACATGCTCAGAGTTAAAGGTTTGACCAGATAAAGATGTTTACTTAAGTAGCTGGCCAAACCAAATGATAACTGCATTGTGGTGGACAACATAATGTATTAGTTTAGGCTGACTTGAAGACACTGATATACTGGACTGGATATTTACCACAGTAACATTAACACAACAAACTAGTAGCGCTATGAACAAGACATGCCACAGACTTAAGACAAACCAAGAAGCAAATGCTCTTTACAAAAGATGCGCCTTCAACTTCAGTTTCTTTGCTTTCTTCACAGCAGACACAATGACCTCTTTATTCAGAACATGAGTGTCTAGGCCTTGGTTTCACCAGTTCCTCAAAAAAAGCCACCAGGCGTGTGGTACCCCTGCCTTTCTGAACTTTACATTGGATCAGCTTTCCTGCTTTACTGAGGAACAATGAAAAACCAATCCTCTTAGTGAATTTTTTTTGGCTGAAAGTGGAGGTATAATGTCCAGTTACAACTATCTTTTAAAGGGTGTGATAGTGTGTTACAGTTTCTCTTGAAGGGGTCATAATATAAATGAATTATTTGACAGACTTTAACAACCATTTCCAACCTCTCTTTAGATTTAAACAAGCTGTATGTTGCTGCTGTCCCTTTAAGATGTCTATGGAAGGGAAAATAAGAGACACAAACTGTTGGTTTGTTGCCAGGTGCAATATAGTTTGCATTACTCCATCATTCAACAAAAATCTCTTTAATTTTTCATTAATTTTCATTAATTTCGTGCAATTTGTTCATTAAATTGTCACAGGTTCATGAAACAATCAAATTATTACCTTAAAATTAAGACAGATCTGGTTGAAAATAAACTTCAGCCAACACTGGGATCCATCAGAATGATGTGCACTGTGGTAAGTGCTACACATCCAGGAACAGCAGGTGGTTTTGCAGACTTGTTAGCTTATTCATCTTAAGGTGCGGTCCCATTAGCGAAATTTCATGGGCAAAAAAAGTCTATTGTCCATTCGTTAGTAGTAGTGTAGTGATACATGAAGCACCACCCACACATAGGTCACTTTCAAACAAAGGAGATTTGCAGATGTGACTGCACCTTTACTAGGGATGTACAATATATCAGTTATCAGCCAATATTAGAGATTTTTTTATTATCTGTATCGGGCACAGTTAAATTTTTAATTAAAATTTATTTTGACAAAATAGTACAAATACAACGCAGTAGAATTCCATTTATCAGCTTATCAGAATCATCCAGAATTTTAGGAATCATATTCTTATCATACCATTAGCTCTTATGTACAGAAGAATAATAGTAACTATCCTTTTCCTCATTACCTCACTGTGACTGGGAGGGGCAAATCTCTAAACACTGAAAATATGTCTTTGTAAATGATGTGTTAGAGTGTAAAAACACGTAACAGATCAGCAATGAGGAAGCCGAATGCGTGAACAATTACGCATTACTTTACCAATCAGTTTCCTCTTTTTAAGTTTCGACACTTCAGCATAAGTTAAACGTCCACACAGTAGCTAACACGTGAATAATTATCGTTTCAAACGATAATTCAGAGATTTTTAGCTGATATAGACATCATTAAAAGTGTCTGCTCCTTTGTGAAAGCTGCATGCTTCAACACATAATCAAAATCAACATTTGTGCGAGTTTACAGAGTCTAGGTCAAGGTCAAACAAAATGATGCAATTCTAACATCTTATTTTCCACATGTACCATTTCCTTTGGATAAGCTGTTACAATGTGATGGTTATCAAGATGGCTGCAATTATGGAAAAAATTTGACCTCGCAAATGAACATGAATTAATTTTCACATTTGCCCTTAGATGTACTGAACATTCTGGGCTTCCTTCTTGACCCATGATGTTTCTCTGCCCTAAATGGAATCTGTGGATTCACTTGCAGGCTCTATGTTTTGACATCATCGTTCCACTCTTGTTCCGACATCATCGTTCCACTCTTGTTCCATGGCTAGACAGAGAGCTTTAATAACCTCCCAGATCGGTAGACACATTTCCTACTGTGTATGCTTTGCTCGCTATCTCATCCCTTCACATCAGCTCTCATCATTCTAGATTAGAAGGTCTCGCAGTGCCTCTGTGTGACATGCCACACTGTTGTGTCTGTGCTGGCAGAGGTGCTGGATAACTGAAGCAAAATATGCAAACTTTTCAATTATCTTCAATCATTCATGTATCCAACCACTCCTTTTTCTTTATGTATGCTTCTTTATTTTTCAGTCTATGACCATCTCCACTAAGTCGCTGTTTAGGGATCCCTTTGTGTGTTAATAGTTTTTGCATAACATATAATCCGACTTTAGATTACAGCAATAAATACAAGCAATCAACTTCCTCCAAAGCAATCAAATTCTGAAATGTGATGTAATAATGTGTACAGCAGATGTATTTTACATCTCCTAAAGAACTATTTAATACCCAAGCCTGATAAATGGACACCTGACATGAAATCCCACTTATAAAGAGTTTTGGTAACAATAAGTACACAGAACAGTTTGAGGAGGAAATAGAGAAGCAGTTCTTACAAAATGTGTGAAAGCCATATTTGCAACAGTCTACATGATTGGCCACAGATAAATACTTGTTGGTGTTTGCCACATTATGAAAACAAATTCCAGAAACATATCTCATGGAAGGAAGGAATCAAATAAAAGAAAATTATGAGATCAATGACTCACTTTAAAAGCTTTTTAATTTACATTTCAGTCTTTTCATGGCTTTTTATAATGCACAAGTCAATTTGACTACTTTTTAATCAAATAAACTGGTATACAAGTTTGCAAGTAGACAAAAGCCACAAATTTAAATTTTATAAACTGTGCGCTTAAATAAGGTACTGACCTAGCCTTGCTACCTTGCAAACATGTTTTTGTGTTGTTTTGATATGCTCTGTGTGTTAAGAATGTTGTAATAAAATGTCGGGCACCTGTTCACATCATAACCAAAGGCAACTGTTTAAGCTTTCAATTAATATACAACAAAAATACTATAAATGTTATTCCATTTTGGCAAATGCACAAAGAGGTCACCAAATATTCCAAACTGGGGAAGGGCAACAGTAAAATGAAATAAAACTGCCCATCGATCGAGCACTAAACTGAATGTTGATGGTTTTTACATTTATCTGTAGCTCGGCCTCAGAAAGCTGAATTCACAATGATTCACACAGAAGTGAGTTTACTTTGCATCACGTACAAGTACACAAGTACCATTTTGCACCAGGACACGAATAGGCCTACCATAGGTTGCAAATGAATCTTCCACAAATTAAACCCAATAGAAGGTCTTTAAAAGAGTCCCTTTCTCTTTGATCTAAACTATAAAAGCGTTGTAGATATACCCTCAATAGTGTCAATGTGTCATTTGTGACAGCGGCAGGACCTACTCATTGTCGTAATCATACTCTAGATCAGGGGTGCCCAATCCTGCTCCTGGCGATCGACTGTCCTGCACAGTTCCAATTAAAGGGTTAGTTCACCCAAAAATGAAAATTAAGTCATTAATTACTCACCCCCATGCTGTACCAACCCCGTAAGTCTTCGGAACACAAATAAAGATATTTTTGATTAAATGTGACAGCTGGATCACTCCTCCATAGGCTCCCTAAGGGAATGAATCCTGACGTCCCAGAAAGTCAATGAAGAAAATGTTTAAATATTCCATGTCACAACAGTGGCTCAACAATAAGTTTAGCAAGCGACGAGAATACTTTTTGTGCGAAAAAACTAACAAAAATAACGACTTTATTCGACTATTCCTTTTCTTCCTTGTAGGCCTGAAACGAGACTTCAAGAGATTTCCACGACGCGCACGCGCGAGAACTTAACTGAAGTAGTTGAAGGAGATCGCAATTCTCGCGCATGCGTCGTGGAAATCTCTTGAAGTCTCGTTTCAGGCCTACAAGGAAGAAAAGGAATAGTCAAATAAAGTCGTTATTTTTGTTTTATTTCCGCACAAAAAGTATTCTCGTCGCTTGATAAACTTATAGTTGAGCCACTGTTGTGACATGGAATATTTAAACATTTTCTTCATTGACTTTCTGGGCCGTCAGGATTCATTCCCTTAGGGAGCCTATGTAGGAGTGATCCAGCTGTCACATTTAATCAAAAATATCTTCATTTGTGTTCCAAAGACGAACGAAGGTCTTACGGGGTTGGTACAGCATGGGGGTGAGTAATTAATGACTTAATTTTCATTTTTGGGTGAACTAACCCTTTAAGGTCTTTAGGATCACTTGAAAATTATAATTTTCAAGTGATCCTAAAGACCTTAATTGGTTGCTTCAGGTGTGTTTGATTAGGGTTGGAGATGAACTGTGCAGGACAGTCGATCGCCAGGAGCAGGATTGGGCACCCCTGCTCTAGATCTAATATTATCACATGGAATAGATGTTGATGCCATTGAAATTCTGCAGCAGAGCGATGACATTTCAGATTTTAAAATTCATGTTTTAACACAATTAACAACTACAGCTGAGCTCCGTGATAACTTCTGGCTTCATGCCAGTGCACTTGACTAGCGATTAACATTCTTGTTTTGGTCAAATGTAAATTAATTGTTTAACGTCAATACAAATTATAGGCCTATTTCGTTTTCGACTCTTTATGAGCTGAATCGTGATTGCCACAACCGAACTAGGACTCGTGAAATTACAACACCACTGTTGTTAAAAAGAACGTAAAATAAAAAAACGTAATAAACAGCAATATGTTACTAAACAGCACATTTAATAATTTGTCATTCTAGAATGTCGTAATTATTACGTGATGACGTAAAGGAGTAGCTGATAATGTTATTTTGAACCCTTTTTTTGAAGCGAACTGTTTTGAAAGAACCGATTCGCATAAACGAGTCTCACTTCCCATCGCTAATTTTGACGACAAACGTTCTAATCAAATGACGTAAGAAAGCTTTTAACTTACGTGGTCTGCATTCCTTTCGTTCCCAGGCTGCAGCGTTGCGCGTGAGGACATCGTCCCTGGAGCTTCAGCTTACAGCAATACTTGGTTTATTTCAGCGGTCCGTGTACAGTTGCTAATTGAATCAGCACAGACAGGAGAAGCAGTCCGTAGCCGAGCCAGTATCGCGAGGCTATCGCTGCCCTCTCCGACCACCAATACAGCGTTTTTCTTTAAACAATCCTCATTTTTGGTCAAGTTTACTTGATTTTATACGCAATGCTGATGGGATGTGAACAAAGATAAAATAAATAAATAAATAAAAAGCTATATGATGCTCATGTCTGTGGAGGTTTGGCTAGCCGGAACAATAGATCATGTTGTACTTAGCTAAACGAAAATGTTCCAACCAACAGTCCATACAGTGTCTGTTTTACAGAAATGTATGTTGAATCCTCAAGAATTCGCCGTCAACGATTGTAGACCACGAGACAGAGAGAAAGAAAACAAAAGAAGAAAAGAAGAGGAAGAGAAAAATCGCTACCGCAGCATCAAACAGGGAAAAACATCCTCATTTTTTTCAATGAGCCTGGCTTGTCCAGAGAAAATAAACCACTCCCACGGACACAGCGTCCCCTTCAAAGAGTCATCTGTGTACATTTCCAGGAAAACAATATATTAATAAATATACAACAGCGGATAGCCTACAATACGAAATACAATCTATTAAGCGTATCTCGAGCACACTCCCGTCCCAACAAAGACCACTGAACAATATCCTTTTCGAAGAGGCAGGAAATGTCAATGTTCCCAAACATAAAAACTGTACAGTGGCTGTAAAATGTTCATCCCCAGCAGCGTGTGACACTGGCATCAAGGAAGGACGTCAGGAGAAAGAATAGGCTGGGCAGGGCTGCGGCGGACGCTCACACACACACCCTTCCCCCATGGTCCTAAACACACTGCCTGTTCATTCATTCATGTAGCAGACCCATCGCCAGACAAACAGGGTTGCCGAATAAATGTGCACCACTCCTCCAGCTGGTCACTGTACGCTAGTACATTCTGGCCCTGGAAACTTGATTCAAAATGCATCTGCATAATATAATAATAATCTGCATAAAATATATATGAATGTTGATGGATCTTCTGCATTGCTAAATTTCAAATAAAATGAGGATGTGAACAATATTGAGAAATGCATTAACCCCGCTGACAAAAGATTCAATATCAAATAAATGCTGTTCTTTTGAAATTTCTATATCAGGAAATCTGAAAAATGTATAAAAGTTTCCAAAACATGATTAGCTGTTTAAACCGTTTTCAACACTGATAATAATAAGAAATGTTTCTTGAGCACCAAATCAGATGATGATTTCTGATTGATCATGTGACACTAAAGGTTGAAAATTCAGCTTTGCCATCACAGGAATAAATTACATTGAGATACAGTATATATAGGCTATATATTTTAATAATACTTCAATCATATTTCATATGTTTTATGAAATATAGCAGTGACATCCATTTTGTGTTTGGCAAAGTTTGCTGCATGTTTCTGTATTTGTAGATTTTTTTTCACATCTTTCTATGCTGGAAAACTTTTATTTCTTTATATCTTATTTTCTATAGCATATACTGGAAAACAATAAGCATTTCTAAAAGTTTTAAACGCTTTTACCTGCAAAAAGATTAAATATATGCAAAGAGTCAAACAGCGTTGACCATTGTTCTTCATTCATAACCTCTGCAATTTGCTCCAGCATGCTGGATATCAGCTTCTGGGCCAAATCCTGCTGATGGCAATCCATTTATTAGTGCTCATAGTTTAGTATCGCAGTTTGTGATAGATTCGTTTGATGATTGACCACAGGTTCTCTATGGGATAAAGATCTGGGGAGTTGCCTGCCACGGTCCACGGATCCAAAATTTAAATGCAATGATCTCCGAGCCACTTTATTATCACTCTTGCCTTGTGACATGTTGGTCCATCATGATATAGAATGCACAGATCATCACCAAATTGCTCCTGGGTTCAAGAATGTGTATTATGTGTTTGGTTTTAAACAGAGGAAAACACAGGCAAAAAGGAACAAGATAAAGATCTAATAACTAAAATTATTTGGGCTATGATTGATTAAAGGAATTGTTGCTTCAGATCATGATGATAGTAGCCTAATTGTTTCAGTCGTTTGATTTTATATGACTGTTGTTGTGTTGCACAAGCTAATGCTTAACAAAACATTACAGACTGACTTCCTAAGGTACAGTAGTCAAATTGCGGACTTAATGGGGTCTGGACTGATAAATGTCAACCAACTGCGTCAAGGCTGGGATGATCAACTTTTGTTAGAATGCAGTGATTACATATGTCTTATTCATGCAGTTTCTTTTACCAAATGCGTCATTAGCTCAAAATAATTAAGAATATTTATTTATAAGAATATGTATTTACCAACTGTTTGATTTTGGATGCGTTTTGCTAGATTAATTATGTTTTAAACAAATTATTTACTGGAAGAACAAACCTGTCCTGAATAAGGTCTACACAATAATAGTCAATTAAAATCAATAATTTTGTTTACAAGCAGAAAATTCTAGATTTGTTGGACTATGCTGGACATTAGCTGAAAAATAAAACTCCCAAAATATGTTTACTGTCAAGTCCTAACAATATGTCATGAATCTACTTCTGAACGAGCAAAAGCCATCATTCATCTCAACTGCGCCATCTATTGTTTAATAATGGGCAGTGCAGTGAATTAATTAATTTCCCTATTTTTTCAGGCAGTGAATAAAGAGCTTTCACATATTTTTAAGAATGCATGTGAAAACAAAGAAACTGGCTAGAACACTATGCGCTGGGTTAATTTCCTACTCAAACGTGGGTTGAGCCTGTAGGGTCATTTTTTGGCGTTATTTGTTCCATGGTTGATTACCATGGAACCATGGGTTCAGTGGCTGGGTCATGCTCTTTCGAAAAACCACAGAGAAACAGCTCATCACATGTTTCGGCAACACACCTGAACGAGAACCAGCACCATTTCGGTAGGAAAGAATGGTTGATCACATTTTATTGAACAAAATGTTACCTTTTGATGATGAATGTTTTTGTCGAAGATGTTGGTAAACAAGTTTAAATGTTGGTAAAATTGTATACATGAATTTAAAAACAACTGTATGAAATAGTGTATTTAGAACTGTATTCAACCAACATAAAGAACGCAGCCCTTTAGAGAGTAAACAGTAGTTGTGTAATGTATTTTACATATTTTTATCGAATTTAAGTCAATCTGGAAATTTTACCGCAAATTTTAGGTGCAAAAAAGTAATCCTGTAAACATGAACTAGCATAAATCAACCCATTATGCTGAGTTAAATGAACCACCCATGCTAGTGAAGGGGGTGGATTGGAATCCGCTGCTGCTTCAATGTATATAATGATTGATTAATAATCAAGGATAAGCATTTCTACATAAATCATTTCCAATGAGTGATTCAAATATAGGCCTACTTTTAATCATATGTTTGCTCCGTGTTAACCAGCTGCTTTAGGTACATTCTGATGTGACCCTCAACATGTGTTGTCTATATATCTGTTTCTAGCTGACGAGTTAAGGTTACAGGGGTCCAATATGTGACTTCACTTGATTAACAGAATTGTACCTCTTTCATGTGTATTTCTCTAGAAACTAAAGTGAATAGTATCTACTTCTTCCTGTTGAGGGTGTTTTGGTAGTTTGTCCTGATGATAGTTAGCTCAGGCCCTCTTCAACCTTGGAGAAACTGCGATTCCCTAGTGCTTTTGTGTGTGCGTTGGCTGTTCTGTGCAGGTCTTGTATAAGAGCTATGGAACACTTCAGCATGCAACAACAGACCAGAAGATGCCTTTCTCCGACCTCCGAGGTCACTGCTGACCTAAATCTAGGAATCGTGCGACAACTATCTTGACTAATGGCGACATACTCTCCTATCTATCCATGTGTGGACATTTTCTTAGACTATATGTGTTCTTAGCCAATCAGAAACTGCAACCTGAAGCAAGGACGTAATAGACCTTGGTGAAGGGTATAATTTCTGTGATCTTTGTAACTGTAAGCGGGGCGGCCTACGAACTCCTGTGTGAGTCTTGAAGCTGACTTCTGCTGATGAAACTGCAAACTATCTATGTGATTTAATTTCGATGTCAATACATTATAGATTAATTTGGATTATTTATATATATATATGGCCTATATCTCAAGGAAGAAAAAAAATCTCTCAACTAATGTTGTAAAAGGAACCCTGTCAGCTGGTGTATTATATTAAAGGTTAAAATTTCATATACGTAAGGTAGTTTTTGTTAATTACATTATTAGGTTAAAATTGCAAATTGTTAAAAAATAATTCTCGCTAACTACAATTTATGTGTAACATGAGTCCACTGAGGTGAGCATTGTGAGAACCCATGAGCAGTTTATCAACCCAAACAAAATACAAAATAACTCTTAGTTTTGAGTTGGAACCAGATTAAGAAGATTATTGATAAAGCAATCTTTAGTGGCAGAAGTAATAGGTCTAATATATTTATAACAAGGAGTCGGCTTTGCAGCCTTGGCTAAATGTAATTTACATGAGACTAGATAATGATCTGAGATGTCATCGCTCTGCTGCAGAATTTCAATGGCATCAACATCTATTCCATGTGATAGTATTAGATCTAGAGTATGATTACGACAATGAGTAGGTCCTGACACTTGTTGTTTAACTCCAATTGAGTTTACAATGTCTTTAAATGCCAATCCCAATGCATCTTTTTCATTATCCACATGTATATTAAAATCACCAACAATTAGTACTTTATCTGCAGCCAATACTATACAGTTTCTGATAGAAAGCCTGCAAATTCTTTGATAAAATCTTTATGGTGCTCTGGTGGCCTGTATACAGTAGCCAGCATAATTCTCAAATGTGATTTATCCTTTACACTAAATATTTTTACATTAAGCACCAACACTTCAAAAGAAGTATATTTAAAACTAGATTTCTTAGTGTTTTTTTTTTATTCTCTTTCATGGCATTCTGCACTTTATCAAGCACACCTCGCTCTTTATTACTTATTTATCCATGATTCTTTATCATTCTAACATGTCAATAACTCCTGACCACTAAAAGTTGCACAGATATACTGTATTTGCATACCCCGATATATAAACCATACAGAAAAAGTTGAATCAATTTACACTTTATATCATCGCCAACATATATATTTTCATATCATCGAGCCATAGCAAACAGTAATGCTTAAATGTTAATGAACACATTTGACTAGCTAGTTGATCAAAATAAAATCTGACCGAAATAAAACAAAAAACCTATCAAGACTGACTGGCTAGCTCTAATATCCAGTGCTAGTGCTAATGCTATTTTCCCCTATTTTTATTAAAGGCAAATTTGAACGGTGTTCCATTCTAACCTTAATAAGTAAAATTGACCTTGACATCCTCACCTTATCTTATGCTGCCTTCACATATCGAAATTACTGTGAATGAGTTTCCTAGTTGGAAATTGGACATGAATGCCCTTGCCATATTTACTACAGGGAAACTCACAGATAATTTTTATATTTCTGAAGTTTTTCCAAGTTTCTGAGTTAGGTGTGCCATAAACTTTAAACATGGCGGAGGGAAAAACAGTTGTTGCTGTGATAGGAATGCTTTTTTCCCACAAAAGCTAGATCACCTTGTTTTAATGTTAAAGTAGTACATATAGTAGTGCAATAACCATTTCAAGAATTTTGTATGTTTTATACACAGCAAAACAGCATGTATTTGACTGAAAATCCAGAATCGTCAACTAGCTGTCTATATAGATAGATCTGTAAATGTTTATAATGGTTGTCAAATCAGATCATTTTATTCAAAATGAAATATCTTTAATAGATTTAGGCTTTAATAAGATTTCCCCAAGAAACCTGGTGTCCTCATGATTTCTATTCTTTCCAACAGCAAAGCACTTTAATAAGAGAAGCGTGTAATCACGTTACGACTTTCTGATTGCATGAAGACAGCTTTATTCCTAATTTCCCTAGGAATCCAGAAAATTCACTCACCCAATTATAGATGGAGTCATACATCTGCAGCTTACGTGCATGAAAGTGGCACGTTGATACAGTGAACTGAAAGTGAACTAGTATGGAATGCCAAAGCTGACTTAATTAAAAATAAATAAATACATAAATAAATATACGAAGAAATGTAAAAAAGCAAAAATACATAAATAAATATACAAAGAAATGTAAAAAAGTACAAATAAATGAGTATTTATACTTTTATTTCCTTATTTATGTATAATTGTATTTTTTCACACAATTCTTTATTTTTTTATTTATACATTTATTTATTTCCACTTTTATTTATTTCCACATTCATTTATGTATAGCTATATGTTTTTATGTCTACATTTATTTATTTTCACATTTATTTATTTCTACATTTATTTATTTCCACATTTATACATTTATTAATTTCAACATTTCTTTGTCCGTATGCTAATGAGGGAGGTGTGTTTTACCTCAGACATCAGCAATCGAGCTCAGAGTGGGAGTGCTGAAGCTACAGTGACACCTTGTGGATATTGTCCGCAAGATGAATGCGGATAATATCACATTTTAAGTCGTGTACATCACCGTGTATGTCGTGTATGTAGGCTATATAGGGTTAACACACATAGCACACATGGACAGAAACTGCACTTCAACGGGTCTGATAGCTGACACTTGGACATGGAAGCGCATGAAAGTATCCACTATTAACAACAGGCACGTGCACACATAGACATCAAAGGGGGCTTGAGCACCTGCCCTTTTTATTCCTGGAGAGAAAGTGCCCTTTTTTCTGGGGTGCTTTTTTTTATTTTTGAAAAATAATATATATTCCTGTTTGCGCACAGCTTCCCTGTCAAACAAATATATTTATTGAATAGTGTATCTAAATATCAGGTCATGAGTTCTGAAGCGCTCCCTCTCTGAAGTAGCCTGACTACGTCAGACTTCCTACTTCCGCTAATTTCATTTCGCTCCTATAGTCAGTCTGAGATAGCAGCCTATCTTTCTGTTTTCCACCGGCCTGAAAACAGCCGGCCAATCAACGAACAGAGGGCGGGCTGAAAGCCGTGACGTAGTCGGTAAGCGCCGTGTTTAAGATTAGGTCAGGGAAATCGAAAACGACCGCTGATATGGAGACGCGGATGCAATTCGCTCTGTTGTGGAGAATATTCCCGGCATTAGCAAACTGAAGCCCGAACACGAAGAGTGTGTATTAAACATTTTGAATGGAGGTGATGTTGTGGCCCTACTCCCTTTGGGAAAAGTTTAATTTATCAACTATTACCGATCGTCAGCGAGAAACTGGGGAGCCTTTTGACAGGTCAGTGTCTCTTTTCTTTTCCAGGTCTTAAATACCGTAAAACTTCAAATAATAGCCCGGGCTTTTATTTGCCCAAATCGTCGAACTGCACCGGCTTGTACTTGAGATAGGCGTCTAACTTATATGAGACAGGCCTTTATAGTTGAGATGTTGTTCATTGAGATGTTGTTCCTAGAGTCTATAATCTCTAAAAATCTCCAAATGCTCCACGTGAAACCGCGGTCTTCCGACCTCTTACTATCTTGTCGATTGATTTTTATGAATATGCGGGAGGGAGAGAGAGCAAGACAGCGCTCGTGTTGTTTGCAGACGTGGGAGTGCGCGCGCGCGGCCGGGGCGCTCTCTCTCTCTCTCTCTCTCTCAGCAGTCATTCTATACATCACTCACAGATCAAAAAAGTCGTTTACAGCCATGTTCACTCAGGTATTTCGCTCGCATCATCAAGTGTTTACAGTGGAAGTTCGATCATAGATTTGAGTTCGATGCATGATGTCTGTGGTTCGATGCGGCTGTGTCGGCGCATAACATACGTCATAAACAAACTTATCTGATTGGCTTACGGGTAACCAATGATTTTAAACTTCAGTACGCGCCCCCTAGCGAGAGAGAAAACACTTCTCTATTATGCTATCCCAGACTCTGTGTACGAAGCAAAGTGAAGTAGCAGAGTCTGGTATTACCAGGCTATCTCTGAAGCGCCGATCAGAGTAAACGCGTCTGCTCTAGTCTATAGTATCAAACTGCAGACCCGCAGCACCACCAGTTTCAGAACCCCAGCGCCAGAACCAGAAGTAAGAGGCGGAGCTTACGTTCTAACACCAGCGCCAGGACCAGAAGTGAGGGGCGGGGCTTACGTTCTAAACCGAGTAACGCCACCTAACGTTTTGGAGCGTAATTTGCTTAGACACGAAACGGCATTATTACACAAGAAACGTCATACTTTATACGTATTATAATGATGCATTAAGTACAATATTACGCATTTTAAAACATTAATTTTGTGTATAGTTAGCCGTTTCATTGTATTATGAGAGTTACTTCCTGATCATGATGGTGAAAAATAATGCTTGAAACTTATGGGCATTTTATATAAAATATACTTTACTTCACAAGAACATGTGCAGTATGCATTTTTCTTTATGTAAAATAATGTAAAAAATCTAAAAAAGAGAGAAAATTCGGCATTGTTTTAAAAGATACAATAAAAATGTAGGCTATCGTAAAACTTCAAATAATAGCCGAGTCCCAAATAGACGATTGTCTCTTTTATACGCCTGGTGTGGCTGCAGGTTTGGGTAAATAAAGGCCGGTCTCAAATAAAGGTCGGGTCTGTTTTTTAGTTTCAGGTTGTATTTAATCTTCTAAAACCCGTCAGATCGTCCGCTTTTTGGCGTCCGCCAAAGCAAATTTGTGTCCCGCCAAAGCCTATTTTGATCGGTGAGTGATGTAGAATAGAATGACTGCTGCGCATGACAGGGCGCTTAACGAGCAGAGAGAGAGAGAGCCCCGGTCGCGCGCGCGCACTCTCACGTCTTCAAACAACACGAGCGCTGTCTTGCTCTTTATTTGTCACATCACATACCAGTTATAGTTCATACAACGAGCAGTGAAATGTAAGTCTGGTATTCCTATAGACTCACCGTGTAATAAAAAAAATACCCTAAATATTATTTAAAAGATGCAACAATTTTAAATATTTTTAAATACTTGCAAAAATAACCATATGCTTGTGTCATTGTCAATACCGGTAATTCCGCCCCTCCCTCACTTTCCGGTTCTGGCGCTGGGGTTCTGAAACTGGTGATGCTGCGGGAACATATAGAATGGGGGGGCATTTCATTTTCATGGGGGGGCACACTTTTTATGATCTACAAAACAATCACAAAAACATCCGCTATTTAGTCTAATATAACTGAAATAGACCAAATTCTATATTTAAACAACACCAAAACACAAAATATTAAGTTTATGATCATAGACGGAGGGTGAACCAACACGCGCTTCCCCTTTAAAAACATTTTAGGCTATATGCAGGATTTGGCATGGCAGAAAGAGCGCCTATTTTATTATCTTTAAAAAGCGGTTATACAACTTCATCGCGATCTAACAAAGTTCCTAGGCTATCAGTAAAGCTGATACACAATAATGCCTTATTTACATAGCCTAACTGCTTATTATAACGAGAGGATTTGCACGCGCGCATATCTAATCCACTCACCGCTCAAAACAGCGGAGTTTAGCCAATATTCTTTTATTACGAAGAAAACTGATCCTAGACCAGCATTTATGGACAGCTTTTCCCTCTACAAGCAATCAGAAGTAGGCCTATGTGGAAGCTTGTTTTCGCCACGGAATAAAAAAAATTAAAAGATAATTGCGACCTTTTATCTCACAATTCTCACATGGATTTCTCTCAATTGACCGTTCGCAAAGACCCGCCCCCCTTAGTTACTGTCGTTATGTCGGACAAGCTACGCTGCTCTGAGGGAGGGAGTTAAGATGGCGGAGTGAGTGGTAGCACTTTTGCAGGCTCCGGTAAAAAGCCTTTTTTTAGTCCTTGAAATGTGATAAACTAGTGTAACAACCCCTCTACTAAACAGACATATAACGTAGTGTCTAAATTAAGGGACAAAAATAAGTTATCATAACATTCTGGAGGTTTTTTTTTGGAATCATGTCCGTCGATCACAACTACAACTTGGCTGCTCTCCACGAGGCATGCGAAGATCTTGACATTGAGGAAGAAATAGAAGCGGAGCAACATTCATCCAAAGAAGACAAAATTAACAAAGAACATACACCAATTAAACAGCCGAATCCAAAGAAACAGAGACACCAAAGAGAAGTTGAGGACGTGAATACTGGCGCTGCAATTTTACACGCAGTACAAGCTCTGACCAGAAAAATGGACGAGCAGACGGAACTTTTGAAAAGTTTCGACAGACGTATTGAAGCTAACACAACCGCAACTAAAGAAAACCGAGAAGAAATCGGCGTGCTTCAGAAAAAAATAGGAGGCCTTCAGAGAGAAAACAGCCTGTTAAAAGAAGCATGTGCAGAGCAAACCCGATACAAAAGAAGGTGGAATTTGAGGATGATTGGTCTACCTGAAAAGGATGGAGAGGACACGAGAGAAGTTGTAATCGGGATACTGACCAGAGTTGTGCCAATGTCTGTGGAGCGGCTGCGAGACACCGTAGACACCGTTCACCGGCTGGGAAGGAAAGGCGACGCGGCTACCTCAAACAACACACCGAGAGCAATCATCATTCAGTTCGGGATGAGAACGGTGCGGGATGATGTGTGGAAGAAGTCGAAGGATGCGCGAGTGTGTAGGGACATGCACATACGTTTCAAAGAAGACTTCTCGAAAGAAGACCGGGAGGCGCGTGCAAAGCTGTGGCCGCTGGTCCAAGAAGCCAGAAAGACAGGTAAAAGGGCATTCTTAAAGGAAGGATACGCTCTGATCGATAACCGGAGAGTAGACCCTAATTGAACACTTGTTTTGCTTGCATTTGAATGGCTGTCAGAATTTCAGCCTGCATTCACGTTTGACTGAGACATTTTACCTTTATTGTTTGCTTGACATAAACGCTCTGATATGTAAGTATCAACACCTACACTTTGTTTGTTAATGCATCAATGAACATTCAGGGTTAAATAATCCGATGTTTTGATGTTGGGAGCACCAATGTTGATGACTTTTATTTTTGCACGCCAGAATATGGCATATACTGAATGTTTACTTTGTTTAGCTGTGTAAATGCTTTTAAAACGTGTTATCCTTTAATAATACTTGTTATGGTACGCTAATAATAGCTTTATGGCTGCTAAAATTAAGAAAATTACAACAAAGTAGGTGAAGTTGATTCCATGTTTAAATAGACCTTTGTTACTGTTCGTTTTGGATGTTTCATTTTCTCCCTATATAACGTTAGTGGGTTAGTTACTTTAGACATGTAGATTTAGGACTAATTACTCATTCCTGCGCATCGTTACACTCTTTTGTGCATTGTTTGTTGGTTATCTACTTATCACCTAAATGTTGTCCTTTATTTCTTTAAATACTAGGGGGTTGAAAGATAATGTTAAACGTAAGGCTATTTTTCTTTTCTGTAAGGAGCAAAGGGCTAATTGTGTTTTTTTGCAAGAAACCCACTCAGCTGAGGCTGACACAAAATTTTGGAAACTGCAATGGGGAGACTCTATCTTTTTCAGTCATGGAACGTCACACTCGGCAGGAGTTATGATTTTATTAAATAGATTTCCTGGGAAAATTATTGACCATAAAAGTGACTCTACCGGCTATTGGTTAATGGTCGCAACAGAAATTAATGGTATAAACTACATTTTATTATGTGTGTATGGTTATAACAAAAGAGCACAGAACAAAAATCTCTTCTCATCCTTAAGTAATTGCTTAGAAGAATGGAAAATACTTTTTTCAACAGATAGAGTAATAATTGGGGGAGATTTTAACCTGGCCCCTGATCTTTGGTTAGACCGTATTCCATCAAAGAGACACTGCCACACATTTGATGAAACAATAGTTGAATTGATCACAAAGGCCAATCTAATAGATTATTGGAGAATGAAAAACCCACTCAGAAAACAATTTACCTGGTTTAACTCATCTAATAATGGCCAGGGCTCAAGATTGGATTATTGGTTAATCTCAGACAATCTAATTAATGAGGTAAATAGATGTGAAATCTCAGCATCACCCCTAACTGATCACTGTGTAATATTTTTGACTCTTTCTCCGGATGGAAGAGAGAATAACATAAACTCCATATGGAAATTTAACAATACCCTTTTGGAAGATACTGAGTTTTGTAATGTAGTTAAACAACTGGTTAAAGAAGTAGGTGAATCGGAAATGTGTTTTCTGAGTAAATGGGAATGGTTCAAGTTCAAAGTTAGACAAATTGCTATTAGGACAAGTAAGCAAGCATCAACACTTAAAAAGATAAGACAAAGGGACATCATTAGTCACATTAATATGCTGTGCTGTAAAGATGATTTGACAATGGAAGAGCAGACTGAATTAAACAATCTACAGTCCCATCTTGATAATATATATCTGGAAAAGGCCAAGGGAGCATTTATTCGTTCAAGAGCTCGTTGGATTGAAGAAGGGGAAAAAAACTCTTCTTATTTTTTTAGTCTGGAAAAACAAAGACAGACGAAAAAAAAAATTTTGAAGTTAAATTGCAATGACATTATTGTTGAAAATCAAGAAGTAGTAAACGAAAAAATCAACGCTTTTTATAGTAATTTGTATAAATCCCTTTTTTCTAAAGAAGATTGTTGTTTATTCCTAAATGAGATTCAGGGGTTTAAAAAGACAATGGATGATAACTTTAAACAACTTATGGAAGATGAGCTAAGAATTGAGGAGCTAGACTTGGCAGTTCGACAGATGTCTAAGGGGAAATCACCAGGAATAGATGGGATAACTGTGGAGTTTTTATCTTTCTTTTGGAGTGATATCAGGGAAATGCTCTATAATGCCTATTTAGATTGTATCTCAAAAGGGAATCTTTCTCCCACTATGAAACATGGTCTCATCACTCTAATTCCCAAACCTAACAAAGATCATCTTTTATTGGATAATTGGAGACCAATTACCTTGTTATGTAACGATTATAAATTACTGGCACTTGTCTATGCCAATCGTCTGAATGAGGGATTATCACATATTATTGATGAGTGTCAATCAGCTTTCATGAGAGGCAGAAATATACATAATCATACCAGATTGTTACTAGATATGCTTGACTATCGAGATCTCATTGATACGGATGCCTTTATTTTATTTCTCGATTTTTATAAGGCATTTGACACTGTTGAACATGCCTTTTTATTTGAAATCTTAGATTTTTTAGGTTTTGGGAACAATTTTTGTAAAATAATTAAGATGTTTTATACTGACATATATAGTTCTGTGTCCCTGAATCCTGGTATGACTCCTAGATTTGAGGTGCTCCGCGGTATTAGACAAGGGTGCCCGATTTCTCCCAAACTGTTTATTCTAGCCACCCAATCACTTATCATGCTCATTAATCACAACCCCAATTTGCATGGGATCTCAATATTTGATAAGGAATTTAAAATTAGTCAATTTGCAGATGACACAGCAATCCTTTTAAGGAACAAATTCATGGTTGATGTTGCCCTTGATTCAGTCTCGATTTTCTCTAAAGCTTCAGGATTAACCCTCAATATTAAAAAATGTGAGCTACTTCCCATTCACTCATCAACGGATTCCATCATCTCTTCAATCGAGGTTAAATCTGAAGTGAAATATCTAGGAATAGTTTTATCTAAAAATGCCATCAGAAGGGAAGATGTTAATTTTTCTGACCGATTAATGGATATGAAGAAATCTCTGAGTCGCTGGCTTACCAGAGACCTCACTATTTTTGGTAGAGTTACTCTATCTAAAACAGAAGGTATTTCCAAAGTAATTTATCCATGTCATTCCCTGTATGTTTCTTCTGGTAATATTAAGAAAGCCAACTCAATTATTTTCCAATTCCTGTGGAAAAATAAAACCCATTATATTAAGAAATCACAGCTAGTTAAAGAGTATGATATGGGTGGTATCAAAGCCTTGGACTTTGAATCAATGTTTGGAACCTTTAAGATTAACTGGTTGAAAACATTTCTATCACAACCAGATTCTATGTGGTTTCACATACCTAGGCATCTATTTAAAAAAGTAGGGGGGCTTGATTTTCTTTTGCAATGTGATTTTGAGGTGACCAAAATTCCGGTTAAATTATCAAAATTCCACAAACAAATTCTCCAATATTGGAAAATGATATTCACCCATAACTTTTCTCCGCATGGATCCACCTTATGGAACAACAGGGTCATTATAATCAATAGGAAATCATTGTTCAGGTTTGATTGGTATGAAAAGGGCATTGTGTTTGTGAATGATGTTATAGATGATAATGGTAACTTTTTGGAATATAAAGCTTTCTTAGACAAATATAATTTAAACTGCACATATAGAGAATACAATAAGATTTGTAAAGCAATACCTGTACCTTTATTACAGTTAATTCAGAACACATTGTTATATACAACAATAAGACCCTTACCAACTTTACCAAATACAGTTATTAATGATTGTACTTTAGTTGACAAAAAATGTAATAATAAATATATTAATGATGCTTTAAAATCTAAATTGTTTTTTGATTATAACAGAGGATTGTGTGTACAGATTCCAAATATGGCTGCATTGTCCATAGAAAAAAAACATTTTAAATTCATTAAATGGCCCATTTTCCCAAAAGTCAAGGAGACTCACTTTAAAATAATATATAAAATATATCCGGTCGCTGACTTTCTTAGAAAAAGATTTAAATTTGATGTAGACCCTTGTGTATTTTGTGAGATGGCTGATGAGACTCTGGAACACATGTTTTTTTTTTGCCCCGTGTCCAACAGCTTTTGGTCCGAGCTACATAATTGGCTGTCACTTAAGATTGATAATATCCCTACTCTCATCTTGCCACACATCCTCTTTTATATGGATAATGTAGATTCATCAGTATCAGATTTAGTCAATATGATTATTCTTATGGGTAAATATCATATTCATTGCAGTAAGTGGAGATGTTCTAAGCCTTCCTTTGTTTGGTTTATAAATGATTTTAAATTGTTTTTTACCTCACTGAAAAAGATCAAATCTACTAAAATCGCAAGAATAACGTGTAGAGACATATCTAGGAAATTACTTTTTTGATTAATCTCCCCTTGTGTGCCGCTCCAAAAGTTATTTTTATTTTCTTTAGCCTTTTTTGCTTTTGACTTGTGTATTTTGAAATAGCTCCCCCTTTTTTGGTTTGTTCTTATTGTTTTCTGCTTGGTTAATACTTTTGTATATTGACAACATTTGTATATACCCATGTATATTCTTTTTTCCCTACAAGAGTTTGTATGTTGATATTTTTGTTAATAATAAAAAAAAAAAAAAAAAAAAAAAAAAAAAAAAAAGCTACGCTGCTCTCAGCCGCCTTTCCACTGCACACGACAAACGACAGCCGTTGGACCGGAAGTCATTCATTTCCAATGGAGAGTCGTACGGGAGCTGCGGGGAGTTCCGATCATATGCGTATGCGGAAAATTCGTATCCGATTTGAGCTTTGGATCCGTTGAAATATCTGAACTTCTGCGGCTAGACCGTATGCGACCGGATGTGATGTATTCTAATCAAAACTATGAGCGTGAGGCTAGAATTACCAATATTTCAACTCTTTAATGTCATTCTGTAAACGCTATTCTGTAAAATGTCGGTTATTTATAATTATGGCAGAAAAAGATATTTTAAAATTCTTAAATCAATATTTATATTGATTAGCTCTGTAAAATCCATTGTTTTTATTGTAGATGTATTGAGGGTCATTTGTTTTGTGTGGATATATTCATGCATGCATTACATTCATCATTAATTTTACCATTGTGAAAAGCCGAGGGTAACGGTTGGTTCACGACCAATTTCAAAGTTCCGTGCGACTGACACTAGGGGGTGAAATGCGACAATCGTATGCGAATGTCGTGTGCAGTGGAAAGGCGGCTCACACACACACACACCATGTTCTCACGCAGTGAAAAATACATCGCGGACTGACAACACGCTGACAGACAGGACAGACCAGGTTACTTTTGATATTAAACATATTAAACAAAGTCTCACCTTTCAAATTTGGTAATTTTTTAAAAAGAAATTTAAACAATAAATACCGTTTTGTGGCTCTTTGTGTCGTGACAGATCGCTGTAGAGCATCAGTTAAAGCTGCTCGTGATCCGATTATCTCATCCTTCTAGTTCATTTATAGCATCAAATAAACATGAATGAACATAACAAGGAATGTTTTTTAACCGCAGAAAGGCATCAGTACATTCCGTTTTTCAAGTTCAAATCCTCCCATGTTAATCTACTAACTCTCCTGACTGCTTTGTCGGACAAAATGGCGGATGGCGAAGTATGATTGGTCAGATCACCTGTCAATTAAGCTCCCTGCGAAGTGTCAATTCACAATTCTGACTTTATAACACGCAAATGTGACCGTATATCACTCAACTCTGACATAACTTGCCATTTTGATTTTATATCACGCAATTCTGAGAAAAATGACCTTTTTTTAACGTGGAAACAGTAGGCTGTTTTCAGGCAAATGAATCAGAAAATTCGACAAGCCCGCTTGGCCAGGGGAAGGTAAGCCTTGCGCAGAGCCTTACACGCTCCGACTAATCTTCATATTTCTGAAGAGAATGTGTTATTTAAAGTTACAGAGATTAGTGCACCTGTGTGCTAAATGCTGCTGACGACATTTCGTTATGTAATACGTGGATACGTTTTTTTGCTCTCAATAGTAAGTTTGCTCAATGCCCATATGATTAGGGGGGCACGTTGTGTCATCTGGGGGGGGGGGCACGTTGTGTCATCTGGGGGGGGGGCACGGCCCCCTAATGCCCCCCCTTGGCGACGGGCCTGTGCTGCGGGTCTGCAGCTGGATATATCTCGCTCTAGTGAGCTCGCCCTGCCGTTTGGACTTTGAGCCGAGCGGATGCGCGCGCGGTTCAAATGAGTTTGGTTCTGCTTTTGGCACATAAACATTATCGAACATTTATCAAACTCGATATTGATATCGAGTATTGACGATATTGACTCGAACTTGATATCGTTTTATCGAGAAAAAGTATATCGCGATAATGATTGAATGAGCATATCAATTTAAGACGTGGCTAAATGTAATTTATGACCTTGTATGGAAAATCCCGACGTTTTTATGACTTTTTATGCCCAAAAATTCTTATTATCAAAGTTAATGACTTACATACATCGAGTATTTCCCCCTGAAATGTAGAAATCTAAATGGGTGAATTTTGAAGAAATCTACAGATGCAAACAGATGGAGGATAGTAGGTTTAAAACAAACTCCATCGAAATGTGGATTTTGAAGGTTTTATTTGATGATAATGATGATGATGATGATGATGATACAGTCCTCCCTCAAATGTGAAACTAAGTCCATGTCACCATCAATCAAATACTTGATTTGAACTAGTAGCATAGAAAACATGCACATTGTGGCATGGTTTCCTTTGCTGCTCCATGAATACTAAGGAGACCATGGTTTCTGTGAACTGATTATTTTGTAGACCTCTTTTGAAAATGAAACAATTGCGTGAGTTTGAGGAAGATAAAATTAATTAACTTTTTAAATATATTTTTTTAAAAGTCAAAGTTGTGTTAATATATAACATACTTATATATACATACTAACATACATACTTTTTTGTAAAAAAAAAAAAAAAAAGTAAAAAAAAAACGTAATTATGAGAAGTGCCCTTTTTTTCACTTGAGCCCCTGCCCCTCAAAATGTCTGTGCACGTCCCTGATTAACAACAATGTAAACGCGGTGGATAGGGCTCAGTGGTGTAAAGTAACGAATTACAAATACTCTCGTTACTGTAATTGAGTAGTTTTTTTTAGGAATTGTACTTTTTTAAGTAGTTTAAAAACAGTGTACTTTTACTTTTACTTGAGTACATTTTAAGTGCTGTATCGGTACTTTTACTGCGCTATTTTCCCTGAACCTGCCGTCGCTACATTTATATTAATATTTATTTTTATAATAAGTCATCATGTGACTCCATGCGTGATTCCCGTCAAATCAAATCGCGCGCGGAAAACTTTGCATCAAACCAGCATCAACAGACTTCGAGACACCTGGCGCCAATTTATTTTGTTCACGAAGTGACTTTCGGAGTGGATCTTGAGCCTGGAGGAAGTTCATGCATTTGTGTCTTCATATAGGCAAAAAAACAAAACAGCGCAAGCGTCACACCTCACACGTGCTTCAGTGTGTGTGTGTGTGTGTGGTAAATGAAACTGCGCGTCGGCTGCACCATTCATTCACACAGAACATGCAGGATTCGTATTTAAATTGTCTTTGTGGTTTAATATTCACACTATATCGCGATTTGATTTCAAGTGTACTGAACTGCTTTCTATTTATTCCTCAAAAAATTTACAAATTCCGTGAAATTCCGAGTTATAAATTCCTTTTTTATGACTGGATTTTGTCAGCATTTTAGGGGGGCGGGGGTCGTCCAAAACAATGGTAGGGCAAACACTGTATTTTTAGTGCTAGCAGTCAAAAATAAAACTGTTGGAGAAATATTGAAATACTGTTTCTTTTTTTCTATGAATCTGTGATAAAAGAGTAAGCTACATTTTCAATTTGCAGGGTATAAGGTGGACTAACATTCATAGCATAATACTCACTACTCACTACTCTTGAGTACTTTTAAAAGGGCTACTTTTTACTCCTACTTTGAGTAGTTTTTAGGACCGGTACTTTTACTCTACTCTCACTACATTTTTTGACAAGTAACAGTACTTTTACTTGAGTATGCTTTTTCAGTACTCTTTCCACCACTGATAGGGCTGATAAGAGCTTGCGTTTATTGTTGAGGAGACTCACCAGCGCAGAACGCGGAGAGAAACCAGCGCACATTTCACTGACTCCTACGCAAGCATATTGATCAATGAGTTTGAAACGCGACTCAATACACGGTTTACATTCGCGTTTCATAATTTCGTATGCATAACAGGTGACAATTCAAATGCTTAAAACATAACCCATATTTCATAGATGCTGCTCTTAGATAGCCTACTGATTAATCACAAGTCATCAATTTGGAATTATTCTTAAATCAAACAAAAGGGGCTCATGTAAACGCAGCTAGTGAGCCACGCATCTCACCCCATGCAGTGGAGGACAGAAGCATCATCATGCCCATTCAAACAGCACCTGTCGTGTCATGCCCATGGTCGTGGTGATATTTCCCCCTATAAATCGATTCAATCGATAAATCGATCAACTAGTTGATACAGGAAATCAGCAGCCTAATAAAGAGGTTGACTGCCAAAAAAGTAGGCTATTTTATGTATTTTGAAAATACAAAAATTCTAAGATTAAATGCATTTCAATAGAAAATACATTTGATTTTTTTCAAAGGTTTTTAAATACAAAATAGTAGCCTATATAAAACCCAACGCTTTTAGAGTCACAAGGACTACATCTGCTTATAAGCAGGACTCTTATTACTAGCCTACCCTAACTGATGATCTAGAGCACAACTGTTTTATATAAACATATATATAACAGTATTAATTAAATACTTGATATAAACATTTATATGGATATATTTATATGGATTTATAATATTTATATACCCTCGCCTCATCCGGAATGCAGAATCCCTGACAGCTTTCAAAATACAACTGAAAAACTCATCTCTTCCGTGAGCACTTAAAGTCCCCATGAATTCAAAATTGACCATACTTACTTTGTTTGCCTAAATTGATCGTTTTGTGGTGAACAATTCATTTATGCAAGTCAATCCACACAAAACATTTTTTGGGCTTTGTAATCTTTAATCAAAATCTGAAATTTCCCCTCCCCTCTGCATTGGATGACCTGATGACGTAGGTTTGACGGTTTGGGTGTCTGCTTAACATCCGTAACCACGCCCCTCCAACTGACAGTAGACAGGGGGAATGAAAACACCTACTTTTCTAGATCCAATCAGGTGCTAGTTGGGAAAAAAGCCACGCCCACTATATTTGCCTCATTTAGTATTCCGTTTCTCTCGGAAATACGAGAAAAGTCGTTTGCAACTTCCGGTTCACAGGGACTTTAACATAAATTTAAAAAAAATTTATTTCCTTTTCCTTTAAATCCTTGCTTATCTGGCTTATGCTACTCCGAGCAATGTCTGAACTTTGTATTTTGAGCACTTCTTGCGTTGTTTTTGTCTCTTCACGATGACTCGCTTGGTTTAGTCCTCAGTTGTAAGTCGCTTTGGATAAAAGCGTCTGCTTAATGACTAAATGTAAATGTATATAGAGTATTTCATTAAAAACTAGCAGCAACTGTCACTGCTCATTTGGTTTTGAATTGAATTTTGTATTTGTTGGGTTTCCCCAAGCTGTGGTGAGATTTTAGTTGCGTCCATGTGGTTAAGATGAAATGTTTTTTTTTTTTCAAGTACATATCGCATGTGACATCAGAGATAGGATCTTTTAAGCTCAGTTGTTCTGCTGACAGGTCTTTTTTTACCTTATGCTATTGTATTACGGGGCATTTTACATCTTTCACAACCATTCTGTTTTGCAGGTCAACTCTTTCTGTAGGTAAGTGTGTCTATGCATTAAGAGCAACTTAAAAGAAATATCAAAGTTGCTGATGATATATATATATATATCATCAGCATATATATATATATATATATATATATATATATATATATATATATATATATATATATATATATATATATATATATATGGGACATCAAGTTAATAGATTTGTGACATTTATATGTGTTACCATTCAACATTTTTATAATTCGATTTTGTAATATGATACATGATTGATAATTTCTAAAATGAATACAAAATTAGCTAATTGATAGCTGAGAATGGATATTCTGCTATTTTATTTACTTAAAATGTTGCATCTCAGCAAAAAAAGCATTAAATACTTTCATTCTGTCTCATAACTTGCTATCAGTTGTTTAAAATGAAAGTGAGAACATTTGAATACATGCCTGGTTTTACATAGTGTCACAATGTAACTTGTGGTTTTCTTTAGGTCTTGCAGATCACATCATTAAACATGTTTTGGCCCTTGTCAGTGGTTCTGGGTCTTATCTCAGTGGTTGATGCCTGTCCAATACCATGTAAATGTGAAGATTTTGACATCATAATATGCTCAAGCCAGAAACTTCTGGAGGTCCCTTATCTGCCTCAGGGTACCAGGCAATTATATGCCACAAATAACATGATTGAAGCTCTCCCAAATGAAGGTTTGGAAGAATTGTTGGTTCTCGACCTCACCAAGAATGTCTTCAATATGTCACTGAATACCAACTGGCAGAACATGAGCAGACTTTCAAAGCTATTCCTGAGTGGAAATGGACTGAGTACATTAGGGCCAAGACAATTTCATGGGTTGCTGAACCTCCAAGTGTTGGATCTCAGTGACAATTGCATTAAAACTCTTCCTCAGATGTTTCTATATGGTCTGACCAAGCTTCAAATCCTCAATTTGAATATGAACGAGATATTTAGTTTATCTTATGGGGTCCTGGAGGGAGCTCCTGCCCTTATGGACCTCCAACTGAGAAATAACATGATTGAGATGATCGAGGTGGATGTATTTGAGAACTGCACCCATCTAGCTAAACTCTATCTGTCAATAAACAACCTAAAAAGTGTAGGCAATGGGCGTTTTAAGGGTCCCATAAGGCTACAGCACCTCGATCTTAGTCGAAATGGACTAGATGCCATACCTACCAGTGTCCTTCAGGATACGTCAAACCTCAGTAGCCTCCATCTTCAAAGAAATTCCATAACTTCAATTCCTGAGGACATTTTCTCTAAGGTTCCAGCACTGAGGCATTTGGATATTAGTCATAATGCTCTTGTTTCTATGTCTGACGGTTCCCTCAGAGGTCTTTCCCAGTTGGGCGCATTGGATTTGAGTTTCAATAAGTTAGGGACACTTACGCCACATGTGTTTCAAGACTTGGGGAAGCTTGAGAACCTTAATTTGTATCACAACAATCTGATGTCCCTTCCTAACACCGTGTTTAACAACTTAAGCAGGGTAACTGAGCTCCAACTAGACAACAATAATATCTCTGCTATTCCACTAGACCTCTTTTACCCACTTTCAGCATTGCACGATCTACAATTGGACAACAATCGCATTTCGGAGCTCCACTCACACACGTTTATGAAGCTGAGGAAGCTTAAGTATCTCGATCTTAGCAACAACACCCTTGTGAAGATTCCCAAGTACCTCTTCAGAAGGACACATCATCTGAGGGATCTCAATCTGGAGAACAATCATATCCACTCCATTCCAGAGTTGTCCTTTAAAGCTTTAGTCAGACTACGGACTCTGAAACTCAGCAACAACCACCTGGCAAGACTACTTACAGAGCTACTGACTAGCCTTAGTCATTTACGGGAGTTATGGCTGAACAACAACCAGATAGAAACAATCCCTATTGGATTTTTCACAGGTCTTATTGACCTGAGGGTTCTAGATATGTCCAACAATAAGTTGCATTTAATCTCCTCCGATATCTTCAAAGATCTGTTCAAACTGAAAGAGCTGGATCTGAGCTTTAATACTCTCAAAAAGCTTCCAGATGACATCTTCACATCTTTGAGAAGTCTTACATTGCTCCACCTGCAAAACAACCAGCTGACACACTTGCCCACCAAAGTGTTTTCTGCTCTAGCCAAGTTGGACGAGCTCCATTTGGACAGAAACCATCTCCAGCATATTCATCCAGCACAGTTTCAAGGCTTAGTGAATTTACGTGAACTCGATATTAAATTTAATCAACTGCGCTCATTGGAAAATGGGACTCTGATGCCTTTAGGAAACCGAACAGTTATCCATCTTGACGGGAATCCATGGGATTGCTCTTGTGTGTCCATTCTGTATCTAAGTAAGTGGTTTAACAATAATACTAAGTTGGTAAAACCTACACCCATGTGCTCTTCTGGACAGAATCTCTCCTACCCAGCTCTTTTCCCATCATCGTTATCAAAGCATTGCACAAGTTCAGCCTGTTTCTCTTTAAATATGGAGAAACTGATGGTTGTCCTTTTTTTCTTTCAGGGTTTGCTTTTCTTATGAAATTGCTGTGCTATGCTAAACGACCATGTGTGGTTAAAGTGTTGAGAAAAGAAACCACCACAGCATGTGTGCAAAGGATTAATGCTTTTAACATATCTGAAATGCAAATGTTAATCTGAGAACATGACTATATTCCATAAAACACTGAAAAATTATGTATCGGAGATTTAATGCTTTACATTATTATTCAATAAAATAAACAGCTATGCTGAATACTTGCAGCCTAGAGTGTGTGACAAGACAAAGCGTTTAAAGAGGCCACATGCTGATGCTGCAAGAGGGGATTTCCATTTACTCATTTCAGAACCCAGATAATCATATTCTTATGCACTCACTCATCTGGGTGTTTTTACGAACTACATCTCAAGGCAAAGATGTACAACCGGCTGTAAACTGTGGTTGTTTGTCTGAAAAACTAGGTTGGATTTGTCTGCATAGATTTTTTTTTTTCAGATTTCTTAATAGATGTTTTCTGTTTCTTCATTTTATTGGCCCAGGCTTGTCAATAAAAATTGTTCTAATGATGACAAGAAACTTACAACTAGGATATTAATTAATATTTATGGATACATTAGATTCATTTGTAACTTCTGTACATCTGACAAATGTTTTGTCTGTTTAGACTACCCCTTTTTCATAATAAAAATCACTGTAGTTTAAGAAACAGATAAAAATAATGTACAAGTAACAAGTAATAATGTAACGTAGGTAGAGGCTGGCTATAATGGAAGATGAAGTCTATTCAGGAAGGGTGGAAGATAAGGAAATGCATTGAAACATCTAAATTATATTTGACTATTGTTTTTGTTTTGTTTTTAAGTTTCTCAGTGTGGACAAAAAAATTGAGTGGAATAATTAAACATCTAGGAAATTAATATAGAGAAAGTCAGAATATCCACTACCAATAATATTTTGACTTTTGTGTCAGTTTTATTACTGCCTTGACTAATATTCAAGCATCTAAATTCAAATTAAGATGGGTCAAACACAGCACTGTTGTTACAATCCATGCAACCAAATATAACCAAGACACATGATATTGTAGACTATATTTTATTATGTAAATAAATCAATTTAATAAATTAAAATATAGCATTATATGCATGTTGCTCACATCCTTAAGCTTGTTCTTAAATTGAATTGAAAAAAAGAAAAGAAATACTGCTTCTGTAATTGGATGTTCTGATTAGATCAGAACAAGATCACAATCTTATCACAATTATTTTCATGTTGGTTTTTAAGACTATTTTGCAAGTTATGGAGAAGCAAAGCCAATCTAATTTCCCTATTTAAAAATATAGTCCTACAAGGCAACAAAGATTAAAGAAAGCGTTTAAAAAAAATGTTAAATGTAAAACAAAAATGTGAAAAACATTACCCACCTTTATAAGCATAGACTAAAAAAAGACAAGATAACTAGATAATCTGATGTCTTTGATTTATTTGTTGATTTATAACAAAAGATCTTTACAGAATATTTCACATTAATTTGAAGATTAATTCTACATTAAACAGAATTTGAGGGAACTAGTGTACAGAAATATTTATATCAAGCTGAAAAACTGAAGACAAATTAGCAAAGCACACAGATCTCTGTTAAAACACAAACAATCCTGTTAGTTTACCCAAAAAGGTAAATTCTGTCATCGATGTTGATGCCATGTTGATCCAAACCTGTATGATTTTTTTCTTTCCGTGGAACACAAAATAAGTTATTTTGAGAAATGTTTTTTTTTTTTGTTAATGGGGTCCAGGGGGGGGGGGGGGTGTTTGAAAAAAAAAATAGAAAGAAAAAAAGAAAGAAAGCTGTATCAAGAGTAAACGAGGACAAAATTTTCATTTTTGAGTGAATGATCCATTTAAATCTATATACATTTATGGCACCTCAAATTTCTTAGATAAGCAAAACTCTTTCCACACTTGTCACACATGTATTGCTTTTCCCCAGTGTGAACGTGCATGTGAGCTTTGAGCGAATTTGACTGGTTAAATTCCCGCCCGCATGTGGCACATCTGAATGGCTTTTCTCCGGTGTGTATGCGCTGATGTCGACGGAGATTTCCCAATGTGCAAAAACCTTTTCCACACACGTCGCAATTAAAAGGTCTTTCACCGGTATGCAAGGTCAGGTGAGCTTTTAAGCAATTATGCTGCCGAAATGTCTTCCCGCACACAGAGCAGCTGTAGGGCTTCTCTCCCGTATGAATCCTCTCATGAGTTTTCACACCAGCAACACTCTTAAAGGACTTTCCACACACACAACAGCTGTATTTGGTAGCGAGGGTGTGTTGACGGTGATGGTGAGATTTCAAGGAGTTAATAGAGTCGAGGGTCTCTTCACACACGTTACAGACGACCGGAAACTGTCCCGCATGAATAGTGAGATGTGTTTTTAAAGCGTTTGTGCAACCCAAAACCACCCCACATACAACGCAGCCATGTCCGGTTTGTCCCGTTTGCTGTCCCTCATGAAGCCGGAGCATCCACTTCTGGACAAAGCCCTGACCGCACAATTTGCATTTGTGCGGTTTCTCGCCGGTGTGAGTTAGTTTGTGCGCCTTTAGCGAATCGAGCTGATTGAAACTTCGCCCGCACGTCTGGCAGGTGAACGGCTTCTCGCCTGTATGGATTCTCTGGTGCCGAAGTAGATTGTTTCGAAAGTGGAAGTTCTTCTCACATACGTCACATTTATGCAGCTTCTCTCCCGAATGCACAACCAGATGCTTCCTGAGACAGTAAGCTTGATGAAAAGACTTCCCACAAACTTTACACATAAAAGTCTTGTCTTCGTTATGAATCCTCTGGTGATACATCAGCTGTTTATGTTCGGTGAAGGTCTTGCCACAATGACTGCAAGCATAAGGGCTCTTGTCAGTATGAAGCTGGTAGTGTACATCCAAATTGCCTTTACTGCCAAAACGCCTTCCACACTGCGAGCAGCTGAAGGTTTTCTCTCCCGCCGCATGAATGACCCGATGAGCTCTCAACAGAACGAGTGAGTCAAATTTCCTTCTACAGTGTTTACAGCTGAACGATTTGTCTTTCTTACGACATCTCAGCCGAGCACGTCTGCTTTGTAAGATGCTCAAAGTTCTGGATTCTTCCTCATCATCACTGTCCTGCAAAATCACAAACAGAGAATGGTTGCTGTTTTCTGAACAATCTGCTGACATCTTATCCTTAATGATCACGGTCTTCTGTTTTTTAATGGGCTTTTCAAAACAGAAAAACAAAAACATGAATGAAATGTATTATTGCGGTATACACTATTCAAAAGTTCAAAAGTTTGGTAAAACATTTTTTATGTTTTGTAAGATTTTAAAATTTAAATTATACCGGTAATGTCAAAGCTGAATTATCGGCAGCCATTATTCCAGTCTTCAGTGTCACATAATCCTTCAGAAATCATTCTAATATGCTGATTTGGTGCTCAAAAAACATTTCTTATTATTATCATCAATGTGGAAAACAGCTTAATATTTTTGTGGAAACCGTCATACATTTTTTCAGGTTTCTCTGATGAAAAGAAAGTTAAAAAGAACAGCATTTATTTGAAATAGAAATCTCAATAGTATCACTTTTGATCAATTTAAAGGGGTCATTAACCGAGAAATCAAAATTTCCTTGAGGTTTTGACATATAAGAGGTTATATTACATTATATTACAAGAATACCCTGAAAGTTTCAAAACTGAAAACTTCCTTGTTAGTCCAAAATCAGCTTATATTGTTACCAGGCCCAGCAAACGACTCGTCCTGGAATGTGCCTCTTTATGACATAATAAGGTAGTGAAAGACTCACGCCAAAAATTCCCGTAAAAATCAACGAATCTCATTTACATTGTGTTTGCACTGTTAGTTATGATGAAAGCATTAGTTAGTGTGCAGAAATCGAGTTGCAATAACGAGATCACTACATGTATGTCTGTGATCAGTTACATGCTCATCACTGCAACCTTTCATGCCACGATCTAAATGTAATAGACCTTATTCAGAGCAGCGCCATGACAGGTATGAAAGTGAGGCTCTGAGGGATAGACTTGCCGTGTTTCCAATCGCATCCGCTGTAAAAAGTTCTTGGAAAGATATTTTTCCAGTGTTTCATGAGCAGAACAGCTGTTTCTGTCCCTCACAGCCTCGCTTTCATTCCCGTTAAAAATCAAAGATGGTGCTGCTGTGAATAAGGTCTATGCCATAGATCTAATTGTAATGCTATAATTATCACTTTTCACGAGTAATTAACATTGAACGCTTTAATAGTAAAAACGTGCAAAACGTTTTCGAGAGAGTTCCACATGTAATACTTGCTATATGTGACTTGTTTGGGGCCTTTAAAGATAATATAAAAAAAAAGCATTTAAAACTTTCACAACAATGCATCCACTAATTTGTCAGTGGGTAATATTATTTTTTCTTCAGTCACATTTACCTCTTTATTGTAGGGTTGACGTAAGGGTTGAGAAGGGGCTGTGTGTGGGCATTCCATTGTATGGTGTGATTATAGTATGTGTGTGTGTGTGTGTGTGTGTGTGTGTGAGAGTGTGTGTGTGCCAGTGAGGGGCATTAAGTACATGTTATATGCTCTTGAACAATGTTTGATGTTTTATGTTTGATATGCCGCATATTTTTGAATAATGTTGATATTTTAATCTGTGCTGTATGTATTTGTATTTATTTGTACCTGGGGACTGCAGATGTAAATTAGCCTAAGGCTAACTCTAGTGTAATGCATCAAATGTTTACATTTATGTTATTAATTGCACATGGTCCCTTTTAAATAAAAATCAAATCAATATGCAAACATGTCAGCCAATCACAGCAGTGGGCATTTACACTGAAGTCTCACAGCAGACACGCCCCTTAAAACTGAGCGTTCAAATCAGATGCTAAAATCAGGCTAGAAAAAATGCATTTTATTTCTAAATGACAATTTTTGAAGTAAAAATCATACTAACATTATAAGTGCACTCCAGGAAACATTATGAAACAATAAAACAATGCAGTTCATGACCCCTTTAATATAAGTATAATAATTTCTTTAAAAAAAAAAAATGTATAAAGAGATTTTTTACTTTCAGAACCCAACGGTTGTGATCTATTATGTGTGAATAACTTACTGTTCTCACATGCTCAGTGTCTATGATCTCCTCCTCCCAGCTCAGAATGATTTTCTCCGTAGAGACTGCAATGGCACAACGGATCATAAATCTATAAGATTTGCTCTGAGAAGCATAGTGGTGTGAATGCAGCATAAGTAATGAATCTCACCTAGAGTAAGCTGGTCACTGGACTGACTACTCAGGAGAGCACTGTCAGTTAGATTAGTCTCTCCCTGTAGAGTCTTCTGCCGTTTCTCAACTTGCTTTAGTGTTGTTTTGAAGCTGTCCTGTGCACTCGGAGTCGTTTCAAGATTCTGAAGTGCAGAGAAAAGCTGGCATATTTTCTCCACGGCTTCCTTTGCGTTATGTTCTAACACACAGTTCAGATGGGTCTAAAATATAGAAGCAAATAAATTATAAACTAGCCTAAATTAAGCTGTCATTCATTAAGGGACCAAAAATATTTGCTGGATTTTTTCTTCATGCAATAACATGGATAACAGGTTTGAATGGTTAAGATTGACAAATGTAATCAAGACTACAATTGGTGAACAAATTCAGAATCTGGAAAGAGATTATTTATTCTAAATTGTATTACTAGGGTGCCACAATATCAACGACTGGACAATTGATCATTTTATCTGACCAATTTAACTTATCTGTGACACCTTTGATTTATTGCAATATCTAATTAAATCATGCAGGTTGTTATATATGGCTTAAAAACAAACGTAGCAACTAGCAAGCAAATATTCAGTTATTCGTAAACTTTTTGCTCACTTACTGTAAAGTCCAGCGTGACAGACTCGTTTGCTGTAGTTTCTTTCAGTGGAGGTAACGTTAACGTTATGCCTGATAAGTCCACGAACGTTGTCATTTCTTTTACCGTGTCCTTTACAAGCGTCTCCAAAACAGAGACAACCTCAGACTCCAACAACGACATTTTCTCCTGCTGCTGTTTTGGTGACAGATATTATAATTTCAATAAGGCCACAATCTTCGTTTCCTGTTCTCTTCTCTTGTATTAAACAGCGTTGCGGTTGTGCTCACTGCTGCCCCTCATTGGACTGGAGTTTACTTGCAGCACTGCGAAAATTCATTTCAATAGTGTGTGTGTGTGTGTGTGTGTGTGTGTGTGTGTGTGTGTGTGTGTCATAGGTGTGTGTGTGTGTGTGTGTGTGTACAGGTTTGGCTATATACATTGTATGTGTATGTATAGAATGTAAAAAATACAGATATGTATAAAATTCATATATTATATATGTATAATAAATGAATATAATAATATATACACATGTGACCACCCAGAATATTTGGGTCTCGACAATATTTAAGTATTTGTATATATATTTTATTTTGTATTTATGTCTTTTTTATTTTATTTACAGTATATATATGTTTTATTTAAATTACTTTAATTATATGAGTTTGCACTATACAGTCCAGTTGCATTTTCTAAATTCTGAGTGACAGTTGGGAGTTGAGTGTTGCCATGACGACTGTGGCGCATCCTCAAACAACACAGAGAGGACCCTTTCTTTTACGATCTATGAGAGGACCACTGGAATAAAACCACTCACTCGTTCACTCATTCACTATCCCTATATGGTGTATGGCATTTGAGTGCACTATATATGCAAGGTGTGAACGAAATGAAGTGAGTGAATTCAGACACTGACGGTTACACTGTGCGTCGGAGAGCTGGAGCTGTCGCAGAAACGGCTTCGTCACACGTAGTGATAAAACTCCTTTTATCTTACGTTACTTACTTTATAAAATATTAACAACAATAACAATCATAATGACTTTATTTTGTAATTCGTGCCAGCTTTGTAGTTTCATCGATGGAAATTTTGTTAGAAACTCTCACGCTCACAACTAGCAACTCTAGCCCTCACAAAACGTGGTCGTTGAGCGCCCTCAGGCGACCGTTATGATTACATTCGAATGAACAGCACCTACAGATGATTAACAAATATTTTTAAATCATCCACCAAATTATCATCCCTTCCTTACAGTTTAACGAATTAACAGCAATGCCACAAATTATTAAAACACCTGGCTTATAGTAAAACACATTAAATTGAGTTAATGCCTAAATAATATATTTTAATAAAAAAAAATATATACCTATATAATTTACCCTATTAATATCAGTTCATTTTAATTTTAACATTCATCTATATATATTTTCTCAATATTTTAATGTTTTATTCAAGTAACGATTAAAAAAAAAAGGTGTTAGGTAATTTCTGATTTAAACTCACTCGCTCCCGCACTTTCACGTCCGCTCAGTCCTTTATGCATTGGATTCTGGGAAATAGTGCTTCAGCAAGTGTACATCGGATGTACACTCAAAATCAGAGAGGATTTTGGGTAAAAGTAGTGAACGAATGTAGGGAATGATGTCATTCACTCAGAATTCGGACACCACAAAATCGCCGACACCCTATATATAGTGCACTATATAGTGGATAGGGAGCGATTTCAGACACAGCTTTTGTCTCTCTCACTCTCATTTATCACTAAAGGTTAGTAAAAATGATCAAATTTCAGAAAACAACAGTTATTCAGATGCGTATACTATATTAGTTCAATTGGGTGTTTGTTTCATGAATGATTTTGGTATAGTTATAATAGAAAAGTCTAGTGTATCATCTGTGTGAAACAACTGTGAGAGAGTCTGAAATATTGTATTTTTATTGTAGTTATTGTTTGATAGTGTGTATATTTGTTTACTTGTTTATTGAGAGTTCATAGTATTGACAACTATGATTAAATATAAAACAACACAGAGAGGACCACTGGAATAAAACAGTTTTGTCTCTCTCACTCTCATTTATCACTAAAGGGAGTACTACACACACACATCTACACACACATTAAATAAACAAATGTGATTTATGTTAGATGTGATTAATTATGATTATTTGATTTGATAGCACTTGGTTATATTATATATTTTAATATTAGTGTCAGGTAACGTTAAGAGATATAGCCTGCTAGATTTCTCTGCTCACTATGTGGGTTTAAACAACAGCCACTTCTATAAATTTGTGACGTTTAGGCTAAATAGGGGTTTTATAAGAAATTAAAAATCATATCAATAAATAATCAATTAAAAGATACACGTCCTATTCCGTACAAATAGGGCTTTATAGTGCACACTGCACGCGATGTCTGATTGTTCTAACCAAGTTTCAACATTTATCAAATGTTATGATTTCTATGAAGGTATATTTGGTGCAATACTTCTGAACGCCTGTGACCGTGGAATTTGTAGTTGTAGAGAACAGCCACACATGTGTATCAGTAAATTTGAAGTCACAGAGAGAAATGTTTTAAGAGTTGCAAACTTTTTTTATCTTCCACAAACACAACGCAACAGTTACACCTTCTCAAATTCTGCATTGCAGGAGCACAAATCCTATTCTACAAATCACAAATTAAGAAACTCGTACGCTCACATTTTACCAACAGTTGCTGCAGTGAATATGGTGCAAAACGCATTTACACACCTCCATAAAAAAGTGAAGTCACGGAGACATTTTGCTCATCTGCCAATCAGTATGTGAATTCATCTAATGTGTAATATATATATATATATAGATTAAATTAATAACTTTTTTAAAACAAAAAGGAAACATCACTTACTTAAGCTGGACTGTGAAGCTATTTTCTTCTGGAAACAAACTTTTTTGCATTATTTTCCTGTTATCTCTGTAAAGCTACTTTAAAACAATCTGCATTGTAAAAAGCGCTATATAAATAAATGTGACTTGACACCGACAAAAAACGTGAATTTGACATGGTTACATGAGACTCACCAACAGCGGTTACACAAACAAAACTAGACAAGATATAATGGAAAAATGAGGGCTATTTATAGACCAAGACTAACAAGAAACACGTGAACAATCAAGACGATCAACCAATAAGAATATGGTGGGCGATATGGCAAAAATATAATATCACGATTTTATCATGATTCTTTTGCATGTTGGCTTTAATATTTTGCAAGTGACTGAGCATTACAGCCAAACTAATGTCCCTTTTAAAAAAAAAACAGAGCCTTACAAGGTAACAACATATAAAATAAAAAAAGATTGGCAGACATTCAGGCCAAAGTGGTGAAGATAAAAAGATAAAAGATAAGAACAAAGATACACATTACATATTCACAACATACAAATTAAATAAACAGTGCTTTATTTTTTCAGCTACAGTAGGTGTATTTAAAGCATTCAAGAAAGAAATTAAATTAACAAAATAAAACACTACATAGACTTCACTGTATAACTATAAATTATACATTGATACTTATGAAAGCTACTATTAAAATTCTCAGAGCAGTGAGTGATTTTCTTTGTTTTTTGTTGTTGTTGTTTTATTAACATTAAAGGGATAGTTCCCCCAAAAATGAAAATAATTTTATTATAATTTAATTTACTCTCTCAAGTTGGTTTAAACCCACATAAGTTTCCCAGTGGCATCCATAGTATATATTTTCCTACTATGGAAGTCAATGGGGACCAGCAACTGTTTGGTTAGCCACATTCTTCAAAATATCTTATTTTGTGTTCAGCACAAGAAAGAAATTACAGGTTTGGAACAACATTAGAGTGAGAAAAGTTAGGACAGAATTAAACATTTTGGGAAAACTAACTGACAAGCGGCAGCATGTTTACTATTTGGCTACTGAGTAAGCATTTTAATATGACACGCAAATTCTCTCAAATCTTTGCTTTCATTTTAGACATAACCAACTGTGTTTATGTAAAACTTGTGTGTATTTGACAGTATTAACCCAATAAGACTCGAAAGATAACTTAGTCCAGTAAACAGGGCAGGTGCTGTTTGACAGGCTTTAAGTGCATAGGCTACATGCGCTTTGGGTCGGGTGTATGCGCTCAGAAAAGCCCATGTTAGAACAGTACGGCGCATCAGCAGACGAATTAAATGTTTAAACCGGTAAGGCTTTAAGCAGTCAAGCATTTCTTGTACTTTCCACAATATTATTTATAATCCTACATAGAATCCAGGGACCTGTAGGTAGACATTACTCAGTCATTTCAGGTCTGAAATCAAATGATCTGAAATCATTTAAAGTGGAGCGCATTTGTGATCTTTGAAATTTCTCTGATAGGCGAAACTTTTCCAACACTTGGTGCATGTGTACGGCTTGTTGCCAGTGTGAATGTGCATGTGTGCCTTCAAATTGTTGGGCTGTGTGAAACTCTTCAAACAAATTTCACAGGTAAACGGCTTTTCCCCGGTGTGCACAAGCCTGTGTCTTTTCAAATTGGCCGATAAATGAAAAGCCTTCCCACATGTTTCACACTTGTGAGGTTTTTCACCGGTATGAGTGCGTATGTGCATCTTCAGAGAGCTTGACAGCTTGAATCTCTTCCCACACAATACGCATTTGTGAGGTCTTTCTCCTGAATGCAGAAACATATGAGTTTTATATGAAGCCCTCAGAGAAAAATCCTTACCGCAGATCTCGCACTTGAAAGGTTTCTCCCCCGTGTGAAGCTGCTGGTGCATCCGGAGGGAATGTACGCTGCTGTACTTCCTGTCACATAACGTGCACGTAAACGGTTTGCTGTTGTCCGAATGCAGCAGCAGGTGAGTTTTCAATGCGTAGGCGGAGCTCAGGAACTTCCCACACACGTCGCAGCGATGAGCGTTGCTCTTATCTCCCGGATTTCCAATTTGATTGTGTGTTAGAATATGGTTCTTTAGGGCATAATTATACTGGAATGTTTTCCCACACATTTCACACATAAATCGCTTCTCTCCATGCACTCGCATGTGGCCTTTGAGAGTGCTTCTCTGATTGAATCTTCTGCCGCACACCTCGCAGACGTACGGCTTGTCGCCGGTGTGAACGAGAATGTGGCGTTTCAGAGTCCCGGAAAGCGCAAAACTTTTCCCACAGATGTCGCACGTGTGCGGCCTCTCGCCCGTGTGCACACGAAGGTGGTGTTTCAAAAGTTTATGGTACTTGAAGGTTTTATTGCAATGGCTGCACTTTATCGGCCTGTCACTGGAATGAATTCTCTTGTGGTAGTTTAACGTGCCAATCAGGGAGAAACACTTCCCACAGGTGTCGCATCTGTATGGTTTTTCACCCGTGTGCACCCTTTGGTGCATGTATAAACTTCTTTTGATTGTGAATCCCTGTCCGCATATTTCACAGGTAAATGGTTTGACTTCCGCATGGACCAGTTCATGCGCTGCGAGATCCCTGAAGCTCTTTCCGCACGTACTGCAGGGAAATTTCTTCTTCTCGAACTTCTGCAAGTGTTTGCGAAGGTGAGTCTCTAGCGCTCTCAACAGTGTGAACTTCTTCCCACACTTTTCACAATTGTGCGGCCTCACGATTGAATGCACACGTTTGTGCTGCACAAGAGAAAGCATCTTTGGAAAGGCCTTTCCGCACTGCTCACATACAAAAGAATCTTTGACCTGTGGCTTTTCAGGTTGCTCGGTTGATGTCTGCAACTCGCCTTCCTGGTCTTCAGACCAGCCCACATCATCAGCAGCTGGCAAAATGAAAAACAACATTACATCAACATCAATTATAGTCTATTCATATATTCACAGTTTAGCAAAAAATAAAATAAAATCACAGTGAAGCAAAATTTCTTCAACTTATTTTATTTCAGTTACTTGCCATTCAATTTTGTTAAAGTTTTTCATCAAATATTTCTAATATTTACATCTTGATTTCAGCTTGTATTTTTCAGCTTTATTTTAATTAACAAAACACATTCTTAAAAGTTTTAGTTAAAGGTAGAGTAGGTAATTTCAGAGAGGCTAGTAATAGCAAGCTAGCTTTGAGATCCCATAAGATCCCACCCTCCCTTCAGAGCGTCTCGAAAGCCACGCCTCCTCCAAAAGACATGAACATGCATAGCCAGAGCAGAGTCTGCAGAGCGTTACGAGAGACAACGTCAAATTACCTCATGTCTCAAAGCACATAACATTACAATAGTAATGGACGTAAACAACTTAGAGCTCTGACTTAAATCACCTGACTGCTGCCGATTCATTTCAGCGTTGTTAGTGTTGGCATAGAAAAGCATAAATCCGAGTCAGAGGACGTGAACAGCTCCAGGCAGAACGTCACGGGTTGCCATCTTGTAATTACAGTTATGACATGGCATGAACGCACCATAAGCTTGTTGTTTTGGTTCAGGAGGAACTGTAAAAGGTGGCTGCTGTTTTTCTTGCGCAGCTCTGTGACTGTCTGTCTACAACTCTGCATAGCCTTACAAAACGTGTTGACGACATGTGACAGGTATGCGAAGGTATGGAAATACATATGCTGACAGGCAGGTAGGACATCCTATCATAGCATTCGGACTGAATGCAATGATTGGACAAAATGTTTTGTTCCTGAGACTTCCACAGAAGATATATGTACATGTGTTAATATTTAGACTACTTCTATTATTGATTGCTATCAAGATGTGAAGAGAGTATCAAACTCATTAAAAACTTATTTAAAAAATTGCCTACCCTACCTTTAACAATAACAACACTGACATGCATACACTAATACTGAATGTAAGTGGTTGGTAATGTAAAACAGCAGCAGTAATGATTTAGATGTTCTTGACACAATGAATGATAGCAAATGGTAAAGAGGCTGAGTAATAACTGAAGGTTGGGACTCTTACCGTCACTGATGAATATTGTCTGAATGGCTTCTTCTGCTCTTTCCGCCACCATTAGACACTGGCTTGCATTACCGTCCTGTGCATGCTATAATTCACATTACATGTAAATGTTTCAATCAACATTTAACACCCAGTAAGTCTTTTCCTTAAAATAAAATTATCTTTAAAACTGCACAGTATTATTATTCACCTCAATGCTTGAAGGTTGCTGGTGAGACGTTGCTGCCAACTCATTCAGAGGACTCATAGAGAAAGATATAGCATCTCCTGTAAGAGAGGAACACAAAACAAAATGACCACAAATACTAAAGATAGAGAGTGCTACATCTGAAAGTATCTAGAGTGGCCTGATATTGAAATCAAGTACCCTGAAACTCCTGGTTTAGGATACATGTTGTTCCACTGAGGTCACGTCCCATCTGAGATGAAGGCTTCCTTATGTCATCTCGGCCATTCAAACACATTTGTGCAGGAACTGGTGCAACAGATGAACAGTATCTGAAGAGACTGCAAATCTTCTGCACTGCTTCTTTGGCAAACCTCTCCATTATGGAATTAAGCTGCATTGAAATGAGAAAAATACAATAATTATAAATATAAAACCTTGAAATTATACGTAAATTGTAAATACAACAAAGGAAAAGGCAGTTTTCATAGTCAACAAAAAAAGCATTATGATAATTACAACAATTAAAAATGTAATATAATAGAAGCAGCAAATATCTAATATATAACTAAATATAGGTTTATGAGCTTTAGATGAGACATGCAAAGATGAAAGAGTCCGTCGTAAACCTTAGTATGGCCAATTTCATGTTTAAAACACAATAGAAAATCCTGTATGAATAATACTATAAGTACCCAGGCTGTAAACAAAAGGAGGATTCTTTCACTATTTTAATAAACAATCAATTACAACCATACACGTTAAAGTTCTAATAACAGACATTCATACCATATGAATCTGAGTGTCGTTTGATTTGAGATGAGATTCATCGTAGCTGCATGTAAAAGTCTTTCGTATCTCCAGCTTAGCAGTGTCCGTCAGTAATGACATAACCAGAGAGGTTTGACTCTGAAAAAGCTCATACCGGGCCATAGTGACCACAGTTAAGAGGCGTGCAGTAAATCCAACTCAGTTTGTGTTTGACAGCTAGCCAGAATCAGAGGATAATTCTTAAAATCCTGAACTCCCTAGAAAAGTTGCACTGGGCAGTAAAGTACTTCCTCTTTGTTTTAAAATAAAAGTACCCGAATGCTTGCCATTCGCCATTAAATTTGGTTATAATTAACAAACAAAACACAAGGCGTATAAACTTGATCCTAAATACAAGACTCATTATTGACCTCAGTCAATACAAAATATATCTCAGAATAATATACTTCAGAAAGAGGTAAGACGTTTTTCGAAATAAAAGTCTCTGAACGCTATTCAAAGGATGCATGCTCCAACTTAGCTAATTACAAAATAAAATAAAATAAATTCCTAATTACATTTTTCTTTAATAACAAGTGTTCCCTCAGATATATTTTTTAATAACAAAGAGCAATGAACACTTTTGACCATGACCTTTTCTGTAATTTGTGATGACTGGATAATGATTTTTTTTAAATAGGCCTACTTTCATCAGATAAATTCGTTGAGGAATCATTCCTATTTTTTTTAATATTCATTGAAAAGCATAAATCTATAACATTATTCGCAAGCATCTTCACAAGACCAGTGATGAAATCATTAATATCGAGCTTACTTGAAAAATTTAGATTAATTTAAAAATGTTTATAGCGTTTAAGATTTGATTATTTTCAGCGACTTTCACAGGCTTGGAAGTTGGAACACACAATTTCCTCAATTTAAAATTTCCAGGTTTTTCATAATATGCCAACATTTACATAATTATTATTACTCTGTGAAGGTACCCTGATATTATGCATCAAATCACTTGATGTAGGTACATATAATTGAAAATGTAACAAAAATTTACAACAGATTGTTCTGCATGTTTTAATTTAATATTTTCACAATGGAAACATTTGCTTAGGAAATATTACAATATTTCCACCACATCTTTTTCACACAGGTTTGCATTTGTGATCATTGAAATGTTAAGATATACATAATTCTTCCCACACTTCTGGCATATGTAGGGTTTCACTCTAGTATGAATTTGCATATGTGCTTTAACATGGTCGGGTTCTCGAAACCAGTCCCCACAGACCTTACAACTGAACGTCTTCTATGCAGTATAGACACCACAGGACACATCATCGGCTGATGAAAAAAAATAACACAATAATACAAAATTAGTGTTGACATATCATTATGACAGAAGTGCTTTAAAGACCCCATGAAATGCCTTGACAAGAAATTTCTTTCTTTTGATAACATGTTTCCTATTGAAAAAAGTAAGTTAGGGACAATTCAAAGGGCTTTTAAAAAAAAATAGCCAATAGCCTACATCTATATCAGTGGTTCTCAATTTTTTTTACTCAAAGGCTCACGTGTTGTCCAGCACAATATTCAAAAGCTCCCTGATATAGGTCTATTTCCAGTATTTCTGCTGTAATTATGACAAAGCTGCTTGTTTTCAAATGTTTTTATGAACAGGTAGTATGAGTATTGATATATTAACCATTTAAAGCCTAACATATGAAATAATAGTCAGAAAAATAGTTTGAACCTTTAAAAAAATGCATGTGTTTTATGCGTTGTATCATATTTGATACATCAGGCTTTTATGGCTCATATAGTATGATATAGTTAGAATATGGTGCTTATACTTGAGGAAGAAAAAGAAATCTCCTCAGTTTTATTCAGAGACCCAAACTGAGTAAAAAACATGCAATTTGGTGTAGTTGTTGATATTTAGATGGGCAAAAAGTATGTGATCAAAGCTCTGTATTTTTTTATTATTGGGGGGTCAACATATAATCCAATGCAACGATGATTGAGAGAGATGCACAAATAAATGTTCATCACCAAGCCTGTTGTATCATATTTGTTACTCACATTTTAACATGATTTTTCTAAAAACAAAAAAAAATCTGATTGGACAAAATGAGTAAGTGCAGAACAAGACTCAATGCAGTCATCACAACGAAATAGCCTTATACTACCAATAGGACCTGTATATATTTAGGCTTTAATGTAAATGACAAATAATAATGCGAGTATGAGAATTATACATTACCATCACCAATGACTACAGTCCGAATGTCGTCTTCTGCTCTGTCCTCCACCAACAGTCATCTGCTTGCATTGCTCTCATGCGCAGGCTGTAATTCACGTCACATGGAAATGTTTTATACTGTATGACCATTGACCATCACTATCAAGACATATAATAAACATATTGTTGTTTTTGATTCAGCACAGAAAATCTATCTACCCATCCATCCATCCATGGGCAAGGATACCCCTAAGCTAGCCCTCTACAACTATTCAAACTATTTTAATAACAGAAATTCTTACCATGTGAGTCTGAGTGTCACTCTGTTTCATGTTGAGCTGAGGTTCAGCAGAGCTGCATGTCTTTGGTGTGTCCTGCTTTGGCATGTCCAGCATTAATAAGATGAATAGAGTAGTTTGACCCTGAAAAAGCTCATACCTGGACATAGTGGCCACAATTACGAGATGTGCAAAAATGAGAAAGTTTGTTTGAAATGTGTTTCAAAATAACATTTCTGTAAGACTTAAGAAAAAACGTTCTGCTTTAGCAATCCAATTGTAAAGTCAGTTTGAATAAATGCAAACAAATTATCAAGTGTTATCAATAAGTATTCTTAATGTAAATTCAAGCCATTATTCGTCTTGAATCCAAGCCTCCTGCAAAAGTTGCTCTCTCTCCCTCTCTCTCTCTCTCTCTCTCTCTCTCTCTCTCTCTCTCTCTTTGCGCTAAACACGTCCTCTTTTGTTCATGACCATTTTAAAGTAAAAGTATGCGAATACGCGCCATTGACCATAAATCTTTTTAATTACGTTTCAATTTACAGGTCAACAAATTAAATACGACTGATTATACATAATACTATTCCATTTATAATAGCCTAGTCAGAGCCCTTTCTGTATCATTTATTAAATAGGTTTGTTTATTGTTTTGTGTTAATAATATGCAAAATTAGCTTTGAAATGCAAATGTTGAGAACCTTTTTAAGGAAAATGGACTTGACCTACCATCAAATGGTCAGTTCTTGTACTTCTGAGGCAAAGTTTTCAAAATAAAAGGCATAGGAAAAGTCAAACGTGTTGACAACTCACCATTACAGGTTCGCGTTTAAAGTCTGATCATTTCGACGGAGGTGAATCAATCAAAGTTAACTTTAGCTGGAAATAACATTATTCAAGAACCGCTATAACGCCAAAACAATCTGTTACCTTAAATTATATGTTTATCTCTGTAAAGGTGCTTTGAAACAATCCATTGTTAAAAGCGCTATATAAATGAAGATGACTTGACTTGACATTACGGCATTCAACTTTGTACAACAATTTGTGTGCTTTATTTATGGTAAAGATTACTATTAAAGGAATAGTTCACTTCAAAACGAAAATTCTGTCATCATTTACTCAACCACAAGTTGTTTCAAAACTGTATCAATTTCTTTCTTCTGCTGAACACAAAGGAAGATATTTGAAGAATGTCGGTAACCAGACAGTTGATGTAGCCCACTGACTTCCATAGAAGGAAAAAAAATACTGTGGAAGTCAATAGGGTACATCAACTGTTTTGGTTACCGACATTCTTCAAAATTTGTATTCAGCAGAAGAAAGAAATTCATACAGGTTTGGAACAACTTGAGGGTGAGTAAATGATTAGTAAATGAAAAAACTTAAATTTTTGGGTGAACTATCCTTTTAAATACCAGTAGTGACATGTAACATTTGTAAAAATAAAATAAAATAAAAAAAACAATTTTTTTTACAATTATGTGTAATGAAAATATGTTATATTATTTTTTAAAATTTTCATTTTGAAGTGAACTAATCCTTTAACCACAGGAATGGTTATGTTAGTTTTTCCATAAATGTTATATAAAAAACAATAAAAAAACATTCCATTCCCAACAAATTGTTTATTCTTGGCCATAGAGTACACTGTAATGAGAAATTCGCAATGTAGAACTACTGATTTTGCATATTAATAATTGGCTTAAAAATAATTCGATTTCAGACCCAATTCATTAATGTATCTCTATTGAATGAATGACAAATTGATAGATACTTATCCAGAATTTCTTCTAAGAAAGAAAATAAAGGTAAAACAAATACACTGTGCTATTGTACATATTTTTGTCTTTAACAGATAGTAAACCTTCATGACATTTCCAAATATTTGACTGAAAGAAACTAAATATAACAAAGAAAATATCACTGCAATTCATCTCAAAACAAAATTCATGTAAAGCAGCTTCTTTTTCACACAGGTATACATTTGTGGTCATTGTAATTTCTACGGTATGCGTATTTCTTCCCGCATTTCTGGCACGTGTAGGGTTTCACACCAGTGTGGATTTGCATGTGTGCCTTCACATGGCTAAGTTGTACAAACTTTTTCCCACAGACCTCACAGCTAAACGGCCTCTCGCCTGTGTGGACACGCTTGTGTCGGATTAAGTTTCCAGATAAGCGAAAGCACATTCCGCAAGTTTCGCACTTGTGTGGCTTTTCACCGGAATGAATGCGCATATGCAGTCTAAGACTGTAAGGAAGTCCGAATTTGCTCCCACAAACAGAACATTTGTAGGGTTTAGCTTTGGTATGAACAATCTCGTGTGTTTTCAAACCAATTCTCTGAGTAAAAGTCTTATCACACACACCACACTTGAACGGCGTCACCCCTGAATGAAGTTTCTCATGTTCCTTCAGCGTATACAAGCTGCTGTAGCTTTTACCGCAGACTTTACACATGTACGGATCCTTTTCCGAGTGGAGTCTCTCGTGCATTCTGAGGAAAGCGGTAGAACTGTAGCATTTTCCGCATACATCACACGGGAAAGAGTTCCTCCCATCTCCAGATTTTCCATCTAGATTTGCTCCAGAATTCTTACTATGTGTGAATAAGTGTTTCTGTAAAGCATAGTTAAAAACAAAGCTCTTTCCACATATTTCACACATGAATGACTTCAGAGCTCCGTGTACCGCCATGTGCCTTTTCAGAGATTTGCTCTGATAAAACTGCTTTGAACAGATTTCACACACATGCCGTTTCACACCACTGTGGACAAGGAGATGCCTTCTGAGGTTTGTAATGTGGCCAAACTTCTGCCCGCATAAATGACATATGTGGGGTTTCTCCCCTGTATGCACAACCTGGTGCAAATTCATTTGCTTTTCTGTTTTGAATGTCTTGTCGCAGAGGCTGCATTTCCACAGTTTCTCATTTAAATGAACAGTCAGATGGTTGGTGAGGTTTCCTGAATGTGTAAAGTGCTTCCCGCATGTCTCACAGCTGTATGGTTTTTCACCTGTATGGATCCTCTGGTGTGCCAGTAAACTCCCCTTTACGGTGAAGCCGTGTCCACATATGGAACAAAGAAACGGCTTCACTTCCAGGTGGACACGTTCGTGCATCTTAACATTGGCAAAGGTTTTCCCACATGTTTTACAGAGCCCTTTCTTATCGGCTGAATTGTGATGCAGTAGGTGTTTCTCTAATCCTTTTAAGAATTTAAACTTCTTCCCGCACAGCTCACAACTGTGAGGCCCTTTTAAATGTCCACATTTGTGCTGATTTAGTGAGTTTCTCAAGATAAATTTCTTTCCGCACTCATTACAGTCAAATGATATTGTCTTCTTGGTTTTCTCGGACTTTGTACTGATTTGCTCTGCCTGCGGGTTTACTTCAGGTTGCTGGTCTTCAACAGAGGCAATGGTACTGTATTCAACTGCAAAACATTTACAGGGTTTCAATTACAAGTATGTATATGTATGTGTGTATATCAACATTGATAATAATAAGAAATGTTCTTATTTTTCTTAGCAAAACAGCATATTATAATGATTTCTGGAGGATCATGTGACATTGAAGACTGGAGTTATGATGCTGAAAATTCAGCTTTGCATCAAAAGACTAAATTACATTTTAAAATATACACAAATAGAAAATAGTAACTATACACTGTAATAATAGTTCACAAAATTACTGTTTTTATTGTTTTTTAAATCTAAATAAAAGCTTTAAAGGGTTAGTTCACCCAAAAATGAAAATTAAGTAATTAATTACTCACCCCCATGCTGTACCAACCCCGTAAGGCCTTCGTTCGTCTTCGGAACACAAATGAAGATATTTATGATTAAATCTGACAGCTGGATCACTCCTACATAGGCTCCCTAAGGGAATGAATCCTGACGGCCCAGAAAGTCATTAAAGAAAATGTTTAAATATTCCATGTCGCAACAGTGGCTCAACTATAAGTTTATCAAGCGACGAGAATACTTTTTGTGCGAAAAAACAAACAAAAATAACGACTTTATTCGACTATTCCTTTTCTTCCTTGTAGGCCTGAAACGAGACTTCAAGAGATTTCCACGACGCATGCGCGAGAATTGCGATCTCCTTCAACTACTTCAGTTAAGTTCTCGCGCGTGCGCGTCGTGGAAATCTCTTGAAGTCTCGTTTCAGGCCTACAAGGAAGAAAAGGAATAGTCGAATAAAGTCGTTATTTTTGTTTGTTTTTTCGCACAAAAAGTATTCTCGTCGGTTGATAAACTTATAGTTGAGCCACTGTTGTGACATGGAATATTTAAACATTTTCTTTAATGATTCTCTGGGCCGTCAAGTTTCATTCCCTTAGGGAGCCTATGTAGCAGTCATGAACCTCGCAGATTTAATCATAAATATCTTCATTTGTGTTCCGAAGACGAACGAAGGTCTTACGGGGTTGGTACAGCATGGGGGTGAGTAATTAATGACTTAATTTTCATTTTTGGGTGAACTAACCCTTTAATAAACTAATCTAAATAAATTAAATATATTATAGTTGACATCTAATTTAATTAATAACTAGCTATTGAACAGTTGTCTCATTTCGATTCATTAGCTAAAAGTAACAGAGAAATAAGAAAACAAATCTAATAATTTGAGGTACTTGTGTCAAGCGGAACAGAATTTGAAATACCGAATTTAAAATGCAGAAATTTTATTTTGTAATGTTGACATGGTCCACTGCCTGAAGAAGTTTGAAAACAATAGGTCTAGAGTCTAGTATTTTATTATTTAGTGATGCCAAACAATACATTTTTATTGTAAAAAAATAAACCATAAATACCATAATAAATAATTTAATTAATAATCACTCAATTTCTACATTTCTTAGCTTGTTATTTCACATAAATATGAAAGCGGTGCAGAACGTACATTCTATAAAAAATGCTTGCACTGGCTTCTCTTTTCCACCTATTGGCGACTCAGGAGAAAATTCAGAAACCTCTGCACACTGAAAGAAAAAGAAAATCGATACAAACGCTGTTGGCAAGCATTTTGGCAAACAAATCAAAGTTACATCATTTCAACATTGAACTGACCTGCTGGCCTTTAACCGAATCTTGTGGTTGTACATTTTCTTCAGGTAACACAGTGAGTATATTCGGTCTCTCCGTCGACACTGATGGAGCTACAGCTGCAGAATCTGAGAGGAGGGTGAGACATTACTAGTTAAAATTGTAGTGTATTAAATATTCTTAACAAATGACATTAAATTAAAATGCAGGACGTCTTACCAGGCACATTTTTGACAGTTTGTTTGTTTTTTCTTTCTGGTTTCTTCAGATGCTCCTTCACCATCTCTTTCACATTTACTACATCATCATGGTAACTTTTAGAGCCCTTCAGCTGAGTTGGCTTAAGAGCAAAGCAATAACTGAAGACTTTGCATATTTTTTGAACAGCCACGTTGGTAAAGGTCTCCATCACAGCTGTGAGCTTTGCCTGCAACAGATATTAACTACTGGTTGTTTTTCTGGACATCTTCACCTGCCTTAATGTTCAGTTTTGGAACTAGCAAGATGGAACTGAACATTTGAATAATCATATAAAATGTTTCTTAACCTTGAAATAAAATACTACAAAGAGGAAACACTTCAAGAACCAACTGTCTGATGGATCACAACTGACAAAAAAATCCCTTAATAAAAATTGAATAGCACGCAGAATATCTGCAGAACAAAAACTAAACGTACCAGTCTGCGTTGTTTCTCATTAATTTCCCATATTGGATCTCTGCCACACCCAATTTCATTGTGGGATGGGCGAAATTCACAGTCAAAAACTTTCAGAATTTCGTCTCGAGCTGTTTCTGACAACAGTGTCATTATAGACAAAGTTTGTTTGCGAAATAATTCATTCTCCACCATTGTGCTCATACAAAAATTGCAATATAATTGCAAATTTTTATATATAAAGTGATTGAATGATGTGACAACACAAACGCGATTCCGCGTTTACTGTGTTCATCTTAACTTCCGTTCTAAGGACTACATATTCAAAATAAAAGTTTTCAAAAGTGTTTATTTTGAAATGCGCGATTGTCGCTGTGACAGGTCCATGCGAATGGACTTTTATTTTGAAATTCAAATTGACGCACTCTACGGAAGCCATTTTCAACCTGTAACAGTTGCGAATGACATTTGTCCTACTTAAATATTTTCGTTTTTGCAATCATGAATGAGAAATTACTGCAGTTTCGACGAGATCAACACTGATTCACTTGGATCATCTTAGAAAATGTCGGGGAAGACAAATCTCCAGGTATGTTTTCATTCATTCACTATTGACCATCTATTCATTCAATTCATTGACTCTACTTTAACCGTATTTATTCATTGGTATTTGTAATTAATTAGTACACAGTATGCGATTATGACATAATGGCTAAGGTTATTTTGGTTTAGGGCTAATAAGTATGGGAAATTACACCTGAACCAAAGTAACCCAAAAAAGTTTTAGTGTAAAATGTAAAAAATGACATCTCGGTCCTTTAACGTTACTCCTCCCTCGTGTTTAACTGACACAATGAATAGGCATTATTGTCTTATCTACTGAAGCCAGGACCCTGGGGCGTAGTGTCTCTTGTTTCGGTCTATCTTGCTTCATGTTCACTATACATTGCTTTCTCATACTCAAAGTATCTGAAGACTACAGCAGCTCATCTCGCTACAACAATGGCAGATGGACCTTATAAATTCATTAGGGTCAGAACATGAATAAATGAATGTTACTCTGTGCTGTTTGTATTGGTACTAACTTTTGTGTTAAATATTCTTTTACAGGACGGTGATGGCAGAGTCAGCAGGGTGATCCGTGTTGGCACCAGAAAAAGCCAGGTAATTTAATATATGTATGCTCATTGATTATTATCAATATTGAAAACAGCCGTGTTACTTAATATATTTGTGGAAACAGTAATACATTTTTGTCAAGATTCTTTATGGAATTGAAAAAGTTCAAAAGAACAGCATTTATTTGAAATATAAATCTTTTGTAACATTATAAATGTCTTTACTGACGGCTTTGATCAATTTAATGTGTCCTTGCTGAATAAAAGTATATAAAAATGTTTTTTTTTTAATCTTTCTGATCCCAAACTTTTGCATGGTAGGGCACATACAAAATAGATCATCTAAAATATTGTTATATCTAATATCATGTAAGGGGTGAATATCTAACCATTTAATACATTTAAATATGTATTTAAATGTACATGTTTCACAATTTGTATGACTGCTTGTCACTGGAATCATCCATTTATTTTAAAGTAGCAATGTAAAAGTTTTCCATATTATAACTATATAGATTTTGCCTCATCAATTCTTAGTACAAAAAAATTAGGTTTGTAAGTTTGTTTGGGTGTGTCAGTGGTGGTGATGGGTTTGATAAGCTTTCTGTCTTTGTCACGGTGGATATAAGATTGCTTAGTTTTTGTAAAGAAACTGGTCACAGCCCTCAAACAGAGGGCATATGGAATATTGTTGAACCTTTTTGTTACTTGTATTTCTTTCAGCTGGCTCGGATTCAGACTGACAGTATTGTAGAGAAACTCAAGGGGTTACACCCTGATGTTCATTTTGAAATAGGTAGGAGATTATTGTGTAATATGCAAAACAGGGTACCAAGTATGACGAAAGTTTATATTCACTCTGCTTAAACATATTTCCACTTCATACATTTTTTTTATTTTATTTCAGTGGCTATGTCAACAACTGGAGATAAAATACTTGACACAGCTCTATCCAAAGTAAGTCCTAATCTAAATTCCATTGCTGTCATAATTAATTAGTATTATAAAAGTTAATGTATATAAAGTTTTTGGAGAAATTAATTATTGTTCAAATTCTGTGTTAAAGATAGGTGAAAAGAGTCTCTTCACAAAGGAATTGGAGAATGCTTTGGAAAAAAATGAGTGAGTCCATCCGTCTTTGCTTCTTTATATCACTCATGTATACATTGCAGTACACAGCAGATTTGGTCTTTGGTCTTTTGGTGCATTTGATGTTCATAGGTTTGTATTGCTACATTGTTGCATATGTTTCAGTATGAATAATGCTGTTGTAATATTTGTGTCTCTATAGGGTAGACCTGGTTGTGCACTCTTTGAAAGACTTGCCTACTGTTCTTCCTGCGGGCTTCACTATAGGAGCCGTGCTGAAGTAAGAAAATCACAATAGTGTCTCTATTTTCTGAAGTGCTTATATGTTCCTCCACATCTGAAGAGTCTTTTATCTTAAAAGTAGCTGACATGTCATGTTACACAGTACACAAACATCAGCCTAAATGTTCATAAATAATTGTTAAAGAGTATGGAAATACTGATGTACAGTGTATTGCTTATTGCAAATCCTTTTCATTATGAAGCCAACATTGTGATTTGACATTTCTCTCTCTTTAAAGACGAGAAAACCCCCATGATGCTGTTGTCTTGCACCCCAAAAATAAAGGCAAACATCTCGATGCTCTCGTCAACAAGAGGTAAAAGCGGTGGCCTGTACAGAGAATTATATTTTTAAATGTATATATTAATAATAATACTTTATTAATAAGAAATTAATTCTTTTATTTGCCAAGGACGCATTAAATTGATCAAAAGTGACACTAAAGACAATGTTTTAAAAGATTTCTACTTCAAATAAATTATGTTCTTTTGAACTTTTTATGAAATATATACATCATGGTTTCCACACAAATATTAAGCAGCACTGTTTTAAACATTGATATTAATTAAAACCAAATCTTGAGCAGCAAATCAGCATATTGAATGATTTCTGAAGGATCATGTGACACTGAAGACTGGAGTAAGGATGCTGAAAATTCAAAGGAATAAATTACATTTTTTAAATTTATTAAGATAGAAAACATTTAAAAAAATAAAAAAATAAATGTAATAATATTTCACAATATTACTGTTTTTAATTTATTTTTTATCAAACAATTGCAGCATATGGTAGTGTATATACTTTTATACATATATTTATTTATTTTTTATTATATATTTACAGGATACATGTTTTCTTGAAAAATACATACATTTACACTTTATATTTGTAGTGTTATAGGTACCAGTTCTCTTCGCCGGGCTGCACAGCTGAAGAAAAGGTTTCCCCACCTGGAGTTTAAAGACATTGTATCTTTCAGTGCAATGCAGCAATCATTTGATTTTCTCTCACTTTTTCTGTGGATGCAAAAAAACAAGTAAATTGTGAATTCAGTGTGTTAACAAGGACTTGATTTTTTGTATGAGGTTATGCCTTAACAGTCATGTTTCAGAGAGGTAATCTCAACACCCGTCTGAAGAAGCTGGATGAAAAGGATGAGTTTTCTGCCATTGTCTTAGCAGCAGCTGGTCTTCGGAGAATGGGCTGGGAGAACCGCATTGGCCAGGTGCCTCTATCCTCCTTTAACCTACAATGCACTGCAATGTCACCCCTCAGGTCAACTCAAGATTATTGCATTGATTAGCCTATAATGCATATTGATATATTTTGTATCATCCTGTTGCAGATCCTTGGGCCCGAGGACTGCATGTATGCCGTTGGACAGGTGGGTAACATTCAGTGTCCCTATTGAGCAAATCTCCTACACAACAGTGAGTGTATGTCTATCGGACTGAGCCTTACAGACTGCTCTTAATGTCCTGTTGAAGGGCGCTCTGGCAGTTGAGGTGAGAGCTCGAGACCGGGACATCCTGGAAATGGTGTCAGTATTAAATGACTCGGACACTGTGTTGAGCTGCATCGCGGAGAGAGCGTTCCTCAAACACCTGGTAGGCATCCTGCTGCACTGTAAAACCCCTCACACCTGTTTAAGTTAATTAATAATTAATAAATTATTGGTAACACTGTAATTCAAAAGTTTTGGGTCAGTAAGATTATTTTATGTTTTTGAAAGAAGTCTCTTATACTCATCAAGGTTGCATTTATTTGATCAAAAAATACAGTAAAAACAGTAATATTGTGAAATATTACAATTTAAAATAACTGCATTCAATTTGAATATTTTTTTAAATGTATTTTATTCTGGGAAAGCTGTATTTTCAGCATCATTACTCCAGTCTTCAGTGTCACATGATCCTGCTCAAGAAACGTTTTTGTACTGTGTCATTTTTGATATAGATAATTCGTTTTTTCAGAATTCATTGATTAATAGAAAGGCATAGAATAGAAATAGGAATAGAAATCTTTTGTAACACTATGGGTGCGTCTCAATCAGCTCCCTAGTTCAGTAGTCAGGGCACTGTTCAGGGAGTCGGCCATTTTAAGAGCAGTCTCAATCGTAAAATGTTGGCTCCATAAAAAGTCCCACAATGCACTGTGAAAACCAGGGAGCATCAAGTCTCTATGTTCCCTTAACGGAAATTCTGAAGCACGAAACATACAGGCAGATATTTAATATAATCTAGCTAGCATTTATAATGAATTTACTGCTGAAATGTTGCAGGTATATGTAACAATCAAAGTAGTGTAATGTACTTTAAATAACATAAAAATAAAAGGCAGTTTATTATAAAAATATCAGTTCTGCTGCTGTTCTTAAAGGGATAGTTCACCCAAAAAAGAAAATTCTGTCATCATTTACTCACCCTCAAGTTGTTCCAAACCTGTATGAATTTCTTTTTTTCTGCTGAACATAAAAGAGAGTTAAGGTTAACCAAAGAGTTGATGGGCCCCATTGACATCCATAGTATAGATATAAAATGCCATGGAAATCAACTGTTTGGTTACCGAGAATTAGGGCTGTCGCGATAACCGCAATATTGTAGTAACGTTACCGCGCTTCTGACAAGTCAACCGCAGAGGATTGCACGTAACCGCAACAACCGCTATATTCACGTTTTTTATAAGGCTATACCCTTCTTGTTTTGAACTTCATGCATGTGTATTGAATGTTGAACCAGTTCATAATGATAAAAAGACCGTTTATCTTGGTGATGTGTAGGCTACAGAGGCTTCACACGGACAGTGAATGAGAGATCGGCAGAGCGCGTGCGAATACCTGCGTCAGTGCGTCTGTCTTTTGAAGTCGTGAAAAGGTTTGCCGTGTCAAAGGAAAGCGAAATATTTGTCGCATCATCCTTTTAACGTTCACGTCACGGGTATTTCCCATAAATGCGCGTCAGCAGCAGCGCTGGTCAGCATCCCACAGCGCGAGGAAGCCGCGGGGAAATAAAATCAGCAAGTCACGCAGTGAATCAATGCCATATTGGTCTCTAATGTAAGTGAAGCATTAGCTTCAGCGTTACCCATGCGACGCATTGCTGCTCAGCTGAGCCTTGAAAAGTGGAACTCAAAGTTCAAAATAATTTACACCTTGTTTCATTACATCTCTTTTAATGAATCAGCTTTTTTGAATGTGTTCGTTGAATGAACGGTTTAATGACTCACCCTGTGACTCACTCAAAGTCCGTTGTCATAACAATATGCGCGCTGAGTGAAAGCCTTTCAATGCGCATATAGACGCTGTTTAGTTTCGGTTACATTGAGTAGGGGGAGGCTGCAGACCTGGAGCCGGTAGATACACGCCCCTGGCAGTTTTGAGAGGCATCCAGCTGCAGCCCCGCAGACTCACCTCCGGGTAGACACCAGTGGCTGGACACCAGTGGATGGACAGCAGACGTCATTTCCGTATCGTCATTCACTTTTCAAATTGACGTCATTTCCGTATCGTCATTCACTTTTCAAATTTGACGTGCCATGCAGATGTCAGCGGTAAGAAAAAATAATAAACTGTCAATGATTTATAGGTCATGTCAGAATTCAAATGCACAAACTACCTAGTTAAAAAAATTGTCTTGTTTTCAAGGTACTGAACTAAATATGCTGTCTATCCAGAGGTGAGAATATAAAATAAATATTCTGTTCATCCAGAGGTGAGAACTAAATATGCTGTCTATCCAGAGGTGAAAATATAAAATAAATATTCTGTTCATCCAGAGGTGAGAACTAAATATGCTGTCTATCCAGAGGTGAGAATATAAAATAAATATTCTGTTCATCCAGAGGTGAGAACTAAATATGCTGTCTATCCAGAGGTGAAAATATAAAATAAATATTCTGTCCATCCAGAGGTGAAAATATAAAATAAATATTCTGTCCATCCAGAGGTGAGAACTAAATATGCTGTCTATCCAGAGGTGAAAATATAAAATAAATATGTCAATCCAGAGGTGAAAATATAAAATAAATATATGTCCATCCAGCGGTGAAAACGGAAATTAGCGGCGAAACGGAAATGACGGAGAAAAGGGAAATGACGTAGGCTGTCCATCCACTGGTGTCCAGCCAGTGGTGTCTACCCGGAGGTGAGTCTGCGGGGCTGCAGCTGGATGCTATTGGAGATGGATGCTATTGGAAGTTTTACGCCCCTGACAGTTTTAAGCCCCTGTTGTTCCGGATGCGTCCAGTAGGGGGAGGCTGTACAGCGACACGATTTTTTTTTTAAAATTAATTCATTATTTTTGTATTGCAAATGAAAGGATACAGACATTAACAGTGAGAAGAGAAAAAAAAAAAAACAACAAAAAAAAAACAAGGGGGACATAAAAAGACATTGAATTAGGCTACACAAATCAATAAAAATTGTCAATATAAAAAATTAAAGGTTCTTTACAAGAGACTCAATGATATTATTTGTTTTAGAAACCTTTGAGTTTAAAGGTTTTGCCATTTTCTTAAAAGAAGAAAAAATGAACTTTATATCAGAGGAGAATATTCTTAAATCAGGATCATTGAATGGTTCTGTCTTTATGAAGATGAAACTTGCCCAGAAGACAAAGTAATAATACTGTATAATCAAGATTAATATCGTTAGATTGAAAATCTGACAAAAAAAGAAGATAGATTCTGTCATTTGTATGTTAAATAATCTTGTAAACTCTAAAAAGTTGTTGTTTAGCAATGATGCAACATTTATTATTTATAAACGATAGAGCTATAGGGTAGGTAGATATCAATTAATTTCTATATATCAATGGATGGGTCTATAATTTATTTCTAAAGACAAAAAGTTCTTGACGGTCAGGTTTATGTTCTATCTGGCTCAAACTTAGTTTACCACGTGTATGTTTAGCTGCCCCTAGTCTTCTCACTTTAAAATTCATTTTCTTTTAAATTTTCTTTTGTTGCCTGTCTTTAGCTTGCGTGAGATTCTGGTAAGATCCCGTTTACTACTTGCATTTAAACATAGCCTACTCCACATGGTTTCTGGGGGCAACATTACATAGATATTGGAAATGTGAACTTGTTTTTTTTACAGTCTTTGAACACACAAAATACACATTTATAATAGGCATGTATATGCATGTAAATCTCTCTCCAAGTAAAGAGATGAACTGCACACTCACTCAAATATTTTGATTATTTTTATCATGTCATACATGATAAAACCCACATTAAAAACTTTTCCCATATGGTTTGAATGTAGATTCTTTGAGCTGTTTCATCTAATTTATATCTTAATAAACATTTTTTTTCTTAAAATAGCTTACTGGTCTGGACTAAAATGTAGGGTATGTGCACCTAATGTGGGTTTTATCATAGTCTGTCTTTACCAAATTATTTTTAACTTGCATTTCATAAAGGTGTATTTGCTTTAGCTACTTAAGGAAATGAACATCTCTCTCTCTCAACTTATAAACACCCATCTCTTTTCTTACGACTTACAAAATAAACGACTTACAGAGACATGGACATGTTTTTAATGTCATTTTCAATTTTCTCTGCACAGTACATCATCAGTGACCAAAATAAATCAAAGTGGCTTGACACTTTTTCCACTATTGTTCCACCAACAAGTGCTTGTGCCGTTGTACTTTGAACATCAGGAGCAAATTGATGCAATCCACACTCACCTGACATCAATTCTGGGCAGCACACACACACACACACACACACACACACACGATCAAATCACCATGGATGTCCTTTTTAATTTTTTTAATGTTTACTTTTTTTTTATTAGTGTGCGAGAGCCCTTTGACAGGAGGATAGAAAAATAGTTAAAGAAGAGTGGCAAACCATAAGGGAGTCATCATAATTCATAATTCATTTTTTGTGAACAACAATATTGTCTCTTTCTTCTAAATGACCCTTGGAATTTTAGAAAAGGGATAAATTGTGTTTGTCTTCATAAAATGCTGTGTAGAGAAGCCTATAGCAGATATTTCATATAGGATCCATATATGATTACATGGTACATATCTAATGGGCTAAATTTGGTTAATATCTAAATGTAACTTTATAAAAATTCACAACGACATCTACTGTATATTAAAACCTACGGTGAATACTAGGCCTATAACTGCAGTAGGTCATATCATTACTTGTTATAACACATCGTTGATCCAATGTGTTTTTTTAATTTTTCAATTCACAAAAACAAAGTCTTCTGTGGGCTGAGTGAAGAGAGTGAAGCCCAACTGAATATCTATATTTTAATCCGTGGAGATCTACACTGTAACGTTTATATTTAAATGAATAAAAAACAGAAAATTGTCAAGTCTATGGACGGGTTATTAATGTGTAGGCGTCGATTTAATCTATTTAATTGTTATTTCGCAGTATATCTCCCTACTGTACGCATCAGGAACAACAGGGGCTTAAACCTGTCAGGGGCGTAAAATTGCCGGCTCCAGGTCTGCAGCCTCCCCATATAGGTTACATTGGTTACTGAAAATGTCCTCGTTTTTGTCCACATCGTAAACTTTATTTATATAGCAACAAATACATATAAATGAAATAAATAAATGGCGGTAATACCGCTTATCGCGCTATTGAGCCACTCAACATTACCGCAAGGGAAATTCCATAACCGCGACAGCCCTACCGAGAATACCGACATTCTTAAAATATCTTCTTTTGTGTTCAGCAGAAGAAAGAAATTCATACAGGTTTGGAACAACTTGAGGGTGAGTAAATGATTCGTAAATGGCAAAACTTTCATTTTTGGGTGAAATACCAGTAGTGTCGTGTGACATTTGTAAAAAATACTTTTTTTACCTTGAAAAATATATTTAAAAACTATGTGAAATCAAAATGTTATATTACTTTACTTTGGTAACACTTTACAATAAGGTTCATTTAGTTAACTACCTTAGTTAACATGAACTAAAAATGAACTACTTCTTCAGCATTTATTAATCTTAGTTAATATTAATTCCACCATTTACTAATACAATATTAAAATCAAAGGTTGTATTTATTAATCTTAGTTAATACACTGTGAACTAACATGAACAAACAATGAACAGCTGTATTTTTAATAACTAACATTAACAAAGATTAATAAATTTATTCATCTTTGTTAATGTTAGTTAATAAAAATACATGTTGAGTGTTACCATTACTTTTTAAGTCATTAAATAGAAACCTTTTCTGGAAAATTGTATAAAAGTTTTTTTAAAAATTACATTTCTAAGAACTTTGTGCATGTGCCTTAAACTACTTTTTTTTATAGGAAGGGGGGTGCAGTGTTCCAGTTGCTGTTTACACTGAAGTTAAGAATTCACAGGTAGTGAGGAGCTACATGCTGATTTGACTTTATACTCAACTAGAAAATGTCTCTCAGCTGAATGACAGAGCTGTGCTGGTTTTACAGGTCTACATGACCGGAGCAGTATTCAGTCTTGATGGCTCAGACAGTCTGAAGGAGACAATGCAGACAAGCATCAGCTCAGACAATCAGGTTGTTAATCCACTAAAATATAGATATCATTTCCGATATTCTGAATGTTTTGAATTTTACACTGATCCGTTTGCGTGTAACCTCATTATTCCCAGACTGAGGAGCAGGAGAAGGTTGATGAGAAGGTCCAGCGTGTGGGTATCACTGCTTTAAAGGTGTCAGGAGCAGCCCAGGATGCCGCAGTGAAGTTAGGAGTGGACCTTGGAAATCTGCTGCTCAGCAAAGGGGCCAAAGACATACTGACTGTAGCCAGACAGCTGAATGATGCGCGATAGGTACAAAATAGTTGAAGACCAACCACCCCCTTTTCCATAAGTATTTTTTTAAAGGTCAACAAGTATTTAAGTGTCATCCTATATAGATTACCTCTATATTTTGTGCGTAATTAAGATATTCATTTTTCACGGAAAAAAAAGTAACTGAGTTGTATTTACAGGATTTTTAGCGAAGATCATTTTGCATTACTACTTTAAACAGACTTGGATGATGCAGAATAATAATGCCAAAATTACTTATTTACTGAAGACAAACATGAAAAACATCTGCATTACAGAGAGCTAATAGACAGAAATGAAATTTGCTCTCATATTAAGCCATGAATACACAGTCATGCCTTTTAAGATGGTGTGTGTTTTATCTAAACACGTGCTTATTTTGAAACGTGAATTATTCTGGGATGTACATTTCCAAACGCTGCTTAAGGTATCATCTACATTTTATCTTTACTGACGGTGCACATGTCAAGCTATACATCATAATAACCTATATAACACTACAGAATGATTTTGTATGATTGGGCCAGCTGATTTTTGATAATATTTAATGTGAAAATTTTATTAAAAAAAGGTTTTCATTCATTCCCAAATATTTTATGCCTTAAATGTTGTCATTGAACCCTTTAAGTTGTTTGTCAGATCTTTCTAACATCAGTGCCTGGAAATTCAAAATATCGCCTCTGCAAATTTCTTGGTGTATGTGGCTATGAGCTCATGGTCTCATAGAGATGTAAAGTTTGTATGCACTGCCTCATCCTTTTCATTTATTCCTCTCAAATATGATGTTGTTGCTTTATTTATTTGGCTAAATGTATTTGCTGGACATCATCTTGTTTTTACAATTGAATGATGATGTATGATGAAACTAAGCCAGTATTAATTTGCTGTTATATTCTAAAACACTGATTTTTTATTTGGTATGGTTTAGAACTAGTTTAACTGCTACCAACTTGATTTAATGTAAGCATATGCAAGTTTTTAGAATGTACTGAAACTGTTGAATTCCATAAAATACATTTAGTTTTTTCATTTAGTTGGTGGTGTACTGGTAAACTGAACTCTGAATAACTTGACATCATTGTTTGCCATTACTTTGAAAGGGGGCATTTAGACGAAACAGCATATTTCAAAAGTTTGGTGGTTTTAAGAGCGGAGTGGTTTGGTTTTACTAACTTTATTTGCTAGTCCGAAATAAATCAAGCAATATAGATGCAGGCATGTGTTTTTGACTTTCTTTGTTGTTTTTTACAAACTGCATTAGACCGTAAGATAGGCCTACCACTATGTCACTACTTTTTCTTCGTAAATATAAAATAAAGTTTTACTCAAGACTTGACATGTCATGGCTGCGGTATAAATAAAGGAGTAATTCATTATATTATCAGAACTGTCTCTGCTCTGAACTCTTAGAATAGAAAAATAGATTTGAGATATCAGTTTCATTTACAGTAGTCAACATTTGAAGTGGATCAAAAAGTTAATCAAAGATGTCCTAAGACAAGAAGAATTTATCTATAACTTTGATGAAAGGTTTAGATCCACTTCAAATGTTGACTACTGTATAGATGCATACTTTTCATGAGTAATGTTTCATATATCTATTCCAGGTACCAGTTGACATTTAAACTGAAAGACTGCCTGTCAGATGTCAAGCTTAGACTCGTTCAGATCGTGATCTGAGGGTGAACTCGCTTTATTAGCGCGTGGCTTCTGGCAACCAGCTGTGGCATGTTACCATCGCGTCCAATTATTTTCACAGGAAATTACATACCACACTGTCCACAGAAGTCTATAATCTCATACCTGCTTTAATAAACAAACATGCATTTTAAAAGCACACACATATTTGTGTGACAGTTTTACACAATGAAAATATTCATATAGATATAAATATATATATATATATATATATATATATATATATATATATATATATATATATATATATATATATATAGGGTGAATTGCCCTAATGTGGGACATTTTTTGCACTTCAGACTTCTGTGACATATTGCGATGTGTAACCAAAACATTAAATCCACACCTAATACCATTTTAAAAACCCCAGTATGTGTCCTAATCACATCAAAAGAGAAAATTCAGATAACCCATTCATAAGAGAAATTATAGACATATTAGTGCTCTTATTGCAAGTTGTCTGAAATAATCTGCAGCTCCCTAATGTGGGACACTGAAAAATCTATGATAAAATACCAAATATCACATTGATACATGTAGAATAGTAAAATCTTATTTTATTTTAGATTCTCTCTTAAATCTTAGTTAGTAATTGTCTTTGTTATGAATGAATGAAACATGTAAAATAACAAAATCTTTAGTTATATTATCCATTTCCAGTAAACCAGTATCACAATCCATAAACAAGACCATTATATCAGTTATAGTGATGCATTTGTAAAACACCTAAAAAATAAACAGATAAACTTTGGACCAAAATAATTTGGTATAATTACAAACAAAAAATAAATGTACAATTGTTTCTGTTTCCTCGTTACCAAAACAGCATAATGAAGAAACCCCTTCTTTAAACTTACTGATAAAATCATTACAATGGATAATATCTATTTATTATTTTAAAGTGAGTTTCTTTGACTTATTTATTAGGAATTACATATTTATTAATATCTGACCACAGATTCTGAAAAAAGGTCATGGAAATCCTGTTTCCATTTCATCAATGCCTTGGGTGAAACATTTTTTCTTTAGTTAAGATTTGTCTAATATAAACATTATTCATATTTTTATTTAAAAAATAAAAAATAAATGTTTAAAACATGCCCCACCACACATTTTTGACTCATTGAAGTACTGTCCCACATTAGGCTGATCATACTGTCCCGGATTTGGAAACCACATTTCCTAATGTGGGACACTAGGAAATTTGATAAAAATATAAAATATATAGTTTATACACATAAAGTTACACTATGTTTTGATGGACAAACATTTCATAAGCATATTAGGCTAAAAAGTAGCAGGATTGCTTTGTTTAAAATCTATTTAACTCCTTAACATCAAATTTGTTAAAACTCTATGTCATTAACCTTCGGATGGTCTTTACACAAGGTGTCTCCTTTTTGATGATTGCTCCACCCTCAAATATGATTGGACATTTGATAGGTCATGTGATTTTGACACCACAGCTTTGTCTAACCCATAGTTTCACTGTCATTCATGCATTTATGGGGGACCTACAAACACTAAACCTTAGGTGTCCCACATTAGGCAGTGTCCCACATTAGGGCAATTCACCCTATATATATAGCCTAGGCCTACATTAAAGATAAAAAAAATATACATTTAAACTAAATAAGAAATGTTAAAGGATAACACTCCAATTATCAAAAAATAAATAAATAAACAGGTAAAAGCAATTTATCTAGGCCTATGTATTTGTGTCGTTTTCCATAGAAGAAAGTGCACGTGACGTGAGCGCGCACTAAGCGTGCAGGTCTACATAGGCCAAGTGGTGCTCACTGCAGACAGAGCCAAATGACGTCCAGCTCCACCTTTCTGGACCTCATGGGTTGAGGAGGGATAGAGATATGGGTTGGGATTTGTACGTACGGAGACCTGCGCGGACGGATTTTTCTCCCGATAAATTATTTGTTATGAAAGCATTAACATTCACAAACCACTGTTAATTTAACATAAAAGCAAGCAGGCTACTGCGTGCATGGTTTGGCATGACTGAAACTGATCATAATTCCGCTCATAATTCCTAAAAAACTGACATCTCAGTACATCTCACAAATCTCAGTTATTATCAGTGAAACTGACTGCACAATGAATCTTTCATAATATCTAGACTTTGTTTGTTTTTATCAGAGCATTTGCCAGCATGCAGAATTCAGCACTGAACAAAAAGTCACTTTTGACCGGTGAGGGGATTCTATCTTAAATGTTTCTGATTGGCCATTATTGCGTTCAAGAAATCAACACACATGTCTTGGCTGGCTACATTGTTCAACGCTGCAAACATGTTATAAATTGAAACTCTGGCCTGTAAATCGTAAATTTTGTTTTAGTTGTTATTGTTGCTTTTGTGCACCAGACGAATAACAATTTACTGGTTTAGATGCACACACAAGAGTGCATTACCGCCCGCGCGGCCATCAAATCTAGTCCCGCGCCGCACTCTGTCCCTTTGGGTCCCGTGGGACCCGCGGTATTCCCGCGGGAGTGCATGCCTTTAGTAGGGATGTGGTTGGACCTTATAGATCCACCTAATACGCCCAAATTACATCTAAAGAGGGGGAGCTGGACTTCACACTCCACCCACGGCTCAACAGTGAGCAGCCTCTCTATCCCAGGTTTTGCGTCACACCTCCCACTAAACTCCCTCAGGAGTCAGGACTCGGTTTTTCATTCATTTCTGTACGCGATTACCAGTGGCAGGACCTATTTCTTTCTGGTACTTATTGTAAAGGAAAAAAGTGACGTGCATTTCAAGACTTAAACGAATATATTTCCTCTCAAGTGTAGGCCTACCCCAAGGTAAGTTATTCCCTCCCCTAAATTTTAAACATTGTCATTGCAGTTAATTCTCGGCAGGAGCATAACTTTACAATAGGCCTACTTGTTTTATCACCTATGACTGACTTTAGAACAATAGCATAACGTCTGAATAATAATGTCTTAAAATGTTATTTACGGTTTTAACCGTAATACTGTACTCTGCTGTGATATGGTATTTTAAGAGGGTTTGACCTCTTTAACGCCAATGAGGTTTACTTTTCATTTATATATATATATATATATATATATATATATATATATATATATATATATATATATATATATACACACACACACACACACATTCTATTATTAGAGAAAAAACTACTAATTCTTGTGGATTGGTGTACATACACAGCATAAAGACCACAAAGCCAAATCTCTTAACTCTCTATGTTGGTCTGTTATTTTTTTTTATTTAAGTTACATTTTTTTGTCCAATAAAACAACCTTATTACCCTTAAAACGACAGGAACATATCAATACAATGCTGTTTTCGATCACTTTAGGGCTTTAGTTTAACACTTTAGTTTCGAGTTGAACAAATCCCTTCATATTTTCAAAATTTATTTCCAGTTTTTATTTCCAGTTTGTTTCTAAGTATTTGCAGAGACCCCTTTTTTTAAATTTCAGAGACCCCCCAACTTCCTTTTCTCAAATATCTCTTCATAAAATTGAAAGGGTTGATAATAAGAAATATTTACAAAATTATTGAATGCACACACTAAATTATGTTTTATTATCTGAAATGTTCTGGATGTGTATGTTATCTAACACTTGTAAATGAACATACACAGTATTTCACCAAATAGTGGGCAAAATCAGAGTGGCAATAATTTGTTCTACCCATACGTCTATGAAAAATTCTGATTATGTTTCAATCGATGCAATACATTCCAACAAGATTTCCATTGTACAGGCTGTCTCCTCACGGCACAATCTACTAAGTCTCATGTGAACGCTTAAGCGATCCCCTCCTACCTAGTGCTCTCTGTGGGACTGAGCCAATGATATCTGTCTCTGACCTGGCTATTCACATTCTCTGATTTCGCTCTTTCTTTTGGCTGTCAAACTCCAGGGACTTACATCTAGCCTGTCAGTTCAGTGTGTCAGCACAATGCAGTCTCTTGGAGGAAACCAAATCCTAGCCTTTTACAAGAGCTCCCAATTCTAAACCAGATCAATTTGACAGAGTTGGGGCCTCTCCTGATTCCTGAATGAGCAGACAGTGTAAAAAGGTTTGCGTTTCAAGGGCAGGATATAGGAAGATGCTTCCCTTGAAGATTTCTCATTTTGAATGCATGGTCATGTACTGTATGATGACTCATGTACTTTGTTGACTAGAAGTCACAGTGAAATTAAATGTAACCATATATATATTTTTTTAGACATGTAGTCACAGCACTGAAGCATTTTTCCTCCTTTTTAGACTTGTGGAATGTCCGAGAAGACGTCTGATCCAGGGAGAGTTAGCATTACAATGGAAGACAGCCTTTGTAATGGGGGAACACAGCCCCAAGAAGCTCCATTGCTAACCCATCTGAAGAAGGTGGAGAACCACATCACAGAGGAACAGCGCTTCTCTCACCTGCCCAAACGCACTACTGTGGACCTGGTGTTCAGTGACATCTCCTACACCATCAGAGAAGGACCGTGGTGGGAGAAAAAAGGTCAGGAGCGCATACACACTTTGATTAATGTAACCATAAATATAAAAGAAAATGTAAGTTCACATCTGTACAGTAGAGGCTGCAGCTCAAACAAACCTTTCTGGATTGCAGAAGAAGAAAGTTCAACACTCTTACTTCAGCAAAAAAACAAACAAAAAATTAAACAGTAATTTAAAATTTCTAAAGTAACGTTTCCCTATTAACATGGTTGAATTGGATCATTGAAGGTCAGCAGCAAAGACTGATGTGATGAGATTAAGGTGAGATTAAATACATAAAGTATGTTTGTATAGTTAACATATTTAATTATAGCAGGTTCGCGTAATATTCTGAGTTTGCATTTCACTGTTATTCATTTTTGAGGAATACTGAATCTGTTTTTGTGAGGACAGGAGAAATGTCAGTCAATAAATGGGAAAACAAACGCCCTGTTTACACCTGGTATTAAGATGCGTGTTGGTCGATTGGATCACAAGTGGACGACGCTAAATACAGGTGTAAAAGGGTCTAAAAGGTTTTGTGCTTGTCCACTTTCGGCCTCTTCCATAGGTAGTCGAAAACGCATTCAACCGGATTGCTTTCGTAGTATAAATGCTAATGTGGTCGAATGTGTTCAAACAGCCACAAAAGACCGCCTTCCTCGACCTTCTGACATGGGAAGCACACTAGCCAGACGGGATTTAAACTTTGTCGGCTGAAGACCCAAGTTTGGTTTGAAGACGTAAAACGTACCAAGCAGAATGTTCGCTCACCTTTCCTGATTTCTAACACGCACTGACCATATTTGGCACGCTCTTGCTCAGAGCAGAGAAAGCTGCCCTCAAAGAAACAGGACAGAAGTGGTCGAAAGTAGACAAAAGAGACGATTAAAACAGCAGGTGTAAATACAAGTCAAATCGGATATTAAAACATTCAGGACTTGGCTAGATGCATTCTTATAGTAGCAGCTTTTGTTCGTTTACAAAGCGGATATGGTAAGTAATTGCATTTTACCAGTTCAGCATACAGAGGAGATTAAAGGGTTAGTTCACCCAAAAATGAAAATTAAGTAATTAATTACTCACCCCCATGCTGTACCAACCCCGTAAGGCCTTCGTTCGTCTTCGGAACACAAATGAAGATATTTATGATTAAATGTGAGAGCTGGATCACTCCTCCATAGGCTTTTTGCAGTCTGTAAAAATATACAGTACCTCAGATGTCTGGTAAAATCTAGTTGTACAGTCAATCGCAAAGCTCTTTCCCGTTTTAGATGTGTTTTGTGTGTTTTTCACGGCATTCACGCTGAAAACAAATGCTGCCGCTCAGTCTTTTTGCCACTTAGTGGGCGTGACCGCATTCACCCCGGCCGACGGTGACGTCATGCGCATACCACACCCTCTATACTGTAAATCAGGGTTTGACAATCCTAGGAATCCTTGACAATCCCCCCCCCCCCCCCCCCCCCCTCTCTTTCTCTTTCTTTCTTTTTTAGATTTTGCTATATCAGTGACTCCTCAAAATGTATTTTTTTTTATGTGACCTTTTGGTCCGTGGGTGGGTGAAAGCCATCTTGGTGGACTCATATAGGTCAATGAGCAGACTTGTCTGTTGTCTGAGTGGTTTAATTAGCCACTGAACTTAAAGATTTTTGAGTCTGATTCTCTCATCACCTTTATCACTCACTTTCTCACATTTCTTAGCTTTGGAGAAAATATGTAGTACAGTCATGAGGTTCATGGATTAAACCATACTTCTTATTTGAAGGGATTAACTGCAAGTTGACCGTTTGTTCAAACGGAGAACCAACCGTATGATGCCAAGCATATATTTCCCCCCCTGCAGGTTATAAGGCCTTGCTCAAGTGTCTATCGGGCAAGTTCTGCAGTCGGGAACTCATTGGCATTATGGGTCCCTCTGGGGCTGGAAAGTCTACCTTGATGAACATCCTGGCAGGGTATAGGTGAGGTTACATTGAGTGCAAAAGTAATGCTGGTGAGAAAAAAATACAAAAACTATTAGTTCTAATTGATCATATTATTGGATTTTTTTTTTTTTGGAATGCATTTAAAATAAATAACTTATATTAAATTAATAAATTATATTAAACAATTCAATTAAATCTTGAAAGCTTACATACCCATTGCTGGTTGTCTTGTGCCTTGAAGGGAAACAGGGATGACTGGACAGATACTGGTAAATGGAAAGCGCCGAGACCTCCGAACCTTTCGTAAAATGTCCTGTTACATTATGCAGGAAGACAAATTGCTGCCCCACTTGACCGTTCAAGAAGCAATGATGGTGAGTCTGCAGGGAGAATGATGTGGTAAAGGATGCCCCCTACTGCTGGTTTGATGCTAATGCTCATATTACAATCAATTCAGAATGATTTTCATGTGCAGAAATGTTTTTGTTTCCAAAGGGAAACAAATGGGGACTCAACTGAATGATTTCTCCACTGTTTTTAAGGTATCAGCCAACCTGAAGCTTAATGAAAACACTGAGGTGAAAAAAGAGCTGGTAGGTAAAGCTCATCACCTCATTCAAACTTGCTCCAGTATTTTTCCATGTGAAATTTCACCTACTTTCCATGTGTTTATGTTGGCATGTAGATAGAAGAAATTCTGACAGCCCTGGGACTACATGAGTGTGTCCACACTCGTACTGTCTCTCTCTCTGGGGGCCAGTGTAAGAGGTTAGCTATTGCCCTCGAGCTAGTTAACAACCCTCCAGTCATGTTCTTTGATGAGCCCACCAGGTAATGATGTTACAGTCTTTAGACACAAATGAAACAGCATTATTTATATGCTTGTGCTTGTGACATGGATTTTTATATATACCCTTATGAAAAGAAATGATATTTCCTTATAAATAAATTATCAATATATTAAATGGTTTAACAGTATATTTGAAAATATGCAGAATAATATATCGTGTTAATATGTTACAATATATTGAATAACACATAAGGAATTGCCGTTTTTCATATATTGAAAAATATGTGACAATATATTTACTAATATATCATAATGTATGTAATTTTATATTCATTAATACACTTAATATATACTCTATAGGTGTATATAGGTGCTCTACTCTATAGATGTATATGTGATCAGATCTGGTACTGCATGTGTAATATATTGCTGATATATTTACTCATGCAGTATAAACACATATATAGAGAAATGTATAATGTATTATATTTCTTATTTACATTATAAAAGTTTCATATTTTCTAGCTTGTTAACAAAAGCACAATCACACCAGCATGTATTAAAATATTTAGCCAATTGACTATCACTGTGCTGTGGAAGGCACATCCTTTATGTTTAAAATACATTAATTATATTTTGGCCAATCATCAACATCTCCACAGGCTCGACTCTTCAGCACAATGGTAACCCCGAAAACTCAGACATACCAGAAAACCTTTTAATTTCCAAAATAATACAACTTAGAACACTGACAGATCTCCCCCTATATTAATATTGAGCAAAACACATTAAATAACACTTTTAACATTTGCTTTACAGTATGAGGCAAAGCATGCTGGGAACTAGAAATCTGTTGTAGCTCATTCTGGGAATGTGTGTATATATGTGTGAACATACATTCACATTTATATGGTAACATGTATGTGCAATATATGTACACAATAAAGGATAAAACGTTGTGAATATTACATGTACTGCTATTTTTGTCTTCATTTATAAATATTTTATATGTATTCATATTCATATATAGCCATACATGGTCATGCATATATTAATCCTGGGGGGCTTATATATTGCAGTAGATTGAAAAATATAAGCACAAGTTTCCCATATGTATTATGTAATATATTCTGCATTATATTTTGCAGTATATTCCCATATATTTTTGTTTCATAAGGGTAACCATACTGTATGTTTGTTAAATGTTGCTTTTTGATTTCAGTGGTTTGGATAGTGCGTCCTGTTTCCAGGTAGTGTCTTTAATGAAGTCTCTGGCACAAGGAGGGCGAACCATCATTTGCACTATTCATCAGCCCAGTGCCAAACTCTTCGAGATGTTTGATAAGGTACAAAGGCATGTGCAAATCTTTTTGGGAATCTGAAACGTCTTCAGGTCCCTTCAGTCATCATTTGATTTATTCTGTGTCTCTTTCACAGCTGTATATTTTAAGCCAAGGCCAGTGCATATATAAGGGAAGTGTCCCATACCTCATCCCTTATTTGAAGGGACTGGGTCTTCACTGTCCAACATACCACAATCCTGCAGATTTCAGTGAGTTGACCATGTGTTTTATACCCATACTTACATACTCACATACAAGCATATATACATATGGGTGTGTGTGTGTGTGTGTGTGTACATTCAGTAAGGATGGATTTAATTGATAAAAAGTGACAGCAAAAAAATGTTTTTTGCTATTGCTATTTCAAATCAATTCTGTTCCTGTAAACTTTCTAAAACCATTCATAGTATCATGGTTTCCACATAAAATAGTAAGCAGTACATTATTAAGCATTATTAAGTTTTCAACATTAAAGGGTTAGTTCACCCAAAAATGAAAATTAAGTCATTAATTACTCACCCCCATGCTGTACCAACCCCGTAAGACCTTCGTTCATCTTCGGAACACAAATGAAGATATTTATGATTAAATCTGAGAGGTTCATGACTGCTACATAGGCTCCCTAAGGGAATGAGTCTTGACGGCCCAGAAAGTCATTAAAGAAAATGTTTAAATATTCCATGTCGCAACAGCGGCTCAACTATAAGTTTATCAAGCGACGAGAATACTTTTTGTGCGAAAAAACAAACAAAAATAACGACTTTATTCGACTATTATGTAACTATATATATATATATATATATATTAGTTACATAATGCATCATGCCTCTGTTTTGTGCTTCTTTCTGTCTGTTTTGTGTGTAGTCATTGAGGTAGCATCAGGAGAGTATGGTGACTTGAACCCAGTGTTGTTTGAGGCTGTTCAGGGTGGCATGTGTGCTTTGGGGGAAAAGTGCAACTGTATCGACATAACCACCGTAACCCCATGCGCTGCAAAATGTGTCAAAGTGAGTGATGCTAGTTTCATAATCACCCGTTGCTTCCGGTGGATAGCAGCTGTAATGCTTACTTGCATATATTGTGGTCAGGATGTATGCTAGACAAACTGATCCACTGTGTTCAAAAGCCTCTTTCAAATAAAAAAATACTGTATGTGTTTAATATGATATATAACTGTCTTCTTAATGTTTCCTACACTTGCTTTTACAGGATTCAGGACACATTGAGAGCCATACCTTTGCTACAAGCTCTCTGACTCAGTTCTTCATTCTATTTAAAAGAACATTTATTACAATATGCAGAGACCAGGTACAATGTTGTTTCATTTAGTTGATATCTGGTATGTCAGTCCTAAACTTTCCTAAGTGTGTGTCCAATATGACGCAATACTGCCTTTCAAAGTAACTATACCAACACTGAAAGTGACAAAAATATTGCATTTTTTATTGAACTTGATGCCAAACCCATCTTACAAACTAGATTAAAAAAATAATAATAATTATGTATATATATATATGCATATAATATATAATATAATATATATATATATATATATATATATTAATTGTATTGTAATTTAGATATTTTTTTTGCCACATGGTGTCTTCATTGTATTATAGTATTTTTCTCACTTAGTATTTAGGTCTTAAAACATGGATAGCAGCTTTATATTGTAGGAAGGGGATCATCATATTTGGGGGTCATTGGAATCAAAAACGACCCAATTTTGATCTTAACTCAGTTTTGAAATTTGTAGCTATTGCATTTTACTTTTGCAGAATTGTTTAATAATGGCGTTTGGTTCCTGATCTAGGTTTTGACACATCTGCGGCTAATGTCACACATCTCGATTGGAGTGTTGATAGGCCTGCTGTACCTAAATATTGGCAATGATGCCAGCAAAGTCTTCAACAACACCGGTTTCCTCTTCTTCTCAATGCTCTTTATCATGTTTGGAGCGCTGATGCCTACAGTTCTTACCTGTAAGTTAGAAAAGAGAAATGTAAGAACGTATCAGCCATGTCACAGTTTCACTATCAACATATGTACCACAATGTTGGGTCTAAACTCATGTCCTACATTCAGCAGGGGAAGTGAAAGTGGTTTTGATCTGATTCTCTGCCCTGTTTTCAGTTCCTCTAGAGATGGCTGTGTTTCTGAGAGAACATCTAAACTACTGGTACAGTCTGAAGGCTTACTATCTAGCTAAGACAATGGCTGACATTCCATTCCAGGTGGGTGCCTGTCTGCCTGTCTAAGCCTTACTGGCTCCATTTTATGCCTGCTATAAGCTGAGCATATTTTGACAGTGCTGCTGAAAGTTTAATATAATGGAACTAAGACAAAGGAATCATCGACACTTATAACACCAACATTTGATATTGTCATGGGTTTGTCCACTCTTTCTCAGGTCATTTGTCCCATCATGTACTGCAGTATTGTGTACTGGATGACTGAACAGCCTCCAGAGGCAACCCGTTACTTGCTGTTTTTGGCTTTGTCAATCTGTACAGCTTTAGTAGCTCAGTCTCTTGGGCTTCTGGTCGGTGCTGCCTCCACATCCCTTCAGGTACATGTTGCAGCTACTAAATGTTTACTAAATGTTTTTATTTCTCAGGGCTCCAGACTGTGACAAAAACAATTACGACAGTACTTTAAAATCATGTCAGGATAGCCGTGAAAACTTAGCTTCTATATTAAGAGAATAAAAGTTTAAGAGATGCCTGCAACTCTAGTTTACGAAGACATTTTTATTGGTCATAACTTATGGAGAAAAATAACGCAGAGACTGGACAAAGATTAAATCTTTTTGGTGCGCATGAGATGACCACCTGTGTTCGTACACGCTATCAAATTAAGTATACTTTGCACGTTCGGCTATATGTATACACTAAGCGTTCACTTAAAAAAATGCAATTAAAGAAACATAGTATATTTGCAAAAAAAATGTTTTCTTATTAAAAAAAAAAAAACATATCAATTGGCCATTGGTTAGCCTTGTTTGATTTGACTCTAAAACAGTGTCTACACTAGACACAAACGGCGCAATGTGACAAAAACCGATAGAGCCCATTATAATCAGTGATGCGGTCTACACTGGATGTGGCTTAACGCGACATGAGAAATTCCTGACGGTAAACAGATACCCTTTTCTATTTCTGACATTCTGACGAATGGATTTGCAGTCGTTTGTCATGTCTATAGAGCTAATAATATGACAAAATGATTTGAATTTGAATTGTGTAAATTTGAATTATTTGCAAGTGTAATCTAACAAAATTGAATTTTAGGTGGTAGTTTAAATAGCTCTGAATTTCGTTTTTTTTTTAACGAATATTGAACATTTGAAATTTAACAAATTGAAATGTTTTTATGGCTGAATTCTATAGACATGTATTTTCAAACAGCTAGTTTTTTTGTTCTGAATTCAAATACTGCAAATATTCAGTTTAAAAAAAATACAGATTCAAGTTTTTAAGATGAAGAAATTCGGAACTTCAAATTCAGTTTTCTAAAATTCAATCTCAAAAATTCAAACTCAAAAATTCAGATCTCACAGAAAGTAGGTCACAGGTCATCCACAGGGAAGAGTAGATGATCTCAGAAAGCAACAGTGCTTGAATGCAAAGAGCTGGGACTAGGTCAGAAATAGGATGGGGAATCCGTGTGCTGTTGGGGATTTCACGGTTCGCGTCGCACCGCTCACGTCCGGGCTAGACTGCGTTGTACATGTACTGTACTGCGTCTGTGTAGTAGACAGACACGGTGGAGTTCTAATCAATTTTACACAAAATATAGGCTACTTTAAAACAAACACCAGAGACCGCTTAGACAAATGTCTCACATGCTGAGAATGCAACCTAACATATACACAAAATATCATTCATGTTTAAGAATCACTCCGGCCGATTCATGATCAGACTCAGAGAGTGGCAACCTCTTGATCCACCACCATGTTCGCGCTGGAAAACTTCTGCAGTCCCTAATTGGCCAAAATGCTCTGTTCGACTTTTCTGAGATCATCTACTCTTCCCTGTGGATGACCTGTGACCTACTTTCTGTAAGATCTGAATTTTTGAGTTTGAATTTTTGAGATTGAATTTTAGAAAACTGAATTTGAAGTTCCGAATTTCTTCATCTTGAAAACTTGAATCTGTATTTTTTTTAACTGAATATTTGCAGTATTTGAATTCAGAACAAAAAACTATAGCTGTTTGAAAATACATGTCTATAAAATTCAGCCATAAAAACATTTCAATTTGTTAAATTTCAAATGTTCAATATTCGTTTAAAAATGTTTTAATTCAGAACTATTTAAACCACCACCTAAAATTCAATTTTGTTAGATTACACTTGCAAATAATTAAAATTTACACAATTCAAATTCATGTCATTTTGTCATATTATTAGCTCCATACTAGTCCAGTTTAAAAAGCCTCAAGTTGCTGCATTGGGACGCGACAACTGTAATGTCAGTGTAGACATGGTGTAAGAAAAACTGTTTGTTTATCAAATACAAGCCAAGCACATAATATGTCACTACCATATGACCATTACTGTGATACAATCATCTGACTGATAACAGATTGCTTCCTAAATTGTAACATTGAACAAAGCATTTTCTGTAAACCTGCTTTGAAACAATATTTGTTGTGAGAAAAGCACTATACAAATAAACTCATATTAAATTAAATGTTTAATTTTAGGATCCAATGGCTAGTCATGTGTTCAGTCTGGATGCCTGCTTTTGGTTATGGTATAACTTTTCCGCTTGTCTTGGCTTGGCATGGACTTTTTTATACATAATGTATTGTGCATCTTCTTCACAGGTGGCCACTTTTGTTGGTCCAGTTACAGCCATTCCAGTCCTACTTTTCTCAGGGTTCTTTGTGAACTTTGACACCATTCCAGAATACTTACAGTGGAGTTCTTATGTGTCCTATGTCCGGTATGCTATTTATATCTTAAATAGATGTGTTTGCTTTCACAATACAAAATTACAGTTTCATGTTTGTTTGATTGTGCTTATGATAGGTATGGATTTGAGGGTGTGATTTTGTCCATTTATGGGATGAACCGAACTGATCTTGAATGTCCAGGAAGGGTTTGCAAGTTCCAAAGACCTGAAGAAGTTCTGCAGTTGTTGGATGTAGAAGATGCCAAGCTCTACATGGACTTCATTGTACTGGGCATTTTCTTCCTTATCCTGCGACTCGCCACTTACTTGGTTCTTCGGTACAAAATAAAATCAGAGCGATAATATTCAAGTCATGACGTTTCATGGTCTCTAGCACAGGCTACTCTAGAAACCATTTCCAAAGGTGTCATCCTCTGCTCAGGAAGGTCAGATTTACTTGTTGATCATTTTGGTGTTCTAATTTTGTTTTTCATTTGGATTAAATAAATCACATTTCATTAGGGGCTTTCGCACAGGATCGTTCTAGGAACTTAGTTCTAGGAAGCAGGAACTAACCACCAGGATGGTTCCCCGAGAACTAATGGTTCCCCTAGGAACGTTTTCCTGTTGCATTCGCACCGCCAGTAAGAACTCTGAAGTAACTTGAGCCGCGCTCGTTGTTGTGACTTTTATTTTGACGGCGCCCAGAGCCTGAGCAAACAAACAATGCTCGCATTCTCCGTGTTTATTAGTTTACGATCTGTCTAACAGTCCTGTCTAATACGATATTAGATAGAAGTGTTATACATAGAAAGTAGACAGTAATGAAAAGTTATTAGCGTATGCCGTGTGTCACCCGTGTGGTTGATGTCCAGTGTTTAAAAATTTGCCCCTTGGCCTCTGTCCATCATGGCCTCCTAATCATCCCCATATACTGATTGACTTCATCACTGTCTCCTCTCCACCAGTAAGCTAGTGTGTGGTGGGCGTTCTGGCGCAATATGGCTGCCGTCGCATCATCCAGGTGGATGCTGCACATTGGTGGTGGTTGATGAGATTCCCTCTTCCATGTAAAGCGCTTTGAGTACCCAGAAAAGCACTATAAAAATGTAACGAATTGTTATTATAGTGTTGTTAGCTGAGCAGAAATACATAATCATGTTTCGCTTGGTCGCCTCAAAGTTGTGTTGGATTTTCTCCTCCGCGTAAAGGTTAAGAGGCCCATCTATCACTGTTTTCCATTTTCGTAGAGTTAGTTTGTGGAGTAAATATAGAGACTATAATCTTTGTGTTTACACAGCCTTTTTAAAAATGGGGGGTCCTGGTGTTTCGCGTGCGTTCAGCTAATCAGTGTACACTAACGTCATGGATAGTTCCTATAGTGCTGGTTTAGACTTATGGTTTAGACCCTACTCTAAAGTAGGAGCTAAATTAGTTCCTCCAAAAGAGGTCCTAGAACTAAAATCGTTCCTAGTTCCTGCGAAAATCCGGGTACTTCCGCCAATAGTTCTAGGAACTATGAAAAGGTTCGAAAGCCCCTACAGATTTGGCTTTAAAAACTGGAGTAAATAATTTACTGTTTTTCAGTGTTACATTGAAGCAGTTCCAGGTGTTGAAAAAAATTGGTGTAATATCCAAATTGAAATTGTGATACCAAATTTAAATATGCATGCAAATGATAATTTACTGAACTTACTGGCAATTCTAAAACTCATTTAACTCTGGATTTTAATCTCACACGAACACTGATGCCATTTTTATAATCATTTTTTTTTTGCATTTTCAGTTTCAGAAACCACATCATGAACATATTTAGCCTGAGGTGAGGATGTTTACATGTCATTGCACAAGTCTGAAAAGGTTTTTAATTTAAACCAGATGACTGTGAAGGTTCACACGGTGCCTGGGTTTCTATTAAACCATTGTATCAATCTTTTTGTATTGTATATTTTATTATACTAAGTTTCTTTCTTTTTTGATTATTTAGTATTTTCTTGGTGCTACAAATTATGTATTAAAACAAAGTTATAATTTTTTTAGACCAACAAACTTTCATACTATGTCAGCAACGTATTGCTTAAAGGGTTAGTTCACCCAAAAATGAAAATTAAGTCATTAATTAAAGTCAAACATTTTCTTTAATGACTCTCTGGGCCGTCAGGATTCATTCCCTTAGGGAGCCTATGTAGCAGTCATGAACCTCTCAGATTTAATCATAAATATCTTCATTTGTGTTCCGAAGACGAACGAAGGTCTTACGGGGTTGGTACAGCATGGGGGTGAGTAATTAATGACTTAATTTTCATTTTTGGGTGAACTAACCCTTTAACATGTCATACTGCCAAATGTATATAGTGTGTTTAGAAATAAAATTCTGAGACCCATCAGAGGTGCAGTTTCTGAATAACAATTGCATAACACTGTGCTTGAATGTAGTATCCATACTGGTTCATATAATAATTTAATAATAAATGCTTTAATTGTTATAATTTATTTGACCTCTTATACAGAAAGTAAAAACTAAGCCATCTGACAGTGCATTTTGGAGAGAGAAAAAATTGTTTTGAACGTTGACTAACTCTGACTCATTAACTAAAAAAGAAGAATACCATGTGCAACCTGTTTGTTTCATGTTTCATCAAAGAACCTTTCTAAGAATTGTGAACTCTACCCAGAATTCCTTGGAGCTACAAAGAGCTTACAGTAGAAGCATTCATCATCCTTGAGGAACCCTAGTCCATGTTTAGAACTTGTTGGACTTGATACTGAAAATTGTTGGTGTGTCAGTTTGATCGGCGCAAAAACAGCTTATGACATTGCATAATATTAATGTCAAAAATAATTAATGCTTGGGTGGGCCTATAAAATTGTGACATGCTGTATGATTTTGCTGTCTGAATATACCTTATTAAATGTATCAGACTTAAAACTAAAAAAAAATTAAACTGCTGGAAGGATATAACTTAAAAAATCATTATGCTTTCACAATCCTAACTGGGCATATGTGGCTTCACTATGTCAACTGTATGGCTTTTATTAAGTAATTTGACCTTCGCTACGGCGTTGTATGAAGAGCAAAGTTGAAAGTTTGTGTTTGTGGGCGGTACTACGACTGACTAGCTTAGCAGGAAGACGGAGCGGAGAGCTCTCATCGTCCTGCCGTAGAATGGACGCTTTCCTCGGCTTTGATCTGAGCGTCAGAACGCTGGCAGAGTTCGAGGGAAAATTTGGAAGAATTCACCGTATTCTCAGCCTCTAGATTAGGTAAAGACTTGCATTAATTACAAGCATTTTAATCGTTACGTCGGATTTATCATGTTAATGGTAGTAGTCATTGTGCTCTGTTGCTCTTATTCATCATCACATAAGGGTGATTTATATTGAAATAAATTAGCCTTCGTCACAACAACTTACGCTTCTGAAACCAAGTTCAGAACTGAGTTTGCGTAGAATTCCAAAAATGTAATTGACGAATTCCATTAAATCTCTTAATCACACTCGAAGATGCATGACATGACAGGCACGTGTGACGGATACATCTGTTCTGTTTACATTTACAGACAAAACTGTTTGACCTGTACGAAATGTTTTAAAGTGCAGTTGGATATGCAAATGTTTTACAGATAAGGAAACTGCTAAAAAGAGCTGTACAAGCCAAATAAAAATAATAATAAAATACATATGATAAACACTGACCTTATTGAGTTTGGACCTGATTGTACTATTTTTAGACGAGGGACAAGCTTAAGATTGACATTGCCACTGTATGCAATACTTGGTATCAATTGTCTTTAAGCTAGACTTTAAAAATAATCCATATTGTTAAATATCATTATAAAGCATTTGATTGTTGGTTATTTTGGACTGTCACTGTCTGAAAATATGTGCCCTGTGCTGTTAACTGTGTTTGGGAATGTGGTAGCTGTTTTCTAGAGATGGTCTAAACCAGTGGTGGAAAACTTCCAGGGGGCCCCAATAAATCTTAGAATCTTAGCTTAGATAGGAGGGCCTTTGAATATTGTCTTGGACAAAGGGGAGTTTGGAGTCAAAAATGTTGACAACCACTGGTCTAAGGTGGTCGTTGGATGAATTAGATTCGAGTATTCTTGTTATGCTGTAAATGACTTCATGAAAATGAGTTTCAACTATTGGTTTAGGTACAGGTGTGATGAAAGGTCATTCCTTCAAAGTGTCTTCATCACAGTTGTTAGAACAAACATTTTCTGTTGTGTATTAAATACATAGACTAATCACTTGACCTTCTTGATCATTCATCAAATTCAACTTGACTGATGAATTAACTCATCTTGTGAAGAATTTATATATATAATGTCTGGAATTTATTTGGGAAGTATTTAAATGCCACATTGTTCACACTAATTAGTTATGCATCATGGAGTTTCTTTAGATAATAGACATTATCCAAAATTAACACTTTGGGTGTGTTGGTAAAGCAATATCACGTTCCTGCGTAAGCATTATGTGTCATTGAAACGCAAAGCCAAAGGAGTGACCTTACAAGGTTTGGCTTGTTTTTCTCAGATACACTTACGTTACTGTGTTGATGATAGCATTGTTTCCCTGTACTACACAGTTTCCAGACCTGTTTAACCTTTTAAGTAACTATGACAAAACATATCATACTTTAGGGGTGATTTTAGTCAAAATGTGGCGATTTGGAAGGCCATCGGGAACGGAAGTGTTAAGACGGAGATGGCGAGGGTCATCAAAAGATGTCTGCTGCAAACTTCACACCAGGGCTCTTGAGACAGGTAGGTGTTCGATAACCTTTAATATTTAAATAATCAATTAATCAAATGTGAGTTTTATTTTATTTATTTCAAAATATATGAACACACACACAAAATATATATTTTAAAAACATACATGTTCATCAAGGTTGCGTTTATTTGATCAAATATAGAAAATACTTTACTATTGTGAAATATTTGGACAATTTAAAATAAGTGTTTCTATTATATTATAATTTTTTTATTTCAGGATTATTTGATGAATACAAAGTTAAACAATTTATTTAAAAATAAAAAATGTATTGTATTGATGTTAAAATCATACTGACCCCAAACTTTTAAAAGGTAATGCATATCAGTATGCATCGGCAATGTATATCATTGTTCATTTTGTTTTGTATAATTGAAATAATAATTGCTCATTTCAGCCTTTAACTTAAGCCTCCGATCAGATGGCATCTGCGGTAGTGTAAAACAACGTCACTTGCCATTCCCGATGTAAGTATAATTCTGAGAGAAATGAATCCAGCATTTCCTGATGCAGGATCTATGTCTAGTATTTTCAGAAAATATGTTTTGAAATTGTCTGTTTGTTGTCTCATCAGCAAGAAAACAAGCTCTTATAGAAATACATGGAGAGAACTGAGAACATCTGTGTGCTATTCCATCTCTGGATTCAGCTCCAGGTACTTTTGTACCTATGAGCCTGTCACAGGTGAGTTTATGCATTAATTGTTTACATTTGGATGCCATGTTAAAATATCTTAGTGATTTAGTGTCTCTTAATCAATGATCATTCTTCTCATAAAATAGCAATGCATTTCATGCTTGTATTAACCAGCAGATCCCATTGAGATTCACAAACAGAAGTTGGCATTATGGTTCAGTCACCTTCCTCAAGAGGAGAGGCAATTCGGTGGCTACTTTTCTCCCGAAACTATGCATGTGGAGCCACTTATCCTAGAGCGTCATCCTGATGAGGATAGAGGCCTTAGTCCCTTCAAGGCAAAGGAAAGGGTATCTCCACACCCCTCTCTCACAGTTGAGCAGCTCTTTGATGATAATAATAATGGAAACAAGGCACGAGGACTAAATGTTTTGCTATATGGCGCTGTCGGCACAGGGAAAAGTACTGTCGTCCGTAAACTGGTGCTGGATTGGTGTGCTGGATCTATTTACTCCCAGTTCAAACTTGTGTTGCCCTTCTCCTGTGAGGATCTTGCCAATTTATCCAAACCAACATCCCTTCGAAACCTTGTAGGCAGGAAATACATGCATCTTCTCAAGACACCTTATCTTAGTGGAGATAATGACAAGGCTAAGGATGTCCTCTTCGTCTTCAATGGAATGGAGAAAATGAAGCTGGATTTTCGTATCGGCTCTTCAGAGTTATGCAGTGATCCCAATGAGGCTCTCCCATCAGGAGCTGTTGTTGTTAATTTGCTTAGGAAGTACCTGCTACCTGAGGTACTGAATGAGCTCAGCACTTTATTTTTGAAGCTTTTTTTGTGTGACCTGGCATGTGGAATCATGTCATGTTCCAGATTAAATGGGTCGTGGTTTTGTGATGTAATTACCATGGGTTAATGACATGACACTCTTTCTTTTCTTTTTTTTTCTAGATCTATTAATTTACAAATACATTAAAACTGCAATTCATAAATACAGTGACTTTAATACACCTGCTATATGATGAGAATTTTTTTATTTCTGAATTTCAATTAATTGATATTTTGTTTCTCATAATGAAGAAAAAAAGAATGATATTCTTAAAAAGAAAATCTTTTCAAGTGAACTAATTTTGTTATTTATTTTGTAAAAATGTGTCTGACATATCAAAGTCATGTGGTGCTACCAACATACCAAAAAAACAAAAAAAAAAGTTATATCATAAAGAGGACCCCTGCAGACCCTTAGGGCTGTGTGCCAGGGTCAGTCAGTAAGTCCTTTATATATCAGACAGATAGTTTTATGTGGTTAATTCATATTTATGAATTCATTATATTTATTTATAATACTGGTAATTGGTTTTTATATTGAAGCATAAAACTGGATGGAAAATTATGATAAAGATGTGTACAGATGCTTTTAAAATTATAGTCAAATAATTACTTTTTACTTGGTTAGATTTTACCTTTATCTACACTTTTCTTGACAATCATATAAACGTTTTTTTAAATATGATAATATGAGACCAAAATGAATTTTGAGAATACATTTATAAGAACTTAGCACATGTGGGGAATCTTATTTATCATTGACCTCCCTGTTTTTAGATTAATGTTTATTGTAATTCATAGCTGCTAAAACATGTTGATTTTCTTACAGGCCAGCATTTTGGTTACAACCAGACTATCTGCCGTGGACAACGTTCCTAGAAAATACATAAAACGTTATGTACAGATCTGTGGCTTCAATGATCCTGATCGCCAGAGAGCCTACTTCACCAGTAGACTCATGCAACAGAATGAAGAAGAGCCGTACAAGGCTGCCGAGATGCTCATAGAGATGCTTTACCTAAATCTACAGCGGGAAACTCAGTTAGCTACCGCCTGCTTCTTACCATCTTATTGCTGGCTCACATGCGCCACTCTTCATTTATTGCATTTTACTGATACGAAGGCACCAATTCGAACCCTCACTGGCACCTACACCAGCTTCATGAGGCTCAACTTCGGAGGAGAAGTGATAACTTTGGACGGAAACGTCTCTTCACGAGAGCAACAGAACTCATTAATGCTCTATGTGGTCCGTACTGTTGGTAAACTAGCTTTTGATGGCATCACCAACAAACGGATATCGTTCTCCGATGACGAACTGGAGCAGTGGGTCGGCGGCAAGACTAAAACGGACGAGGAGCTCCAGCAACTGGCTGTGTTTCGCACAGATGTGCTTGATTTCTTTCTGGTGCCTCGTGATGATCATGGTACAGATCCCGAAACTGGTGGTAGACGCTACGTGTTTGCTGTTCCCGCCATGCAGGAATATCTAGCTGCTCTTTATGTCGTTCTTGGTGAGAACAAAAGCGTCCTGGAGAAGTTGACTTGGGAGGTTTCAGAGGCTTTGGGACAAGCCAGTGAGGACATCACAAGCCTACTGAGCATCCTCTCCAAAATCATACCTTTCCGAATCTTCGCTATTTTCAACTTGCTTAAGTTGTTCCCAAAATTTTTTGAGCGATTCAGCAGCCTTAGCAAGGGGCGTATCGCGAACACCATGGCTGCGGAAATGTTTCGTTCAGAGGACAGCTTCAACGAAGATGTCTTGGACCAGGTGGAGCAAAGTCTGCTGGGAGTGCATGGTCCTCAGCCACAACAGGAAACCGACACCAGGGCATTTGAACTCTATCCAATCTTCATGGGTGGACTACTTCATTACGGGAACCGGAGGCTGTTAGACCAGCTCGGATGCAACATAAAGAGTCATACGGTTGCTCAGATCACTCGTGTGCTGAGAAAACACCTGATCAAGGAGAGTATGAAGAAGCAGCCTCCTGCGGAACTCATGGACCTTCTGGTCCTGCTGTATGAGTTTCAGAACCCTCGACTCACTGCTGAAGTCCTACAATCCATCAAGACCATTAACTTGTCGACCGTACGCATGACACCACACAAGTGCTTTGTGCTGAGCACCGTTCTGGGCTGCACACGCTCAAGCTTCCACCTGAATGAGCTCAACCTCTCCTCCTGCCACATCACTCCAGAGTTACTGCAGATGCTCTGGCCTGCCTTCCATCACACTAGCAACCTCAAGTGAGACTTGCACGTACTATAGAGAAAACTAACCAGCCAATGTTTTGCATGCTTGAATCATGTAGTGTTCTTCATAAAAGTAGAAACCTTTGAAGCATACTGAAGATCTAACATAAGCTTTTTGTTTACCTCTTTAGATATTGCTAAATCTGATATTAATACATGTTTGACATGCAGTTAGTTAGTGTACTCATCAACTAGCAGTCTGCTCTTCTTCCAAATGTTTCCTGCTGAAAACAAAAAAAAACTCTCCCAGTCTGGTCAGGCTAGTGTGTTTAAGTTGGTTCTCTCAACATGACCAGCTGAAAAGTGGCCAAAATCAGCCTTTAGACCAGTCTGACCAGTCTAGGATACCAGCTAAGAATCCTAAAAAAAAGTATCACTATTTCCACCAAAATATTAAACAGCACAATTGATGACAATAGGAAATGTTTCTTGAGTAGCAAATCAGCATATTATAATGATTTCTGAAGGATCATGTGACACTGAATACTGGAATGATGCTGAAAATTCAGCTTTACCATCTCAGGAATAAATAACATTTTAAAATATATTCAAATACATTTCATTTTAATTGTAATAATATTTCACAATATTACTATTTTGTACTGTATTTTTGATCAAATAAATACAGCCTTGGTGACCATAAGAGACTTCTTTCAAAAGCATTAAAAAAAAATCTTACCAACCTCAAAATTTTCAATGCTTTTATACCTCTGCTTTATACGAATGTTAATAAAAACACTGTATTAAGTGTGTTTAGTGTTGTTCATGTCAACATGTTAAACTGGCCAAAAAGGTGCTAGAATTTTATAATTAGATTTAATAGTATTTGGCCCCTTTAAAATCGTATTGAAATTATCTGATCCTCAATAGAAGCTAGCTGAAGTGCCCTGTAATACACTGATCTGAAAAAAAAAATTTGTTTTAATGTGCTGCATCTTATTGATTGAAAGTATTGGACCTTTAACATGCAACTTTGTACTATGGATTCAATTGTTGCATTTAAGTTGCTTTGCTTGCAGAATGCAGTCAGTAATAATTACACCTAAGCACAATTACCTCATTGGTTATTGATTTTCTGCCTGGGAAATCGTCAAACTAATGGCATGCGTGTGTGTTTTTGCTCACTATGTGTTTACAGTCTCCAGTTTAACAGCCTGGGTCCCGAGTCCTGCATTCTACTTAGAGATCTCCTACTTGACCCCAACTGTACTATTAAGTCATTACAGTAAGCCTACTTTCAATAGCACATTGTAACTGAGATATATTCATGGTTAAGGGGTAGGTGACATTTTTACTGACAAAAAAATTACACTTCTGTTTTGCCAGTAAGCTTCATGTAATGTATTTATTAGTGGCATAGCATCCGTTCACTGATTCTTGAGACATGGGACAAAACATGTTGAATGTTACCTGCCTTGAATTTTGGAAATAGCAACACTTCCACTTTGAAATTATTCAGAGATGATCACTAGAGTGTTTTTACCCAAACACACCATTTAATTTTATTTACTCTTCATTTATAAAACTACTCACTCTCGTCAGACCATAATATAATACCTAATGTAAAAAAAAAAAAAAAAAATTTTTATATATATATATAAAAAATTATACTTCAGCTCAGTTTTCATTTTCATTTAGTTAAATTCTTAGTAATTATGCTATGTGATTTTAAAAAAAATATTACTATTTAGGTTTCTTTGATTTTTATTTCAGTTGTTTTTTTCTTTTAGTTAGCTGCCAGAACAACATTTTTATTTTCATTTGGTTTTCCATCTAATATTTATACTATTTCAGCTTTTTTTTAATTAAAAGGTTTTTATTAGTTCTAGTTTTATTGTCCTGACTCATATTTCATTTAATCATTGAAGTGAATGCAAAAGTTGTAAATATTTATAATACATTTTTGGCATATAATTTTAATATTTGACAGTATTGACCCATACAGAAATGAGCTAGGAAAAAAACTATTCGTGAGAAAATGAAAGATGCCGAAAGTTGTGGCCAAATGTAAATGTATGTTTAACAGGTTAATCCAGAAAAAATAATTGATACATGAACTAGTTTTTCAGTTTCATACTAGTACTCAAGAATCAGTGTGTTTATATGAAAAAAATTGTTTCTTGTGAATTTTGTGTTGCTCTGATCACAGGTTGTGTGACAACTACTTGACGGACGTCGGCATCAGCCATTTACTGGAAGCTCTGTCTGGTAACCACTCTCTGCAACAGCTGTATCTGATGCACACGGGCCTCGGGGACCAATCGGCACACATGCTGGCTGAGAAACTGGGCCAGCATAACATGTTGAAGGAACTGAATGTGGCCTACAACAACATCGGAGACAATGCAGCTCTCACGCTGGTCGATGCCTGTCGTGAACATCCCAGCATCCACACAGTACAGTGAGTAGAAACATACATGTTTTTATTTAATAGTCCAAAAATAAATATATATATATATATCTCTTATAAATCCACCTAATTTCATGCTAATTTGTGATGTTAATAGATGTTTAATGTTTATACTTCCTCCCAGCCTGTACCTGAACCAGCTTACCGATGTGGGCAAGCAGTCGCTGTACGTGCGTGGTGGTCCTCGGGTGAAGGAGGGCCGGCGAGTGAAAGTCCTGGCCTCTGTAACAGAGGGTTCAGACATCTCAGAGGACTGGCATCCCATTCTGAGCGTTATTGGAAAGAATTCTTTTTCCTGGGATAGAGGCCGTGTACGCGAGCAACTGCTGGTCTTCCTGAAAGACCTGGAATGGGGTCGGAAACAGCACCCGGGTTTCTGGAAAAAGATGCACTTCCGGCGAGTAGAGAGCGTTGTGAGGCAAACTTTGCGCTTACTGGAAAAGAGCAGTAATACGGGTACAGGGACCGGTACAAAATGATGCAATTACGATTGAAGCTAAAGTGTCTAATTTCTCAAAGGGATATTTGTTGCTAATCCAGTCAGCCTTAAAGGAATAGTTCACCCAAAAATTTTAATTCTCTCATCTTTTACTCACCCTCATGCCAGCCCCGTTGTATGACTTTCTTTCTTCAGATCAACAAAAATGAAGATTTTTAGGAAAATCATCCATCTCTGTGAATGGATTGTATTTAGTGCACTGAATTGGTGGCACTTGGTTGATGCTTGAAAAACCACACTGCGATCGCTTCGGTAATCCATTCGAGCCCATTGGATGCATCAATGTCTTCTTCTCAAGTAAGACGATCGGTGCATGTTAGAAAAATTCTCTGATTTTAAACACTTTTAACTATGAAAACTCGAACGCTGAAGCACAGAGCACAGCCACTTCTTGTGCAAGCTTTACAACTCACTTACGTTGTGTCAAAACACCCTTCTCAAGAACGCTTGTGTCACAGTAGACCGGAAGCAATGTTAAAAAGTTTAACACGCCTATCGTTTCGCTTCGAAAGACATTGATTCATCTACTGGGGTCCTATAGATTACCGTCACGATTGCTGTGAGTGTCAACCAAGTGACACCCATTCACTTGCATTATATGGACTCACAGAGATAGATTATTTTACCCAAAAACATTTGTTTGTGTTTATCTGAAGAAAGAAAGTCACATACATTGGGGAGGGCATGAGGGTGAATAAACAATAACAGAATGTTCATTTTTGGGTGAACTATGCCTTTAATATTTCTCACTTGGTTAGTAAAGGGTTGATTTTACTAATCATTGTGTTTACAGCATATCCGTCTACTTTAGCATTAGATCATTTTGAGAAAACACTGTGACAAATGTGTGTAATTTTATTGTTTGAGGGAAAGATCAGTATATGGTATTCCAGAATTTTTCAGATTACTACTTGAAAAAAACATTGTTGCATGATGACAAATGTTGGCATTTACAGCCATTTCCTTTGCATTTGTGTTCAGGGAGAATTTAGAGTCCCTAGTTATCGTATGAATTATGTGTGTTCACAGTTCTCGAACCTTTCTGTGTAAAATCTTTACACAATATTTAAGTGTCAAATGGTGCTCTAGACAAGGTAAAACCAAGTAAGGTTAACGAAATGTGCTGTGCAATAAAATAAAACTAAAAGTGCTGATGTAAGACTTTTGTCATACTGTATTGCTTTGGCTTTCAATAAAAAGAAGCTGCTCATACCATCTCAAAAACAATCAAGCTTATTTGGGGAGTTTCTAGTCAGTTGTTTTAATTACAGTTGTTTATGTAATACTTTGTTCCTTCACCTGATGATGGCAGTTGTCTCATAAACCTGAGATTAAATATTATTCTCCTGGTGGAACAAGGAGGAGCCATACTGACAAAAGCATTGTAATGCTTCATTTAAATGTGTACCTTGCACCCTTTACGAAGCCCAGGGCTCAGCAGGATCATGAGAGTCACCACAGGTAATTTACCACTGTATATATATATATATATATATACAAAAATATATTCCATTGCAGTGATTGCGCAGCCTGTAATGTAAATGTTAGAAAATAACTTTTAATAGGGTTTATTTTTATAAACCAGTGGAGATCGACAACCTCTACTGTATAAAAAAGGACCTAGAGAAAAAGCAAATGTAGCAATGATGATAGATGGATAGGTGTGACATTAGCAGTGTCATAGTAATATATTTATATCCCTTTATTTCTTTTGATGCACACTATTAAAACTACATTCATGTGAGAATTTGGAACATTATTTTTTAAAGATTTTCAAAAAGCTATTTAAACAGCCAAAGAGTTACAATTATATAAATAAGCTGATTTCTTCATTACCTCTGTGCAAATAATTTTTCTTTTTAAAAGGTTTACAATGAAAGTACAGACAAAAATAAGCACTGAATCCGGTCAGCTAAAGATTTTCCTTTTGAACTCTGACCTCAAGTCTTGTCAGCTTTTTGTACAGATTGACTGTGTGATTGTAAATCATATTTCTGTGAAGGCAAACTCCTGAGTCCTGAGTGCTATTTTAATGTAAAATAGTTCGGTTCTTCCAGTGCATCTCGCAGGCAAATATTGTAAAAAACAAAGCCCTGTTAAGGAACTGTATAGTGGTTTTGAATCTATGGAAATTAGTCAAATACAATATTGTGTCCTACATGTTTATTCAGAACATTTTTAGAAAGGCTTAATGTCTTCCATTTAAGTATTTCACGAAAATAGTCTGTCTTCTGCAAATAAGCACGTTTCTGGTTGCCAGGTTAATAACGGTTAATATTAAACTGTATTGAAGACTCTTTCACTCGTCTTTAAAAGTTAACACGTGATATTTTGAGTACGCTATCAGAAAAAAAGGTATAAAATCTGTCACTGGGGCAGTACTGTATCAAAAGTTGCCCCTTTGTAATTTATTTACTACTAAAGAGTGCATATTAGTACATTAAATGTACCACCCCTGTGGTAGTTTTTGTACCTTTTTCTAGGCATGGTTTATTTTTATTAATATATTTTAACTATTACAGATCCAGTGGATGCCCCAGAGTTACCAAAGTAAGTTCTTCAGAATGCTCTTTTAATGTGACCATTAGACCCAATTTTGCACCCTTTCCTACAGGTGCTGACAACAATAAGCAGTGAGACATTCTTCATGAATCTGGTTTACCCTGCAGTCACATTTTTTTTTTTTTTTGGTTTGTTTACATAAAAACATATTTACAGCACACACTGTAAAAAAAAAAAAAAACGTTAAATTTACAGGAAAACCCTGGCAGCTGTGGTTACCAGAGTTTTCCTGTTGAAATACGGTAGCAACGTTTTAGGTTTTACAACCTTTAACCGTATATTATTTTACAGCGATAAACCGTTTTTCATTATCTGATATAATGTTAATATACTGACTTTTTAATGTATTAATATCTGTTTTTTCCCATTGTAATACACTGACAGCCAATAATCACAGCAATGACGAGAATCAAATAGTCAACCAAAGCTCATTTTAAGCAGCTCATCCTCAAGAGGGCTAATGCTAATTTATCGAAGCTGCACAGTGTGATTCACACAAACATTAAACACCATCATGGTAACATGTTGAAATTTAAAAAATGCAATAAGCATTAATTTAACAACATTAAATGTAACATAAAACCCTAATGTACATAACTGATTAGAAAAAAAACTAAGAAAATTATGAAGAAACAGTGATTTAAAAACAAAATACATCAAACGTGAAGTGTCACGCAGGGAATTGTGGGAATGTCAATTTACATTTTTTCACTGTAAATTATACAATGACTTGTTCTTTTTCACTTCCAAAAACTGTAAATTTAACGGTATTTTACAGTAAAATTTAATATGTACCATTATATATATCACAGTTATTTACCGTATATAATAAGGAAACTTTCTGTTAACCAATTTACAGTTTTTCACTGTAGCATTTTTACAGTGTTTTACCGTTAAAATCACGATAATTTTTTACAGTGCAAATGTTTTCCACAGGAAGTTCACCTTCAACCCGAAAGAAGGGATTGACAACCCTGCTTTAGTGATCTCAGATGACAAAGGTTAGGCTACTTCCTTAATATTTTTATCCAATCAGCAACTGATAGATCATTAACTGGCTTAAGAAAAAGAGATTTGACATGCTAAATGTCCCCAGAGCCTGATGTGCATCCGCGGCTGTGTGTTCTGAAGCGGGAGGAGGGTCAGGGCTTTGGCTTCTACCTGAGCAAGGACACTGGCTGCAGGGGACATGTGGTGCGGCAGGTGGAGCTTTGGAGCAGTGCAGAGCAGGCTGGGTTGAGGAAGGGGGACCGTGTTTTGGAGGTCAATGAGGACTTTGTGGATGACAAGGAGCACTCAACTGTGAGAGCACTTCCTTATGCAAACATGAGACCTTTATATTCTGTAAATTAAACACACAGACACTGGAATACAAATTATATTGGCAAGTAGATGCACAGCATTAAGGGAGAGAGAAAATCCTGTCATTATTTACTAACCATCATGTTTTTTGCAAACGTGTGATTTGGAACACAAATAATTTTTGTCCCTATACAATAACTACAAAATTACAACAAAATGCCATGGCCGATGATAAATATTAGGGAAATATTACATGATTGACCAATGAGAATCAAGTATAGAGTGTTAGTGAAAAAACAACAACGCTATCATTGTTCATAAATGTACAATAGACTCCCGATGTTCAGATATTATATAACAATATTCATCCTGAAAAATTAACAATTATATAATATTTTTATTGAACATACCAGCAACACATAAGGTTCAATTTGTTTAAGATTAGTTAACTAGCCCACATTACTTAACATGAACTAACAATTATTTTATTTCTTTATTGAACATACCAGTAACAGTTTACAATAAGGTTCAAATTGATTAAAATTAGTTAACTAGCCTATACTTAACATGAACTAACAATGAAAACTTACAAAGCATTTTATTAATAAAATGTTATTTATTAATACCATTGTTATTAATTTGAACATTTACTAATTAATTATATAACTTAATTAAATATAATTAAGTAAATATAACAATATAATTAATATAATAATATAATAAAAAAATATAACAAAATGTATAAATATAATTTATTAGAACTTAAATCCAAAATGACTAATCAAGGAGACTAATGAGGAAGGCAGGCAGGAAACAGAAACAAAGCAAACAAGACTCTCTGAACATGACAGAATATACATGTTACACATGTATTAACCTTTGTTAATGTTAAGTAAAATGGTTCACATTCATGTTAGTACACAGTGCATTAACATATTAACAGATTTGATCTTAAAAATATATTAGTAAATGTTGAGATTCACATTAGATTAATAAATGCTGTAGAAGTACATTGTTAGTTCGTTTTAACTAATATAGGCTATTTAACTAATGTTGTATTTAATGTTGTGGACTTAACATGAACTAACAATGAACAGATAACAAAGATTAACAAATATTGTAACAAATGTTTTGCTTTTTGTTATTTAATATTACTTAATGCTTAACTAATGATGAGACCTTATCTGTAAAGTGTTTCAAACATACTGTATACTGTGTATAGACTCAGCCGTGTCTGGAAATTGTGTCGGTAACACTTTAATTTACAGTGTCCTTGTTACATATGTTACCTGTACTTTAATTACCATAATAACAGTAAATTATGCATAATTACATGCAACTAAACCTCAACCAAATCCTAATCCTACCCTAACCCTAGAGCTAAGTACATGTTGTTAATTAATATTATTCCGTACTTAAATATATAATTACACTGTAACAATGACACCTCAAAATAAAGTGTAAACCTTGTGTCTTGTTTTCAGGTGGTGCTGAAGGTGCAGGCGTCTGGGTTGAAACTATATTTGTTAGTGCTGAGTGCTCAGGATTATGAGTTTGCAGTTTCGGAGGGAAGAGACCTCATGCTGCTCGCTAGAGCTTACCATCCCGTAGAGGGCTGTTCTCGTCCACGGTTATGTTACATCACTAAAGAGCCTGGCAGCGGCTTAGGCCTCAGCATCATTCCCATTGAAGGTACTGCTCATTTTGCTCTGCACTAAACATGTCTTTGAAGCTTAGATTGATTAATTTTTTACATTTATTAATTTAAGATGACTAGTTTAAGATTTGTAAAATTTTTAGTTTATTAAAGTTTTAGTTTATCAAGATCTTAAAAAAGAGGGCACAGAATCTATCTAAAAAACATAAAAAGCACTAAAAACATTTCTATCGTGACAAGAGTTTAGCATGGTAATGGATATGACAATGTTGTATTTGGTATTGGCGGAATAGATGTACAACAAGTACAGAGACTTGCTACTGCCAATACACACACAGACACGCTGTGTGGCATATAAGACATACTGCTGCTGAATAAATAGCATATAAGAAATTACACGTAGCCGATCTATACAAGCGAAGCATGTGGAAGGTGGAGGGTTTCAGAGTACTGTGACCAAACCCCTCCCTTTGAAAATCTCTAGGACCACCCTGAATTTTTTTTCACAAAAAGCATGTGTATATTTATTTTTCCATTTGATTAATTGTTTCTAAATAACTCCTTCAGGGGTGTGTATTTTTTTAAATGCCATAAAGTAGGACAGACTAGGATATATATACACAGAATAGAATAGAATATATATATATATATATATATATAAATATATATATATATATATATATATATATATATATATATATATATATATATATATATATATATATATACAGTATATATATATATATATATATATATATATATATATATATATATATATATATACAGTATATATATATCAAATAAAAAAATCTCCAAAACATTGCTAATTGTATTTACATACAGTCAAAATAGCTCCTTGTCACAAAACATAAATAAAGGTTGCTGCAACAATGAGAATGTGCTAAATTTGGTGACAAAAAATACCATGGCAACACCAAAAAAAAAAAAAAAAAAAAGAAGCTTGCTGCAAACTGCTACAGCAAACACTGACCAACTATTTAAATGTTGAGCAACACACTCATTGGCTGCAGACAAGAACCAATCAACTTGTGCCATGTAGTTAGTGGATGGATGGATGGATGGAGAGAGAGAGAGAGAGAGAGAGAGAGAGAGAGAGAGAGAGAGAGAGAGAGATGTCAAAGTATACTAAATGAGGAACTTATGAGAAACTAGATGAGATGGTAAAAAAAGTAGTTGATGCACATCGTCATGGAATATTTCAGCATGGTGTATGTATAGATGGATCATTGTGGACAGTTCTGGTTCATTCAATATGTGAGTAGGTGAGCGAGGCCGTTATCGTCTCAGTCCAGTGGGTGATGGTTCAGCTGAGAGAGCAGGAGTCCAGAATGGAGACAGGCTGATCTGGATCAATGGAGTCATGATTTCAGCGATCACATATGCAGCGCTGTCAAAAATGGTAAGTGTAGTCATATGTGATATCTTCATTACAATGTAATCTCCAATATTTTCAGTTTTATGGACCACAGAGCTTCTAGATTCCACTTTGTTCCATCAGGTGAAGAAATGTGAGGACCATGTGACTGTCTTGGTAATTGACAGCAGGAGTGAAAAGAGTTATAATCGCTTGAGATTACCCATAATTCCTGCTTTCGCCAAAACTCATAATCTACCCTACAGACCAAAAACACTACACCTGACTCAAGGACCACAGGGATACGGGTTCCTCTTAAGGCAAGAGAAGTTACGATCTGGATGTATTGGTAAGAAATCACTGCTTCTTTCATAATCACGGAGTTATTATTAACTAAAACTATTAAAAGTTTTTGTAAACTGAAATTAAGTTAAAATTTTTATATAATCTAAATATTTTATGGAAAACAAAATTAAATTAAATTAAAAATAGTGTCTTGGCAAATAACTGAAATAAGTTTAAGTTGAAGCACTGAAATTATCTGTAATAATGATAAATAAATAATTACTATACATATTTTACAAGCATTAATATGTATGATTAAACATAAATATTAAATATACAAACATAATATAAATATTACAATAAATAATAAATTGTAAATAAGTAATATTAATATTAAATAATTATATTACAAAATTAATACATATTTTTATAAATATTAAATACTAATAAAGTAAGAATGAAATACATATAATTATGTTAAAACTTACAAAATTTGACATTATTTCATTCCAAAGACTGGTTGGACATCATGTGATGTTATTTTATTTTTGATACATAGTTTTATGTTTCTCTTCAGGTTTCTACATCTAACATACTCTAATGGTGGGTAGAAAAAGAGAATATTTTTTCAGATAATATTTTAAACATTGTATTGTATTGTGTATATGTATATATATATATATATATACGGATATATATATATATATATAAAAATGGGTCTTTATTTGAAATAAAAATAAAAAAATACAATTTTAAATATATAGCTGCCAATATTTTAGGAAGGAGGTCCCTCGTATAAAAGGAACTTATTTGGGGGTCTATGGCATCAAATATTTTTATTTTTTTATTTTAGTAGTCAAATGTGGTACTAGCCAGAAACACTGTAGACATTTTATTTCAGTATACAGTATATTTCCGTCACTTTGTGATATATTGACTCTATAGCTCATGTATTACGAGAGATCGACCCCTGCAGCCCAGCTGAGACTGCAGGAATGGAGGATGGAGAGCTTGTGCTAGCGGTAAACGGGGAGCAGGTGGAGGATGCAGAGCATGAGGGCATCGTCAGCAAAATACGGCAAAGCGGCCAGCAGGTCACCCTAACCACCATCTCCATCCCAGGCAGAGACTATTACACACAGGTGCTTATACGCACATGCTCATACAGAGAACACACTTGCTAAACGAACAGCTGCTAAATCAACATATTTTACCTCTGATTGAAGACATTTGACCCTGAGGGCTAACCAAGAGGCTAAGTTCATGCTCCTAATTCTTATGCTACACATCGAAATAGGTGTTTTTAAAATGAAATGACTCATGAATGTGTGGAACAGACATGGACCCCAGGGAATGGGTGGGGTCGCTGTGACCTACATAGCATAGGAATCATTATTCTTGCAGTAGTGCTTAGAATTATCACTGAGAAGGTGTCTGTTATTTGATCCACTTCAGCTGGGTATTTCTCCATTGCTGTTCTATGAAGACCAGATTCCAAAAAGGGAACAGTTCTCTAAACCTCCCCCACTACATCATGAGGGACACCAAAATCCAGCACACCCTCGACTTTGTGCGCTTCAAAAAGAAGGCTCGGGATTTGGCTTCAACCTAGGCTGTGTTCAAAATAAGCCTGGGACGTATATCGGCCAGGTACTGTTTCTCAGTTTAGGTATTATTTTATTGGTAGATCTACTAAATGTCTTAAATGTTCATTTCAATTTTAGCAGTAATGATGTTTGTAGGCCAACCAGGAAGTTAGCATCTCCCTGTTTCCCTTGACAAAAACCCAATAGGATTTTTCCTTTGACTTTTGGATTATTGCAGAAAAGAAGCTCTGTGACCAGCACAAGTTTATAATTCTTACATGTTTTGTACATCATGAAAAGAACACAACTTTTATGAATTTTGAAGCCTAAATGCATGACGTTTAATATCATCGACAACTTTAGTCCCAATTAGACACTTGTTAGCAAATGCCTTTTTCAAGATGCCTTTTTTTAAAAAATGTTAAGGGGCAGCATTACTAATGTATTTTAAGTTGTAGCAAAAAACTTGAAAAAATCTTGGGCTTGTTTGAACCAAAGACCTTATTTCAGGCTGTGGCGAACAGGACGGCCGAGGGACGTGGGAGAACGGCGCGAGACCGGTGTGCTTCACAGGTGTTGCTCATTAGCAATCGCACCACCAGCCTCGCGCCGTTCTCCCACGTCCCTCGGCTGTCCTGTTCGCCACACAGGCATTTAACCACAGACCTATTCGAAAAAACCACTGTATTTAGGACAATTGAACTGAAAGTGCTAAAATGCTAATTGGTTTCCAGGTTTTAGCCTACAAAAATATGTCATCCCTGCAGTACTCTATAGCCAAACCAAAAATGACACAATGCTTTCACACAAGTCTCATTGAGCATGCCCCTCATATGCCAATGGTCGGGCAGATGATAGTCCTGCCCCCAGACCCATGCCATTGGCTAAGACAGGGTTCGGATGCTCAAACAAAAAGAATAACGTATTGATATCACCACAATGTTTGCACTTTCAGAGAAAATAACTTGACTTATATTTGTCTTTGCATATTAAATGAATAGTTGACCTAAAAATTTTAATTCTAGCTTTAACATTAAAAAAATTACAGACTACAGCTTAAAATAAATATGCTTTCCCAAGTCTATGAAAAACTGATATGTGTAATTCTCCTTCTTGTCTATAGGTGATGGCGGGGAGTGCAGGAGAGAGAGCTGGGCTGTGTGAGTGGGATGTGGTGGTAGAGGTGAATGGACAGAATGTGGAGGAAGAGTATTTTGATGAAGTAGTGAGACTGATAAAAGAGGGAGGAACTCCTCTCTGGCTGCTAGTCGTGGAGGGAATAGGGTATGAGAAACTGAGAAACACCAGACAGACTTCAGGTCTCAAAACCAGGCAGACTTTAAGTTCAAACAAGGTGAGACCCGCTTACACACATGCATGTATTTTGTGATTTTAGGATTATTTTTTACAATTTAAACATTGTTTTACAGGTTCCAGATGCTTCACAAGATGATTTTGTATGAATTAATATAACGAGGTAAAAACATTCATTTTGTTAACGTATTAATTTAACAATTTCTGTAAAATTTGTATTCTTTTTTTAAAAAGTCATTTCAAATGCTTTGCACACACTTACGAAGATTGTCTTGTGTCTTGCAAATATATTGACAAAGGGGAAAACATGTTTTTCAGAAAAAAGCTAATCTGCTTGTCAATAACCACATTTATTATTAGTGTCATTATTTAATGCAGTCACAACACATATTTGAGTACAAATGTAATATAAAGCATTATATAGAGACTAGAGTATTTGTGTACAATCGGGTTTACACAAAGGGATTTATATTGTTGTATGACTGTAAAGTATAAAAGCACAATGAAATCTTAAACTCTTTATTATTTGATTACACCTCATTCTGGAAACTTGCATATAGAGGTGTGATTTCATGTTAATATAAAAAGTTTTATTTCAAAAGTATTTGATGACAGATGTGTAGCATGAGTAAATTTTCACCTTTCAGTATTTTAATTGAATTTTGAATATAAACAGATTTATATTCAAGAATGCAAATCATGTAAAATGTTTGCTTTATGCACTACATTAATAAACTTTTTCCATAGTTCTCTTTTTGGTGGGTATCCTCCAATTCTGTAAGTCCAAAGACAAATAGTTAATTATTATTATTTTTAAACAAAATTATTGCCGTTGCCGAGTCAGACTATGTTACCACATGCTGAATTAACTGTTAAATTAGTACCAACCTCTGAGAATTTGGTCTAAGCAAGTAGCGACTCTTTCAGCATCCTCCATACTGAAGCACATTGGAGGTTTGAATTTGATGACACTGTCCCATGGTCCGTCAGTGCTAATAACTATACGCTCCTCTTTAAGCCTGAACAAATCAGAAAGTGCAGTTGGTTATCAGATAAATGCAAAAAGCTGAGAAAGAAGAGAAATTGTCAGTACCTTCGAACAAAATGTGCTGCTTCTTCTGTTGCTGGTTTTCGGGACACTCTGTCTTTAACTAGCTCCATACCTACAAACAGTCCAACACCACTGCAAAAAAAGAACAGAAGACACATCTGTTCATTTTCTTCTTTGAGATTATAGCCTGATGTTACAGTATCAGTATTTAATGAGGTCTCAGTTAAAATTGATTTTCTGCATTTCATACTTACCGCACATCTCCGATGAGTTGATGTTTAGTCTGAAGCTGAAGGAGCAGCTGTTTAAGATGACCTCCGACACGCACAGCATTGCCTCTGAGGTCTTCTTTTTCTATCACATCTAACACTGCCAGACCAATGGCACAGGATACTGGGTTACCACCAAACTGTATGGGATAAAAAGGTTAAATATTACTTAAACTCACTTTACAAAGGATGAAAAAGCTACATTCATTAGCACAAAATTATTTCTAAGCATAACGGTTCTCACTGTGTTGAAGTACTCCACACCATTGGCTGTAAAAGCACCAGCTATCTCCTTTGTAGTGGCCACACATGCAATCGGATGACCATTGCCCATTGGTTTGCCCATAGTCACAATGTCAGGGCAGAAGTCTTCACCTTCAAGCTGAAAAGCCCAGAAATGACTCCCAACACGACCGAAGCCCGTCTGAATCTCATCTGCCACATAAACCCCTCCTGCTTCATGAACGTATCTGAGGGGAAAAAACCAAGCAGCTTCATTCAGCAGGTTCTAAATAAAAAGACGACACTCAACAAAAGTTACAAAAAGACTTACTCTGCTACTCTTTTACAATAACCAGTTGGAAAAACGATCTGGCCACCGACACTGGGTAAAGATTCAGCAAAAAAAGATGAAATCTGTGGACAAATTAAAGGGACAGCACATCAAAAAAAAAAAAAAAAAAAAAAAATTACATTCTTCCATCATTTACTAAACCCTAATGTCATTCCAAACTAAAATAACATTGGACGTCATTGAGTTTCATTGTATGGACAAAAAAATGGAGAATTTTAAAAAACATCTTCTTTTGTGTTTCACACAAAAGAGGTTTGGAATGACATGAGAGTGAGTATCTTGGGTGAACTATCACTTTAAGTAGGATAGTCAGTATATTTTTGTAAAAAATATTTAACTTTACGTTAATGACTGATTTTTTTCCACCATACCTTGCGGCCTATCTTATGTGCCTCTTCAATTAGACTTTTCACGGTGTCTGCATAAGCCTGTCCTGGGTCAGGATGATCTTCTCTGTAAATACCGTGGTAAGTATCAGGGAGAGGTGCCTGTAGATATGCAAGAAAGTATGATATGCAGCAAAAAGCCTTAATAACTGGTTTAAAAAGATATTTGCATGTCCTGTACGCACCACATGAACCCATTCTTTTTGTCCCTCTAGTTTCCGGAACTTGTACGGGCTGATGTCGATGAGTGAGGTGACATGTCCATGATATGCACTGGAGAGGCAGGTAAACATGACATGAAAATAAGTCTGATGTAGCCATTACCTGCTGATATAAGAATCATAATTGTTCAAAATTTCACATTTTGAAATCTTACTGATCCAGCACGATGACATCCTGGTGTTGGGTATACTGACGGGCCAGTCTCAACGCAAGATCATTAGCCTCTGAACTTTGGAAGAAGACAGTATCTATATAAGATTTCACTGAATATTTATTTTAAACTGAATAAACAGAGTTACTTACCCTGAGTTGACAAAATAAAAGACACAAATCTTCTTTGGCAGTGTGGCTGCCAGGCGAGCTGCATACTGCACTATATTATCATGAAGGAATCTAGTGTTTGAATTTAGAAGATCCATCTGAGCAGCCGCGGCCTGAGTGATGCTGGGGTGACAGTGTCCCACTGCAAAGACAAGTTGCATCAAGTGTCATCATGATTCTGTGATTCATAATCATGACACTTGACACTTCCTGTAGTGCTCTGGAAAGCCTATTTAAAATTCAGTGGGATGATGACAAGAGCTGATTATGTTTCTATAAGCATTCATTTTATGAGAATTTATCATGGTTTTATTACAGTGGTCTTAACTATGGTAGAAGCGTTGAAGTAGAAACGTTGTAGGAGAGTCAATAACTTACAAGAACTTTCAAAAACTTACTGACACCAAACTTTTGAACAGTACAGTATGTGATGTTTTATTTAATAAAAGCTTTTTGACAACTTTTATAAGTTAACAAGGAATCTATATAATATATATATATATACACACACACACACACACACACACAGACATTTTTAAAATTGAATGACACTTAAGATACCCATATAAGCATGCTTGACAATTTTAAAATTTCCTTACCATGTTGAACATTGCTAATGCAATCTAAATACTGCATGCCATTCTCATCATATAAATATTGACCCTGTGCTCTCAATATTTTCACGGGATCATGGGAGAAAAAGAGTCTGCAGGACTCTCTGAAAAGACATGGGAAAGAGTATTTAATCAGAACTGTCTAAAAATTGGCACTTATTTTAATAATTAAACAACATCAGCCAGGCCTTAACAGCGCGACGTGTAATATTTGATCCGGTTAACTTACCCAATTAGCTTCCTCCGCATTTGCAGAGTTTCGTCTTTATGAAAAACTTCCAGAGCCATTCCAACGATACGGTTTCGTCTTCTGCTACAACAGACTGTTTATACCCTAGATACCCGAGAAGACTTTGAACTGCAGAAATGGAAAAAAAACAAAAACTTAGAGGAAACAGTAGACACTAGACAGTGTATCGTCCATTTCGGATGACGTCACACACCGAGTACGATCCGGAGCTGCAGTACTGAACCACATCAGATTTACCATATTTCAACCCAAAACTAGGTATGGCATGCATCCACACTGATATATATCAATGTATTTCTGCTATTTAATGTATTATTTACTTTACTTTGCATTGAGTTGCTGTGTATCAGCAGCATTACCAGCGCGCTGTCAGTTGCTAAGCACGTTGCTAGTTATTCAGCTAGATTAATACACCTGACAGTCAGTAAAGAGATCTGTCAGTGAGTGTCTTTGACAGCTATTAAACTCATGTTTATCAAGGTTTACATTCATTACGCATTTTTTAGGCCACTGGGTGTTTGTCTATTGTAGTCTGATTTCCTGACTGCGATTAATAAAACACGTATGTGTATAGCAAGTTAGCATACCTGACCCTAATATACAGTCAATTTGATTATTGTGAGGTCACTTGATCTTTTTTCCGCTCTCCTGTTGCTTAAATATGACTCCCAGATTAATTAATTAGTTCGTTTTTATTAGTGACTCATCAGAAGAGTATAAAAAAGGGAATAATTTGGCTCTTAAATATACAGTGTCCCATTCATATAGGCAAACCCTTTTGCAATGAGCATAGAAGACTTTATGATTTACCTAGATGGATCTCGGCTGGTCTTGTAATTCACACATTTTTTCCCTGTAGGCTATAAATACACCTGTTGATGGAGGACTTGCTCCAGGGAAATGACAGACCAGGGCAATTACAATCAGAACATCTCCAAAAACCCCTTCGCAGCACTCTTCAGTTCTCTCGCTGACGCAAAACAGTTTGCATCCGGCCAAAAGCAACGGCATCAAGCTGAGCAACAATGTAAGGTTTTGGTAATAAGCACTGCTCTGCCATTATACTTGCAGAATAACATTAATTTGATGGTACTTTGTAATTGTTTATCCCTATACAGCTGTAGATTCAGGAGAGAGCCAGTCTGAGTCAGAAAATTCTGTGTCTGACAGCATCGATGAAAATGATGACTCGGTGGCAGAGATCAGCCGATCTTTCCGCTCACGACAGGAGCTCTGTGAGCAGCTCAACGTCAACCACATGATCCAGAGGATCTTCCTCATCACTCTGGACAACAGTAAGTGTTAAACAACTACTTGTTATGAGAACTACATGTCCCATTATCTATAAGTATTTGCTGATTGTGAATTAAATAGTGTTAACACAGTTTCCTATATAATCATAAATATACACTACCGTTCAAAGGTTTGAGGTCGTAAAAGTTAAAAGTAAGTCTCTTGTGCTCATCAAGGCTGCATTTATTTGATCAAAAATACAATAAAAAACATATTTTATTTTTACAATTTCAAATGATGGTTTTCTATTTAATATATTTTAAAATGTAATTTATTTCTGTGACAGCAAAGCTGTATTTTCAGCATCATTACTCCAGTGTCACATGATCCTTCAAAAATCATTCCAATATGCTGACATGTTACAAAAATGTCTGTCACGTTTGTCACCCTACTGTCACTAACACGTGCTACAAACACACAAATATTCTATTAATTACAGTTCATAGAAATGATTATTATTATTAATAATAATAAGTCCATAAGAAATACACAACATAAATGAGTTGTCAGTGCAGCTAAAAATGTAGCATGAGTGTTTATTTTATCCTGCTTAGTTTTGGCATCTGCTTAATTTAGCTAGCTTTTTATATTGTTTCATATTGGTTTTATTTGATTGGGTGCAAAACATTTTCTACTTCCTTTTAAAAAGTTTTATTTTTAAATTTGTGCTATTAATAGTATTTTCCCCTGCGGTCCATGCCCATATCATATATATATATATTATTATATTATATAATTAAAATAACACACACAATTATTTATATGTATTTATATACTTACACAGTTTGATTTTTCATATTGGTTTCATATGATTGAAAGCAAAACATTTTGACTTTCCTTTTAAGAGTTTATAAGTCTAAAAAAATAAAATTAAGTTGTGCTATTATTTGCATGTAGTCACGTCAAGTCATCCTCATTTATATAGCACTTTTAACAATGTAAATTGTTACAAATAATAATAATAACTTGTACTTATGTAGCGCCTTTCATGGTACCCAAGGTCGCTTAACAAAAGTGTGTGTGTGTGGGGGGAGGAGTTAGGGGTCAAAAGACTTTGTGAAAAGAAATGTTTTAAGGTGCATTTTGAACATGGGCAGGGAAGGGGCAGAGCGGACGTGGAATGATAGACTGTTCCAAGGTATAGGAGCAATTTCAGAGAAAGCCCTGTCCCCAAAAGTCCGCAACCTGGGGCAGGGGGTAACCAGCAGGTCCTTGTCAGAGGACCGCAGGGAACGTGACTGAGTATAGGGATGGAGGAGGTCACTGAGGTATTTTGGTGAGAGTCCATGGAGAGATTTGTAAGTGAGCAGAAGGATCTTGTAGGTGATGCGTGACTTGACTGGCAACCAGTGTAGCTGTTGGATGATAGGAGTGATATGCTGCCAGGGCTTTGTGTGGGTTAGAACCCTGGCAGCAGAGTTCTGTACATACTGGAGTCTGCTAAGGGCCTTAGTGGGCAGTCCAGACAGGACACCATTGCAGTAATCCAGACGGGAGGTGATAAAGGCATGAATGAGTGTCTCAGTTACTGAATCTATGAGTGAAGGCCGGAGTCGTGAGATGTTTCTGAGGTGGAAGAAGGCCACCTTGGTGATGTTATTAATATGGGACCGGAAAGATAGAGTGGCGTCCAGAATGATGCCCAGGTTGCGCACCTCAGGAGAAGGGGAAATGCAGCAGCCATCCACAACCAGGGCCAGGTCACCAACTTTCCTGAGCAGTGGTGCAGGGGCCACCACCATGAGTTCTGATTTGTTACTGTTCAGTTTTAGTAGGTTTGTGGTCATCCATGATTTGAGTTCCTGCAAGCAGTTGACAAGTTGTGTGGCTGAGAGCTGGGAGGAGGGGTTTGTGCTGATATAAAGTTGAATGTCATCGGCGTAGCAGTGGTAATTGAGGCCATGTTTACGGATAATATGACCTATGGGTAGTGTGTAAATGGTGAACAGCAGCGGACCAAGCACAGAGCCCTGGGGTACACCATGGTTGGCGGGTGCTGGATCAGAATTTGAGCCATTCAGGGCGATGAATTGTTTCCGGTCAGTGAGATAGGACCGGAACCAGGACAGTGTTGTGCCACTGAGGCCAATGAGCTCAGACAGGCGGTGGAGAAGGATAGTATGTGAAACTGTATCAAAAGCTGCAGAGAGGTCAGTCAGGAAGATGAGGATGGAGATGAGGCCGTTGTCAGCATTTACAGCCAAAGCGGCTTTACAGTGATAATAGGAAATTAAAGTAACAGATTGTTTTGGCTTTATGGCAGCTCTAGAATAAAGTTATTTTCCAGGTAAAGTTAGTTTTGATTGATTCACTTCCGTCGCAACGGTCATTAGTTATTAACTTAGGGGCCGCTAACACGACACCGACACACGACAACAGAAAACTTCTCTCTACGCAAACTTTTAAAATGTGAACCTGTGGGAACGCTGATAGCGTGCACATGCGTATTAGAGTTCATTCTATAGGTATGCGCGTTTGAATATATGTGCGCAGGCATGTGGTCCTTCCCTAAAAAAACCAACCCTCAACAAACTACTTGTCTGGCCTTAAAAATTTATAATAATACAAAATTTTATCGCTTCAGCGTAGCCACGTGAACCGGAATTATCCGACAACGATTTTCTGTACAAAGGTAAAGGGAAGGAGGCCTTCACAGGGAGGGACTAGTTGACACTTTAGGACTCCGCTGTCATCACGTCCAGATGCAGGTCCTTCATCAGATCTGGATACGGCCTGCATCCGGCGGACTGCGGTAAACCTCGGGATAAACAAAGAGACTAATGGCGCTTTTCCACTGCATAGTACAGTACGGCACGGTTCGGTACGGCACGCTTTGGCGTTTTTCCACTGGATGGTACGGTATGGCTCGGTACGGCTCACTTGTGACGCTTTTCCACTGCATGGTAAGGCACGGTACGGCTCGCTTCGACTCGCTTTAAATGGTACCACCTCTGTCGAGGTTCCAAGCGTACCGTACCGATACTAAAATGTGACGTGAACACACTGCAGATCACTGATTGGTCAGACAGAATTGTCACTACCAGCGTCATTGTATTTGCGAGACATCAAACCCGCTAGATTTAAATAGCCAGTAACAGCCACCGCTGTTCTTCACAAAGAACCGGCAAAAGTAATGATTATGAATATGTAAAATAATGCAAGGAGATATTTTGATTGTTTATTAATAAACAAGTGTTTTCTTTGTCGGCTAAGATGAAGTTGACGATGCTGACTCGCGATCTTCAGTAGCTTAGTGAACGCGCCAGAGAGAAATGCACATTTCATAAGGATTACATAAGCAGAGAGCAGTCTGTAGTCTGTTTTCGTTTGTTTTGAATTGTTCTGTTTAAAAGTAGACATGTGAGGCAAGTAGACTACCTTATATGCTGAGTTTCGGTTCATTTCTGAGACCAGCTCCAGTTCATGCGCCGCGCCTCCGTTTCCTATCTATCGTCTGCTATATTTACTACTTCTTATTTATTAAATCCAGGCAATTGGTTGATGAAACATTGATTAAAATTAAGATACAATTAATACAAAACGAAATTCAGGTTAAAGAAAGGTTTTGTGCTTTCTGTTGGATGTCTAAGTGAAAGTTTTAAAGCATCTTTTAGTGCCGCTTTCAGAGCTCTCACGTTCGTAACGGAGAACACGTCCGTAACATTGTTTTTTCCTCATAAATGCGAACGAAAAATAAAATAAACAGTGCCACCTTGGTGATGTTATTAATATGGGACCGGAAAGATAGAGTGGCGTCCAGAATGATGCCCAGGTTGCGCACCTCAGGAGAAGGGGAAATGCAGCAGCCATCCACAACCAGGGCCAGGTCACCAACTTTCCTGAGCAGTGGTGCAGGGGCCACCACCATGAGTTCTGATTTGTTACTGTTCAGTTTTAGTAGGTTTGTGGTCATCCATGATTTGAGTTCCTGCAAGCAGTTGACAAGTTGTGTGGCTGGGAGCTGGGAGGAGGGGTTTGTGCTGATATAAAGTTGAATGTCATCGGCGTAGCAGTGGTAATTGAGGCCATGTTTACGGATAATATGACCTATGGGTAGTGTGTAAATGGTGAACAGCAGCGGACCAAGCACAGAGCCCTGGGGTACACCATGGTTGGCGGGTGCTGGATCAGAATTTGAGCCATTCAGGGCGATGAATTGTTTCCGGTCAGTGAGATAGGACCGGAACCAGGACAGTGTTGTGCCACTGAGGCCAATGAGCTCAGACAGGCGGTGGAGAAGGATAGTATGTGAAACTGTATCAAAAGCTGCAGAGAGGTCAGTCAGGAAGATGAGGATGGAGATGAGGCCGTTGTCAGCATTTACAGCCAAAGCGGCTTTACAGTGATAATAGGAAATTAAAGTAACAGATTGTTTTGGCTTTATGGCAGCTCTAGAATAAAGTTATTTTCCAGGTAAAGTTAGTTTTGATTGATTCACTTCCGTCGCAACGGTCATTAGTTATTAACTTAGGGGCCGCTAACACGACACCGACACACGACAACAGAAAACTTCTCTCTACGCAAACTTTTAAAATGTGAACCTGTGGGAACGCTGATAGCGTGCACATGCGTATTAGAGTTCATTCTATAGGTATGCGCGTTTGAATATATGTGCGCAGGCATGTGGTCCTTCCCTAAAAAAACCAACCCTCAACAAACTACTTGTCTGGCCTTAAAAATGTATAATAATACAAAATTTTATCGCTTCAGCGTAGCCACGTGAACCGGAATTATCCGACAACGATTATCTGTACAAAGGTAAAGGGAAGGAGGCCTTCACAGGGAGGGACTAGTTGACACTTCAGGACTGCGCTGTCATCACGTCCAGATGCAGGTCCTTCATCAGATCTGGATACGGCCTGCATCCGGCGGACTGCGGTAAACCTCGGGATAAACAAAGAGACTAATGGCCCTTTTCCACTGCATAGTACAGTACGGCACGGTTCGGTACGGCACGCTTTGGCGTTTTTCCACTGGATGGTACGGTATGGTTCGGTACGGCTCACTTGTGACGCTTTTCCACTGCATGGTAAGGCACGGTACGGCTCGCTTCGACTCGCTTTAAATGGTACCACCTCTGTCGAGGTTCCAAGCGTACCGTACCGATACTAAAATGTGACGTGAACACACTGCAGATCACTGATTGGTCAGACAGAATCGTCACTACCAGCGTCATTGTATTTGCGAGACATCAAACCCGCTAGATTTAAATAGCCAGTAACAGCCACCGCTGTTCTTCACAAAGAACCGGCAAAAGTAATGATTATGAATATGTAAAATATAGCAAGGAGATATTTTGATTGTTTATTAATAAACAAGTGTTTTCTTTGTCGGCTAAGATGAAGTTGACGATGCTGACTCGCGATCTTCAGTAGCTTAGTGAACGCGCCAGAGAGAAATGCACATTTCATAAGGATTACATAAGCAGAGAGCAGTCTGTAGTCTGTTTTCGTTTGTTTTGAATTGTTCTGTTTAAAAGTAGACATGTGAGGCAAGTAGACTACCTTTTATGCTGAGTTTCGGTTCATTTCTGAGACCAGCTCCAGTTCATGCGCCGCGCCTCCGTTTCCTATCTATCGTCTGCTATATTTACTACTTCTTATTTATTAAATCCAGGCAATTGGTTGATGAAACATTGATTAAAATTAAGATACAATTAATACAAAACGAAATTCAGGTTAAAGAAAGGTTTTGTGCTTTCTGTTGGATGTCTAAGTGAAAGTTTTAAAGCATCTTTTAGTGCCGCTTTCAGAGCTCTCACGTTCGTAACGGAGAACACGTCCGTAACATTGTTTTTTCCTCATAAATGCGAACGAAAAATAAAATAAACACGAAAAATAAAATAAAATAAAATGAATATTTTATGTACTGTGGAGACTGAGAGCCAACCCTTCTTCATCCGGTGGGTAGTATTTGGTTTGCGCAGTGTAATTCACATAATCACTAAAAAATATTTTGCCTCTAAGTTTATTATTTTTTTTAAGCAATCAGAAATCCGAGGGCACTGCTATAATCCCACCCACTTTGAAGCGGTACTAACTGCAGTGGAAAACCAAACCGAGGTAAAGCGAACCGTGCCGTGCCGTGCTGAGCCGAGTCGTAACACGCAGTGGAAAAGCGAAGCGAGCCGAGCCGTACCGAGCCGTACCAGCAGTGGAAAAGCGCCATAATATTAGCGTAGATGCCATTCTTCTTATGATGTAACGAGTACATCAGGATTTAAGGGAAGTGTTCCCGGTTCCGGCTGACCTAATCTATGCAGCCTAACATTGAATAGAAGTCTATAATGTGTTATGTGTATGCTAGGTCAAAGAGATGTGTTTTTAGTCTAGCTTTGAACTGACAGAGTGTGTCTGCGTCCCGGACAATGTTAGGAAGACTTTTCCCGAGTTTTGGTGCTAAATAGGAAAAGGATCTACCGCCAGCAGTCGATTTTGATATTCTAGGTATTATCAACTGGCCGGAATTATGAGATCGCAATAGACGTGGCTATAATGCGTTAAGAGCTCGCTCAAGTACTGGGGAGATAAACCATTTAGTACTTTGTAAGTAATCACCAATATTTTAAAATGTATACGATGTTTAATAGGGAGCGACAATGAGTAGGTCCTGACACATGTTTTCTAACTCCAATAGAGTTAAGAATATCTTTAAAGGCCAATCCCAATGCATCTTTTTCGTTATCTACATGTATATTAAAATCACCAACAATTAGGACTTTATCTGCAGCGAGTACTAACTCTGATAGAAAGTTAGCAAATTCTTTGATAAAGTCTGTATTGTCCCCTTGTTGCCTGTATACAGTAGCCAGCACAAATCTCGAATGTGATTTATCATTTACACTATATATTGTTACATTAAGCACCAACACTTCAAAAGAATTATAATTGAAACTAGATTTCTTAGTATTTCTGAAAATATTACTATAAATTACAGCAACACCTCCACCTTTGCCTTTCAGACGAGGTTCATGTTTATAACAGTAATCTTGGGGTGTGGACTCAGTTAAAGTAATGTAATTGTTTGGTTTTAGCCAGGTTTCTGTCAGACACAACACGTCTAGGTTATAGTCTGTAATCATATCATTAACAATAAGTGCTTTTGAAGTAAGGGATCGAATATTCAGCAACCCAAGCTTTATCATTTGCTCATTTGTATTATATCTGTTTTTTATTTGTTGAACATCAATTAAATTTTTACCCTTAGATGGGTTTGGAAGTTTTTTGTATGTCCTAATTCGGGGAACAGACACAGTCTATATGATGATATCTAGGTGAAAGAGTCTCTATGTGATGGGATTTATCTGACCTCAGTGACGTGAGACAGCTAGCAGACGGTTGGTTTACCCCGTCTGTCTGCTTCCTGACCTGAGCCCCAGATTGTCATGTTTGGGCTCTAAGACTATGAGCCTAGGGATGGGAATTGATAAGATTTTATCAATATCAATGCCACTAACGATTCTGCTTATCGATCCGATTCTTTAACGATTCTCTTATCGATTCCTGATAGCACTTTGTGGAAAGTAGTCATATGCTTTTTCGGGGGAAAAAACAAGTGGTTTTATTTGTTTTAAAGCTTACACTTGAGTAAGCAAACTCTACTTTTTATGTTATTTATGTAATAAATGGAACCTTATTGTAAAGTGTTACCGATTAGTTATACACTGATTAAACGTCCCGTGAGTTCAGTGTTGGAAAGAGAAGTTGTTTTTTACCATTCATTAAAACGAATCGGTTCAAATGAGTCATTAGTTTGCGAATTGGACGTGTCATTATCGGACGTGTGCGTGTTGTGTGATTATCCCGGCGCGTTGGGACATCCCACAAGATGTGTGTGTCATAAGAAAACATTTCATCAATGGATAGTTTTGTTTTTTTTTTCGTTTATTTAAAGTGTGGTTTATGTCAGCTGAATGCGCGGAACGCTTTTCAGAGAAGATAAGGCAACGTATTTTGGCACAATTCACACCCAGCGGTAGCCGTATTCAGGAAAAACAAATCTCCGAATGCTCCACATGAAACTTTAGTCTCCCGACCTTACCATCGTGTCGTTTATTTTGATTTATATGTGCGAGGGAGAGAGAGCAAGACAGCGCTTAGTTTTGAGACGGTGACCCCTTGCTCTGAAGAGAGAGAGTGCGCGCGCGCAACCGGGGCTCTCTCTCTCTCTGCTCGTTCAGTTAAACATGCGCCCTGTCACAAGCGCAGCAGTTCATCTACATTACTCACCGATCAAATAAGACTTTGGTGGTACAAAAATTCGCTTTGGACGCCGTGCCTATGGTGCTTGATAAAGGACAAAAGGGACAGTTGTGAGTTCACGGTCTGTAGCCTAACGTTACATACTATGGCTGACTGACTCAGAGCAGGAGCATCGATAAGAGGACTCGTTAACGTCGAGGGCATACAATATCGATGGATCGTAAAACTTAGAACCGGTTCTCGAGTGGAACCGGTTTTCAATTCCCATCCCTATATGAGCCACATTACTAGAGAGAAGAGCAGCACCATCCCAGGAGGAATGAATACCATCTCTTTTCAACAGGTCAGATCTAGCATTGTTTCCCCCTGCTGTCGCTCCCTATTACAGAACTGACCATTTTTGGGTCATGGTGACCTACCAGACAGTTGCGAATCACTACTTTTGAGATGCTTTCTGTAACTGATCCATTTCATGCGTATGCAAGTGTACTTCTAGATAGTTTGGGAAGAAAGGAACATTAGAATGTTTATAGTAAATGACTAATTTCTCGATGATTTAAGTTTAGGTGATCGTATCGCAATGACATGCAGTTTCCAGGCAGTGCGGCAGATGACCTCATCCACTGCAGTTTGGCCCATTACATAATTTATGTTGCTTTCATTTGTGTCTTTATCTTATCCTCTACATCTATCTACTGTCCATCGCACTGGTCTGTTTGCTATTCAAATCTTTAACACAGTTTGTGTGAGTCATGCTGAAAGAGGCGTTCTGAAAACTTGACGTCTGAGCCACTTATAGCTCTTAATTCTACACTATTGTCAGTTTAGAACAAGAAAGAAAATAATGATTTTCCTCAGAACACAATTAATTGATCAAAAGTGACAGTAAAAACAAATATAATGTTACAAAATATTTAACTTTCTATTTAGAGATTCATAAAAAAATGAAATGGTTTCCACAAAAATATTAAACAGTGCAAGTATTTTCAACATTGATAATAATAAGAAATGTTTCTTGAGCAGCAAATCAGTATGATTTCAGAAGGATCATGTGACACTGAAGACTGGAGTAATGATGCTGAAAATTCAGCTTTGCCATCACAGGAATCAAATACTTTAAAAAATATATTCAAATAGAAAACAGTTATTTTAAATTGTAACAATATTTCACAATATTACTGTTTTTACTGTTTTTTTAATCAAATAGATCCCACCTGATGAGCATAAGAGACTTATTTCAAAAGCATAGAAAAATCTTACCGAGCCCAAACTTTTAAATGGTTGTGAATATGTGAGTTCATAATATGCACCAAGAATGTATTTATTGCTGTATTAAGATATTGTGCTTGTAATGATCCATGTTGGTTGAAATCTTTCCAGGTGACCCCAGTCTAAGAGGTGGTAATGGCATCCCACCACGCTGTGTATACCTTGAGGAAATGGCCGCTGATCTTGATGGCCAGGACTGGCTTAACATGGACACCATAGAGCAGGTACAATATGTTAAGTGTTTTTTTCTTTTTTCAAATTTGTGTAATATACAGTGTATACAGACATTCCCACATATATTATGAACTTTGAATAATAATAATATTCCTTCATTTGCCCCCTCCAGGCTTTGTTCAACAGGCTGCTTTTGCAAGAGCCAGGTAACCATCTCATTTACATGACCTCCTGCAGTGTAGTGAATCTCTCAGCAGATCGTGATGCTGGGGAGAAACGTGCCATACCATACCTTTATGCCTGCTACCAGAGAGCTAAGGAGGAGGTATCTTCTGCAGACTCTATACATTGTCGACCTATATGGTTGTGCCAAAAGAATGAAATGTGTCTGCTCATTGCACTGTTTATGCTCGTACTCACTGTTTGTGACTGATTGAATGTGTTAATGTAATTCAAAACAACACAGGTCACTAAAGTCCCGGAGAAGCTGTTGTCGTATGCTGTTCGCTGCAGAAACCTGACTTTGTCCAATGCCCGCACGGTACTGTTGACCCCAGAGATCTACATCAGTCAGAATGTTTATGAGCAGCTTCTGGATCTGTTGCTGGAGGCTGTGAGAGGAGCCCGTAAGTGTCACATTTGATTTGTCATATGATATGTTTGAAGGTCCTGAATTGATTCCATTTGTTTGTGTCATGGTCTTTGCAGAGTTTGAGGAAGTTGTGGAGTTTTTGGATGAGGTCATCGCTATTCTGTTGGCTGACCAAGAGGTGCGGACCTTCGGGGAGGTTATGGTGCCAGTGTTTGATATTTTCCAAGGCCGGGTCAAAGACTTAGACCTCTGTCAGCTGCTGCTGTATTCCTACCTGGAAATTCTCCTGTACTTCTGTCGACAAAAGGATATTTCTAAGGTTCGTTTGCAATGCTCTGTAATGCTAATGTCATTTTGATACCTGCAGTTTCCTTTCATACAGATCTGAAATATTTTTGGATAGTAATATTCTGATCCTAGGTTTTAATGGAGCACAGTCAGCCCAAAGATCCTAACAGTGGGATTCAGTATCAGAAAACACTTCTGGGAACGATCCTGAATATATCATGTCTGCTGAAAACTCCTGGTGTGGTTGAGAACCATGGCTTTTTCCTCAATCCTTCTCGCTCCAGCCCACAAGAAATGAAGGTTCAAGAGTCGAATATTCACCAGGTGAGCACAAAATTTACAAAAAGGTTTTCAGGGTTTGCGACATGAAGCTAGCCACCTAACCCCTTTCTATTTCTTGTCTTTCTATATGCTAGTTTATGGGGCAGTTTCATGATAAGCTGTATCAGATTCTGAAAAACTTGCTTCAGCAGTCCAGCGAGACGCGCCACCTGCTGCTCTCATGGCTGGGTTGCTGCCTGCAGGCCAACATGGGGCGGGCAAAAATCTGGGCAAACCAGATGCCCGAGATATTCTTCCAAATGTTTGCTTCGGATGCGTTCTTCTTGAATCTTGGAGCTGCCTTGCTCAAGCTCTGCCAGCCGTTTTCTCGACCCTACTCCCCCAAACTCCTGACCTTTAACCCCACGTACTGCTTGCATAAGGAGCTGAGTGAGGAAGAGCGGCGTAACAGAAACGTGCACGCAAGAGGTGATCTACCTGTTTCCACTTTAAACACTACTAACACTGTTTTTCTTATTTTTTTAAGACATAACCATCTAAACTGATTATACTTCCCTCTACAGGTTTGGACAAGGAGACATGTCTGATACCTGTGCCCCCTCAAAAAACGGTTGAATTTGCCCAATCATACAGCCTTCTCACAGAAAACCTCATCCTTACACAACTTACCCTGTACCTGGGCTTCCATAGGTAACACTTCATTACGAAAGAGTTATGACAATTTTATAATAGAATATATATATATATATATATATATATATATAACACACACACACACACACACACACACACACACAGTCAAACCAAAAATTGTTCAGACACCAGATATAATTTTTTTTATCTTTTTTTTACTAGTGGGGGCAGGGCACTATATTTTATGTATAAAAATATATTTATTATATATATATATATATATATATATATATATATATATATATATATATATATATGTAGTTAGGACCAGTCATGACTGAGGATGCAGGGGCTAAAACAGCATTCTGTTGGAAACACTGATTTGCAGAAAATAAACACATGTTTTAATGGTATTTGTTTGTCAGACTTCATGATCAGATGGTGAAGATGAATCAGTCTCTCCACCGGCTCCAGGGGACGTGGCGGGACACACAGCTCAGTGGAGGCCCAGCCACAGAGCTACGGGAACAATTTGAACGCCTTATGACAGTCTATCTTTCAACCAAGGCTGCTACCACGCAGCCCGCCATGCTGCAAAACTGCCTCAACCTCCAAGCCTCCTGTGCCGCCCTACTGGTTCAGCTCAGCCTGGGCAACCAGGGCCCTGAACATATCCCGCTTACCTTTCCCTTACCTGCACTGGAGAACAGCCTGCTATGCTTTGTGCCAGGTATCCCAGTTTTTGTTTTCCTTTTGAGTAAACACCTTGGCAGTCGTTGCAATTTTTTTGAAAACCAAATCTCCTGTTTCTTTCACAGAGTTCTTTGCTGAAAACATGGGCGATTTCTTCATATTCCTCCGCCGCTTTGCTGACGAGGTGCTGGAGTCCTCAGCGGAAAGCTTAGAACATGTCCTGACCTTCATCACTGTGTTCATGGGCAACGTTGATAGGTGTGAGCCGGTGTGATGCTGAGTTTCTCACGTGTTTTGTGCATGCCATGTGGCTTGTTGTTTACTCCAGGATATTTACTCACAGAATGAAGAATCCTCATTTGCGGGCAAAGCTGGCAGAGGTTCTTGAGGCAGTGATGCCCCATATGGAGACTCTGTCACCTAGCGCTACCCAGCCCATCATGTTCCAGCGCCAAAGGGCATTCAGCTCATATCGGCATGCACCCCATCTTGCTGAAGCCCTCATTACAGTGTTTGTGGATATAGAGTTCACTGGTCAGTTTCTGAAGTATTTTTCATTTCTTTATTTGATTATTACAGCCTGTATACAATTTTGTCTATGGCCTATTCCTCAGGTGATCCTCATCAGTTTGAGCAGAAGTTTAATTACAGGAGGCCAATGTATGCCATTCTAAAGTACATGTGGGGAGAAGAGAGTTACAGGGAGAGCATTAAGGTGAGAACCAGGCAGACATTTTATTATTAAAAATAATATTTAATGTTGCTTTGGAATTTTGTTAAACATTTACTTAAACAAAAAGAAAAAAAGAAAAGAAAATATAAAAGAAAAAAAGCTTACAGCATAAAAATCAATAAATAAAGAAATAAAGAAAATATAAAACAATGTTTAAAAAACCCTAAAATAATATGAAATAAAAGAAAAGAAAATAACAAAATATAAAATAAAACAATGAAATAATTCATTCATTTTACAATGTTTCATTTGTTACCATTAGTTAAATACATTAGTTACCATAAACTAACAATAAACAATACTTCTACAGAATTTATTAAACTTCAAATCAAAAGTTGTATCTGTTAGCATTAGTTAATGCACTGTGAACAAACAATAAACAATTGTATTTTTATTAAGTTACATTATCAATGGTTAATAAACGTACAAAATTATATTGCTCATAGTTAGTTTGTTAGCTAATGCATTAAAGGGTTAATTCACCCAAAAATGAAAATTAAGTCATTAATTACTCAGCCCCATGCTGTAACAACCCCGTAAGGCCTTCGTTCGTCTTCGGAACACAAATGAAGATATTTATGATTAAATCTGAGAGGTTCATGACTGCTACATAGGCTCCCTAAGGGAATGACACTTGACGGCCCAGAGAGTCATTAAAGAAAATGTTTAAATATTCCATGTCGCAACAGTGGCTCAACTATAAGTTTATCAAGCAACGAGAATACTTTTTGTGCGAAAAAACAAACAAAAATAACGACTTTATTCGACTATTCCTTTTCTTCCTTCCTTGAATATTTAAACATTTTCTTTAATGACTCTCTGGGCCGTCCGGTGTCATTCCCTTAGGGAGCCTATGTAGCAGTCATGAACCTCTCAGATTTAATCATAAATATCTTCATGTGTGTTCCGAAGACGAACGAAGGCCTTACGGGGTTGGTACAGCATGGGGGTGAGTAATTAATGACTTAATTTTCATTTTTGGGTGAACTAACCCTTTAACTTATGTTAACAAATAAGACCTTATTGTAAAGTGTTACCAACAAAATAATAAAAAATTGTTTCCTCCCAGCATCTTGCAGATTATGCCTCTAAAAACCTTGAAGCTATGAATCCGCCACTCTTCCTAAGGTTTCTCAATCTCCTCATGAATGATGCCATCTTCTTACTTGACGAGGCTATACAGGTACTTGTCTGCAAAGGCAGATTGCTTTTATGTTTTGTGCAAATCCAAACTATTTACACAGGTGGTAACAGATTTTGTTTGGATCAAGATCAGATCAAGTTAGCTTGGTTGTTTAATTACATTAATATATATTTACCACTATATGGTTGATATCAGGAAACATTTAATTGACAGATTAAAGCTGTGTCACTCACAAATGCATCTGTTCCTTCCAGTACTTAAGTAAGATCAAAATCCTCCAGCTGGAGAGGGATCGGGGAGAGTGGGACAGTCTGGCCCCTGACGCCCGCAGAGAGAAAGAATCTAGTCTGCAGATGTTTGGACAGCTGGGTCGCTTCCACAACATCATGTCAAATGAGACCATTGGCACCTTGGCTTTTCTCACATCTGGTAAGAGACGTGAAAGAAACCAAATGCACTAAAATATTAACATCACTGAATTATTATTAATTTTTGGGGGGTTATAAACTACCTGACTAATTTAGACCTGAACAGAAGGGTTTGAAATAATTATTGAGAGAAGAACTTGGCTTTTAGTGTATTAGAGAATATAAAATAACACTGAAACTCAGACTTTTAATGTATTTATTTTTCCCTCCAGAAATAAAAGGTCTTTTTGTTCACCCCTTTCTTGCTGAGAGGATCATCTCGATGCTCAACTACTTTTTGCAGCACCTGGTAGGCCCCAAGATGGGCGCCCTGAAGGTGAAAGACTTCAGTGAATTCGACTTCAAGCCCCAGCAGCTAGTGTCAGACATCTGTACTATTTACCTAAACCTGGGGTAGGCTCTTTGTTTGTAGATTTAAAGGCCTGGTTTCACAGACAGGGCTTAGATTAAGCCAGGATTAGGCCTTCGTTAAATTAAGACATTTAAGTATTTTTTATAAACGTGCCTTAGAAAAAAAAAACATTACTGGTGTGCATTTGAGACATAGCAATGGCACTGACATATTTTAAGATATGCCAGTGCAAGTTGCTTTTAGTTAAGACAGCTCAAACATACATTTTAGTCTGGGACTAGGTTTAAGCCTTGTCTGTGAAACCGGGCATGAATTTATGTATTTATTTGAGAATAATATTAACTAAACTAAGTAAACTTTTATGGATGCTTTTTTTGGCCACAGAGATGAAGAAAATTTCTGTGCCACTGTCCCAAAGGATGGAAGGTCATATTCTCCCACTCTCTTCTGCCAAACTGTCCGGGTCCTCAAGAAAATCAACAAGCCTGGCGAAATGATTGTATCTTTTAGTATCCTAGCAGATAAAATTAAGGTTAATTTAATCGCTATACATATTTATCTCAGATACACACCTTTCTTAGGAAGTCATGAGTGTGTTTATGGTAATCTTGTTGGTTTTCTGTGTCTCCTTCAGTCCCTTGCAGACAGGCATCAGCAAGAGGAGGAGACCTACTCTGATGCTCCGGATGAATTCCTGGATCCCATCATGTCTACCTTGATGCTTGATCCGGTGCTGCTACCTTCTTCAAACGTCACAGTGGACCGTTCAACAATAGCACGACACTTACTAAGGTGAGCCATGTATACAACATTACGGACAGCTAATTGACACTGTTATTTTAGTATTATTTATATACTATTATAGTGCTTATTGATATTGTGGATTAGCTTTTATAAGTTTTAGTAATTTTATGTGCTTTTGTATTTATATATAGCTTTAATATTTTTATTTTAGTCATTTTAGTACTTTAACAGTTGCAAAGGTAACATCATCCTATATTTATATTTGATTTATTTCGGCTTTACAGAAAACTGGTTTAATAGTTTTGGTTGAAGTTTACAGTAACAGAACTGCTATTTGATTAGGTAAAAGTCCAATACCAGTGTTGGTCTTGTCTTTTTTCCTCTAGTGACCAGACAGACCCTTTCAACCGCAGTCCGCTCACCATGGACCAGATAAGGCCTAACGCAGAGCTCAGGCAACAGATTATAAAGTGGCTTGCTGATCATACGCAAAGCAACCAGCAAATGGGACCTAGTGGCTAAACCACATTTCTCCCCTCCCCCAGAACCCAGGCATGCTCTGTATGACTAAGCCATTCAGATGTTTCTGGACTCTCTCATACCGCTTTGAAACAAGAACATTTAACCACATTTGGTGGAGCACGTCTGCATTTATGGTGTTGGTGTGCTCCTCAAAGGTCAAATGCAAATCTCAAAATGCCATAATACTGTAGCATATTCGGCTATCTGTTCTCTCAGACTTCTCTGACGCTCGAGGTCTCTGTAGACAGAACTCAAACTTTTGCATTTTGCCTTCCCAAGCTGTTCACTGTGGGAAATTAAACTTTGGTTTATAGACAGATGATGACATGTATAAGGTTTGCTTACCTGTTCAGTGCATTTGCCCTACCTCTGACTTAATTCATATGTATGCAATATTTTATATGCATTGCTTATTTGTTAACTTTTTAAGTTAGAATGTAAGCAGTGTACCTTATTTGATATTAAGGAAGAAGAGTTGTGGCCTCATTTGCTATTAAGGAAGAAATAGTTATGGATAATGTTGGCTGCAAAAGAGATTAAACTATCATAGAATATTTTGCTAAGATCATCAGCATTATATTCCACAGAGTTTCAGTTTCATAGTTGTACCTATTGGTTTTAAAGGCATTTGTGTTCCATAATGCGGCAGTCACATGTCAGATTCTTTTTGGGCTGGTCAGGAACTCGACCATTTGTCAAAGTGCTTTTGTTCATTACGAACATTTTATGCAAGAAGCATTTGCTATAATATGCACTTTTATGAGACTCGTTAAGAATATTGAGCTCTTGTTGAAATGTTTGGAATTACCCCTGTACATTTTTCAAGAATCCATTGTCTTTTAACAGTGCAATATGTCCCGAGTAATGACTTGTTTGACTGCTGAGTCAGCCCTATGACCTCCTCTCATGCAGAGTGACATCATGCCCTTTTGTTAACTGTTGCAAAACTGCATGCTTTGGGTGGATGGACCTTGCTACTGACATTTGTCTTAAAATATGACATTGATAGGACACTGTCCACTCAGTGGCTTCAGTTGTGAGAGAGTTGCATTAGACCGACCCATTAAGTTATGAATGGTATATCTGCATTTTGATTTTCACTGATTTGTTCATTTCAGTGAGTTAGTTGGTTTTAAGTCTTTCTAAATTCTTTGTTCCCTCATACGCTCAAGACCTCATCCAATCAATAAATCTGGCCCCATGAATTCTCAAAGCAAACTGAATGCTTTAAGTCCTGTAGTCATATTTCTGTCTGTTGAGATGTGCATATGCACTCATTTGTCTCTTTTAATCACAATTAAATAACTAGCATTATAGGCGGTAGATGCTAACATGTCCCTCTTGAATATAGAACAACCAGACTTTCTATAGTGGTATTAGATGAATGATTCTGTCAAATGAATAAATTGAACTGCCCCAAATAACAGCATGCTTCACTGATGTTAATTTTATTTTTTAAACTTTATTAAATCATATATTAATTGTGCTTATGGCTTGTTTATTGCAATAAAATAAAAAATCTGTATTGTACTTCAAATTTCCAAAATAAAAAGCAGTGATGTGTAAATTATTTTGAATCTTTTTAAAACTGTTTGTCAAAGGCTTTCATAGATTTATTGTAATTTTGCGTTTGTGGGTCTTTAAAATTCACAATAATTACAAGACAATTTTTATCCCAAAAGTGTAACATCTGTCTATCTCGTGGGTGCCATCAAAACATTGCTATTTGAGCAGCCTGACACGGCTACATTACCTCAACAAATGTATTGGGTTCAGGGCGGGGCTATTTTTTCCCCCGACCAATAGCAGATGGGGGCGTTCAGAGAAACCTGTAAGAAAACAGTCACTATTTTTGCAATTCCGTTTGGTGACGGTAGGGGTGCCAAAATACATACGTAATAGAATATAATTTCTACAAGCTAATAATATTTTACAGTAAAAGCAGCTAATATTTAAAAGGTAACTATTTTCTGTAATATAATTAAGTTCTTAAAGACTATATCTCAAACATAAAGGCCTGTATAAAAAGTGTACGGCATTTTATTAAACAGTGTTGCTGTGCCTGATGTAGAGTTTTTTCCTCCCTTGAGTTTCGCCGGCGAACCTGCGTAAAAACATCACTGAGCGTAGTCTGCGCTGGGATCTTGTTGGGGTCCTCGCTCGGTACCACCACCCTGAAACATGGATAATCCATTCTGACCGCTAGACTAGAGCGGCCGTGTGCTGAGATCGCTCGTTCGGGGCCACGCCCACACTGAGCTCCTGATCCTAGGGCAGGCAGGCAGAGTGTAAAATGGCGCACAGCTGTCGGTGGCGGTTCCCTGCTCGGCCCGGAGGGAGCAGCAGCTCGGGCACCGGGAAGAAAGCGGGCCGAATTCGAGTCAATGCTTCCCTCCTAAACAGCGCGGGGACTAATCCGACCGCGAACGGGCTCGGGCCCGGTTTCGACGCTGCGTTGCAAGTGTCCGCTGCCATCAGCAGCAACCTGCAGAAATTTCGGGATGTTTTGGGGGAGTCGAGCGGCTCCAGCAGCGGGGAGGTAAGCGGGACCCAGGCTAAAGCGTTAGCCTCATTCACGATCAATGAGGAATTACAAATAACTCCGCGGCTGTGTAGCAGCTCTAAGTTGCTCAGAGAGGAGAGTGAGTGAGTGAGCTAGTTATTTTGCTGCGCAGCAGACACATGCCTCCATCCATGTGCTGTTTTTCTCACTATGGGACCACTGACAGGCTAAACTGCTAGCTAGCCCACATCAAAACACGCACCTATTCAAAACTAATGACTGATGTTGCTGTGCCTCTGAAGTCTATCTGTCTATGTTGAGGCGATCGGACATCATATTTCGGGACCCTGAAGAGTTTACTGCCATTTTTGACAGGATGGAGATGCGAAGCCAGATAACTGCAGGCTGCTTTGGGCTTAACTTCAGTTTAACTCGGGAGTCTCGTGCGTTTCATGTGACACCGCTTTTTGAATTTAAACATTATGAAAGCACTTTTTAAGATATAAAGAACAGAAAATACCCAGATTAACGTCCAGCTTCTGCCATTAAATCAAGTCCAAGAGAGCTTAAAGACATATAAAGGATGAAGTTTACAGATATTTAGCACCTTTCAGTTACTCTCGTCAATCTAAACTCTTTTTTTTTTTCATCCCAAAAAGAGATTAAATGATACATTTGTTGACTCTATATTGGACTTCCAAGTTAGCTCACTGTGTATCTCACCAAAACACAGCTTGGATCAAAAGACTGGTGGTGTAACGTTATAACGGAATTTCCTCTTTTGAAGAAATAAATTGTTTAGGGTGTTTCAATAAGCATAAACGAGCAGATTTTTAGCAGAACTGAACACCTTGTGGCAGTTGGTTGTTGTTGTCTGAGCATTTAGCGAGAGCACGCAGAGTGCATGGATCCCAGCTGTAGTTAAACTTCATTTTAAAGTGTTGGCGTAGACGAAAGGGTAGATTGAGCACAGAATATGTAATGTTCTGTGGCTAAAACTACTGTGGCCGTGCATGTGTGCTCTTTTGTTATTATTTTGCCCAGCTATACATTGCCCTTTAGCTTGGGTTCAGAAATGGATGATGCTAGTAGCAGTAACGTTACACAGTGTTGCTATAAAAATATGCAGCCTCGTGTGTTTTTGTAGCGAAGGGTGGGCCATATATTCACACATCGTTTATTTAGTTGCAAAAGTTTGCAGGGTGTAATTTTAAACCTCTCCTGTTTGATCTCCTTCACCCTCGAGAGGAGGCTGGCTAACGCGTTAGCCTGTTAGCATCCACTGATGCACAGGAAAATGGGAGGTGGACATGTTTTTTTCCCTCTCAGATATTGCGTAGTAGCAGTACGCATTCGGAAAAAATGTCATTTCTTACCGGAATCAAGCGATTCCTGTGCAAAACCTCGCCGAGGCTACAAAGACCATATGTTTAATCAAAGACCAGGCAAGTGCAGTGTTTTGAGCGGTGCAAACTGCGGCTGCAATAAAAGACAGTGTTTGACGGAGGTTGTTATGTGTGGGGGTGTGTACTGTGACAAACTACCATCTTCCTTTCTCAGTAGTAGAGGGCTGCGCATCGGAAACGCGGGGAGATCGAAACGAGAGCAAGCGCGAACCAGAAACACAGCGAGGTTGATTTTATGTTTCGCCTATTGGACATTTTGCGTTTGAAAACGTGGCGCAGATTTAAAAGCGTGGATTTGTGGTTATTAGTCATGATGTCTTAAGGCGTGATTATAAATCCAGTCTACTCATCATATTTAATTAATTTAATATATAATTTAGATAAAATATTTAGATCTTGTACTTATTGCTTTAGTCTGTTTTTTTGTACATAATGTTGTGGTTTGTTGCCAGGGTAAATCACTTAGATCCAATGTCAACCGTTATTTGTTTATAATTGTATACATGTATGCAAATGTGCCTTAGTCACCATTAAATCAAAACAGACCTATTTTTCCATATAGCTATTTGGGTCTTATTGTTTAAATATGTGTTATTGAAAACAATTGTTTTTACAGGCTTTACTAATGCTTTAATTAAGGCTCTAGGCTAATTATTGTAATAGCCTGCTCCACCTCTAAAACAACTTTTTTTGTCTCATGATGTCACTTAGGCCATGCCGGCTATTGAATTTAACCAGTAGCTAACATTGGCTATTTAAGTAACATTGTTCTGTTTTTTTTTTTTTTCATTGAATATACTGATTCATTCATAAATATGCCTCAGTTAGATGTAAACAAGTTTGTGAATGTCAATGTATGTTGACTTTAAGAAATTATTGTAAAAATAGCAACCAAACCATACATTTTATTTCCTGTGCTTTTGTGTGCATGTGTTGCAGTTCAGTATGCTTTAATACACACTTGGAGCCTTTTTGAAGAGTGCTCAATTAAAACACGAATCCATTTGTGAAACGTATAAGTAGTGTATACAAGCCAGACAGACGGCTAAAATCCCAGCGGAGCTTGCAGCTCATGCGAGCTGCGGACACAGCATTGTAGTTTCATTCAGAGGGGATGTTGTGCCTGGGTAGGATTGTTCTGGTTCATCGCAGCCCGCTGAGCTCACAGAGCAGCCTTAGGCCAGTAGCGTGCTCAGTAAACAGAAGCACGCCGCCCCTCCTTCCCATCAGACCCAAATCCAACAGCACAGGCCCACAGGGCCCCCAATAGGATTTCACTTCTGATGGCTGCCTTTTAGACTACATCATTAACCCATTTGGACGGCTTAAAATGTTTACGTAGAGGTAAATACGTCTGCATGATTTTCTTGCAGCTTCAGAAATTGCAGCTTGCTTTCCCTTTGATCTTCCAAACCATATTTTCGTCTAAATCTAAAGTGCAAATACCAAGTCTGTGGCTGTTTGCTAGACAACTGTTACTTTCAGGAGGTGTCCTGTTTAAGTCTCCATTCATCGGTTTCTTTGTGAGGGACGCCATTTGGCTTGCCTTTTAATGTCCAGAGTAAAGCCCCGCTTACAGAAGCAGAATGAGGATCAATATCAAGGCCTCGTACAAAAGTGCATTTGAATGGATACAGCAAATGAATGCTTTGCTCCACTGCTTTCTAATGAATTGCATGGCCTATACGGAGGGAAGAAGTCCAGCAGGTGTTTGGCCTATTTATCTGGAGAGGGCCCTGTCCCCTAGACAGCGTGTGGATCATAGCAGGAAGCTTTGTGTCTGCTTTTATTCCAGCCTTTATGGAGTGCAGGCAGCTGAAAGAGCACAGACGTGGATATCAAAGGGTGAAGAGCAAGCCCTCCTCCCCCTGGGACAGCGCTGGGAGGGAATTAGACACAGGCCGTCCCATCCATGGCTTTATTCTGCTTTTGTAGGCGGGCAGAGGGGGTTTCGTCCTCGCTTTTTGCTCTGGGGGGAGCAGGGAGCAGCCATTGAATGCATGGGGCAGTTCTCTCCAAATGTATGTCCCTCATTACACCTTGCAAGAGGCACATTTGTTTTTATCTTAAAGCCACGGCTCCTCATTAGCGTGGGTGTGAGGTGTTGGAACATGTTGTTTCAGAAACTCAGTTCTGGGTGCTTTGAATGTGGGTGCATGAGCAACATCAGAGCATTAAATCTGCATCTCATGAAGGGAAATTTCTCCTGATGCCTTTTGTGTTTTGAAAGTATTTCGAGAGGCTTGAATAATCGTCACTGCGAACTACCGGGGTTCCCCCGCCAGTTTCGTTTTGTTTTTGAAGGGGGTTTTGAAACAACCTAAACTATTTCTCATATGTGACCATGTAGAGGGCACTTTTTCTTTCTTTTTTTTCTCATATGTTCAGACATGTTTCTTTTGCTAGTTGTCTTGGGTTTGTCCATAAGCTGGGAATACCATCAGTCTGACCCCAATTTAATGTTTTGTGCATTGCATTTATCTTTTATACAGGCATTTTGAGGGAATCTGATGCCTCAGCAGTTGTCAACTTCACATTGTTTAGAAAATGGTGATTCAGTGAATTTATGAAAGGCCTTACTAACATATCCCCAGACTTAGAGATGATAATCAGTTACATGTCTTGATGTGGATATGTTGGCTTACTGGGATTATAGGTGTGTGTGTGTTTTTGGTATCATTGGCCACACACACAGTAGTGCAATTATGTCCCACTCTGGGGAGGGAGAGTTGCCAAGTTGCAGTGTGCTTGCCAGTTTATGCCCAGTTTCTTAAGCGAACTGTAGATGCCATGTTGAGCAACTTTCCTGGGTTTGTGACCATCTGCTCAGAACAGGATGTAATGAGTTTATGTAAACACATAGTCTTGTTTGGTTACCTTTTTTATTTAAGGGAACTTCAAGTGGCACAAACAAGTGCTTTTATCTGCTCTTTTAGAAGGGAGATTTGATCCTGTCCCTTTACTGTGAATATTCTTGTGTTTGCTGTCTTGATGATCACTCTTTTCACAACTAGACATTCTTAAAACCCAGTTGCTAAACCTAAAACTTTTTTAAAATATAAAACCAAGCAGCATCAGCAAAAAAATGGTTGTAGGAACTTTCGAGACATTTTTACAATTACTTTAACCAGCTGTTTTCAAAGTGATTTAATCACTTATATTTAAAATTAAAATAAAACATTTATTATTTTTAAGTATTATTTTCTTTAGATAAATATAGCAGTTCTATATTATTGTTATTATTATTATTATTATTATTGATAATTATTATATTTGTTGTATTTATTTTTTACTTAAAGCGCCTTTTCTTTAAAATAAAAAACAAATGTTGTTCGAAATAAATATCTTTATTCTTTTAAAGCTTATTTAATTTTTTTATTACTCTCTATTACTATCATTTGTATTTTTGCTTAGTAAGATTTCTTTCAAATTTGTTCTTTATTCTATATTCTTAAGTCAGTTTATTTTATTGAAATGTAGCACTTTACTACTATTATTTATTATTATTGCTTGTTTTTCTTTAAAATAAATGCAGCTTTGTGTGAATTTATGTAATGTAAATACATTCATATTTTTTAAACATGGCTTAAGTGTCCAAATTCTGATTGGTTTCTTTTTTTTGTTCTTTTTTTTTTTTTTTGTGGCCTATAGGTCTTATTGGGGAATAAAGAAGAGGGAACAATAATGAAGAAAGTACAGAATAACAAACAAGTGTTTTTGTATCACCCTGTCCGCCACCGCTATCTCTCCTCCCCCATCCTGCAATGGCAGCAGGTGCTCGGGCGCATTGGCCGAGCCGAGTGTCACTTTCTCGAGCGCAGTATCACCGTTCCCCCCTCCGCCTCAGCCGTGGGTGTTAATTGAGCAGCTCCGTCAGAGAACTTGTAGTGTGTGGGTGGGTTGTTTAGATTAGCTTTTCATGTGCTTGTCGGCCACCAAACCTTTTCATCTTGCTGCATCTTCACTCCATGCCTTTATGGTCAGAATGATGCTCTGTACCCTTTCTCCCACCCTCTGTCCCTCCTCCCTTTCCTCTTGTCTAGAGATATTGTTTACATCTTGCAGTGTGCCTTGCGCACAAGGTGGAGGAGGGTGTTTGCGCGCCAGTGTGTGTGCGCGAGCATGCTTTTGAGTGCCCGAGGCAGAGTCGTGCTGTCATTGAGAGCTGCTCATGGTGTCACACTGACTTTGAGCTCCATTGCTCGCAGCTCTCTAGTACTCTATCACCTTTGGCTCAACAGTAAAGCTGCAATGAAGTCATTGTAGCTCTGAGAGCCAGCATCCAAAAGAGCTGGAGGAAAAAAAATTGACTAATGAATTCACTATCAATAAATGTTCACTGTGAACGTTATCTCTGGAGAGTTATCTGAATCGGGTAACTCTCAGCCTTATCTGAATCAGGTTTTCATTTTGATTTTCACTGGTCTTTTTACCCATCGCTGATTGGATATAATGTTAAAAAAAGCTCTAAGATGATCTGTTAACACTGATCATCTAATAACACACTCTCATTTAATTTTGGTCTGCTTCCCATAAGAAATTTGTCACCATATGTTGAAATTAAAGCTGAATGGGAATTTGTTAGTGAGATTAGACTTGTATGTGTGCAGTCTCCGGCGGCATCTGTTCTACAAACTGGACCGAAGGGAATTTAGCTGCAGCCCCACATGCTGCTATAAATAAAGAATATGAAATGAAATGCCCCCTAAGGCTTGAAAATCAACACAATAGGCTGTTTAAGAAACTTGCAGACATTAATCATCTTTTGAGAGGTTGGGCCTAGTACATAGTGAAATGATGTCAGTGCTTGTTCAATGTAATGAAGACCCATTTACTCTCTGTAATTGTAGTAGCAGTACTGTAACGTAGCAAACTATAAGCAAATGGTTGAACACAGGGCTGTTGCGGTAAAGGAATTTCCCTTGTGGCCATTTTGAGTGGCACAATATCTCGATATGCGATATCACAAAAAAAAATTTCTGTATAAATAAGAATACGATGTGGTCAGCAAGCACAAGGCGAATGAGATTCAAAAACAAAACAGGCTTTATTAGCATAATCCAAACACTCTGAATGAACATGCAGGAGAATAACACAAACCACAACACCATGCATAAAAGAGAACTGACCAAGAGACTGAGTCATTAAACCTTTCATTCATTTTTCATTTATTAATGAAACGAGGTGTTGAGATTATTTTAACTTTGAGTGCACTTTACAAGACTCAACCAACGACCAATACATCGCTTGGGTAATGCCTAAGCTGATGCTTAACTTCATAGAGATCAGTGGCAGTGATGCATTGTCCAGTGCTGAGCTGATGCCACCGCTGTTGTGCTTATTGCCAGCTTGTCAGCATTGCCGTATTACAATCACTTGCACACTCTACTCTGATGGTTGGTTGGAATCATATTTATTAAATAAATGTATTAATTTCCATATTAATTTAATTTTCTGTAATTTTTTTCTCTTTCTGTTGTGTGTAAATTCATCCCCTTCAGACCACTATTGCTACAGCCATACACATGCAGATAGGCGTGTTTTGGCCATTTTAATATGAGCGTTGAAACTAGCAGGTTTAAAATGTGTCTTGTAAACTGCTTTTTCCCATTTAATTCCTCTCCATCTAGCTGTTTTTAATGCAAAAACTCATGTTTTAAATTCATTCCTTTCTCAAATACAGGGCTGCCTGGTTAACGTCTTGATTACTTGATTTTCCAAACATAATTTTTCATCTCTATTTTAGAAGTCATAGTAACTGGGAATTCCTTTTGATGTGCTCCCAGTTTCAGTTAGGCCCATAAAATCCTTTTAATTGGTCTGATCTGTAGAACTCTCCTCTACACATATAGACAATTAGAGTACATTTGAGTTTTCTCTCAGTGTGTGTCCTTGTGAGTACAACTTAATTCACACCAAGGACACTTCAATGACTGAGACAATTTTATCACAACGTAAAACACAGCGTGCCCTGCTGCAGAGCAGACAGTAATTACAGTAATCATCTCGACTGTAAGCCTGTTGAAAAATCTGATAAATGTTAGCTGACTTAAAGGGATATGGAGCGTTTAAGTTGACTCAAAAATGGAATTGGAATTATGGCTTACCTAAAATGTTGTGACAGAATTAGACCAGAAAGGCAAGAGCCCAAATGGACCATGTAATCAGCATTCCTCTCTGAAACCCTCATGTCAGGTGTGAGATAAGCACAGGGCTATCATAAAAGCCTGGAGCTTTATTAAATCCTATCATAGGACGTCTGCAAAGCTTAGCCTGTTTGATTGACAGAGGTGGAGCAGTTGTCAGGAGATACGGCCATTGCAACAGATGTCCTAACAGTGAGTGATGTCATGCAGCCCAGCGACAGTATCTCCTAAGGATACCTAAGTGGAATTGGCTGAACTAGTCATATCTCAGTAGGAGGTGCCATCACAGATGTGTTTACTTTTCTCAAGTTGTCGGAAGAACACAGAAGTTGGTTTGCCTACTTTTGATCGATTAATAGTTAATAGTTTTGGGCAACCCGGCAAATGGATGCCAGGCTGAAAATTAGTTTAATTTAGGCCCTGTTTACACGAAAACGATTCCGGGTGAAAACGTAATAATATTTTATCGGATGTGCCTTTCGTTTACACGGCGACGGCGTTTTTGGGGCTTAAAAACGCAAAAAAGTGAAACCACCCTCCAAAGTGGAAATCTTAAAAACGCTCCACCGTCGCGTTTCCGTCTAAACGGGTAAAAACGCAAATCTACTAGGGAGAGAAGTAGAAGGAAGGTTGTACGCAGGCGCACGGACTTGTTGTTGTTGTGTGGCAGTGCTTCACATTGCCACCTAGCCGCCTGGAGTGCATACTACATCGCATTTCTAACACTTTTGCGTCTCCATATGCACGCAGATTTCCCCCCCATAACGCTCGTCTAAACGCAGAATAAAAAGTGAAAACGAAACGCCACTTTTGCGTTTTCTCTTCAGATCGTTTCCGTGTAAACATGGCCTTAGGGTACAATCAAATCTCACAAAACAGTTAGCACCTGATTTCTGGATTCGGATGAATGATCTCTTAAGTCATTAAGGTTATGGAGCTTGATCTATCGGTAATGATGACAGGTTCATTCAGGTTATTATAAGGTCATGTTAAGACTACACTAGATGTTGTTTTTTTGAACGAATGGTGGTTAAACAAATGAATGAAATATGCACACCAAACTAGAGAGTTTACCAAATAATATAGATGATATATAATTTTTTATATATCTATAATTAAACATTTCTATATTATTAGGGCCCAAGCCCTGAAAGGGCGAAGGCCCTATTGTTTTCCCCAGGATTATTTTAATTGCTATGCTAACATAATGAGTGGTCTATTGCCATTTTCTCAGTCATGAAAAGTGAATGACTCATTAGACAATAGCCACTTTGGTTTTGTCGACACAAATTTAGAAAAAAACGAAATCTCTTCAGGTTAAATCTCATAAACTGATGCCCCTGAACCACGGAGTTCATAATTTTTTTTTTTTTTTTTTTGTCAATTTTCTTTTCTTTAGGAGGAATTTGGAGGCTTTACCACAGTCAGTGACAACAGAAGAATACACAGCCCAGGAAGGACGTCAATAGGTAAACTATCTCTTTCATCTCTTAATTGTGTATTATTTAGGGGTGTAACGATACACCCCTATGTGCGTTGTAATCTTTTCATCATTTAAAGCCATTGTGCCTCTTTAGAAGACTTGGATTTGGATTAGACCACTCGATTGATTATTTTTACAATGGCTTTGCCATTTTTTGGATCTTAAGTTTTAGAGGAATTGACTTTAAATGGAGGGATACAAATCTCTTAGGTTTCATAAAAAAAAGTTGAACGAAAATATTTCAGGTTTGAAACAGGGTGAGTATATGATGTCAGAATTATCATTTCTTTGGTGAATTATACCATAAAAAATAGTAAATACAATAAACTGAGCCTTGGATAAAACTAAGGTTATATCGCAAATCATATTGTTCACGTGAACAATATGTATTGTCGCATTTTTATATTGCAATATCTAAATATAACAACATTTATCGTGTGTTATAAAATAATTTTAATAAAAAAAAATGTTATTGGAACCTCCTATGGTCTAACTTGCTATTTTGCTCAATTGTAATTGAGATGCATTTAAGTGTAAAGAAATGTTGTGCTTGTTAATGGAGTGCTTTTCTTTCTGTCAGGTCCAGTTACACCGGAAAAGAAGCCCAGAGGACGTCCTCCTAGGTCTCTAGCTGCACAAAGGTTTGGCACTGGTATTGAGACAGCTCCTTTGCCTGTCGCCACAGCTCCTACAGAGAAGGTAAAACGACCACCAGGGAGGCCTCCTGGCACTGGAGAGAAAAAAAGAGGCCGCCCTCCTGCTTCTGCCAGCCAGAGGAGCTGGCAACAGAGTGGCCATGCACTGCCTGAAGATGGTAATGACACCGCATTGGAGTGCAGCTCCAGTCCCGCACATCGCAAGGATGGTGTGGAGGACAAAGACAAGGAGAAAAGGCAAACTCCGCTTGGGTCTGGGCACCATCAGGGTTCTGAGGCTAAGCTTCTCAAAATCAGCCGAGAGTCCAAGATGTCCAAACCAAAAAGACAGCGGGATGTCAAACTGAGCCCTCTGAAGTCTAAGCTGAAGGCCATTGTGAAGAAGAGTGTCCCAGTTCCTGGTGTGCAAAGACGGAGACGGGGAAGGCCGCCTTCTGCTGAGCGCCTCAAAGCTGAGGCTGCTGCCGCTGCTGCTCAAGCTGCTAACGCCTCCTCGGTCCTAGAGATGTCTACCACAGCATCTGGGACTGCCAAACATAAGGCCTTCAGGGTTCGTCGGGAACAAGATTTGGGTGCCTGCTCTCCACATGATCTTAAGCTAAGGGCTTCTGAGCCTGCTGATGAACGCACTAGCCCAGATCCCCATGACGACTCTACAACAGTCAACCCAATGACTCCAACTAAACTCGGGAGGCCGTTAGGGTTACGTCAAAGTCCTCGCCATATCAAACCTGTGCGGGTCGTCCCTCCCTCCAAACGCACTGATGCCACTATTGCAAAGCAGCTGCTGCAGCGGGCAAAGAAAGGGGCCCAGAAAAAGAAACTATTGGCAAAAGAAGCTATTGGCACCCAGGGAACTGCCAATCCTGAGGTTGGGAAGCACAGGAGGCGAACGCAGCTAACAAACATAAGGCAGTTTATCATGCCTGTTGTGAGCACAGTGTCCTTGCGCATCATCAAGACTCCAAAACGGTTTATCGAGGATGAAGGCAGTTTCAGTTCTCCACCAACACACATGAAAATTGCTCGATTGGACACAGCAGCATCTGCCCCAGCACCTCAACCCATAGCATCATCCTCCCCAGCTCTGGTTTCCACAGCTCCCGTCACAAGTGGAACCACTGCCACACCCGGGGCAGGCCCTGCTGTTGACTCTCTCCTTCCTCCACCACCTCCGGTCCCAACTGGCAGTGCCACTGCCATTGCAGCTAGTCTCCTTAGCAGCTGCAACAATAGCACTAGCAATGGGCGCTTCAGTAGCAGTGCTGCATCCTGTGGCTCCAGCGCTGTTTCGCAGCATTCCTCTCAGCTCTCTTCTGGCGAGTCGTCTCGCTCCAGCAGCCCTAGTCTTGATGACTCCTCCTGTGATTCCCAGGCCTCTGAGGGCACCCAGGCCCTTTCGGAAGAGGGCGATCATTCCCCTGCCTCTCAGGGAGAGACTGAGGCCAGCATGCACCACACCTCGCACTCACCCTCACCACCGTCAGAGCCGGAGCCAGACCATGTAGTGTTGATGGAGCATAGCAGACGGGGTCGTAAAGCTCAGAGTCATCGGAGGGGTGTTTTAGTGGCACGTGGTAGGGGCCTGATTGGTGGAAGGAAACAGGTCATCATCAGCCCAGCCCCAGGGGTTTCACAAGCTGGATCTCAACAAGCCTCTTCCACTGCATCGTTGTCCTCTTCCCCACCACCGCCTCCTCTTCTCAGCCCTTCTCAGCCTCCCCAGGCAGCTTCATCCAATGCATCGGAGCATCACTCCCATTCTCCATGGATGATGTCACATTCCATTGCCCCTTTTCTGCCCACCCCTCCAATACTTTCCAGCTCTCATGACAAGCGTCGCTCCATACTACGAGAGCCCACTTTCCGCTGGACATCTTTGTCTTGTGCAGAAAATAAGTACTTCTCCTCTGCCAAGTATGCAAAGGAGGGCCTTATCCGCAAGCCCACTTTCGACAATTTTCGTCCTCCTCCACTGACTGCTGAAGATGTGGGACTCATGCCACCAGGGCCTGGTGGAGGTGGCGTCGCACCAGGAGGATTCCCAGCACCTGGTGGCGTTGCTGGGACAGGTACCAGACTTTTCTCCCCCCTGCATCATCATCCTCACCACAATCACCACCAGCATCCCTCATCACGGATAGAAACGCCACACCAAAAACGCAGCCCACTACTACGTCCCCCTTTCTTCACTCCGAGTCCGGCTCATTCCCGCATCTTTGAGTCTGTCACCCTTCCATCCTCCTCAGGGAGCAGCCCTGGCTCTCTGTCTCCCCTTCAGGTCTCACCAACGTCAAACAAAAAGAGAAAGGGGTCTAGATTCTCACGTGGACAACCCAGGTCACCTTCACACTCAATGACTACCAGGAGCAGTCAGTCAGGAGTTCAAACAGGGAAGGTCTCTGAACAGTCCATGATTAGCAGTTCTGTTCCCATAAGCGTGACTGGAAATTCGAGCCCATTGCCTGGAGTCGCAGTCAGTGCACTTGCAGCCAGTGCCTTAACTCAAGCTTCTTTCAGCGGCTTCCCCTCAGGCTCTATTGGTCTTACGAGCCACGGAGTTTCCGATGGGCGGCAAGCAGCAGGAGGTCTCGGTGTGAGTGGGAGTTCTGCTTCATCTTCACAGCTCTTCCCTCTTTTTACCCCCAGTCCTCAAGGATCAGTTGGGGGTACTGGAAAAGTAGGAAGGGACCGGAGCGTTTCTGCTACTAGAGACACAGGTACAAAGGAGAAGGACAGGGAGATCGAGAAGAGTAGAGAGCGTGAAAAGGAAAACAAAAGAGATGCAAGGAAAGACTGGGATAAAAGAGGGAAAAGCCTTCCATCAGAGACTTCCCCCAATTCTACATCCAGCCTATTTGCGGTGGAGGCCAGGGACATTGAAGAATCTCTCACCCATAAAAGGACAGCGGGTCGAAAGAAGTCAGTCACAGTTGAGTCTGGTGCAGAGGCCTCCCCAAGCGACTCTGCAGCAGTTCAACCTGTTGGGGCCTTGTCATCCAAGGGACGTCTGGCCAAAAAAGGCAGACCTTCAGAGAAGATTATTGAAGCAGAGGGAGTAGAGAGGGAGAAAGACAAGGAGAAATTGAGTGCTCTTACCCAAGCGGGACAGATGGGAAAACCCCCTGCAACCACATCTCTGGGCTCCGTGTTAGCTCGTGCTGAGAAACAGCCAGTCACAGACAGGCGCGTTGCCGGACTGCTGGAAAAAGCTAAAGCTCAGCTCAATAAGTTAGAGAAGAGAGATTTACAACCTGCAGATCAACCCAAATTACCGGTATGTCCTGTATTTTGTTGTCTCCTTTTCTTTGGAAAATGTTCCCAGGATGTTTTTCCTAAATGCTCAAAAGGCCATTTCCATTTGTTTGTCCTGTTCAGGGTCAAGAGAGTGACTCCTCTGAGACGTCAGTCCGTGGTCCACGCATTAAGCATGTGTGTCGTCGTGCAGCTGTAGCTCTGGGTCGCAATCGTGCTGTGTTCCCAGATGATATGCCTACCCTTAGTGCCTTGCCATGGGAGGAGAGAGAAAAGATCTTGTCTTCCATGGGAAATGATGGTGAGAAAACATCTTAGAACTAGTTTGATTTTGTTGAAAAAAAGTGTCAGGTTTTTAAATCTTTAATGGTATACTTGAATAGACAAATCATCAGTGGCAGGATCAGAGGAGGCGGAGCCACCCACACCTCCTATTAAGCCAGTAACGAGGCAGAAAACGGTCCATGAGGCCCCACCCAGAAAGGGCCGGCGCTCTCGACGCTGCGGGCAGTGTCCAGGCTGCCAAGTCCCAAATGACTGTGGGGTCTGCACCAACTGCCTGGATAAGCCCAAATTTGGGGGGCGCAATATTAAAAAGCAGTGTTGCAAGTGAGTGTGAAATTTTGTTATAAATATAGTAAATTGTGGGTTTCTGAACCTTTACACCCTAAAATTGCCTGTAAACATTTGTTTGTGTCATCACAGAGTACGGAAGTGTCAGAACTTGCAGTGGATGCCGTCAAAGTTTCTTCAGAAGCAGGCAAAAGGTCAGTTTTCTCAGAATACCTTATTATAAGCCAGAGATGCTCTTATATTTCAATTAATTGTCTGTTTGCATTGACTTCAGGTAAAAAGGACAAGAGGAGGAATAAATTGACTGAAAAAAAGGAATCCCATCACAAATCCCAGTGTTCTGAATCAAGCCCCAAGCCAGGCCCCCCTCCAAAGGATGACCCTCCCCATAAGAAAAGTGAAACTCCACCACCTGCACAGGGAGAGGACAAACAAAAGCAGACGCAACCTTCATCACCATCTTCACCAGCTTCCTCCCCAAAGGACCTTTTGCTCTCTAGTGCTTCTGACGACCCCAAGCAATCTCAGACCCCTTTAAGCTCAGCCTTTAGAAAGGAACGGAAGCAGCAGCCCAGTTTTTCACCCACCTCCCTGCACGCTGCCCCATCTTCCCCACCAGCACAGTCCTTGCAGCAGCAAAGCCAAATGCCAGCAAAAAAGGAAGGTCTTGCAAAGTCCCAGCCCACTGAGCCCAAGAAGAAATCTCAGCAACAAAGTCAACCCAGCTCTGCAGCAGACACAGGTAAAGAGATGAGGATATACTGTTGCTAACTTAACACAGAGGGTGTCCATTCCTACTCCTGGAGGGTCACCTTCCATCTGAGTTTAGCTCCAGAAATAATTAAACACACCTGCATCAGCTAATCAAGGTCTGGCTGGATCACCAGAAATTTCCTGGCCGGTCTGTTGTAGCTAAATTTTGCAGGAAGATGGCCTTCTATGAGCAGGATTGGACACCCCTGGCTTAACATAGCCTTAATGTTTTTGTTTTATGGTCATGTCATCTTTTAGCATCCGAAGCAAAGCTGAAGAAACAGATCTCTCGATGTGTTCAACCACTCAAGCCTAAACTAAAAGAAAAGGTAAGCAGATCTTGCAGGCAGATTTGTATTCTTTTTTTATGTCATAAACTGTACATGTAAACTTTACGAAAACAGTTTTGTCTCTTGCCTCTTCCCCCTATGAATAGTGGTTGATTTTCTTTGTGATGTTGATAATCCTGAGATCCAGATTCATAGCACAAACGTGACCCGTGCTGGCAAAAGGAGTCGGAATGCGCACGGGATCATTTCGAGCTACAGGCAAAACTAGTGAAAAATGTTAATTTTGAGGTTTTCACAAAAAGTAGTTCAATAAGCCCTCGTGTAGCGATCCCAGTGCTCCAAATAGCAATTAAACATCTAAAATTATCTTTATTTGTATGTTTTCTGAGAGGAGTACCTTTCCTTTGTCCATGAAAAACGATTTTACTCGCGCTGACTGGCAGATCCGACGCGTGCGCACAAAGATGCCTCAGACAGCGTGTGGTCTCGATATACACACATACACAATAACAGTATTTCAAAAAATCTGTCTTGATTCACACAAACATTATCTATTATGTCTTATGTGAACGTTTGGTTAAAGGGTTAGTTCAGAGCCATAGAGAGAAAGAGTTGCGACACTCTTTGATGTCGCCGCGACGGCTGTCACGTGGTTCATGTAAGCCCCAATAGTTCCAAAACGTACGCTGGCTGTCATGTTCTTCTATGGGACAGACAGCAGCGATTGCATTTTTGAACGGTAAATATAAAATAAAACACACAACCAAGCACTTTTTCAGCTGTTATTGCATTTTGTTAATGTCAGTTTTGCATTTGGAGAGGCAGGGTGACAACGAAATACTGTATATTACTTAGATAAGTTTTAGGCAATTTTTTTTGGAGGGAAAAGCTTAGTGCTCGCATGGGTAGCTTTAGCGGCTCTAACTTAACTTTTCCATATTCATCTGATGATGGACGTCGGTCTCATGATATTTATTTTAGCACAACTGGGCTGTATTAGGCCATTGATTCCTGTGATTTTGCTTATAAATTACAATTCAGCCATTAGCCTACCTTCGTGATCATTACGCTTTGCCTGTACAAATGAAGACCAGTATAAACATCGCAAAGGGCCTCTGATACAATATAAGTTAGACAGTTGACAATTCAAGAGAGGTAGATATTTCAGAAACTTACGTTACCTCTGGAACAACTCGACGCGCAGCATTCACCACTCAAAACTCAGCCAACACGTAACATAATGAAAAGTTAGTTAGTATATACCAAAAATTCAACTAAATAAAAGTTGCTATAAAGGTGGTAGCGATTCATTACCGAACTAATTAGATGCTATACCTTCACAACTGGTGAAGTCGCGCTAGCTAACTAGCTATCAGGCAGTGCTTGAAAATTGGTTGGAACAACCAAGATAAAATATAAATAATTACGCTGTGCATATACAAATGAAGACCAGTATAAGCATCGCAAAGGGCTTCTGATACAATATAGACAGTTGACAATTCAAAAGAAGTTGATATTTCAGCAACTTACCTCTGGAACAACTCGACGCGCAGCAATGTAAGTGAATGGGGTCCAACAGCCAAATGCCAGTGTTTGGAACTAATCCGAGCTCCATATCCCGGAAGTAGGCGGTTAAAAGCGCCGCCATTTTTTTACAACGGAGGTCTATGGGAGTGTCGCAACTCTTTCTCTCTATGGCTCTGGGTTAGTTCACCCAAAAATGAAAATTAAGTCATTAATTACTCACCCCCATGCTGTACCAACCCCGTAAGACCTTCGTTCGTCTTCGGAACACAAATGAAGATATTTTTGATTAAATGTGATAGCTGGATCACTCCTCCATAGGCTGCCTAAGGGAATGAATCCTGACGGCCCAGAAAGTCAATGAAGAAAATGTTTAAATATTCCATGTCACAACTAGACATGTGCCGGTATTCGGTAATGCGATAAATCGCGGTAATGAATATGCACGATATTGTTATCGCGGCCACTTCAAAATACCGTGCAAAATAATAGATTTGAATTTAGACTTTTAGAACACGCATTTGCTAATTTTCTATCAACCGCTTAAACACTGCGTATATGCTCCGCAAAACACGTGCGCACTCTGCTGTGAACAATCCCCACATGTATAAGCACTGTGTGCATGCGGCGCAGAGCGCACTCTAGTCTAATGTAAACAATCATCACATGGAGTAGAAGCATGGCGGAAGGAGGAACGCTGCCGACGATTATCCCCCCGCAGGGCTGCCAACTCTCACGCATTCAACTTGAGACTCAAGTGCCTTTCAGACAGGACGCAGAATACTCGCGGGAACGTTTTGTTGCTGCGTCGACCAAAGCACGCCGGGGTCCAAGTTAAAAATAGTTCAACTTTTTATTTGCAAAATAGCAAATCGCGTTCTGTCTGAAAGCCGCTTTACGGAATTGACACTTTTCACACGCTCTCACGCAGAGAAAAATCGCGGAGCAAAGAGGACACTGACAGCGACAGACTAGACAGAGCAGGTTACTTTTGATATGAAAAAAAAAAAGGTTCTTTCCATTGTGACAGATCGCTGCGCCTCAGTTCAAGTAAACCGATCATCTGTTACTTTTTATTTAAAGATACAGTACAACTTACCTTAAGGTTTATGCCTCATACAAAATGTCGATCAATCAGTGTTTTTCACGGAAAGAGGTCAATAAAACTGCAGGAGAACAGTTATGTCACAGAACGTTACATTTACCTCAGGAAAGCCATTTAATGACCAGCACTTTAGTTGACTAGAAAAAATTGTCATTTTGCTAAATATGTGCACTTTATTACATATTAATTATATGTTTACTTGTCATTACATAATTGTTATTATAATGAAAACCGCATTATATTTAATTTCTCTCTGTTTACAGCATTATGTGAGATATATTTTTTTCTTGAGAAAAATTAACATGCAGACTGTAGCCTACCTAATATTTATCCAAATGAGTCAATATTGAATTAAGATTAAAATCAAATACAATAATTTATTTGAATAATACAAACAGTAACCTACCAGTCATTGTACCATGTAAACATTGTAACACGTTGTCACTAAACTTAATAAAATTCTGTTTAGTTACCATGTTTTGAAAATCACAATTACACATTGTGATGCAAGTTGTTTTTTTAGATACCCGCAATCCATCTGTTTCTCTTGAGCAATTAAAATATCGTGATAATACCGTATACCGTGATAAAAGCTCATTCAATTAATCGCAGCACGAAAATTTGATACCGGCACATGCCTAGTCACAACAGTGGCTCAACTATAAGTTTATCAAGCGACGAGAATACTTTTTGTGCGGAAATAAAACAAAAATAACGACTTTATTCGACTATTCCTTTTCTTCCTTGTAGGCCTGAAACGAGACTTCAAGAGATTTCCACGACGCATGCGCGAGAATTGCGATCTCCTTCAACTACTTCAGTTAAGTTCTCGCGCGTGCGCGTCGTGGAAATCTCTTGAAGTCTCGTTTCAGGCCTACAAGGAAGAAAAGGAATAGTCGAATAAAGTCGTTATTTTTGTTTTATTTCCGCACAAAGTATTCTCGTCGCTTGATAAACTTATAGTTGAGCCACTGTTGTGACATGGAATATTTAAACATTTTCTTCATTGACTTTCTGGGACGTCAGGATTCATTCCCTTAGGGAGCCTATGTAGGAGTGATCCAGCTGTCACATTTAATCAAAAATATCTTCATTTGTGTTCCGAAGACGAACGAAGGTCTTACGGGGTTGGTACAGCATGGGGGTGAGTAATTAATGACTTAATTTTCATTTTTGGGTGAACTAACCCTTTAACTGTTGGGGAAAAACATCTGATGTGTAACATTATTTTAGATCCCTGCGGTAAGAAGGTTTTAACGTATAAGCTGTCTGTTTCTTTACTGTTAATCAAACAATTGTGGATATAATGGGAACATTTTTAGAATTTTTTGAAATTTTTCCTATAGATAAATATGTGGTTTTGACTTGGTGTGTGCCAAATTTGGTGTTATTACCAGGGATTTTAAGATATGGTTGCTAGGTGAGTTTGTCTTGGAACCTTCAGAAAACTTTAACTCGATTTTTCTCAAAATTGACTTTGCTGAGTCTATCGACGTCAAACAGGTGAAGCTCAGTCATTTTTTGTCTGATTCCAACTAATCATACTTCATTTGAGGGTAGAGAACTTAACTAATTTTAAATAATTGGCTTATTGTGACTCATTTTGCCAGCACGGGTCACAAATGATGCCAAGATCACAGGTTAAATTCCCAGGGGATGCACATACTGACAAAATGCACCTTGTATACACTAAGTCACTTTTAAAAGCGTCTTGCATATGCCCCAATGTAATATAAATGGCATTGTTTACAGGAGAAACAGATACCCAAACTAGACAGTAGTACTTTAAACTCCCAGAGCACTCCTTCGCCTGGGGGCACCGCCAAGCAGAAAGCGCCCTGCGATGGAGTGCATCGAATCAGAGTTGATTTCAAGGAGGACTATGACATTGAGAATGTGTGGGAGATGGGTGGGCTCAGTATTCTCACCTCTGTGCCAATCACCCCGCCGGTGGTGTGCTTTCTTTGTGCCAGCAGCGGTAATGTAGAGGTGGGCTGTCTTTTGTTTGTAATTTCTATCTTATGAATTGAAGGCAAAAAATAAATATGAGATGTGTTCTTATGGTTTGGTTTCTTCAGTTTGTTTTCTGCCAGGTGTGCTGTGAACCCTTCCACCTCTTTTGCTTGGGGGAGACCGAACGCCCCCATGAGGAACAGTGGGAGAACTGGTGTTGTCGTCGATGCCGCTTTTGCCATGTCTGTGGTCGGAAGTATAAGAAAACAAAAGTAAGACTTTCTATTAATTTACATTTGTCACGATATAGATCAGAGATGCTTTATAATCCAGAAATGTCTCCAGAAATGCATTACAAAAAAGGTACAATTTAAATAAGGGAGACTAATAGAAGAATTACAGACCTGCCAACATGTACACATTTTGCGTAGCGGGCACGCATTTTTTTTACCTCAAAGTACGCTGGTACGATTTGTCACTCTAAACTACGCCAAAACCTGGTAACGCCTCTTTGCACGCGCAGTCCTCAAATCAAGCAACAGCAAAAGAAGAAGAGTTTGACCAATCATAGCGCTGGGTTCATTACCCAAATTGCAAGCGTAGATGATTGACAGATGCGTAAGTCCTATAATTAAAAAGAGACTGAAAATCGACACCAATGAAGAATCCCGCTCGATCCACCCTCCACTCGCACGCGTCCCGGGTCTGACTGATTTAAGCGAGGACAGTAGGCCTACAGTAGTCACGGTATGTCTGACTCCTGAAGGTAAACGGGCTGGGGTGGATGTGGAAAGTTGAAATTTTGTATTTTGTACTCATAAAATTTCTTCTAGGTTGGCAGGTCTGGAATTACTTTGCAGGTAACTCAATGGCAGGTATTTGTGTTTCAAAGCTTTATCCTAAAGTACAAAATTTCGTATTTCAGAGTCTCTGATTATGGGAATTATAAAGTGCTTCCAATATCAATAGAAGGGATTTTTAAAAGAAGACACTTCTGGAACAGAGGGAGGAAAGTTTTAAAACCTCCAGATGTAATGGGAAAAAAATGAACACACTACTGTAACCAGTATGAAACCGATTGATATTATTCTTAGAGTTTATTTCACACAATGCTACGTTATGACCATCAGATCTAAAATGTTGTAACATTCTGATGTAATGGTTAAAGATGAATGAAAAAGTTGAATTCTCAAAGCATGAGTCTGCTCGTTTTAACGATGAATGTCCTCATTTGGTATTTTCTAATGAAAAATACCTTCTTATGAAAAGTAAAAAATACATGTCATCTCACGGTTATTACATTTATCGAAAGGAAATGATAATTCCAGACTAAGCAACTTCCAAGTTTGAGTTATTTCTCTCTAAAAGCCCCTAGACACTCCCAAAACCTTCAGAAATGACTAACGCTTAACGCGGAATCAGAACTAAAAATTTTATTCTTTCTATCGTCTAGCAGCTACTGGAGTGTGACAAGTGCCGAAACAGCTATCACCCTGAGTGCCTGGGACCCAACCACCCTACCAGACCCACCAAGAAGAAAAGAGTCTGGGTACTTACACACTCTCAATCCTAGATGTCTGTAACATCTGTTATATTTTTGCTACATTCTCCCATAATTATTTTTCCTTCTGCCACAGATTTGCACCAAGTGTGTGTGCTGCAAGAGTTGTGGAGCCACCAAACCAGGGAAGGCCTGGGATGCCCAGTGGTCACATGATTTCTCTTTGTGTCATGACTGTGCCAAACTCTTAGCTAAAGGTCAGTGCTATACATCCTGGATGTTTATTGTATGTTTCTAAACTATCACTTAACTATGTAATCAATGTTTTTCTTCTCCCAGGCAACTTCTGCCCACTCTGTAATAAGTGCTATGATGACGATGACTGTGATAGCAAAATGATGAAGTGCAGGAAGTGTGATTGCTGGGTCCATGCCAAATGTGAAAGTTTAACCGGTGAATTATCTGTTATTCTCAACATCTCTTATCTGTCTTGTGGCATGACACCATGACATTAAACTAATAAAAGTTGTTGATTCAGCTTTAACATCACAGGAATAAATTGCATGTTAAAATATAGGCCTATTTAAATGGCTAAAAAGCTATTGAAAATTGCTCACAAGATTACTGTTTTTACTGTAGTTTTGGTCAAATAAATGCAGCCTTAAAGGGGTCATGACATGTTTTTTTGTTTTATTATGTTCCCTTATGTGCAATTATAGTATTACTATAGTTTCTTGTACAAAAAAAAAAAAAAAAAAAGTAGTGATTTATGACCTTTTCCCACCCTGTTTCTCCCCCTCTGATTCAAACAGTCTGTTTTGGAGGTGTTTCCCCTTTAAGAGTTCAGTGTTAACGCCCATTGTTATGATTGGCTAACGTCAGTGCTGCTTATGCATAAATTATTAACGTTAATAATTTTGTATCACATGTAGGCTCCGCCACGTAAAACTTAGGTCTTCCGATCATTTACCATCGTGTCAATTCTCAATTGATTTTGATTCATATGCGCGAGAGGGAGAGCAAGACAGTTTGAAGGCGCGCGCACGGCCGGGGCTCGCTCTCTCTCTCTTGTCGTTCTTTCAGTAACATGCGTCCTGTCACACTCATCTACATCACTCACCGAACAAATAAGGCTTTGGCGGGCTGCAAATAAACTGCATCCAACTGCTTTCCCTGACGTCTGGATCGTTCGGCAGCATTCAAACATGTTGTTTGTCCACAGCCAGGAACAGCACATCTGCGTGGCATCGCAGTCATCTTGTAAACAGACCCCCTCGCTACACGTCAACGCATGCGATGATGTCAAATGAGGCGTAGTTGTCTTGCGCTGGAGGCGGTCATATGCAAACGACTGGTACGTCACTTCGTACCGTGACGTCACTAAGTTCAAAGGATCTAGAAAAAGCTGTATTTAGAGCTAAATTAAATAAATGGTTCGTTTATAATGGGGAGGACGTCTTAAGCTATGAAACTTGCTGGAGGTTTTAATGGTACAAAGACCTCTTAAATACCAAAAGATCAAGGCAAATTTGGTTTCTCATGTCATGACCCCTTTACCATAAGACTGTAAGACTGTTAAATGTTTTTGAAAGAAGTCTCCTTAGTGTAAGTATTTAGTTAAGATCTGATTAGTTCTAACATGGCTATGGTTATTAAAGAGAAGGTAGCATTCTAGATTTTGGATGTTTCTGTAATACACCACTATATAGGTAATCTTTCCCTTTATATATTTAGATGATATGTATGAGCTCTTGTCTAACCTGCCTGAGAGTGTGGTCTACACCTGCACAAACTGCACTGGGCCCCATCCCGCTGAGTGGCGGGCCGTCTTAGAGAAAGAAATTCAGAAATCCATGCGGCAAGTTCTCACCTCCCTGCTCAACTCCCGTACATCCACACACTTGCTTCGCTACAGACAGGTGAATTGCCATCTCCAATCCTAGAAGTTCTCACCAGCTATATTTTTACCACCAAACTTAGCACTATCTTCTTTCTTTGTCTCAGGCGGTTATGAAGCCACCTGAGTTGAACCCAGAGACAGAAGAGAGCCTTCCCTCACGCCGTTCCCCAGAGGGCCCTGACCCCCCTGTGCTGACGGAGGTCTCTCCACCAAATAATTCGCCTCTCGATTTGGAGTCTGTGGAGAAGAAAATGGATTCTGGATGCTATAAATCATTGGTAAGAGTTTATAAATATGTCCTTTTTGAAACACTTTCAAGCAAAAAGCTTTTATCTTTCTGTTCTTATTTGAAAGATTACCTGCTGCCTTTTGAGCCTCTAATGCAGCAGGGTTCATATACCGGTCAAATGCATGTGAAGGCCAGGTGTCAATTTCTGCTCCTCTCTTTCAGCTGGAGTTCAGTGATGACATTGTGAAAATCATCCAGACAGCCTTCAATTCAGATGGAGGTCAGCTAGAGAGCAGGAAAGCCAACAGCATGCTCAAGTCTTTTTTTATCCTGGTGAGGAAAAGCTGGTGGACACAATTCTGACAATGGAACATCTTGCAGTCCTTTATTATAGTTTCTGATGTCACTGTTATTTGTTACAGCAAATGGACCGGATTTTTCCATGGTACAAGGTGAAGGAGTCCAAATTCTGGGAGACGTGCAAAGTCTCTTCTAAGTGAGTCTTTCCCATGCATCTAATGATTTGTTTCAATTTGTTTGATTCTACATTTTGATTTTGAATCATCATGTTTAAATTCTTTGGTCAGAAACAATTTTCAGAACTAAATTCAGGAAAACTGTTTAGTTTGATGGTGAATAGTGGGACCAGTTAAGCTAGTATATGAGCATTGAAAACAACCTCACCTTCAAGTGTCTGTCTATTCTTTGCTCTCTTCTAGAGCAGAAATATCACCTTTCCATAGGGAATGCAGCCTGTATGGTCTAGTTCCATTGTTTGAGGTCAACAGGCAGTGTCACATTTCACATGGGTGCTTTGACAAGTCTTGTGGTTGGCATTTGGTTTGCATGTTTGTATAGTTCATTTGTTACCATGAATTATTAAGAGTGCAAAGGTTTTGTGTGTGCGCATGGCTGATTTTGAATAATGTCTTTAAAGAGAACAATGTTTATATTTCATTTTGCAATTATGCTATCCACCTTTTAGTCTTTTTATTTATTTATTGTGATTTGGCCTTTGCCGCTTTTTTTTCTATTGCATACTTTCCTCCTCTCACTGCCGTTGAGCACCTAGGCAATTTAGCATATAGTTATGACATTGAAACATTTTAAATGGTACTACTGTATAAACATACATTTGTTAATATGTTAGGTAATTAAACAATGTTGTGTAACAAAGACATGACTAACAAGACAGTGTTGTATCTTTGCAGTAGTGGACTGCTTCCCAATGCTGTTCTGCCCCCATCTTTGGATCATAACTATGCCCAGTGGCAGGAAAGGGAGGAGATAGCTAGGGCTGAGCAGCCTGTGCTCATGAAAAAGATCATCCCAGCTCCCCATCCTAAAGCCCCAGGAGAACCCAACTCCCTGATGGCCCCCACACCACCTCCTCCTCCACCCATGCTTATCCATGGTGAGAAAGTTGCTTTAAAGCACTATAAAAACTAACATGTAAAGGAACTACTTGTATGGTACATACTGTTAGGAGACAAATTACTTCATTCTGATTATTTTTCAGTTCAAACAAAGTTTTGTTGATAAGTAACAGAAATATTTCTTTTGATTTCAGACCACAGCCCCGAAGACAGCCCTGGGATTCCCCCTCCTCCTGGTGTTGGTGACAATAGACAGTGTGCGCTTTGTCTGAATTATGGAGATGAGAACACAAACGTGAGTAATCACCGACCAAAAAGAATACATTAGCATGTATAGATATGGATTTTTAATTATACTGTATTTTAATTTTGATTTGTAAGACTTTGGGTAATCTGTTTTCTAGGACTGTGGGAGACTGCTTTATATTGGCCAGAATGAGTGGGCCCATGTGAACTGTGCTCTGTGGTCAGCAGAGGTGTTCGAGGATGTTGATGGTGCTCTCAAAAATGTCCACATGGCAGTCGGCCGAGGCAAACTGCTGGTACACGATTAACAGACATGACACATGGCTTAGATTGAGTTACAGTGCCATAATACACATTTATGTAATTATTTTTCTTGCCGAATAAGCCTACTAAAAAGGCTAAAGGCAAAAAATCTTTCCCCACCCAAAAACAGATTGCATTATGCTTTTTTTTTTTTTTTTTTTTTAGCAATGTGAGAATTGTCACAAACCCGGAGCTACGGTGAGTTGTTGTCTGACCTCCTGTACCAACAACTACCATTTCATGTGTGCACGTCAGAAGCAGTGTGCCTTTTTAGAGGACAAAAAGGTTTACTGTCAGCATCACAGAGATCTTATAAAAGGCGAGGTAAGGAATCATGCATGCATCAGTAAGCAAGTTATGTTTTTGTATATTTGTTGTGAAGTGTTGAATTTATTATAAATAATAAATCTTTTTTAAAGGCGGTGCCAGAGTCTGGCTTTGAAGTGACTCGGAGGGTTGTTGTGGACTTTGAGGGAATCAGTCTGAGAAAAAAATTTGTTAATGGGCTTGAACCAGATAATATCCACATGATGATAGGTATGTATGTCTTTGCACGGTGCTTGCTATTGATAACTAATAAACAAAGCACTCTACATTAAAATTAAATGTCACTTTTGTTTTGGTCAGGGTCTATGACCATTGACTGTCTTGGTATGCTAACTGAACTGTCAGATTGTGAGAGGAAGCTGTTTCCTGTGGGATACCAGTAAGTCTTTGAAATTACAGTGTTGTATTTCAGTAAACCTAAGATATAAAATGAAATGACCATTTGATCTATTTACGCAGATGCTCAAGGGTCTACTGGAGCACTCTAGATGCCCGTAAGCGATGCGTTTATAAATGTAGAATTTTAGTGTGCCGCCCCACTATGACCGAAACTATCAATAACAACACAGTAGCTCAAGAGGAGAACCACACAGTTGCTCATAGCCCTCCACCTGTTTCATGTAAGTAGATTTAGATTTATTATAGTCCTCATTAAGTCATTTTGTTGGCGTTTTAAAAACTGATCATTATTAAACATTTCAGCTGAAGTAGATGCTGCTTTGCCTGGACCCACAGATTCCATAAAACCATCAAATGTGCCTTCCACACCGAAACAAAGGGTTTATTTTAGGAACAGACACCCCAGCTACCCACCATGTAATCGTTCTCCCTCAACCAGACCACTTCCCTCCCCAGGTACGAGCTACTATATACAGTATTTATATGGCTTTATCTCCTTTATTAAAAAAATTTTTTTTTTTTAATGTTGTTCAATGTATTTTCTCTCCTTTAGATGGTTTTAGTAGTTTAGCCCATGAGATTGTGACTGTGGGGGACCCTCTGCTGAACTCCAGTCTACAAAGCATCGGATCTCGTCGACACAGCACTTCCTCCATCTCCACTCAACAACCTAGGCAAAAGCTTTTCTCCCCTCCACAGGGAGGCACAGTATCCAGTCAGACAGGCAATTCATCTGTCCCTTCCCTGTCATCAACCTCTAAGGAACCTTTACCCAGGGACACAGAGAAAGGAAGATTACCATCTGGAGAGAGATCTCACAATCGAGAGGCAAATTCAGTAAACAGCGGAGCACAGCGTCGAATCGGTTTTGGTTTCATTGAAAGAATAGATGGTAGTAGAGAGGCATCCAAAAAGCAGTCTGATGTTGAGAGTTTGAAGTCATCGCAACCAGCTAGCGTAAATCAATTGTCACCACCTCTCGGAACTGCAGTTTTGACAGGACATCAGAGAGGAAGTGGCAGTTTAAAAACCGAGAAAGGGAAACAAGCCACAAAAGATACTGACCTACCAGCTGGAGCCACTTTTATGTCCAGTCATCCACTCGCCACTCTTCCAAAAGACAAAGCTAATCCAATCAAGGAAGGAAATGTGACATCAATGGCTGCATCAAAAGACTCAGGAAAGACTGGGTCTCTGCAATCGGCTTACGGCAAAAGTGGGAGTAGGAAGTCTCATGACTATGCGTCTGGCCCAGCTGCAGCAGCGGCAATGAAGCCTCTCTGGTCGTCTGGTACCAAGGTGGGAGAGGAAGAAATAAAGCGTGGCTTCCAGGCAAGAGCTGCCGTCACTGTTAGTCATGGAACCTCTAGCACCAAAGAAAAACACTCCAAAGTCAAAATGCATGTGAGCAGGGATGTTTCAAAAGAAAGAAAAGAGACTCCTCAGAACCGAAACCCAGTTCTCAACAGTAACTCTAAAAGCGGTAATGTCAAAACACAAGGTCAGGGTCCACCTCCTCACAACATTAGCAATAAAGACACCGCACTGAGCAGCAACACGGGATCTGGTACAGTGGAAGTTAATAAATTGGATCAGAAGGAAGTGGAGATACCATTAAAGTCCAAAGAGAGATTTAGCTTCGAGAAAAAGCATAGTTCAGCCATGGATGCTATTCAGCCGAAAGCAGGAGGTGAGAGAGGTATTAGACCACAACAGGTACACCCTAAATCAAGCAAAGAGGTTACACCAGTGGTGAAGAAACAAACTGAGAGGCTGCCCACAGTGTCTCAGAAAATGGATCCTAATGGTACCAAAGCTGTCAGCATATCCCCTAACACACACACTTACACTTCTGTTACCCCTAGCAACCAGGGCCCCCAAAGAAGGTCCAGAGCAGTGGTTTTCTCCCCATCTGCAAGTTCTGAAAGCTCTGAATCAGACAGCCACATCCACCCGGATGATCCTGAGGAGCATCTGTTGGATCACCAGTGTGCTGATGATGGGGAGGACAATAATTTAGAGGACGAAGGCAGCATCGATAAGCACCACGAGGAGGATAGTGATGGTTCGGCAGGTTCAGCAAAACGCAGATACCCAAGGCGGAGTGCTCGTGCTCGATCGAATATGTTCTTTGGGCTAACCCCTTTCTACGGTGTCCGGTCGTATGGTGAAGAAGACATACCCTTTTACAGAAGTGGTGAAATCTCCATGAAGAAGCGGACTGGGAGCAGCAAGCGTTCAGCTGAAGGACAAGTCGATGGGGCAGATGATATGAGCACATCATCTTCAGCAGACAGTGGAGAAGATGAAGAAGGAGGAATTGGTTCAAATAAGGACACGTATTATTACAACTTCACACGCACCATAATAAACCCCAACTCTGGTCTTCCGTCTATTGCAGGTATTGATCAGTGTTTGGGAAGAGGGTCGCAGATCCACAGGTACTTGAGGGACCAGGCAAAGGAGCATGAAGATGATAGTGATGAGGTATCAACAGCTACCAAGAATTTGGAGCTGCAACAAATTGGCCAACTGGATGGTGTGGACGATGGTTCTGAGAGTGACGTTAGTATAAGCACTAGCAGCACAACCACAGCTACTACTTCGTCCACACACAAAAGCTCAACAAAAAGGAAGGGTAGAGAAAGCAGGACAGAAAAATCAAGCATTGACTCAGGGAAGGAGGCCGAAAATAACACAAGTGGTAACAGTCGTGAAGGTCGTAAAAATCAGAAGGATAACTGTCTTCCATTAGGGAGTGTGAAAACGCAAGGACAAGACCCCCTTGAAACTCAGTTGTCACTCACCACGGATCTCCTCAAGTCTGACTCTGATAACAACAACAGTGATGACTGTGGTAACATCCTGCCTTCTGATATTATGGAGTTTGTGCTCAATACTCCTTCAATGCAGTCTTTGGGACAGCAGACAGAAGCTCCTTCTGCTGAACCATTCTCTTTAGATGAGAGTTATGGGGTGGATGTTAACCAAAGAAAGGACATGCTTTTTGAAGATTTCACTCAGCCACTGGCCAGTGCTGAACCTGGTGAGAGTGGGGTAAACACCTCCATTGCTGTAGAGGAGTCATATGCTCTTCCTCTTGAGCTGCCCTCAGACCTCTCTGTGTTAACAACCCGAAGTCCCACCGTAAATAATCAAAATCATGGCTCATTGATCTCAGAGACCTCCGACCGTACTATGTTGGCTCTGGCCACAGAGGAATCGGGAGTTGAGAAAAGTGGGAAGAAACAGAGAACGGGGTCCACTGTATCCAACAAAAGCCCACAGGACAGATGTACTGATTCCCAGGTTCCGGCAGGTCACATGACCCCAGAACACTTCATTCCTGCACGAATCGATGGCGACCATATCACAAGTCCTGGAGTAGAACCTGTGGGAGAGACTGTAAACCGAGATCTGACGAGAACTACTAGCACACCAGGTCTTTCCAGCTCACCCACCTTGCCTCTCCAGAGTCAGAAGTTCATCCCTGCTGCCACTGTTAGCTCAGGTCCCACTCCAATTGCAAGCTCTGCTGTTCAAGCTACCGCCTCTCAATTGAAGCCTGGCCCAGAGAAACTGATAGTGTTAAACCAGCATCTGCAGCCACTCTATGTATTGCAAACCCTTCCCAATGGTGTACCCCAAAAGATCCAGATTGCACCATCTGTTAGTGCAACAGGTGTCATGAACACTAGTGCCCCTGTGTTGACAGGCCTCAGTGGTAGCATCTCCACCTCTCAGTCCATTTTTCCTGCTGGCGGCAAAGGTTTAGTGCCTGTACCTCATCACCCACAAATCCATGCATTCACAGGCACCTCTCATACTGGTTTCCAGCCAGTCATTCCTAGCACCACATCAGGCCTCATCATAGGAGTCACCTCCCATGATCCCCATATTGGTGTGACACAAGCAGGAAATAGGCATGATCATGCCCCTAGTGTTGCTATGGTATCTAGTGCTTCCTCCATCACCCCAGCTCCGACTATGCTCCCCTCTGGACATGGCAAGAAACGTCTAATTTCTCGTCTTCAGAGTCATAAGAGCAAGAAACAGGCGCGTCCAAAGACTCAACCCACACTTGTTCCTTCTGATGTTGGGCCCAATATGATAATAAACTTGTCACCTTCACAAATTGCTGCAGGAATCCCTGCTCAGACAGGCCTGATGGAACTAGGGACTATAACTGCAACTGCCACACCTCATAGAAAAATTCCTAACATCATAAAACGCCCAAAGCAAGGGGTAATGTACTTGGAGCCTACTCTCCTTCCACAGCCCATGCCTATTTCAACCACAACTCAGCCTGGCATATTGGGACATGATTCCTCAACTCACCTGCTCCCATGTACTGTGTCAGGGCTCAACCCGAGTCAGTCCGTTTTGAATGTGGTGTCTGTGCCTTCCAGTGCACCTGGAAACTTTTTAGGAGCAAGCTCTGTATCGCTGAGCGCCCCAGGCCTCATTAGCTCAACTGAGATCACAGGACCTATAGGTAACCTCCTTATCAACCCTCATAACCTGAGCCTTCCAGAGCAACAGATGGTTCTTCATTCAGGAACCCCAATGATGTCTCATCTTACTAATCCTGCCCAGACGTCCATTGCAAGTAGCATCTGTGTTTTTCCCCCAAACCAAAGTATTAGTATGTCTGTCAACCAGCAGGTGGAGAAAGGAGCCTTGGCAGATAAAACCCTTGACCCAATTGTCAGTTCAGCTGGTCAAGTTGCTCTTGCCCCTAATCTAATCGCTCAAGAACTGAACAAAGGTCATGTCGTTGGTGTCCTCACTCAGAGCTCACGAACCTCTCCCATCTCTCGACCCCCACATCAGCAACAATCCTCAAAGTTATCTGCTGGAGCAGCCTCTACAACTGTTGGGAAAGGAAAGCAAAAGGCTAAAAGACCTCGACCAAGCCCAGATAAGAGCAGTGGAAAGAAACACAAAGGCTTTCAGTCAGATACACCAACTGTTGATGCATCTGCAATCCAATTATCATGTTTTCCAGGGTAAGAGCCTGAAATTTTATAATGCATCTTGCTTATTGTTGGTAAAAAAAAAAAAAAAATTTTAAGTTGAAAAGTGCTAACTTTTTTCTTTTTGTAGCGACCGGGAACTTTCATCTCCTGAGCCAATGGATATAGGGCAGTCAAATGAAACTGGTTCAAAAAAGAGGTAAGCAATTATAAGGATCAATCTTAAATTTTCAATTAGGTGTCTGACTTAATTAAACTCTTTTCCTTTTTTCCTTTCACAGTGACTCTGCCACTATGACAGCTGATTCCTCTGCTCTTAAACATAAAACCATGGACACACATAATGAGAAACCAAAGACTGCAGGTTTGTAAAAGGTATTTCTGTCTATCTCTCTGTTAAATGTTGCAGTGGTTACAGATACATTTTTGTCACATTTTTTGCAGGACTACCTAGTAAGGGTGATGGGAAAAGATCTAATGCATTCTCTTTGGAAACACCTGATCAAAGGGACAGTGGGAGAGACTCCCCTCTGGACGACAAGCCCAAGAAAGGGCTCATATTTGAAATCTGCAGTGATGATGGATTTCAAATTCGCTGTGAAAGTATTGAGGGTAAGTAAGATCTAGATAATGATGTGTAATGCGAAGTTTAGACCCGATATGGATTTTAATGTTCATTTGTTTGATAATTACAATCAGTAGAGGCCTGCATTTCAGCCCGAGCCCGACGGGCCCCGACTTATTTACGCTTCTAGAGCCGGGCTTCGGGCCAATTTTCACGTCATAGTTCACATGCGGGCCGGGCCTCGGGCCTGTTTTAGGCTTATCTTTTTTTATAGCCTATTTTAGACATTAATTAAAATAAAATATGAGAAGATGACGATTGAAAAGCAAACATAGAAAGACGTTTTATAACCTATCACACTGACATGACTGACACATGACAGTCTGCTCAAGCACACGCACACAGGTTTCCCAGCGGCGCGATCTGAGATTCGCGCGACCGGCTCGTTCTGTGTTTAGTGTCCCGGTAGCGAGTGTGACTTCAGCGCAGCTGGAAAAAGTACGATTGGATTCAAACCTTCCACTGTGGATGCTGTGCTTTTTCTTTACGATGCTCTGAGACTGTTCTTAGCCATGTTAGGAGGTTGTTTTTTGTTTGATTGGACTTTATCTTCATGAGTCTGTTGGAAACTATTGGAAATAAGAATGGCCATGTTCTGTAGTGAAGACTTTATTTTTGAGGTAAGATAACCTGCATGTTTGTTTTTAATGTAATTTATTTGATTTGTTTAGATTGCATTCTCTGTATTGTATTGTATAAACTCATTTAGTTTGCGAGCGCTGTTCCGACTGAGCATCAGACCAGTTTGCCTCAGCTTTTCAAAAATGACAATAAACGTTTAAACAAGCATTAAAGGGTTAGTTCACCCAAAAATGAAAATTAAGTCATTAATTACTCACCCCCATGCTGTACCAACCCCGTAAGGCCTTCGTTCGTCTTCGGAACACAAATGAAGATATTTATGATTAAATCTGAGAGGTTCATGACTGCTACATAGGCTCCCTAAGGGAATGACACTTGACGGCCCAGAGAGTCATTAAAGAAAATGTTTAAATATTCCATGTCGCAACAGTGGCTCAACTATAAGTTTATCAAGCGACGAGAATACTTTTTGTGCGAAAAAACAAACAAAAATAACGACTTTGTTCGACTGATCCTTTTCTTCCTTGTAGGCCTGAAACGAGACTTCGAGAGATTTCCACGACGCATGCGCGAGAATTGCGATCTCCTTCAACTACTTCAGTTAAGTTCTCGCGCGTGCGCGTCGTGGAAATCTCTTCAAGTCTCGTTTCAGGCCTACAAGGAAGAAAAGGAATAGTCGAATAAAGTCGTTATTTTTGTTTGTTTTTTCGCACAAGAAGTATTCTCGTCGCTTGATAAACTTATAGTTGAGCCACTGTTGCGACATGGAATATTTAAACATTTTCTTTAATGACTCTCTGGGCCGTCAAGTGTCATTCCCTTAGGGAGCCTATGTAGCAGTCATGAACCTCTCAGATTTAATCATAAATATCTTCATTTGTGTTCCGAAGACGAACGAAGATCTTACGGGGTTGGTACAGCATGGGGGTGAGTAATTAATGACTTAATTTTCATTTTTGGGTGAACTAACCCTTTAACTGTCTGTGTGATATGCTTAAGTTGTTTTATATATATATATATATATGGATTTTATTGTAGCCAAGTAAAGTGTTGATTTGATAGGCTATAAATGGATCAAACATGTTTAACTCACTGCCGGCTGCTTGGTTGTCATAAAAAAAAAAAAAATTCTAAATTAACTTTATAAAGAAATCAAAATAAACTTACCGGTAAATACTTTGCCATTGAGAACAAAACGTATCTGTTTTACTGACTGCAACATAGGGCAGGCTGTGTATCTTTTTTTTTTTTTTTTTTACGGGCTCGGGTCGGACTCGGGCCGGACTCGGGCTGATCATTCTGATGAGCTGTCGGACACGGGCCGGGCTAGGGCCTGAGCGTCTCGGGCCAGGGCCGGGCTAGGGCCTAGATTTGAGGCCCGTGCAGGGCTCTAACAATCAGTCTTCTGTGAAATTAATTTCCTGTTTTTACTTTGTTTCAGAGGCCTGGAAGTCCCTAACAGATAAAGTGCAAGAAGCCCGGTCCAATGCTAGACTCAAGGCACTTTCATTTGATGGTAAAAACATAATAGAGCATTTATTGTAAACATTATACATATTTTGTTTTTCTGATTGTTAATTTTTGTAAGCGCATCTTGTATTTCAAATCACTTTTCTTTTTCAGGAGTGAATGGGTTAAAGATGCTGGGTGTTGTTCACGATGCTGTAGTGTTTTTACTGGAGCAGTTGTATGGAGCTAGGCATTGCCGAAACTACAGGTTCCGCTTCCATAAACCTGATGAGCCAGAAGATCCTCCTGTCAACCCTCATGGATCTGCCCGTGCTGAGGTGTACCACAGGTATTTGTCATGGCCAGGATGGTCTGTTTCCGATCCCTGAGAATCTTAAACCTTTGCACAATAGAAAAGGGTAACAAGTAATTCTGTAAATGACTGTTGTGAATGTTAAATCTTTTAAACACTAACTGACTTTTCATCTGCTTGAATTAATCATTTTAGGCGATCAGTTCTGGACATGTTTAATTTCCTGGCTTCCAAACACCGTCAGCCTCCTGTGTACAACCCCCAGGAGGAAGATGAGGAGGAGATGCAGCAGAAGTCTGCACGGTGAGTCACCTTACTCACCCTGTTCTAACCTTTTTTCAGTTATGGATTAAAACATCAAAACACCTGGTGTTTTCACAGACGGGCCACCAGCATGAACTTGCCACTGCCTATGAGGTTCAGGCACTTGAAGAAAGCATCCAGGGAAGCTGTGGGTGTCTACAGGTATATACACTTTCTATTTAAACCAAAAATTGGTTTGATTGAAAACAAGCATGCATCTTTGTTGCATACTTATTCATCCTATGTATTGTTTACAGATCAGCCATACACGGCAGAGGTCTGTTCTGCAGGAAGAACATTGACACTGGAGAGATGGTCATTGAGTATTCTGGCAATGTCATTCGCTCTGTCCTCACTGACAACCGGGAGAAGTACTATGATGGCAAGGTAGGAATCTAATACTTAGTCATCTATTAGTGCAATGCATTTAAAGCAAACAACTGCACCCATGTTTCTCATTGATTTGTCTTTTTTTTTTTTTTTTTTTCTTCATTTTTCACAGGGCATTGGCTGCTACATGTTTCGTATCGATGACTACGAAGTGGTGGATGCCACCATGCACGGCAGTGCAGCCCGTTTCATTAACCACTCCTGCGAGCCCAACTGCTACTCCCGCGTGGTCAATGTTGACGGTCAGAAGCACATTGTAATTTTTGCCATGCGCAAAATCTATCGAGGAGAGGAGCTCACATATGATTACAAGTTCCCCATTGAAGAACCAGGCAATAAGCTGCCTTGCAACTGCGGGGCAAAGACGTGTCGCAAATTCCTCAATTGAAAGCGAACTCACAAGCGAATACCATCTGTGAAATGCTATCAAGGGTGTGTAATGCCAGGGAAGAGACATTTTTAAATTATTTATTTTTATTTTTTATGAAGCAGGCTCAGGTTATCAGAAGGTTAATGGTATTGTGCCTCTTAAGTTGTTTAATTTTTAGAAAAGACAATTGAGCAGAGTCACAATGGTGAAGATTGCCCTTATGTCCCCCTTATTAATGCCCGGTTTAAGAAATTAGTGCCCTCTTATTCTTAACTTTTCTATATGATCTTTTATTTTATCATTTTGTTTTTTCGAAGAAGGATATTGTGAACAGTTTTAAATTTGTAAGTCAAGTCTGGCCTGCCCTTACTTATTGAATGCGAGAAATTACTGAAAACACCAAAGTGCAATTTTGGAAGGGAAAGATTTAATGTTTTTAGATTGACAATACATAATCCTTTTTTAGCCTGACCTGTTTAGACATCTCTCCCTTTTTGAATGTACATTGAAGCCTTCAGAGCATCCATGGTCATCCTTGCCAAGCTGGGCCTGATTCTCTGTATGAAAGACTGTAAATATTATCTCAGAGGAGAGATGATGAGGGGAAACACTAGGGGGAGCAGTGGTCTCTGGAATAATGGTCCTTAGAAAGACAAGATTGTAAATGTTCTTTTAGTCAGTGGTTGAAAGAAACTTGTTTGATATATGAAGAGTAGGCCAGCAAGGAGCTTGGGATCTGTAGGGGCTTGTTGGGTTGAGATCCTGGTGGACTGACAGCCAATGGACCAGAGCTATTTCTGAGGTCTGGGGGGAATGACATTCTTTTATTTACTATACATTTTTATAGTAATTCAGAGAGAAAGTAGCTTAATCATAATGTATTGCAAAAATTTTATTATAATTTGCATGATCCAAGGCTTCTTGTGAAACCTTGTAGATTTAATTGGTTTTAGCTCAGTCCAAATGCTATTACCATATCTATTTTTTATTTCTCTCCCTAGGCCCGTAGTTCTGTGTGAAATTGAGATTGTTTTTTTTGTTGTTGTTGTTTTATGAGGCAATTTAAACTTGACTATTTTTGTTCTGTCTTGTCACTGACAGAAATATAATTCGTTGAATATGTGAATATGTATATTTTTCTACACAAATGACTAAAAAAAGCACTCATTGGTAAATGGCACTTAACAATGGTATTTATATTTTTAATAAAACATTATTTATTTTATCAACATTTTTGTAGGAAATAATAGATTTACAACACTAATGCTTTGTCCAGACATTTTTATAGTGCTGTCTTCTAAAATATTTTTTAGTTGGATTTTATTTTTTTGTAGCCCGAATGTTTCTTTCTATTCCAAAGACTGAAGCAGTTACTGTTCCCACAGAGTGCGGTCCACCAGAGGCTCTCGTTGTGAACCCAAGTCAAGTACGGACATTCAAATATTATTTCAAATAAGAGTTTAGGTTTAGTGAGCCTTTCAAAGTGCAGATCGGTTTGATATGACTCTCCTTTCTTAATACCAGCCTTAAAATTAAATGCAAGAACAGCCCTTCTTCCCCTAAAAGGCCCTCTTTGCATTTTCAAAACTTGGAGAAAAGGTCTAAAAAAAAAATGCATGAAATCCTTCTCTAGCATTCTAGCTACTGACAAGTCCCAAAGTTTATTCCATATATTTTGTTATATCAAAATATTTTCTTAGAGATTGGTGTAAAGCAAGGAATTGCCACAGAGGCTATCCCATTTAAAACTACTTGTAAAGCACTATATGGAGGAGAGGGCGGAGGGCTCTTGTTTCCTCATGGTCTTGTGCACTGAAGATCAGTCTTCTTCAACACATGTTGCCTTGGCACTGCATGGACGCTCCAGCCAGCCATTCAGTCAATGCACATTATTTGCTCGTATCATCTTTTTTCTCTTTTAAATGTACACCACCAACACCTGTCCCAATCTGTACTCTTTTCAGGGCTCAAGTTTTGTTTGACCCCTATTTGAATAAGGCTGAGACAGATATGGCTTTATTATTTTTGTGGATGTTCTGTGGATTGTTCTTCTGTTTTTCGGATCAAGAGTTTGGTGCCTTCTCTGTAAATTTCTCTGGTGGTTTAATTTTTTGCATGTATTTTTGCATTTGAACTTGATTGGACAGTCAGCTGAGGATCTCTAGACTATGGAGTAACATTCAAAGCTATTTTAACTAGGGCACAAATAGATTCCACTTGACATTTGACTCTTATTATATATTTCATGTAAAGTTACAATGCTTTTCAAAGGGATGTTGTAGCATGAGTACGTAGGTATTGCAGAATGGCTTGGGATCTGTACATACCTCTAGATGAAGCTGCTGTGTACAACCGTGGCTTCCTTAGAAAGCCACTTTCAACGCCAGTTCTTTTGCCTCGTAAGGTTAACTCTAATATAAATTGTTGTTTTTTCCTCGGCCCCTGCAGAACCCCCTTACAGCCCTCACTGTACCTAGGCTGCAATAATTTTGACCTTTCCCAGAATTTCATTTTTGACTAAGGCACTGAAGATCAGAGTTCTGTACATTGCCTCACATTGAGCATTTGTTGGCTGCTGCCTCATATTTGTATACGTGTTTGTATTGATCAGAATTTGTGTTTTAGCCATCTTTTTCAGGGATTCTTGGGGGTCTTGCCCAACTTTTCTCTTGCCCTGGCACCCCTGTGGAACAGGGACGTGCTGAACTCTGCAGTTAGGCCGTTTTTGAATGTATTCTAGAATTTTGTTTACTCATTCTTTTTAATATTTTTATTTTATTTTCCAACATGAAAGACTGGGAAGATACGGGACAGCTTTTTATTTCATAAAATAGGTGGACTATACAGCAATGGCAATCTTTGCAGGGTTCTACAGAAACTGTTGCTCAGTCTAATGAAATAAGATTTTTATTTTATAAATCTATTTTTTTTGTAATGCAGTTACTAATCCTAAGGGCTCCTGCACAGACATCAATTCAACTTCAGATGCTCCATAAACCGGTGTAACAGTGATCGGTCAGTGTTTCAGAAGCAGACACGCTCTTGTCGTTTTCCTGGACTTTACTCTTCCACACCACGCAAGTGGTACCACACCTTGTCCTGTAATTATAATCAACAGTACATATATATACACAATATACATGAATATATATATATAAACTAAACGTGTATGAATAGTAACTTGTATTTCAATATCTACACAATATACGGAATGGACAGACAAACTTAGTTACAGTAGCAAACAGCAGCTTCATAATGGTTAATTGCAATGTTCAGTGTATAATCTGTAATGGTTTTGTGTTACAGATAATCTTTAGAGTAACTATTGTGCATCATTTTAATATCAAGATCAAGTACCAGTTTTCCTGTGCCTGTGTATGTTCCCTCATTGGAGCATTGCAGTTGTTTTTTTGTTTTTTTTTTTACTTTTGTTTTTTTATTTGGAAAGGAGCGGTATTTATATTATGAAACAAGTTAATGTAAAATGTGGTTGTAAACTTTTTAAGCATTGATATTTTGTTTGCTTTTGATGGTGTAGTTGGCTTTATTTTACTCTGTACATTTTCTAACAGTTTGTGGACATTAGGAAAAAAATGTCCTTGCCTAAACCCAGCCATGTCACCTATACCTCTCTCCTATTGGATCTTAAGTTGTACTTTTTCTTATGTGATGTTCTGTAATGAGTAATGGTGACCATTCTATTTATTTATTTCTGCAAGCATCTCTAGATGTACACTGAGGTAAAGCTCCTTCTGAAAGCAGGTGACAGCGCTTCCTGTTTCTGGAATTTTTACTTGGTTCACTTTGTACAAAAATAAGTTGCAGACCATCTGAGGTACTTTAGAGTCAAAGAGGTCTTGAGAAGGAGATATTTGAATTTGTTCCTCTTGGAAAACGCAAGTTTTCCATTGTCTTACCAATATTTCCTTTCCCCTGTAGCTTCGAGATATCATGTTGATGTTGATACTGACAGTTTTAAGGTTTTTGTTTCTTATTTTTTTTCTCCAAGTTGCCCCATCAGTGTTTTACCGTTTTTCAGAAAAATGAAGGAAATTTGTTAATCTAAAATATTCAACCACAAACTACTTAAGGATGAATGTATGAGGAAAAAATTGTACATAACAACTGTAAAAAGGAAAGTTTCTAATCATGTTTATTTTCTATGCACTTTTTTTATTTAAGTGATAGTTTAAATAATAAACATGTCTTGTTTACTCAAACTGGATATCTTGTTGTTTAACCTTTGCATAATTGTCTTGCATCAAGACCCATATTTTATATTGGACATCAAGTGACGACAACATGGTGCACTCTTAAAATAAAAGTTCCGGAGGGGGGTTTCATAACAATGTCACAGAAGAACCTTTTTGGGTTCCCCTAAGAACCTAGCAGAGAATCATTTTTCTTTCTTAGTGCAGAACAATTTAATAACCTGAAGAACCTTTTGTGCATTGGAAGGTTTCCATACAGTATGTGTTAAAGTTTCTTCATGGAATTATAGATGCCAAGAAAGAACCTTTATTTTTAAAGGTGTGCCAAATGTCAGTAATGCATAATGCCAGAAGTAATGTGCTGTTTCTGGCTGTGTGTAACACCTGCAGCTCTACGTTTCCAGTTGAAGGATCCCATTGTTGGGAAAGAGCTGCTGAAGTTCATTTTCAACACTTGATTCCTGATCATTTCAATCTGCTCTAAACGGATTATTTAGCTAATTTTGTCAACCTTTCATAATATAATAAAAAGGGTTTTATTGAAGAAAGAAACAGTTAAAACACTTTTAGACGTTTTACATGGAGAAAGTGTTTTTGAGAATGTGCTCTTTAGTTTTAAGGGTTAAAGAGACAATTATTATGATTTTAAACAAAAAAAAAAACGTTTTTTAAATGTGGCACTTTATTGAAATCATTCACACTAAGAGATCAAGAAAAAGGTGTCTGGTCCATCCAGCTGTTCATAATGTGAAGAACCTGGCCCCATGAAACCTTGCAGACAACAAGGAGCCACTAGCAGTCTCCCTGAAGTAGTTTGAGGCATTAGACCTATAATGAGAATTACAAGGCTGGATAAGTGTTCTAGACAGGCCTGGATACCCCTAATGGGGAAGCTTTGCCCTCTAAATAAAGCTACAAAAGTAACTAGAACCATGTGTCTGAACTGCCACCCACATCAGCATATCTCCCAGCCTTCATTCATGTCTGCAGATTTTCACTGCTCATTTAAACTGAGAAATAACCACACATTTTTTTTTTCAAATGCAAAAGGTGTTTTTTTCCCCCCCTCTTTATGTGGCGACTATGAATCCAGAGCATTTGTTTACATAAAATGGTCGTGTCACATAATCATCTATATTGTCTTGAAAATATGCTTTGTGTTTTTAAAGCAAGAATAGTTTAATCTCCCACTTGACCACAGGTCTGTAATCCTTGAATGGTTTATTTCTCGTAAATTCGCCACAATAAACTGGCATCCTTCCTTTGTAAACCACACACTAATTAAATACACAAGGGTCTCACCAGACTGTTCCCTGACGCCCAAGACCCCATCTTTAAGGCTCTACTGTATCAGATAATGTTTATGCTTCTAAAGTTGGACAAGCTACAAACATTTAGTCTCCGTCCCTTGGATGATCCCTCTTTCTCCCTCCCCATCTCCCAGCCTCTCTATTTCTAATTGGCTTCCAATAGCTTCCCATTTCCTCTAAAGGCTAGGAGTGCTCATTTTTTCCCAGATGCCTTGGACGGCAAAGAAAAGAGGAGTTCCACTGCTCGTTTCTCTTTTGCCTGCTCAAGACTTTCAATCCAGTGGAGCTTCAAAAAACGGTGAGTTTTTGTTTTGTTTTGTTTTTTTACATAATTGTGAAACATGTTTAGTCATGGCTGAATAATGTGTTACGGCAACTGATTTTGGTTTTGATTTTATAGGCAAATAATGTTTTCCATTGATGGTCTACACTTTGACACAGATAAAACTATTATTATTTCACTTTGACTATCAATAATGTTCTTTACTATGAAATAACACTGCTGAGTCTTTAAATGGAAAAATGTTCCTCTCTCTTATGTAAATTTTGTTTTTGTCAAGATTGTTTATCTTTAAAACTCATTCCTGATCTCAGTTTGGTCATTTTTATCTAGTTAATGAGACTGACAAACATTCAGTGCTTCACATTTCTGTAGCCAAATATTTGAAAACTTCCTACTAATTTATGATTAATGCCAGTGTAGACCCATTTATAATGCACTGCAGTTTCAAGATAAGCACCTAAAGAGAGAACTGATTCATCCCATATTTCACCACAAAGTTTAATTTGTAATATAGTGTAAATGTTGCACTGATATTGTAGGAATGTACCTCAATGTTTGAGTCGATGCAAGGCTGCAATAATAAAAAATGTGATGTATATGAGAGCGAGTGATCCTTTGTTTGGAAATCAGACCATCCAGTTGACATTGGAATGATGGGATTTGTTCTGTGCTCTTTGGCAGTCATTTCTCTTATGTCCTAACATGGCTCACGGATTGAGCTGCGCAAAGCATTTAGAAGCGAAATACATAAACACGGTCCCGAGTGATAACTGTCCAGATGTCCTAGGACAGATGTTTCTCCTAAATTAAAGATCCCAGTGCTTTAACTGATTCTGCAGAATTTTTGAAGAATGCTTTGGTGGTCTGGTTGTGTTTCTCAGTGTGAATCATCAGCAGTTTCTCAAATTTCATAAGAAACAGCTGTTTGACAGACAGTAGACTTGAATAGAAACCTGCTGATTTACGCGAAGACATAAAATCTTGGAAATGCTTCGTTCCAGACAGGATTACGAGAGCTGTCAAGCCCATGAATACTTCCTGCTGTAGAGACTGTGTTGCAGCCTGATTATATTGACTGGCCTCATCAATGAGAGATGGTAGACAGTAACATTTATTATAGTGATTAGTACATTCTGCATTTTTGTTATTCACCAGCTAACTACAAACATCAGGTTTAACCCCTCAGTAGTGTAGACGGACAAACAGCTGACAAAAGTGTAACGGGAGAGAGTTATTAAAGGGATAAGGCTAGCTTACCCAAAAATTAAAACTGTCATCATTTACTGATCATGTTGTTCCAAACCCTTATGACTTCCTTTTTTCTGCAAGAAAATCCTGGCCACTCTTTTCAATATCAATGAAAGTTAAATTGGGACTGGGGCTGTCAGGCTACAAAATGATTTAAAGAAGAAAAAAAACACTATGAAAGGATCATAATAGTGATCCAAATGACTTGTCCAAGTCAAAGTATAATGCACAGACCACATAACTTTATTTTAATACTTTTTTATTATGCGTATGCACTATTTCCAGTCAATGTAGAGTTAAGCAGAGTAAAGATATGAATTCCTAGGCTATATTTCTAAGTCTTCTTCATCTGCTTTTATCCAGTTGAGCTTGTGCTTTAGTAATTATTATGTTCTATAAACTTTCCCTTGGCACGCTCACCCTATTGACCAAGAGGTGAGATAATGCAACACTCTGACTTGTGCTTCACTGCTTTTCACATTATGTGCAGACTTCATACCATTTTCAGTATGAGTGATGCTGAAATCATCTTGAAACAAGATTATGAGACTGTTTTTTTCTTCCATTTTGTTCTTTTCTCCACAGACTGAGCGATGACATCTCTGCAGACATGGCCTCTTTCATTGCTGCTTGTTATTGCAGTACATTGGTCTAACTCAGTTGAAGACAACAAGATCCCTAGTTTGTGCACAGGAAGCCCAGGTATCCCAGGATCCCCTGGGTTGCACGGCAGCCCCGGTCAGCCCGGCAGGGATGGACGAGACGGCCGTGACGCTCAACCAGGAGAGAAAGGAGAAAGAGGGGAGAGCGGAGAACCAGGTACAAAAATACCAACCTCAATGGTGTTTTTCTCACCACCTCCACCCATGTGCTGCAGTTATGACATATTTTTGTAGGCCAAATCTAAGGGTAGCATCGCCCTGGTTTTTGCAGAAAATTAGCTCTGTGACCTACCCTTTGTCCATCATAATCTTCACAAATTAAAATTATTTTATTTTTAATCACATTCGTCAGAAGTAAAAAATCTTGGTCGCATGAATTAAACTTTAAAAAAAAAAGTATCTTTAAATTTTAATTTCGAATTGTTTGCAAGTAGGGATGCACCGATCCACATTTTTTCACTTACGATCCGATCCGATCCCGATACCTGAATTTGGATATCGGGCGATACCGATACTTTCCGATACCAGAGCTGTGTTTGCTTTAATATTATTATCATTATTGTTGATTTTATATGATGCTGAAATAAACTCCTCTCTACAGGCAAGTATGATATGTACGTATGTATGCATGTATGTCAATATATATATATATATATATATATATATATATATATATATTAAACAATAGATAAACAAAAGATAGACAATTAAACAAAGATACACATTATACAGGCCTACACAGTGCTTTCATTTCAGGAAGGTCTACTAACATTATTCAGGTATGGTCTAAAAAGAATTATAATAAAGTAATCAAAAGTAAAATAGGACTGCAAAGTTTATCATAGATAGATTCATGCTTATCAAAGCTAAAGTTATTCATTCAAGAGCTGTGAGTGATTTTCTCTTTGCCTTTTGTTGTTTGATTCTCAGTAATGGAGCAATCGTCAGCATGTTTATTAGACTGCTTTCCCTTTAAGAACGAGTGCACCATATTTTCTCCCAACTATTTGCATAACTACGTCCATTTTAGACAAACTGTTTAAAGGTGCAATTAGTAAAAATTTTGAGTATCTATTAACAGAAATGCAAAATGACATCCATAACTATGTTTTCAGTGGTGTATAAAGAACTTACTTAATAAACCGTAATGTTTTTATTACCTTAGAATGAGACATTTATATCTACATAACCGCGGGAACCCACTTCTATGCATGCTTCTATGAAGGTCGACATATTGTGACAGCGCTACAGAGCGCGTTTTGTCACTACCTTGAAAGAGAAGCAGCAGAAAGCTAGAAGCTAGCCATAACACCGTGAGTAGTGACTAGTCAGTGGTGTAAAATATGTAGTTGGATTGTTTCATGTAATTTAGTTCTCCCTCGCTGTGTTATGGCTTTGCTATGTGGGGATACATGTGCTGGTTACGTTCGTGAGACAGCGGATTAATACTCTTGTCATTGACTATAAAACAGTAACGTTACAGGAATCACCAACCCGTCGATCTTGGAAGCATTTTAAGTCGACCGTGAAGAGTTTTCAAAATCAGAGAAAAAACGCCTATTGTGTGTAGTAAATGGTGCCTAGGGGATGCGGAGGCGCGCGCGCTGTTACAATCATGTCATTTTTGCCGAGCGCACCTTTGGGCTCTTGCGGACGCGTCGAGTATAAACAACGCTTTAACCAGCTCAGCCACAGTAACAGCTCATATTAGCCAGCTAAACTTTTACTAGCAGCTACCCTGTTAGAAAAATATATAGTTGCCTAGTTTAATGTGGTTCTTCTCCCTCGCTGTATTTAGACAATCAGCTGATTACTATTATTATATTATAGACCCTTGATCCTCACCTGACTATGGCTTTGAAAACGTTATCCATGATGTGGTTTATAATGGACTGTGGTACAGAAACAGTGACAATGTTACACACTCTTGGCATAACGTGACTCTGGCTATTCTCTGCTGTCTCAGACGACGATATGTTTGTCCCGTTTTAGCCACCGTAGCTTCTTCGAAAGTGAGGGGTGAGCAGTGGGCTGAGCCCTTAGTGCAAACTCGCAACCGAACCGGTAGATGCCGCTAAAAATCACACACTGCACCTTTAAGTGAATCTCCAAGCCGGTCATTTTGACATTTTTGTGTAGGCTACTAGGCTACATGTGATCGTTTAGACGCGCATATGAAGCCCAAAGTATAATGTGGTTGTCTCGTTGCGGTCTGTTTCGGAGCGCGCGCCGCGGGAACAGCATCTCTTGCGCAGATGTTTGTGCTTTTAAAAGCTCTTTTTATTATTAAAAGCGTCCCGCAATTTAGCAACAGTAGAGACTGCATTTTACAACAATCACCGATCATGCTGATGGGCTGTCGTCGTGTTGTGCGCGCTGTGGCACCGCGTGACAAATCTCTCTCTTTCTCTTCTGGACTGCGAATAGCAAACATGCATCACAGACAAATGGTTTAATTAATACGGCTTTGCAAACATTGCATTTTACTGTCTTGCTATGCTGTGGTGTTTCCAGTGTGAGGTATTTCCACCATAGGATTTCCACACAGCGAACATGTTGGCAGCTCAATGCTATCCTGCTAGCTGGCTGCAAAGTGCAAACTGCGGAATGGATTTCCTGAGGGGGGGTCTCTGTGTCTCATTGAGCCGCACCTCCGTTCAGGATACCCATTCCACAGTTTGCAGCCTCCTAGCAGACTAGCCGGCGGGCCGCGGGAATCACTTTTGGAGTCATTTCAGCAGACAACTAGGGATGGGCGATACCACTTATTTTGTTTTCGATACGATACCGATACTTTCAAGGCCAGTATCGCCGATATCGATACCGATACTTCTAAACTGAACTTTTAAATGTGAAAATTTCTTAAATTATTGAATTACTAAGATTAAAATGGGTAATGATACCGACTAACATGATATTTTAAAGGCATTTTAACATTCAATACGCCTTAATTGGAACTTATTAGATTATATTTTTATTTACACGTGGTTACAATGTTTACTTATAGTGGTAACCATGGAAATCTACAAAATATAGGCCTAGTTGAACTATGATCACTGTAATGTTAATTTTCATAAGGGACTGCCAGTGACCGGCTGTTGCACCCATAAAATGCAACCTTTTTATTCTGACAGTGTATGATTTATCAGATATCAGAATAGAACTATGAACTTTTAACATTCATAAAATAATTTATTTGCACAAACTATGTAGGCTACAATTTAAATTAGTTTATTGTGAAATAGCTCAAACATATGTTTTTCTGTCTTCTGTTAACTTAACTGTCACCGTCCCACAGGTGGGACGTTTGCCATTATATTTTTAAAACAATAATATCTTAGTAAAAACCTTAAGTGATATTGACAAACTATATATCATTTGAAAGCTTACAATCTCTAGTTTCCATATTTGGTGATTCAGAGGTGTGTTCAGACCTTTATTTTGAAATAGCAATGAACATGAAAAATCATGAAAAAATGGTAGAAACCTCAGTTTGTTTTCATGCCAAGAGTTCAAAAGATAGCATGCATTCAATTATTTTAGAAAAAAAGGTCTGAAAATGTTTTAAATATAAAGAAAAAAATAATAAATTCACCATTTGTGATGTGGCAGCGAGCTATGACGCACATGCGTGTTCTTTGTATGTGTTTCTTAGAGGTTGAATTCATATCAAAATCTGCCAAACTTCCCATACTACTTCTGAATAGGATCTCTTCTTCATAAATTGTATGAAAATTGTGGAAATAATGGTTCAGATCACTCAAAACACATATGGAAATGGAGGCGCCCTTATATGGGCAGTAATGGAGTCTGGTCGTGACCTAGTGAAAAAGTTTGGTACTGCGCCCAAAAAAAAATCTTACTGAAAGCTCATTTTTTGAGATAACCTAAAATTTGAAACACAACTTGTTCAGATTTTTGGCTTTGATTTTTCTGCCGTTTTAGAGTAGCCCAGGTTTTGAAAATATATATTTTATATAAAATATGAATAATTATATTTTTTACATTGTACATTTCCATAAACTCAAACTTGTATAACTTTTTTTCTGTTTGACTTTCTTAATTTATTTCACTTCTTCAAAAATCTGCCAAATGTCTTCTTTAAAACAAGACCAATCTTACGTCTATATTCCAAAGCATTCTTGAATTACAACCATTTAAGTTCGAAATGTGCATTTTCATGTATATTCAAAAAAAGGGGGGTGACAGTTAACAGGTTAAGCATTGTTCTGGGCTGCGTTTCCCAAAAGCATCAATGGTTTCTTGTGATACTTTTGGGAAACGCAGCCCTGTTTGAATGCATTGTCGGCAGTGTGTGAATCCTCTCTGTGATTGATTGCTTCTGACTTGCAGCATTTGCGTGTGTTCGGATAAGCAGGAAAATAGTTATACTACACAATTATTTACTAAACAGGTTATTCATCCAATTCAATGCATATTGTACGCATTAAACTTATTGTCAAATAAACAAAATCACTGGTAAAAAAAAAAACTGTAGTATTGATATTTTTATTTGAGTATCGATCCTTTCGATACTCGACGTCAGTATCGATATATCGATACTCCCATCCCTACAGACAACGTTAAAGCGCAGACATGGCTCATGGATATCGGATATCTCCGCAGGTTGGATCGGGAAAATCCGATACGTGAATTACGCTGGTATCGATACCGATACTGGATCGGATCGGCCCCATCCCTATTTGCAAGAGCATGATTATATACACAATAAGGCTGTTAAAGCGGACTAGTAAATAGACGAGTTAACCTGTTTGCCGTGATGACGTCAATGCCCCCAACAACCTCCGTAGTCCCAATTGGCCACTTGTCAGCAACCGCCTTTTTCAAGACACGTAAAAGCTATAAGAAAAACACAAGGGGGTATTACTGATGTATTTTATGTCGTAGAATAAAGCATGAAAATATCTTGAGCTTGTTTTAACTACAGACCTTATTGCAGGCATTTAACCAAAAACCCATTAAAAAAACCCCCACAAACTTCAGGACTTTAAGATCCAGAAGTGCTAAAATGCAAACTCATTTCCTGATTTTGGCCTACAAAAATACCTGCAGCACTCTATTGAATGTCAGTAGTAAAACTTGAAAATCCCATGATGCTTATGGCAGGTCAGCCAGGCACGAGGGGCCTCACGGGAGACCGAGGGGATCCAGGGGGAAAAGGCGAGCGAGGAACCCCGGGCGAGTGTGCGGTGGCCCCCAAATCAGCTTTTAGTGCCAAACTGTCTGAGGCCCGCACGACTCCATTGGTGGCAGGGGATGCGGTTCGCTTCGACAAAGTGATTCTGAACGAGCAGGGCGATTACAATCCCGAGACTGGAAGATTCACGTGCAGAGTGCCGGGCGTTTACTACTTCGCCGTTCACGCCACAGTCTACCGCTCCAGCTTGCAGTTTGACCTCATAAAGAACGGAAACACCGTGGCCTCCTACTTTCAGATCTTCGGGAACTGGTCCAAACCAGCCTCGCTGTCTGGAGGAACATTAGTGCACTTGATTCCAGGAGATCAGGTGTGGGTGCAGATGGCCCTGGGCGAGTACACTGGCTTTTACTCCAGCCCAAAGACAGACAGCACTTTCACTGGTTTCCTAGTGTACTCAGACTGGAAAAACTCTGCTGTTTTTGCATAGATTTAAAGCAAACTGTACCTAACTTTGTTTGTCACATGCCGGTTTCATAAAGTGGAAAAGCACTGTCACAGATAAGACAAAGGCCTTTGATTGGCCTTCATTTGTAATCATTTCAGTATAATCGGATATGATCCGCACTGCACAGAATATTCAGTTATAAGCTCATTTAGTCATACAGAATAAAACGACTGGTGGGTTGCCATGCAAAGTATGAAATTCATAAATGAACCATATTACTTCATTGGAAAAATGGAATAAAGAAGAAGAAAATCTGCTGTTTTCTCTCAAAATGTTTATTCTGGTGGCAGTCTATATTTTGTGAAAAAGCACAATAAATACTTTCCAACACTTCTCTGGAATATGACTTCAATAAAATATGACACCCATAATTACCCAAATTTGTCAGTAAATGGTACAAGGAAAAGCAATTTCTACTGCCGGAAACGGAGAACTGTGGTTTCATGTTTCAGGGTGCATTTAAAGCAATAGAGCGCCTTTAATGGGAAATGCTGTAATTATTTATTCACTCATGTTGTTCTAAACCTGTATGACTGTTCCTTTTGTGAAACACAAATGGAGAATTTTGTGAAAAAAAGGGATGCAAAAGCATCATAAAAGTATCTACTAGTTTGCATCATATTCAAGAACAAATCATTTAGACTTTTAAAAAAAAAAAATTATCAGGCCCCAAGAATGATTTGTTGAAACTCCAGTCTCCATTCTTGTGAAATATCCGATAATTTTTTATGGAGTCATAAAATGTTATACCGTAACTCTAGAGTTTGAGTATATTACACTGTAGGTGAAGACACATTTACCTTTGTACCTTAACATTCCACAGGCGAAATGCAGTCATCACAATACTAATCTGCGCAATTTTTTGATGAGGGGCCTCTGCCCCAGTAAACGCCCCTGGATTTAAATTTGTTCAACTTTGAACACTAATTCCCTGTTTTGACCAATACAAAGCTGCTTAGGTTGGAAGTGATTCTGAGTAAAGGTGCGATCACATTTACTGTTGTTTGGCAAATTTAGTAATTTTAATAGGAATCCACACGATTTGTAATTTTGTGCAAAAGAATTCCCCATGCAACAGGTTCAAGTTGACCGTGCGGATTTGCCCAGTTGACCAACAGAAAGTGACTTGTCTTAGGTGTAGGCCTACTCCATACATTTTGCTTGAAAAATTTCACCGAAATTTCCCTAATGTTACCGCACTGGTGCTTCATACATCACTATACTTGATTATTGACATTCTTTGCCCACCCAAATTTTGCCTAATTAAGACCACCTGGAATTGATTGGATTGTAGGAAGTTTGGCCTTGGTAACCAAATGGAGGCAGATCTGAATGCCAGTTTGCGGATATTTATTTATATATATATATATATATATATATATATATATATATATATATATATATATATATATATATATATATATATATATATATATATATATAAGATAGGGATTTAGCCCCATCTTCCACCGAGATATGAGTCATAGAAAACAGATGCCGTCTCAAGAGAGAGGGGAGGTTAATGCTTTTGATTAAAGATTATGAGTCACCTGTATTTTAAAACAATGATGTGCATGGGTAAATCTGTTATTATAAACACTGCAACATTCTGTAAAAGAACAATAATAATTAAGAATTGCCCATTTTAATTTCATGGTGATTTTAAACAAACTACAACAACTGTATATTTGTAAAAGGCCAAAATCCATGATTTGTGTTTGGTTGCCTCTCTGTGCTGAGTCACAAACATTATGTAATCAAGCCTCATCATTTTACAGACAAAGCTTTAACTTTGCATTTGCACAACACAGACAAGACCCTTGTCTAAACGTATAGCTTTCTCTCCTTTGCCTCTGTTTCTTTTGTTCTCTGATTTTCTCTATCCCCTTCTCCTGCTTTTCTGAATGTTTTGTTCTAAGACAAGTACTAGTTCCAATTTTCCCCAGGCTGCTGGCAGAGTCTTACACAGAATGTTTGTGCAGTAGCATTGAGAAGAATGAGAGGTACATTTGTATCCTCCCTTTGTGCAGTTAATTTCCATGAGGTCATGGCCTGCCCCTTCACTGCTGTTAGCAGAGCACTGCAACCAGACAGTAACAAGCTCAGAAGAGTGTCTGAATCAAACTCCCAAATACTTTTATCATTACCATTCACAACACTATATTATTTATGACTGGTTTTGGTTTTCAAACAACATCATAAAATCTCCATTTTTAAATAATCTGTACAGGTCTGTTGCTTTCATTACGTTTTTTTTATTTTATTTTTGTTAATATCAGCAGGGGGCGTCGTTTCATTATCCTTGCAGAGACAGATACGCTGCCTCGATCGCTCTAGAACTTTTTTTTTTTTTTTTTTTGCTGGTGACGTCGCTGTTGGATAGTGTCTTATTTTTCATGATATTTGTTTTGTATTTTACTTAAGATGTAATGTTTTCCTTCACGGAGAACAGCGACACTGTCTGTTAAATTTCCATTCATCAATATTTTTGTTGTGTATTTTGCTTTAATAACACCAGGGGGCGTCCATTCATGATCATAGCCAGACTAATGTAGCTACTATTAGCATACAAAAATAAGAATTAGCAAAGAATGGTCTAGTACAAAAGTGATAGTAACAAAAAAGGTGTTTTCACAAGTTACTTTCCATGAATTCAATAGTTGCCCGTTTTAGGTAAATCCTTGTGGAATTTCATGATGTATAATGAATGACAGACGTAATGGAAGTCCCCTGTGCAGTGGAAGTCTCTGTGTGGGTGTGAGGAACTGGTGTTTTCCCCAAATTTTCATCCTCAGAGACAGGAACGTTCCCATTGACCCAGAGGCAGGACTTCTTGCTTGTAAGATAAACTCAAGCGTGTCCACATTTGTTCAGTGGACCCAGGGCCAGACACACCGAATTATACACTGTGAATTGGATGACCCACTGAACTGAGTCTATTCCAGCTGTTCTATTCTTGGTTGATATACAAGAAGTGCTCTAATTAATTTGTCATTCAGGAAGTTGAGTCAGAGGGTAGACCATTACACATAACAGAGAGAAAATATAAACTTGTAGCTGGACTCAAATTGATAAATCAATCGACAAACTAGTAAATCCTCTTTTATCTGTTTAAAAAATAGGAAGTTTACACTGTGTTAAATTAATTATGGTGCCTCTCTTCCTAAGCTTTTGGTTATTTTTAAAGCACTATTCTCAAGTATGCAGTTACAGATAACAGACATGAAATGAGTATCTGAATGCAAGTACTCAGGGAATTGCTTGAATGCTGTATAGAAGTGAACAACAATGTGAGATTCACATTTCCTCTTGCTAAAAAAGCTGGAATGTGGAGCTGTCCAGTGCTGAATGTGTCTCCTTTTATACGTATAGGGTAATGCTTGCATTTCACACACCTTATATCAAATGAACCATTTAAAGCTGGAAAAAGTGGTTGACAAATGAATTTTTTTTTACAAAAAGACATTCCAGAGCTGAGATGAGACTGATAACATTGGATCAGGTTTTGGAAAAGTCATGATTAACAACTGGAGGAAGTGGCCTCCACTTCATAAAGTCCCACAATGCTGATCTCAGTAAGCCATGTATCACAATCAAAGACATTGTTGTGAATTGCATTTTAGTCCAATGACGAAACTAAAACAAGCTGTGCTGAAGACAAAGACAATACGACCACAGTCAAATACTGTTTATTGTTCATCATCTGGATAGTTAATGATTGTGGTTTTGATATTATCCAGGCCTCTGGAGAGACAGACATCTGCTTAACCCACAAGCTTCATCAATTGAGACCTTCATAGAAAACAAATGTCTGCGGTACAAGAATACAAAAGGCTTGGGGATAAAAATGTGGAATGAATGGAATGTTTAAAAACCTTAAAATTACAATAAAAAAACATGGGTTAGTGCTCATCACCTGCATTGAGCAGAATTGAGAGTGACAGAAATAATAAGGGACTATATGGAGTCATTATATTTTTCAAAAGGACAACACAGTTATTAATCTACTTGTATGGATCTTGCAAATGCTTTTTTTTTTCTTTTCTTCAATGCACTTGATTGTCTTGCGCATTGTGCCATTCTGAATACAATTGTGGATTTCGGGGTTTGAAAAAAATCATATTAAGACCAAAATAAACCAGTAAGGTCTGTACCTTGTGTCTCTAATGCACAAGATGTTATCCAAAATAGTGATTTCTAACAACACCCACTGGACAAAGCTGAGCTAAAAGCCTTTCTGCCACTTGGTTTTTACCGGTAACCGAATCTCTCAAAACAAAAAACAAGCACACAATTTCGATTTGAAAATGCATTGATCAATACCATTTAAGCAGTGAGAGAGCCTTAATGCGGTTCAATAATAAATGACAAAAACAGCATGAATACATCATCAGATTGTAGAATGGCTGGTGAAAATATTGTAGTGACACTTGTTTACTCAAATAGTGCAAAATGGCTTTGGTGGAATGATTACAAAGTATGCAAAGCAAAACGACTATTTCTCCGACACTGAAAAAAATAAATCAACATGATGTTGAAGTTCACATGAAACCTTTGATCACCTTTACAGCCAGGCAAAAAATGTATTAGACAACGATTCATACAATAAGGCCCAACGTTAGTAGTATTGTAGCATAAATGTTCCCCTTAAACACTCAAGCAAATGTTCCATCTTCACAATTAACACTGCTTTTAATGTTTGTTAATACAACGCTTACATTCATTTGATATTGCTGTATGAGAAAAATAGTGTTGATTCCACAAGCTGATGAAAATAGTGACACTGTATATAAAACCATAAGAAAACCCAGTCAGTCATCAGCCTCGCAATTTATAAAAGATTGTGATTCAAATCTATATACAAGCAATAGCAGTGGAATGAACAGATGAAAAGGGAACATGTGGTTTCCCACAGTTCAAGAACAGTGCTGCTCAAATAACCTGAGGATGACAGAAACACATCCGTAAACATTTCCCTCAGAGATACACGTCCATGGTCTGAAGGATCATGTGGCGGCACAGGGGGCAGTTGTGTTGGTAGATGGGCTGGCTCAGCAGAATGTTGGTGCAGTTTCTACACAAGCACAAGTGACGGCACGGCAAAAGCACGACAGTCTTAGTGCTGTCCTGACAGATCACGCACTTCTTCCTCTCCTCTTGCTCCTGAAGAAGATTCAGCAGGTTGTCCGCCGGAGGGCCTTTACAACTGTCCTCAGACGGAAACTTCCGGAGCGGCCTGTGAGCGCTGGAGCTTGGAAGCGGCAGGTTTAGAGGATCGTCTGCTTGGTTGGTGTCCTCAGGAGCGTTTTCCACCACCGGATCAGCTGCGTTTAAGTCAACTGGAGGCTCAAGGTTGTTCTCAGGCTGTCTAACGTCCCTTTCCGCAGCTTCTCTCCTTGCAGGAATCACCAGGAGGCCTATCCGACTACGATGCCAGGCCAGTCTCTGCCACACGTTCCTCTCGAGGACGTAGAGGCGGTGTAGAGCTCTTCTGAGGCGCTGCAGGACTGGCACAGTGTTGATGTAGTGGATTATGTGCAAAGATACCCGTCTTGGGAGCGCTGGATTCAGGTATATGGTGGTACTCGTGATGATGACAAACGTGAGCAGCAGCCCGTAAGAGTTTAGCAAGAAAACGCTCATGAAGATCTGGCAGACAGATCCCAGGAACTCCATGGCTAGTCTGCATGGTGTCCACAGCAGGATGGAGGTGCCAACGAGACTGCTGTACAGGAAGGTCAGCACAGTCAGGGTCAGCTCAAGAGCTTTCTGCAAAGGGCAGGACACTGCCTCCACAGTGCTGGCCAACACAGAGTATACATTTTGCGTACCAATGAGAAGCAAGTTAATGATCGTGTTGACGAAATAAAGCAACAGGCTGAACACGATGCCACAGCCTTCCCACGCCTGCCGTAGCAAACTGTGTCCCGACAGCAGGCCGCGGTGAAGAAGCTCTTTGGTGCGCAGTAGCAGATGTGAAGACAGGTATCCGATCATCTTGAAGCTTTCCAGCATGCCTCCGAGCAGCTGCGTCCAGCCTCCGACCATGTTATGGGTCACGACGGTCACTCCGTCCCGCATGGTGATGATGCAAAGCAGAGTGAGATTCCAGCACTCAGACACTGAATTTGTGAGTAGCATGGGAAGACTACTGACAAAGGAGATCACTGCCACCAACAGCTGAATTAATGAGTTGACAATCACAAAATTTAAATCCAGAAGGAGGCAAATGACATCTATGCATTTTCCAACCGAACTAAAAATCAAGCTCAGTAGACCCATAATACGGATATCTGCTTGTGAAATGTCACCTTAGTTCGCCGTAATGGACTATATATCATCTGTCATATTATTTGTGCTGTCAAACGACATAGTTCAGTCTGTGCGTACACAAACAAACAGCTTTGGTAGCCAAGTTAGCTCGCGTGCTAACCCATTCGCGTCTTAACGTGTCGTTTTGGCAAACCGCTTAAGATTTAAATAAAAGCAATTGCAGTCGTATTAAAACTGAGCATTAGCTGGGAATGACATGCCCTCTGGTTTGGAAAGATACACTCATCCTAAATATGGTTAGCATATCACAGTGAAGTAGCTGCTCACACATGGACGGAAACTGCTCGGCGGATGTTTACGTTTGAAAAATGAAACTGCTCATGTCGGCTGGTTGTACAGATCTGTATCCCAAGCTAATGTTGATTCTTAGAACATGTTGTAATCCAAGCGTCCGCACTATTTTATGAAGCTCCAAGACGACGACAAACCCAGACGCTTCTTTCTTTGGATTATTCGTGGGCTAGCATCGAAAGCGTCTCTCTCTGTTTTAGTCCGTTGTTTCCGCTTTACTACACGTAAAGTTAATTGAAGTGGATCAACTCTGCGCTCGGGCTGTGCAGAAACGCGGCTGCACTTATTATTAAACACCTACTCACCACCTTTATTTTCTTTACCTTTCTGGTTATTTCATGTTGCGTGATCTGATTATATTGCAGATAAAATAGTTTCTGGCGAAATTATAGACTTTATAAAATTACATAATTCGTGATGATAGATAGTTAAACCGAATAAATCATTATCTTTGCTCTTTACAAGCAGTTGTGTTGTATTGGCTGCTTGATTAAATCACTGGTTTTATTACAGGCATTTGACTTTTGTCCCTGGATATGTGCACTTTGCACTTTGTTGCCATTTTAAACGTTTTCATTGTTTGGATTTAAATTCTCAAGGTCTGTGTTTCCGCTATCAGTAAGTGTGTAGGTGTGTTGTTTTAAACATCTAGAATAAAACTGTTCAAACTTGAATGTTTTTTACAGACTAAATTTTAAATATCATATTGCCGTAGAAAGTTGTCATGTGTGTTTTAAATGTTATAAATATTGTTAAAAACAGGCATATAGGTTAATATAGCATAAATAAATGTTTGACATTTTTATTTTTGTGCTGATTCATGAATTGTTTTGTCTATCAAGCTTGTTTTCCTGTTAGCTGACCTATAATTACCGTCCATACAGTGTGACAACGTGCCCCACTATCTAGATATTTTGTCACAAAATGAGTAGTCAGTAAACTATCTTTATTCCTGAGCAAAAACACTCGATATACAGTATGTTTCATTTACATATATATACTGTATATATATGTACAGTATATATATATATATATATATATATATATATATATATATATATATATATATATATATATATATATATATATATATACATATATACATATACATATATATATATATATATATATATATACTGTAGTTTAATGTGTGACAACTAGTCCCAGTCTCCGGTGAGTTATTTTAAAGTGTTTCAAATAACACAAATTGTTACATATTTGGTTTTTAACACTCCAGCTCAATCATCACAATGTCTGTTCTGTCATGAAGTGGACTTGATGAGAAAACGTTTATTTGAAATGTCCAGTGAAATGATGATCTCATCTCCTCATTTAAATTGGACAAATAAACAAAATTATGATTTCCATTTATGCTAATCAAGATTCAAACCAGAAGAAAATATATGACTGATAATGGCTTAACAAACGTTGTGGTTTTCCTTGTCAATATAGAAAGAATAACCAATAGCTAGTGAATTTATAAATTCCTAATATTTAAAGGGGAAAAGACACACTCACAAATACACAAACACAAACAATTTGACATGTTGGATCCCATGCAGTTCTGCAGGTCAAACACTGTTTAACCTTTGTTTGAGGCCAAGCAGACATTCTATGCTTAGGGCCTCTTGGGAAAATAAACAAACGACACTGATATGAGGCCCCTTTTGGAAGTAACAAAGCCCTGGAGAATAGATTTCCTTTGACAAATTTCCTTCTTCTAGTGCATAAAGCAAAACATAACTGCCGTATTTTCCATTCAGGTCACTTCCCCACCATTAAACCTGATGACAGTCCTTAAGTGCTCCTGTCTGCTCCTTGCTACCTTGAGCATTAAAAGAAACCTTCTCTCATAAGGGAAACAAAATACTGGTGAATTGATTGCAACAATAGGTCATTTTGTTGATGGCGGTTCTATTGTTTCACTGACCCATGCCTTAAGAAAACATGTATTTCCTGTTATGTGACGACAGCTGTTGGATTCTGTTCAGACCAACAACATGAAAAAGTAGTTTTGAAAAGATGTGTGTTTCTTAGAATTAAATTAAGTTCCATTTTCCAAAACGACTGCATGTAATGTAATTAAGTTGTGACAAAATGGTTATGAATTGTCCTACCCATCAAAGTTTCAAGAATATTTTGTGGACAAGGAAAACTTCAATACAACAAAATATTTTTGTATTTTTTTAAAATACAATTCATAAACATTTTGTCACAACTTAATTACATTACATGCAGTCGTTTTGGAAAATGTAACTTAATTTAATCCCATTGTGTTAAGACTACATTAATCATGTTTTTAGACAAGTGAAATTGAACAGTGGAATTAGCAGCATGATTTGCATGGGACTGGAGGGGGAGAGTAAATGTGTTATTTTGCATATGTTTTAGTAAAGGGAAATATTTGTTAGTGTTTTAGGTTCATTTATGTTGAAAAGGAACATTTGTTATGTTGTAGTTTTTCTGGTTACCTTTGTGGAGAAGAGTGGAGCTTGTCGGCTAATCAATATTGACTATTAAAAAAAAAGCTTTAGCTGTACAGCTTTAGCAGTCCCTGTTAGCTTGCTACCGTGTGCCATTGTTAGTTAGCAATTAACTGAAAAAGCTTCAACAGAGTTACTTTGGTTAAGTCTAATTTTAGAAAGGTTTACTGAATTCAGTAAGCTTGTTTCTCTACAAAACTTTGAGTCGACAAGTTTGTTCAACAATAATTGTGTGTTTGAATGGACTTAAACAAGCTTTAATTAGCTAATTTTCATAAATTCATTGAGCAAACTGCTTTTTGAGTAGGCCTACACATCATCAAGAAAGAGAGCTTGATAATCTTTTGCCATTTACTTGCTTAATATAGGCCCTTTTTTGACCTATTTAGATTTCTGAGTTGTCGGAAGAATACTAGTTAACTTGAAATGTTATGACTTTTTCTTATTTAGGGTCAAAAACATTCTTGCAAAGTGTTAACACTCTGATGTGTTGTAAAATGTGGGATTACATGAAGAAACAAAACAAAAACTGAGACAGACTAACTCCAGAAGAACTGCGGTACTGTCTCTAAGACACTTGAAGAAACCTACCTGCCAAGATGAAAAACTATAGGCATGTGTTGGACAAAAGCTGTTTTAATCACAAAGGGTTGTCACACCAAATATATATTCGATTTAGTTAAAATAAGTTAATTGATTTATCAAATCTATCTATGACATTATTTTTGAAAGTATCCTCACTTTACAGTATTTTTTCACAAGTGCCTAAAAGTTTTCACAGTAACCTACTGAAGATTTGCAGGTAGGTTTTTTCAAGTATCTTGGAGACAGGGGAGATAGGGATAGGGAGTGCACTAGATAGGGAGTGCACTAGATAGTGGGTGCACTAGATAGGGGGTGCACTAGATAGTGTACACTAGGTAGTAAGTACACTAGATAGTGTACACTAGACAAAAGGTAGCAATTCTTTTTGAAAAAGTAGCGATTCTTTTCGAGAAATGTAGAGATACTTTTCAACGTTGTTATTATACATTTATTACAATGTAATTATACATTAATTACAGTGTTGTTCATTTTTTACAATGTAATTATGCGTTTTTTACAGTGTTATTATACAGTTTTTACAGTGTTATTATACATTAAATACACTGTTATTATACATTACAGTGTTATTATACGTTTATTACAATGTAATAAATAATTTATTGCAGTGTTATATATTTATTACAATGTAATACGTTTATTACAATGTAATTATACATTACAGTATTATTATACATTTATTACAGTGTTATTATACATTTATTACAGTGTTATTATACATTTATTACAATGTAATTATACATTTATTACAATGAAGTTATACATTTATTACAGTGTTATTATACATTTATTACAATGTAATTATACATTTTTTTACAATATAATTATATGATTATTACAATGGAATTATATATTTATTACAATGAAATTATACATTTATTACAGTGTTATTATACATTTATTACAATGTAATTATGCATTTTTTACGATATAATTATAAGTTTATTACAATGGAATTATATATTTATTACAGTGTTATACATTTTTTACAATGTAATTATACATTTGTTACAATGTAATTATACATTTAATACAATGTAATTATATACTATAGTGTTATTATACATTTATTACAATGTAATTATACATTTATTACAATGAAATTATACATTTATTACAGTGTTATTATACATTTATTACAATGTAATTATACATGTTTTACAATATAATTATATGTTTATTACAATGGAATTATATATTTATTACAGTGAAATTCTACATTAATACAATATAATTATACGTTTATTACAGTGGAATTGTATATTTATTATACGTTTATTACAAAGGAATTATACATTACAGTGTTATTATACGTTTATTGCAATGTAATAAATCGTTTATTACAGTGTTATTATATATTTATTACAATGCAATTATACATTTATTGCAATGTAATTATACATTTGTTACATTGTAATTATACATTTATTACAGTCTTATTATACATTTATTACAATGTAATTATACGTTTATTACAATGTAATTATACATTACAGTGTTATACCTTTATTACAATGTAATACATTTCTTAGTGTTATTATACATTTTTTACAATGTAATTATACGTTTATTACAATGTAATTATACATTACAGTGTTAGTGTACGTTTATTACAATGTAATTATACATTTATTACAGTGTTATAATACATTTATGACAGTGTTATTATATATTTAATACAATGTAATTATACATTACAGTGTTATTATACGTTTATTACAATGTAATAAATTATTTATTACAGTGTTATTATACATTTATTACAATGTAATTATACATTACAATGAAATTATACATTTATTACAGTGTTATTATACATTTATTACAATGTAATTGTACATTTTTTACAATATAATTATGTTTAATACAATGGAATTATATATTTAATACAATGAAATTATACATATTACAGTGTTATTATACATTTATTACAATGTAATTATACATTTTTTACAATGTAATCATAGATTTATTACAATGTAATTATACATTTAATACAATGTAATTATATATTATAGTGTTATTATACGTTTATTACAATGTAGTTATACGTTTATTACAATGTAATTATACATTACAGTGTTATTATACATTTATTACAGTGTTATTATATATTTATTACAATGTAATACGTTTATTACAATGTAATTATACATTACAGTGTTATTATACATTTATTACAATGTATTTATACATTTTTTACAATATAATTATACGTTTATTACAATGGAATTATATATTTATTATACGTTTATTACAAGGGAATTATACATTACAGTGTTATTATACGTTTATTACAATGTAATAAATCGTTTATAACAGTGTTATTATATATTTATTACAATGTAATTATACTTTTATTACAGTTTTATTATACATTACAATATAATTATACGATTATTACAATGTAACAATACATTTATTAGTGTTATTATACATTTATTACAATGTAATTATACATTTATTACAATGTAATTATACATTACAGTGTTATTATACGTTTATTACAATGTAATTATACATTTATTAGTGTTATAATACATTTGTTACAGTGTTATACATTTTTTACAGTGTTATTATACATTTATTACAATGTAATTATACGTTTATTACAATGTAATTATACATTACAGTGTTATAATACATTTATTACAATGTAATTATACGTTAATTACAGTGTTAATATACATTACAATGTAATTATAAGTTTATTACAATTTAATTATACATTTTTTACAGTGTTATTATACATTTATTACAGTGTTATTACACATTTTTTACAGTGTTAATAATATACATTACAATGTAATTAAACATTACAGTGTTATTATAAGTTTATTACAATGTAATTATACATTTATTAGTGTTATTATACACTTATTACAATGTAATTATATATTACATTGTTATTATATATATATAGTTTTCTAAAATCCTTGAAAAATGGTTTGCTCAAAAACAAAATATTTTTTTAGAAAAACAAATTAATTACTGAAAAACAATATGGCTTTAGAGAAAAAAGATCAACAGCTTTGGCATTAATTGAACTCATAGAAAAAATTACATCTGCAACTGAGAATAAGCAATACACAATGATACACTTCATCGACTTAAGCAAAAAGCATTCGACACCATAGTTTGCTATTGACACAGTTTGCTATTGTCAAAATCATTCAATTGTGGCATTAGGTGTCTGGCTCATCAATGGCTCAAAAGTTATCTCAATAATCGACAGCAGTTTGTTCAAATTAATGGTCAAAAATCAGTTAAAAGACATAATATGTGGAGTTCCACAAGGGTCCGTTTTAGGCCCACTACTTTTTATTTTGTTTATTAATGACCTCTGCGAAGTGTCTCAGATATTACAGTTTTTGATGTGTGCTGATGACACTAACATTTTTTACTCTGGAAATAATCTGTCAGAAATTACAGAAAATATAAGTTTAGAAATGGTAAAAATTAAGAAATGGTTTGACCAAAACAAATTATGTTTAAATTGGGAGAAAACAAAATACATGATTTTTGGTAATCGCAAAAATAATGAAAATGTAAAAATAGCAATTGAAGGAACTGATATTGAAAGAGTTAATACGCTAAAAAATGTTGGTGTTATTTTGGATGATAAATTGAATTGGAAAGATCACATAGTCTTTATTAAGAGTAAAGTGTGTAAAAGCATTGGGGTCTTGTATAAAGTTAAAGATGTTTTAGACTACTCTTCATTGCATATGCTGTACAATTCCCTAATACTTCCATACTTTGGATACTGCACAGAGGTCTGGGGTAATACATACCGTAGTAACACAAAACCTCTGTTTTTGTTACAGAAAAAGGCATTAAGGATTATCCACAAGACAGGCTACAGAGAACACACCAATAGTGTATTTGTAAATTCAGGACTGCTAAAATTCAAAGATTTGGTTGATTTGAAGATTTAGATTTTTCTGTGGAAAGCAAAGCAGAGAGTTCTGCCTAGGGTGTTACAAAATTTATTTACTTTTGTATCAGAAGAAGATGGCCATAGAAGGCAATATTATTTTAAAACTCTTTTCGCACGTACTACACAAAAACAGATGTGTTTGTCTATTTATGGAGTAAAACTGTGGAACACCTTGGACAAAGAACTGAAGTATTGCAAAAGTGTTTATAAATTTAAGAATTTATATAAGAAAAAAATACAAGAATGTTACAAAGAAAATAATGTCAATGGTGATAATTAAGTGTAAAGATAGGAATTACTGAAAATATTTGGTGATTGGGTTGAGGATTGGGGCTGATACATTCATAAAGTAGCTGTTTATTGTTCTGTTTTTTTCTGTTTTTTTTCTGTTTCTTTTGATGTGCATAAATAGCGACAGGTATTACAAGATTTTTTTCTTCTTCCTGTTCCTTTTTATTCGTTCATGGAAACAAAAACAAAAATGTTGTAAAACGGCATGAACGAATGAATGAATGAATAAATAAATAAAATTATACATTTATTACAATGTAATTATACATTGTCGTGGAAAAATTATAATAGATAAGGTTAATCATGTTACTAACCATAAAGTTCTGATTTTGTATTTCTATCTAGTGATAAAACCTATCATACTTCCTACTTTTCTGTCTGGAGATGACTAAAACTTTCCATTCTAGATCTAACAATAAAACAGACTAAATCTTACTTCCTTATATTTAGGATGTAGCCATTAGGCGAACTTTCGATATGAACTAATCATCTAACAAACATTTGACTCAATGTAACCTTGGTCAGTTGAACTTTGGAAATGGACCAAACGTTCTGTTCTTTGACTGTATTGAGAAAATATGCTGATGTCACTAACGAAGGAGGGGGGCTTGCTTTAAACAATGTAACCAATCATATTGGTAGAGTGTGACAATGATTAGTCAAAATTATATTATTAGTCATGATGATTCTATTTTGATGTGTCTGGCTTTGTACCATAAAGCCTGTTGTATTTTTTCTTTATGAGGAGATTCTCTGAGGATTGGTCGAGAACTCCCAGCTGAAATAAAGAGCATTTAAAGGACATTTACTGAAGTCTGTCTGTCATTTAAGCTGCGCAACAAGAACAAGTAAGTTAGAATTATTAGAACCCTTTCAGACGTCGATGAGTAGACGCGCTAGGGTATAGTCTTAGAACCCTTTCAGACGTCGATGAGTAGACGCGCTAGGGTATAGTCTTAGAACCCTTTCAGACGTCGATGAGTAGACGCGCTAGGGTATAGTCTTAGAACCCTTTCAGATGTCGATGAGTAGATGCGCTAGGGTATAGTCTTAGAACCCTTTCAGACGTCGATGAGTAGATGCGCTAGGGTATATTCTTAGAACCCTTTCAGACGTCGATGAGTAGATGCGCTAGGGTATAGTCTTAGAACCCTTTCAGACGTCGATGAGTAGATGCGCTAGGGTATATTCTTAGAACCCTTTCAGACGTCGATGAGTAGATGCGCTAGGGTATAGTCTTAGAACCCTTTCAGACGTCGATGAGTAGATGCGCTAGGGTATAGTCTTAGAACCCTTTCAGATGTCGATGAGTAGATGCGCTAGGGTATATTCTTAGAACCCTTTCAGACGTCGATGAGTAGATGCGCTAGGGTATATTCTTAGAACCCTTTCAGACGTCGATGAGTAGATGCGCTAGGGTATAGTCTTAGAACCCTTTCAGACGTCGATGAGTAGATGCGCTAGGGTATAGTCTTAGAACCCTTTCAGACGTCGATGAGTAGATGCGCTAGGGTATAGTCTTAGAACCCTTTCAGACGTCGATGAGTAGATGCGCTAGGGTATAGTCTTAGAACCCTTTCAGACGTCGATGAGTAGATGCGCTAGGGTATAGTCTTAGAACCCTTTCAGACGTCGATGAGTAGATGCGCTAGGGTATAGTCTTAGAACCCTTTCAGACGTCGATGAGTAGATGCGCTAGGGTATAGTCTTAGAACCCTTTCAGATGTCGATGAGTAGATGCGCTAGGGTATATTCTTAGAACCCTTTCAGACGTCGATGAGTAGATGCGCTAGGGTATAGTCTTAGAACCCTTTCAGACGTCGATGAGTAGATGCGCTAGGGTATAGTCTTAGAACCCTTTCAGACGTCGATGAGTAGACGCGCTAGGGTATAGTCTTAGAACCCTTTCAGACGTCGATGAGTAGATGCGCTAGGGTATAGTCTTAGAACCCTTTCAGACGTCGATGAGTAGATGCGCTAGGGTATATTCTTAGAACCCTTTCAGACGTCGATGAGTAGATGCGCTAGGGTATAGTCTTAGAACCCTTTCAGACGTCGATGAGTAGATGCGCTAGGGTATAGTCTTAGAACCCTTTCAGACGTCGATGAGTAGATGCGCTAGGGTATAGTCTTAGAACCCTTTCAGACGTCGATGAGTAGACGCGCTAGGGTATAGTCTTAGAACCCTTTCAGACGTCGATGAGTAGATGCGCTAGGGTATAGTCTTAGAACCCTTTCAGATGTCGATGAGTAGATGCGCTAGGGTATATTCTTAGAACCCTTTCAGACGTCGATGAGTAGATGCGCTAGGGTATAGTCTTAGAACCCTTTCAGACGTCGATGAGTAGATGCGCTAGGGTATATTCTTAGAACCCTTTCAGACGTCGATGAGTAGATGCGCTAGGGCAGGGGTCTCCAACACGTCGCTCGCGAGCTACCAGTAGCTCGTGGCCTGATTGGAGGTAGCTCGCCAAGGGTCCGTTCACATTAACTGTTCGTTATTTCAAATGTAGGCGCTTGGGCAAGCGCGCTCATAATTGAAGCGACACGCTCATTTTTTCCAGGCGCAGCGAGATGAGAAAATCTCAACTTTTCAGAATGCCGCAAGCACACCGCAGGTCATGTGACAAGAACCAACCAATCAGCTTCACCCTTTCCGTAACAACATTGAAAGCTCAGTCAACATGAAGGATGGGGGTGCACCCAAACACTACGGGTGTTTTTCTCTTCTCCGTAAATAAATCTTACAGCAAGCGTTTTTCGGTCGTGGAAATCCATTAGCTACTAAAACTTCTTTGTCGTTGTGGAGAGCGCAGTGCAACGACAGACGCCACGGGAAAATCGGACCGAATTTTACTATTAATAATAAAAGATAAGCTAATGTGCATTGTAAATGTCAGTAATTTATCTTTTTTGACTCATTCTTTGTATAAAACTGATTTAAAGGCTAAAATATGTGAGGTTTATCTTTTTATAAAACCTTTTTTGTCAAAACTTTATTTGAACTTGTACATGTTAGTCGATAACATGTTGCAAGACACTCCTTTAAAATCTGGCCATCATTTTTAATGTTATTATTTTAATATTTATGCAAACAAAAAGTGCATATTGATACTATTTTTTTGTTATTTGCTGGTTTTCGACATAAAACTTGGTGAATTGATTTTATTTAGTAGTATTAGTACTTTTTGAACAGGATTCTGTGATAACCGTGATCATTTTGGTCACTATAATCATGAAATGAAATTTTCATGCCATTTCATCTCTAGTTATGATCCACTATAAAATCAACTATAATTATGTGTTTACAGTATAATATGCAAAGTACAATTTTCTATAAAAAAAATAATCTCTGATTCTGTTCTTTTCTCTGACATTTAAGGGTGACATATATAGGCCTACAAAAACTCTTTTAGGTCTAAAACAGTTTGGATAGCTGTTAATATGAGAGTTATGAGACATTATTTAAGAGATTTAAGTATTGTATTACATGAGTAGCTCTCGGCCACTTTCATTTTTAAAAAGTAGCTCTCAATTGAAAAAAGGTTGGAGACCCCTGCGCTAGGGTATAGTCTTAGAACCCTTTCAGACGTCGATGAGTAGATGCGCTAGGGTATATTCTTAGAACCCTTTCAGACGTCGATGAGTAGACGCGCTAGGGTATAGTCTTAGAACCCTTTCAGACGTCGATGAGTAGATGCGCTAGGGTATAGTCTTAGAACCCTTTCAGACGTCGATGAGTAGATGCGCTAGGGTATATTCTTAGAACCCTTTCAGACGTCGATGAGTAGATGCGCTAGGGTATAGTCTTAGAACCCTTTCAGACGTCGATGAGTAGACGCGCTAGGGTATAGTCTTAGAACCCTTTCAGACGTCGATGAGTAGATGCGCTAGGGTATATTCTTAGAACCCTTTCAGACGTCGATGAGTAGACGCGCTAGGGTATAGTCTTAGAACCCTTTCAGACGTCGATGAGTAGACGCGCTAGGGTATAGTCTTAGAACCCTTTCAGACGTCGATGAGTAGACGCGCTAGGGTATAGTCTTAGAACCCTTTCAGACGTCAATGAGTAGATGCGCTGAGGGTATAGTCTTAGAACCCTTTCAGACGTCAATGAGTAGATGCGCTGAGGGTATAGAGTAGGACTTGGCTGATCTGATTAGAGTAAGTGTTATGCTAGAATAGTTAGTCTTAGGGAGACAAATCTAAAATAGTTAGGTTTGAGGAAAGAAAATCCAACATTTATTACAGTGTTATTATACATTTCTTACAAAGTAATTATATGTTTATTACAATGTAATTATACGTTTATTACGATGTAACTATACATAGTTTAAAAACTGTATAGAACTATGAAAAACTATGTATAGAAGTATGAAAAAGTAGCGATTTAACTGAATCTGTTAGTCAGCTACGGTTTAATTCTGAATATTATATTTTATTCTGGTGCGTTTAACGTTATTGTTTTCTCAGAGTTTAGGCTCCTGTGTGTAATAGTAGCATAGGCTATTCAGCAACTCACCAACTCAACATACCAAACCATCAATTACTAAAAACAGATTTTGCACGTGCATTACACTAGTTGTTACAATTACACAGCAAAAGTTCAGTGACATTTTTATTTGTGCATGGTAGAAAGCAAATACTGATACTGACATAATGACATACAATATGGAAAGTTGAACTACATATATTACTAACTAATGACAACTACTTCTGAATAACTACAATATTCAGAAGTAAACAGTGCAGCTGACTTAATGTTTAGCTGATGTTTATTGTTTAGGACATGTGTCCACCAAAGCGCCTGGCGTATGTTTTCAATGGAAGCGCCGCGCATGAGCGTAACGAGGCGCTGAGCGGATTTTTCACGCTGAAGCACTGAGTGCTCAGCGTTTTTTACTGGTCACCGAGAGTTGAAAAATGTTCAACTTTGGGTAAAACGCAGCGCTCATCACTGTCACTTTTTAACCAGCCGTCCAATCACAGTGGAGGAGGGGCGGGACAAATACCACACCGACCAACTGTCACAACATTCTTTCTGTACAACGACATCAACCAGCAGAGCTAACCGAACAACATGGATGAAAAATATTTTTTTAGTATGAAGGAAGTTTATCAAAAGATCCTGACATAATGACCTACAATAAATATGGAAAATTGAACTACATGGTTGCAAAACAATTTATAATAGTGATATTAGGTGACATGTATTTGGGTATCTGTGTACAGGTAGCAGGAGTTTAGATAAGATTAGATTAGATTTACATTAGTGTCAACTTTGTTGTCATTGTGCAGATTACAATTATAGAGACAATAAAAGACAGTTAGCGTCTTTTATGTTTAGTTGGTGAATAGCATAGGCTACTATTACACAGTAGCGATACTGTTAAGCGTACTAGAATAAAATATAATATTCAGATATTTTTAAACCACAACCCTCTAATGTCAGAATTATTATTTTTTAACCACAACCTTCTAAACATCATCTAAACATCTTCAATGTGTGCTTCTTTTACCGAGATATGCAAATAACAGACACACAGGCAGACGTTTCTGTAATTTATAGATGGATGCATGTGTGTCTGTGTATAGGCTATGTATTATATTTATATATACTGTATATCATATGTGTGTGTGTGTGCTGTATATTTTTTAATCGCGATTAATCAATTTGACCGTATGTATGTGCAAAATCAGTTTTTGTGTGTGTTTTTAGTCATTGTTGGTTTGGTGTGTTTGAGTGCTCATTGTTACAATTACACAGCAAAAGTTCAGTGACATTTTTATTTGTGCATGGTAGAAAGCAAATCCTGATACTGACATAATGACATACAATATATATGGAAAATTTAACTACATAACTAACTACTGACAACTAACTACTTCTGAATAACTACAATATTCAGAAGTAAACAGAGTAGCTGACTTAATGTTTAGCTGATAGACTGTTTATTTTTAAACCACCATTTTTAAACCACAACCCTCTCTAATGTCAGAATGTTTATTTGTAAACCAGAACTTCAACGTGTGCTTCTCTTACCGATATATATTTACCAATATCTTTTTTAATGATATCTTTTTTATAGATCTTTTTTATAGATAGATAGATAGATATTCACAGTTTATGTAAAAGATTCTCGTTTATTTGTTTGTTATTTGTTAAAGGTTATTTGTTTGTTATTTGTAAAAGGTTTGGTTTTAACTTTGTGTGTGTGTGTGTGTTTTTTATGTATGTGATTTTTGGTGAATTTTACAATTAAGGTGAAATTTTAATGATTGTACCCAGATTTCGAACTTAATAAGACTGATAACTTGCAGCTGGTGTTGTGTTGAGGAAGTTTATCAAAAGCAATATGAGGAGAACTATTAAAATTCATTCAGTTAGAGACAGACTGATAGTGCAGCAATCCAGAAGCTTTTATGGGAAAACACAAACTCTCAACAGAAGAAACCACTGGTGTGCAGTCTGGTCACAACCTAGGCTATGACCTCACATACCACAGCAGCCCACAGGCTCCAGCCAAGTTCAACACTTGAGGGAGTTTAAAAAGAAGCATAGGAAAGGAGCATGAAAGGGGAAGAGAAAATATTTAAATGTTCAATTTTAAAATCCCTTGGGCTTATATTCTTAGTCTGTGAAAACTTGCCTTCCCAGTGATGTAATTTTTCCCAGGGCGTGATCCTTCACCATCAGATTCCTATCCCAAACAAAGGAAATGCTGCTTAGTGCAACAAAAGATTCTGAGATATGCATATGCAAGCCCACAAAGACTAACATATTTATTTCAGGGCACCATGTTAGAGAGAGAATATATATATATATATATATATATATATATATATATATATATATATATATGCATATTACATTTATTTTCTGAATTTTCGTGAATATATAAATGTAAATCTGAATATAGACTCAAATCTGAATATATATTTATAAGCCTGAATATATCGTTATAAGTCTTATAATTTTCGTGAAAATATAAATGTAAATCTGAATTTATAGTTTCACATCTGAGTAGGCTATATAAATGTAAATCTGAATATATATGTGAATCCTGAATATATAGTTATAACTTTGAATATACATGTAAATCTAAATATAGTTAAAAGTCTTCCTATCACAACACAGAAACAGCATTTTCGCTGTGATGAAGACCACTGATGTCAGTTTTTTTTTTAAATCCTGTTTTGTGAAGACTCTATTGCAGAGATAGGACCCTAAATGTCTTCTGATCCCTGCCCTTGAGCCCCTTCACTCTTCAGACGTTCACAGCCACCCTTGTGTTTAACAGACAATAGTCCCTCTCATGAAAGCAGATAACTCCAGAAAAACATCCCCCAGCATCCAGAATGGAAAGAATGACCTCTTTCCTACTTCCTGTCGTTGAAGGAAAAAAAGCGTTCTTTCCACCACTTCAAGAAAGCAAGACAATGTATAGATGTTAATCATTCTGGTGCGTTGTCATCAGTCAAATCACAACCCATTTTCTATTGTAAGTTACAACAGGATTTGCACTCTTCATTCAGTCATGTGAATGGTTCTAATTGCAGAACACATTGTGTTAAGCAGAGCATGTCAAACATGATCCACCTTTAATGGACTGAGAAGAGAGACGTGCCCCATAAGCTTGTCTAAATTTTGTATTTATCTTGTCTTTAAACATGTTTATACAGAGGCACGTTACAACTGAATGATCATTCACATAACGATAGTCCTTAAAAAATTATTTCATTTAGTGAATACCACAGTTATATATTTCGTACATGTTAAAACCAGTTGATATTACATTTGTAAAACCCAGAAATCCAGAATGGTACTTTACAAAATACTTAAAATGCATGAATTTCTTTAATGATTTTTTTTAGAACTATCGGTCTAGCAGGATGTATAAAAAATAGGCAGCTGACTTGTTGCCTCGCAGCCTTATCAGGCAATGACTTGGCAGCATTTGTGCACGAAGGTAGGCTACCACAAAACTGATATCGGACAGACTCCTGAGGCAGTGTAATGGTTTCACAGCAAATAGAGCAAGCTTTGGTGTTAACTAAGCAAATATTCAAATAGTAATTTCTCGCTATAAAGTGACATCAGAAGTGGAAAACGTTGGCCAAAAATGAACATTTACACACAAAAAAAATCGATTGGATGAAGGTATCTCAGGAGACAAGACGTGACGCTAACATTGGATTCAGACCTGTCTTGATGCCTCTTTGAATGCATCCTCTGAAGGCAGCATTTTACAGCTTTCGGACGCACCCATTGACTATAAACGTTCCACTAATGTTTGACAACCAGGAAGTGTGCAAATCATTTATTTAATGCCAACATGTTATTTTTTTAACAGTATATCTATAGTTGTAACCCTAATTAAACTAAAACTTATTTTTGTGAAATGTTTTGTTTGAAAAATGCATTTGTTCTTTCTCGAAATAATGCAAGGTTTGATATTGTGTTATTTGGAGTTTCATTCATTTTAAGTGATTCTATTCTATTCTATTCTATTCTATTCTATTCTATTCTATTCTATTCTATTCTATTCTATTAGATTAGACTTAAAACAACCAAAGTAATTAGAATTTGACAACTTGTCACAGATCTTGTATAACATTTTACTTTGATTTATGAAGTGATATGAAATGTGACCAACTGAAGATATGCATCTCTTGTTTTTAGTCAACAGAGCACCGCCACTGTCACGATTAGCCACGCACTTCTGGGTTTACTTGGACTACATTTCCCATTATACACCTCCCTGGACTGATTACACCAAACACCATACACCTGCACTGCACTGATTGCACACACCTGCACTTCATTTCCACACACATAAAAGCCATTTCCACACACCAATTCTCTGTAAAGTATTGCATTGCCCCGGTGTGCAATTTCTGAGCATTTCCCCTGTGTTTGCTGAACTGTTACTGACCTTGGATTGTTTCTACTGAGTTCTGATTCTTCTGCTGCCTACCTCGACTCGGACTGTTATATCGACTGTGATCCCTGCCGCCTACCTCGACCCTTGCCTGTCATCCACTTCTGCTCTGAGGTTATCTCCGCTGTTCTGTCTGCCTCTGATTTACCTTGCTGGTTGACCATTCAAATAAAAGCTGCAAATGGATCCTACTGAGTCTTCCATTTCATAACAGCCACACTCTCCTCCAGGTGTGCAAACAAACATTACCAGAGGTTGCCAGAACACCGCTGTCAACATCAAACTCACAAACTACAGCCAACAACATGTTACTTCGACGAATGCTGCTGCCTTCACTATATTCTTTCATACTGAGCTTTCAACCAAAAAAAATTTTTTATCTCAAAAGGGATTTGACTGGGTTGGTCATGTGAGGGGATAAACCATGTCAAAAATTGATTCTTGACTGTAGTCCCACAGGAAAACTTCAGCCTATTTTCATATTCCTTGGTTTGTCTTGTTAGTTCTCAGCAGTAGATCATTGGATGGATGATCCGATTACAGTCTCTCTGAATCTGTTTTTCATCCACTAATGGTAGACAGTTCAAATAAAGTCAATTTAGAAACTATTTAAAAAGCCAACTAAAAGGCTCACTATCAAGAACAATAGCATTTATAACGGCTGTTGATAAATATAGAAAGCACTGATTAAGACTTCAGGCTCCATCGACTGAATAAATATCTGGTTTATTGCTAATGCATTTAGATGTCAAAAATATTTTCCAGAAACTTCAGGAGATATACAAAGCCCCACATCTCTCACCCAAACACCAATGCATTATCTAAGAAAACTCATATTTTTGCATTAATATGACCTGCATTGTCATCCGATCTTTAACTAATTTAACTAGATAAAGAAAATCCAATTTAAACAAATTTTTTTTTCATTTTCACAAATTTATTGAACAAAATGATCAAAATGAGGGAATATGTGTGAGTTTAAGTCATGCCCTTCTGAATAAATATAAAACTTGCAAGAATGCAAAGGATGCAAAATGCAAGAATATTCCAGGAGATCTTTGCTTCTGCTTAGCCTAAGTGTTAAGCACTATAAGAGTCTTCAGACAGTTGATCAAAAATGGTGTGCATGGCAAAATATCATGGAGAAAGCCAAGAACATGACTCCCAGTCCAAAGACCATGAGGATGAGCCAGGAGAGTTTTGGAAGAATGTTTTGTGGACCGATGAATAAAATAAATAAATAAATACAAATACAGTTTTGGACTGATATAAGCCGTTGATAATTTCCATGTTATAGCCGATAATAGATAAATATTCATATAAAATTAATTATCATGAATATAATAAAATGGAATATATTCGAATGAATATTAAATATATCAATATGAATATTCTATATTTAGTCTAAATAAATAAAATAAAAATTTTTTTTTGAAAATGATTGGTGTTTTTAAAGATCTAAATATAAGTGAAATAAGCCTGTACCTTAAATAAGCAAAATCCAAGTTCGGCCAATATGGATTAATAATAATAATAATAATAATAATAATAAAAACCTCTAATATTGCCATTTGGCATGTAAGTGACATACCAATATTGTTCAAGCTAAATGAGAAGCTGCATCACAAAGTCAAGGGTGTCAGTCTTGGAACTGTAGCACAAGTCAACATAAAACAACCCTGAAAACATAAATCTTGAATGGTTAAAGCAGAAGTTTTGGATTAGCAAAATTAAAGTCCCGACCTTAACCTAACAGAAATGTTGTCTTGTGGAATGAAGAAAGCAGTTTATGCAGGGAGACTGACAACATCATTTGAAAATGAATGGGCCAATTTCCTTCAAGCTGACGTGAAATGTATGCAGAAATATGGACAATTCTGAAGGGTTCACAAAATGTATACATATAGTTTCCAGAAAAATACATGTATAAGCTGAAATGACAAGCATATTAACGATTTAAACCGTGACTATTGCTAATGTCCGTGTTTCATGTGCGTTAGTGTTGCAGTGTGGCTGGCATGTAGGGCGCAGCCCACTATAGGTTCCTCCCACTCATCTCTCCGCACTTCACGAGCTCTCTGTGCAAACATCTGCCCTCTCTGATGATCTACAGGACACTTCAGCTCTCCAGCTCGCACAATCTCCTTACATCAAACCTCGAATCAGCAAGACATGACCCTCCGTTATATCGCGCCCTTGGTCATGGGACTGATCGTCCTCGCGTGCAAAAGTAAGTCAAAGTTTCAATTGTGCGGGAAAGTTTACAACATAAATGGTGAGATGCTTTCATCGTTCATGAGAATTTAATGAGAACATTGTACTGCATTCACAATTCATGCTGCATCTGGGGTGATAAAGCTTAACTATTAAAATTCTTATATGATTGTAATTTAAACGAATGGTTTTCAAAAGCAAATTAATTTATGCTTCAGATCATAAACAAGGTTACAGAATACTTCCGTGAGTATTATTATTTTATATAAATGTAAAGTTTGCAAATACGTTGCAAGAAATGATTCAACAAAATGTTAACATCATTACAAACACCCCACATGCAGGTTTGAATGAAAAGAAAGTGAAATAATTTTGCTGATTGCAACTTAAGCAGTCTTAAGTGAGTATTGAGTATTTCACCTTGATGTTCTTTGGCCAAAAATTTGAAATTAACTTCAATGACCTTTAAAATCCTCTTTTATTTAATTTATTTGTAGATTTTTAAATGTAATGTATTATTTAATTATTAAACTGTTTTTGGAAGGTTGCCATTTTTTTTACATTGTAACACTCCTAATTTGTATGCATTTTAATTTAGTAGACAAAGACACAGTGTTATGACTTATGGGTAAAACAATGTTATTGTAACATTATGGATAAGCGAAGGATGTGAGGAGATGTTCTTAACTGAAGGAACTTCAGTCCGAGCAGTGAAAGGAGTTTTGTGGCAGACACAGTAGCAGGTCTATGTCATTGCCTTCACGGCACGCGGTCTGTTGTTAGATAACATTACGTTTTTTAAGACTATTTACCACGAGATTATCTCATTTGTATTAAATGAATCACTGGATCATAGCTTGCAGATGTGTTTTGGAGCTGTGTTGAATATATGATGGAGTGGCCTACTACATTTTGTGTAACTATGTGAGGATCGACAAGGAAAGGAAGGAACTGCATCCCCTGCACCAATGGCATTTTCTTTGTTCAGAAGCATCTGTTAACGGACGTTTAAGTTTTTAGTCATACATTGTTTCTCTCACCCTTTTATCTCCCCATCTGTGCTGAACTTCCTCAGTATTTCTTATTTTTTTTCTTATTCTTTTGCGTAATTATCCTTTCTTCCGTTGACCACTATTCAAGCTTTTCCTTGTTGTGCTGACCTCCAACTTTCCTCCTCCTCGACTTCCTTTCCTGCACACCTTTGGAGTTCTGACCTAAACTGTAGTGTAGCTCATCACATCCTTCAGCCTTCTAACTGCTGTTTCTGATTTAGAAACGGACACTGATAATAGAGTAAATCACAAACTGATGTGGTCAAATCTGATTAGGTGCTTTAATGTACTAATTTCACTATTTCCCCCCAAAAGGTGTTTTTTCCTAAAATAAAATAAAAATCCATCCAAAAATATTTATTTTTGACAGAGAAAAAATATTTTTTAAGAAAATTGACTTAAACACTCTTTCAGGACACTGCCTGCTTTACATAATCTGCTTTTTCAATAGAAACAAGGGCAAATATACAATAAGATCAGTAGTCTAAAATGAATGGATTAGGTCTGTTTTGGTGCATTTGATTTTTATCTGTGTAATATTATCCATAACTGTTCCCAGTGTTTGTAAATGTGCAGCACTTATTGCTTCTGCTGCATTTTATCTCTTTAAATAATTAGATAATCAAAACTAACTATTGATTATCAGTGTGTACAAGATCAGGTTCAGTTCCATGCTTATTTTATTTACTCTATAAGCTATTCCACCCGAAAGCTTGTTACTATAAACTTGAACATAAGACAGTGTGTTTTTAAAAAAAAGTATTTAATAAGCTACTCAATCAAAATAGTAAACACAAGCACAAGCCAAGAATGATTAGAATACTTAATTATACTTTTAAGTATATCTCGATCAACAAGTATAGGCCAAATATACTTAGACTTTTCTGTCAGTATAAGTCAAGTATACTTAAGTGCAATTTGAAGTATTTTTCTGAGAAGTACATAAAAAGTAGACTGAAAGTATACTTTTTATTTTTAAAGTTTAAAAGAATAGCACACTTGAATAAACTTCTTTTTCGTAAGGGTATTTAGGATATAGTTTGGACCATTTTAGAGTTACTATTCCAACTTAGCACATCATTAGCACATTATTAAAGAGAATGCATGAGATAAAATAGCCCATATATTCAGAGATGTTTATTAGACAACAATAAATTAACCTGTTTTTTAGCCAGATCAAAAGAAATGATTGACTACTTTGTGTTAACATGTTCTCTTGTATGTGGTGCAGAAACTCCAATTGTGTTTGCTGGTGTTTTGCAGCTGTCTTGTTCTGTGTCAGATTCCGGGGGGTTGAACATGGTTTTTATGAAGTGCATACAGTGAACAAAGCTTTAGTGATGCTTTGAAGAGATGCCTCCCTCTCTGAGTCATTGAAAGACTAGAGCACTTGGATCTCAACATTTTAGCACATAAAGAAACAAATTGTCATTCTTGACACCATCCAATTAAGGGTTAAAGGCCATTTTCTATCTCAGGGCTGTGTGAAAGATAATGTGCATTTACTCTTACAAAGACATGTAGTAAAACAGTCAAGGTCTTTGTATTTAATTGTATATATCGGATACAAGGAAGTAAGGATGTCTTAAGCATGAGCTGTGCTAAAATTGTCTTTAAAGTGTAAGCTCCAACACTCATTTATGTAAAACAGCCATGGCATTAGAGTCAGTTATATAGAATATATTTATATTTAGTCAGAATATGTTTAAATTGTTGTCTTTAGATTGAAACTGATGCACTTATTCATGGGTGGTGTTAGGAATAATATAGTCAACATTAAAGCTACTTGAAGAAGATTTTTCTTTCTATGTAAAATGTCAAATGGTAAAACTTGATGCTACTGTTCAAAAGTTTGGAGTCAGTAAGATTTTGTGAATGTTTTTGGATGAAGTCTCTAATGCTCATTTACTGAAAAATACAGTAAAACAGTAATATTGTGAATAATATTACAATTTAAAATGATTTTAATATATTTTAAAATCTGTGATTTTCAGCATCATTACTCCAGTCGTCAGTGTCACATGATCCTTCAGAAAGCATTCTTTAAAATTCTAATATACGCATATTAGAATTTTAAAGAGTGCTTTCTGAAGGATCATTCAGTTTGCCCATGAAGAAAGAAAACTTGTGCTGCTTAATATGTTTGTGGAAACCGTAATACATTATTCGATTCTTTGATGAATAGAAAGATCAAAAGAACAGTATTTATTTTACTAATCCTAAACCATTAAATAGCATGCATATTCTAAACAAAATGTAAAAAAAAGTAAAAGGCACATGTCTTTTCTTTTTATGACATGGTGCTCTGAAATACTTGTTTGCTATTATCGAGTCCTCGTTGTCATCCATGGCAAAACTGAATATCATTCCACTCATCTGGATAAATGAAACTGCCGCTATTTAATCTCTCGGATCACTTTGCAGACTCACACTCCTTTGTTTTATACAAACTGGCGCCATCTTGCATCTCTGTTATTGGTGCAGAGATTTACAACTCCCAAGGTCCTTTACATAGCTACGTCATAAAGCATAATATGTTTATTCCAAACAGAAGGTTGTTCAGGGAAGTTTTATTTCATTTATCTGTGAGGTTAAAAAAGTAAACTGTGCTATAGGAATGACCACCTCAGATATGACCGTATCCTCTGTCTGAGCTTTTTGTGTTCATCACATGTCATTAGTGTAATTACTGCATGCCTTGCATTCAGTGTGTGCTACAGTATTTGTTGTTGATGAGAGGCATTCTGGGTCTGAGCCCTAGTTTATTTGAGTGATGGATAGCAGCTGACCATCCATTAGTGTTCAATCACTGTGCTCAACTGAGAGTCATTTCCCCTTCATACTGCTCTCTGTTTCTGCTCAGACCTATGGTCTCTGTGGCCTCTTGCCACTCGGTTTCCAGGAATAATCTGTATGCTTATTATGCATGACTATGCATAACTTTTCCGTTCTATCCATATCTATGCTCTAAATATTGGTCCTTATAACAGAAGAAGAAACCTGCGTATGAAATTCTGTGTCTATCAGTGTTGTATAAATATGTGTCTGGGTAATGCAGTATTGTTGAGATTAAACCGACACAATCCAGATCTCTGCTAGCATAAAAATCCCTGCACTCTTGTTAAACTATTGCTATATAAACTGAAGTTTGAAGGCTTGGCTTTTTTTCAGGAAAAGTCATTATTGCATTTGACAAGCTTGTTTCCCATTTTTTGTAGTTTTATGAGGAGACACATTTAATAAAATTAATGTTTTTTTTTTGGTCATTTTTCAGTGTTTTTATGGTAGTTGAAATACTTAGAATTTTAACAAAACAAGCTCATTTTCTCCCAAAAATGTAAACACTGGCCTTATCCAAACATTATTCTGTTTGTTTGATCATCCCGACCAGCCCAACATAGAAATGCTCAACCAATGACAGTATTTTTTTGTTTTGACATTATTGGAATAGAGATTAAAAATTATTTTTACTTTGTCAAAAAAATTAATTATAACTATCTCGTGGCCTCAAGATAGTATCTCGTGGCCTCAAGATAGAGTTACTATCTTGAGGCCACGAGTTACTATCTTGAGGCCACGAAATACTATCTTGAGGCCACGAGATACTATCTTGAGGCCACGAAATACTATCTTGAGGCTACGAGATACTATCTTGAGGCCACGAAATACTATCTTGAGGCCACGAAATACTATCTTGAGGCCACGAGATACTGTATTGAGGCCACGAAATACTATCTTGAGGCCACGAAATACTATCTTGAGGCCACGAAATACTATCTTGAGGCCACGAAATACTATCTTGAGGCCACGAGATACTGTATTGAGGCCACGAAATACTATCTTGAGGCCACGAAATACTATCTTGAGGCCACGAGATACTATCTTGAGGCCACGAAATACTATCTTGAGGCCACGAAATACTATCTTGAGGCCACGAGATACTGTATTGAGGCCACGAAATACTATCTTGAGGCCACGAAATACTATCTTGAGGCCACGAAATACTATCTTGAGGCCACGAAATACTATCTTGAGGCCACAAGATACTATATTGAGGCCACGAGATACTATCTTGAGGCAACGAAATACTATCTTGAGGCCACGAGATACTAGGCCTATATTGAGGCCACGAAATACTATCTTGAGGCCACGAGATAGTATCTTGAGTAGGCCTGTCGCGATAGTCAATAAATCAATTAATCGCACGATAGAAAAAAATGAGCTTGATAATTTTTCCGGCCGTGATAATTTCCATTTGCATGCTTGTTTGTTTTCCTCGTCTCTCTCTCTCTACCAAAGAGACTGGATGACAACTCTCGGTTCCTTAGCTTGAACTAGAGCTTAGATTCTCAGCCCGAACTTGACCCGACCCGTTCCGCGGGCCGATATTTCCCGACACTATCCTCGTGCACGTGCACTCGCAATAGAGTGCGGCGCGACACTAGACTTGATGGCCGAGTGCGAGTGCGAGTGCGGGCGGGGGCGGTAATGCACTCACTCTGTGTGTGCGAGTTGCGGGAGAATAAAACGATTCGCGGGACTCCCGCAAACTAGAAATATCTATGAATAAAACATATAAAAACTAATATATTTTTATTCATCTGTTGCAGAAAAGCAACAAGAACAACTAAAACAAAATACAAACGATTTACAGGCCAGAGTTTCTATTCATAACATGTCTGCAGCGTTGAGCGATGTAGCCAATCACAGACATATGTGTTGATTTCTTGAACGCAATGGCCAATCACAAGCATTCAAGATAGACTCCCCTCACCGCTCAAAACAGACTTTTTGTTCAGTGCTGAATTATGTATGCTGGCAAATCCTCTAATTATAACCAACAAAGTGTGGATATTAGGAAAGATTCATTGTGCAGTCAGCTTCAATGTAATAACAGAGATGTGTGAGATCGCGATTAACTGTCAGCTTTTTAGAAATTATCAAGGGAGCGCACTTTGCGCGCATTCAACCATGCACGCAGTAGCCTGCTTGCTTTCATGTTAAATTAACAGTGGTTCGTGTGTTAATGCTTTATTAACAAATAATGTAATATAGGGTAGGGTCGGGTTTTGTTTTCATCCATTTTATTTATTGTTTTTGGTATTTATTCAAGTGCATTATTTGCTAACAGAGACTGAGAGTCCATTGATTGCTTTTATTGTTTTTGGTTGTTTTGTTCATTTATTGTGGATATTTAAAATGTTTTCCATTTTCAGTGTTAAATAGTCTTTAGACATACAAGTTTATTGATCTTCGAAAAGGTGTACCTGCATTATTATGCCATTATCATGCCATTATCATTATTTTAGATGTAAATGGTCTCGGAACGACAATATTATCGTTTATCGCAATAATTTCTTGGACAATTTATTGTCCAGAAAAATTTGTTATCGTGACAGGCCTAATCTTGAGGCCACGAGATACTATCTTGAGGCCACGAGATACTTATCTTGAGGCCACGAGTTACTATCTTGAGGCCACGAAATACTATTTTGAGGCCACGAGATACTATCTTGAGGTCACGAGATACTTATCTTGAGGCCACGAGTTACTATCTTGAGGCCACGAGATACTATCTTGAGGCCACGAGATACTATCTTGAGGCCACGAGATACTTATCTTGAGGCCACGAGATAGTTATAATTAATTTTTTTGACAAAGTGGGACTAGTGGGGCTCCGTAGCAATCAGCTATGTCTTTGAATTTGAAAAATGTTAAAGTAAGAGTCCAGCATGACATATGCTATACATAAAGTTTCAAGCAAGGGTCATTTGCTGCTGTTACCGTCAAGAGCATGTTTTATCATTAAGTGAAAATGTTTTATCATTAAGTGAGCAGACTTCATAAACTCGCAAAGTCCAATCGCAAAGTTTTTGTAAATTTATGCTGCTTATCAGCTTGCAAAAGTCTTGACCATTAACGTAACACTTCCATTTCCAGGAAGAGCATATCATGCAGCTACAGAGCAAGTGAGTGTGAGTGAGTGAGTGAGTGAGTGAGTGAGAGAGAGAGAGAGAGAGAGAGAGAGAGAGAGAGAGAGAGAGAGAGAGAGAGAGAGAGAGAGAGAGAGAGAGAGAGAGAGAGAACAGATCGAGATTAATTGTGACTTTAAACTCTTGTGGTAGATGGTATTGAACTCTGTACGTGAACAGTGAGATGAGAGGCTCCACATTTCCTTTGCAGCTAGATTTATTAATGTTTGATTCCTCGGAGCTTAGTCATTTCCAAAAAAGCGTATTTAATTGTTCTGCCTCCATTAGATACTGCACAATTTATAATATTTCAAGCATTGCAAAAAAATTTAATTTTAAATTAGGGCTGTGTAAAACTGGTTTGTGAAAAATTATATCAAAACTGCAGTGTGCACTTTAACATTTTCAAGCAAATGTTAATGACATGATGGTCAGGGGAATCAGACAATGTTGGAAAGTGTGGTATGTGTTGTTGGATATCATCATTTAAGCTGTGTGTGGAGGGCTTTCCAGAATTAAATAGTATCATTAGCAGTTATTCAGGATGTCAAATGAAAATCTGCTTTGGAATAAGAAGTCTTGTGCCGCAGATTTACCTACAGTTTTAAACACACAGATGGTCTGTTTGGAAAGAATTGTCAACTGTCTGGTTGAAATGTGCTCTTTTATTATATTTAGTTCCCATTCACTGTTTAGGGTCAAATGTATAGTGGTATTTTTGTTTAACAAAACCGTATCATTTAATATATAAACTTGACATTCACTCGAGAAGCACAGCATATAAACCTCTCGATGAATTCCTAAAACAAGAAAAAAAAAAATCAAATAGGGTAAGAAAAAAAATTACACTTTTACAATCAGGTTTCATTTGTTACCAGTTAACAACATAGTTAACATGACCTAACAATGAAAAATACTTGTAAAGCACTTATTAATCTTAGTTTATGTTAATTTCAACATTCACTAATACGTTCAAATTAAAAGTAGTATCTGTTAATATTATTTATTTAATAAACTTCAGCTAACATGAACTATATGAACAATTATATCGTTCATATTATATCGTTATTAACTAACTCATTATCAATTTAGTTAATGCATTAACTAATGGCACGTTATGTTGTTACCCAAAAAATTAACTCTCTAAAACAAGCCTTAATATCTATGCAGTTTTATCTTGCAAATTTGAACATATTAAGGATGTTTAGATATCTTGACTAAAAAACAAGACAAAAATACTGTTTAAGAGATTTGTTTGCAGTGTAGCTAAAGCTGTTTAATGTCACCAGCATTGACTAGATCTGTGGACACATTCCCAAACTGCTTTCACTGTTCTGTATGTGGGTCCCAGCAAACAGCTGCTCACACCTGGCATTCAAACAATCACAGAACGTGCTCAAGTTCAGGTTTCAGAAAGCGAGTCCACCCCACCCCCACAACACCACCTCTCTTGCTGTGTTACAGCCATGATTCACCCTGATTGCTCAAACACAGAGTCTGCATTACTTTCAGACTGATTTCCTTTTATGACCAGCACATACTCATGGCAAACTTATCTGACTGTTTGGGAATGTGGTTGATAATAACTATGAATGGTCAAGCTCATTATAGATTGTCATGCAGTGCATAAAGTCATATTCATATTAGTCTCAGCCTCAGACGTCACGCCCACGGAACGTTGGCTAAACGTCTGATGCAGAGCCGTTGAAAAACAGAGTTGCGACACTCCCATAGACTGCCATAGGAACTTTGGAATGCGGAAGTAACGCGTGTCGTGGAGCAGCCAATAGTTCCAAACACTGATAGTTCCAGCATTGAACCCCATTCATTTTCAGTGTTTCCGAAGTACGCTCGCTGGTAAATTAATGAAATTACTGTATTTTTTTTACTTTTACACACATTAGCCGACCTCTCGTGAATCTAGTCAGTAGTTATATTTTATGTAGCCAGTTTTAGTTAATGTTTATTGGAAGATAATAGGTTAATTGCAGCTATATCTTACGTGACCAACACTTCACTAACCCCTTCCCTCCAAAATTCAAAACACAACAAAATGTATTCAATTCAAAGGGCTTTATTGACATAAAAGTTAAGTAAATCAATACTTTTATTCATCAAGGATGAATTAAATTGATCAAAAGTGACAGTAAAGACATTTATAATGTTACAAAAGATCCTATTTCAAATAAACACTGTTCTTTTGAACTTTCTATTCATCAAAAAATCCTGAAATAATTGTACACAACTGTTTTCAACATTGATCGTAATAGTGAATGTTTTTTGAGCATCAAATCCACATATTAGAATGATTTGTGAAGGATCATGTGACACTAGAAAATAGTTATTTTTAATTGTCATATTTAAAAAATACATTTTTTTTTAATCAAATAAATTGCAATTTGCAGCCTTGGTGAGCAGAAGAGATTACTTATTTTAAAAACATTAAAAATCTTAGCCTACTGATCCAAAACTTTTGGCTGGTAGAGTATGCATATATATATATATATATATATATATATATATATATATATATATATATATATATATATATATATATATATGTGTGTGTGTGTGTGTAACTGGAGAGATGGTTACTGAGTGAAATAATTATAAACGATCTAACATTAACGTTTTAGGATTCAAGTATGGCTAATGTACCCCTACATCCTTTCAAACCAAACCATTCATCAGAACGCACACAAATACATGCATACGATGTACTGTGTAGCTACTGTATGTAAATGTATAGCCTACTGAAGTTAATCCCGTTAACAGTAACGTTAATGTTATGAATCATTCCACTCAGTAACCATATCTCCAGTTTAATTTCAAACTGACCACACTCTCCATCATATTTACAGAAATTTGCTGCAAATGGTAACTTAGTTGCTGTATTCTACGTTATGGGAGCACCCCATTTCCCTCCTAAATAAACACAAAAACGTATTAATGCTGTGTTTCTGCTACTCCCCAGAAAAAAAATTATATTATCCAAGTCATTTAAGTGTCAACGTAATAATCAATGTACATTATGCGTCAATATTTACCGATTACTGCTGCAAATATAGCTGCTGCTGTCTGACCCGCTTTAAAAACCATTGGCAACGCGGATTTGTTTGGAACTATGTAGAGCTACATGAACCACGTGACCACGTGGCGGCGAGATCAAAGTGTGTCGCAACTCTCATATTTAACGGCTCTGGTCTGATGCATATGGTACACTACACTTAACTGGAAACACTTCAGGAATGTCGAAGTCATCATCTGATTGGTTGAATTTTATCGGATTTCCGGGGGGCGCGAGTGTCGCGTTTATTTTCGGTCCGCCGGGAAACAAAGCGCAGACGTGTGATTGTGGAAGAAAAACTGTTGTGTTTACATGAGTGACAATGAACATTTATCAAGATCAGCTAAACGTAGAATTCTCAAAAGTATGCGAGGTTCACGGGAAAGACTCTTGAAGTTTTCTTCTCCTTCTTTGATTTTCTATGCTGACTGACTTGTTGCACGCAGGTCTGTTGTTGTGGGGACATTTCCACGCACCGAAACGTGACGCTGAACGAAACGAACTGTAATTGGTTGTTTTACTTGTCGGTCAAACGGCCTTATGGGCGGGCCTTGGCCAAAGAAAGCTGCTATGAATTCCAGACCTTCAGCCGGCAGTCTGAAGGTCTGGCTACGCGAGACTATATTCATATGGTCTGGTGGATCACATAACTTCAGAGGTTTGTCCCATAATAGAGAGTGTCAACTTAGATGAGACTCATAGACAATAGTTTTCATTTTGGATGATTATAAAATAAAAAGCTCTCATCAGTAGACTATTATTTCTCACATCTTGAGAGCAGCATTGTAATAAAACAAAGAAACCTAAGATTGTTGCGTTAGATGTAGAAATATATAGCATTCATTTCTGACAAGTGGTAACTTTGTGGCTGCACTGAAATATTTCCTGATGGAACAGGCCACACGTGGGCTGGAAAAAGAGCCCTGCTGGCCAGTTTGTCTAAACCTCTGTTTGCATTTGAGATCTGTAGAACAAGCTAGAAGCAACAGTTTTAACCCTGGGTTTTGACATGAAAGTGCTGCATTTTGAGACGTAATTCATTTTCAACAAATCTGTGAAATTTTGCGATTTTTTGCAAGGTTAATTTAACAGTAAAAATCTGTGAAAATTCATTTACATTAGCATTTGAATGTTTGTGGTTGTACGATATTGTTTTGAATTTTTAGATTTTTCCGATTTGACAGAAGTCTCTTATGCTCATGCACCAAAGCTGCATTTATTTGATCAAAATGCAGTAAAAACAGTAATTTTGTGAAATATTTAACTTAATTTTTTCTACTTTAATAAATTTCAGTGTCACATGATCCTTCATTAATCACTCTGATATGCTGATTTGCTGAAGTAACATTTATTATGATTATCATTGTTGAAAAGAGTTGAAAGCGGTAGTGTATACAGTTTATACAAATGCATTATTTTATGCTTTTCTTTTATAAATGTTGTATCACTGTTCATAATTTGAACTTCTGCGAACATTCCAGTGCATGATGAACGAATAATAAATGTAATAAATTCTCTCAGTCTTTGTTCAACACACTCTAACTTTGCATTATTGATAACATGACTGAAGACAGATGGAAGAACTGTCACTTCCGTTTCTGAACCTGCCCATCACTAACTGTCTACTTAAAAACAAAGAACAAATTTTGAGGGTTTTTTAAATCATAGGAAAGTTTAAGTCGATTTGAAATATTCAAGGGTTTAAGAGACAACAGGTTCCATCTGCAAGTCTTTCTTAAAGCGATAGTTCCTGCATATTTAAATTGAACTCATATGTTTTACTTTCATCTGTGGAAAATGAGAAGTTTAGCAGAATGTCCGAGCTGCTCTCTTCCATTCGAGTGGATGGTGATTGCGGCCTGTTAAGCTCCAAAGAAAAATCTAAAAGCATCATACCATTATATATTGTTGTAGGCTACTATATTCCAAGTCTTCTGAAGCTATAAAATAGATTTGAGTGAGTAGTAGTTATTCACTGAAAATAATCCTGTTTGACAGCCGTGGTTACCATTCACTTTCATTGTATGGAAAAGAGCAGACTGGACAATCTCAAGAAGACAGAAATTTATACGGGTTTTCAAAGACATGGGTCAGCAAATGATGAAAAAACTATTCCTGAGAGAATAACGTTTATTCCTGTCCGGATTTAGTCCAAAAATGATGCCCAGTTTAATTCATTCTCCAGAACATTTGCTGTACTTTGGGGACATGAGATGCATAATGGTTATATATGCTATATATTATAATGTTTGGAGATATGGGATGAAGAATTTCATGCCATTTAGATCGGTGGTTTGACACTTTGGGTGGCGTAGAGGCTGCAGGGCATGATACGTCAGTGTAGTTGTACACCAGTCTTGAGTTTGTTTGGAGTTCATTGATTCAGAATATTTTGTTGGCAAGTAATATTTTAAAATGTATACTTAAGAAATCAAAATATTTTCATGGCACGGCCGAATGATTTTAAACAGAACCGCAGTGCAGTTTTGGAGAAACATCAGTTTGTCAGCATGCAAATCCCGAGGCCAAATTATTTTTATGTTTGTAAATCATGTTCTGTTGAATTTGCTGTCTCATGTGCAACTGAGAATCACTGTGAGCTTAGAGACAGATTTTAACAGCCTTGGTTTAATGCTCAATATGAAGGCTGCATGGCGGCAGTTAAGTAAACTGGCATTGTGATTGGCCTCATTTTTGTGGTCTTCTGAAACTTTTTAGCAATTATGTGTTCTTAAAATAGAGCTCTGGATCATCTTGTGCTGGAGATCGGGATGGAAATTATGAGTTGTGGATGTGGATGGCCAGAGGGTGATTGTCCCCTGAATGGAGGTATTGTCTTTCAATAGCTCTTAAAATGTGAAACACACACAACTGTATATTTAATTACTAATAATCACATGGCAATGCATCTGTAATTAAAGCTTTCAACACATAGAGAGCTGTCTTAAAAAAACTAATAACTGAATAAACTGGAACGCTCTACTGTGCACCACACAACTAGCGCACCGCGTGACAGACTATATGCCTATACTTGAAATGGATTTGCAATTGATTTAAGAATGTTGCTAAGCTAACAGTAAAGCCCTATTCCCAGGGTACATGGGTACAAGGGTACATGTAGTGATGTAATTTTAGCACAGGACCTCTGTAATATTAAAGGCCAATTCGCACAGGATAAGAAATCTCAGTAAAACTAGCAGAAGTGGGAGGGGTAACTCGATTTACGCACCGCTGTCACCTCCCTGCACTCAAAAAAGTGAACTAGGAAGGTTGTGCACTTTACATAATATATTTATATTTAGCTTACTTATAATAATTGTGTTTTTTTACTTTAGATGTTTTTTTTTTCTATTAAGGTCTATGTAATTATGTCTCAACTTAACAGTACAAAATCCTTACGTGTTGTCTAAACACAAACTATTTATGTTAAGTAAAAAATGTTTACATCCAGAGGGTGGCAGTATAGTGTGAGCCGAATGCTATTTTGCCTGAACTTAATTTGATTGTGTTCAATCTGCTTAAATATATGTACAATTTAAGTTTACTTAATCCGCTTGTGTTGGATTACATGATTGATTTGTGTTGCATTAACTGACACTGGGCTGTGCTTGTTAGTTCCCAGCATGCTTTGCATATGGTTGAATTAAGAGAGAATAAATGTTCAAATTAAGTGTTATTTTATCTTTTTTTGAGAAATTTAGGAAAGACGAAGACTTGATATTGTGTAATTGTGTTTAATGTAAAATTACATTGGAATTATTAGAACCATTTAAATTACACAATGGTTACCATTGTGGAGAGGAGTGGAGCATTTTGTTTGGTTGTCGACTGATTCAATTCATTCTAATGCTTTGGTTGAAGGAGCATGTAAAACTTAGCATTTAAGATGCTAATATGTGCTACTGCTAGCAAATAGCTAGCTATAGTCTATCAATTTAATAATGTGTCACTAAAATAAATGAAATATTAATGAATATAAAAAACTACCTGAATCATGTCAGGAAGCCTTTAAAAATTCATGTTGAGACTACTTAAATTGGGTCGGTTAAAATAACTTAATTTTATGATGTTGAAGTTACATGAACAAATTATGTTTGTTAAACGTAATCCAGTTATGTGGAACCTGTTGACAAAATAAAATTAATTAAAGCCAACATATATATTTTTTGAGTGTGTCTCATGTGTGTATTACGTTGCTTCCTGATATCACGTCCACACACACATACCAGTGCTGACTGTACATTGACTTGAATAAAAAATAAATAAATAAAACACACACACACACATCTGTGTGTGCAGTTTGGTCCGATCGATCGATTTATTAATTAAATTCTGATTGGATTCTGTTGGTAATAGGCACTTAGCCAAACTAAAGCCAAAAGAAGTTTCGTGCCTCTGACAAGTGCTTTTTTTGCCACTGTCCCACCGTCTGAATGCTGTTTCAAGTGCCTCCATACTTGAAAAAAATGCGGAAAACTTCTTATAATCAGAATATGACGGAATGTTTACGTACATATTTACAGCGGGTCAATCCGCACAGGATTAGTATAACCTGAGGTTTATCTTTACTGACATCAATCATCATCAGTCCGTAGGCCTAATGATTAATCATTAGACTGAGATGGCACATTCGGACGGGACTAAAATCACTGCGAAGCTCTGGTAATAATTAGCCCACCTCTCCATGTTAAACTAATCCAGTCCAAAAAGGGTTTAAGATTCTCTGTAACTAAGTAAAAATCTGTTACTAGACCTTTAAGCAAATTTGGATTCATTGATACCTTAGCTTGTTGTTAGGTCATGAGGTTATATATTTAGACAGTCTAGTTTTGTTTCCTCTTTTAATTCTCAGACACACTAACTTTGGCCCAAGTGTTGGGGATATTTAGTTTTCAAAGCATATAAATGTTAATTCTGCAAGGAAAATAAATGTTAGTTATGATTAATTTAAAAAATCCTCCACACAATGTATTTTAGGATTGACGACTTCTCATCACAAAGGATATGTGCAACATGCTAAAATGTGATCTCTGAGGAGGCAGTATAAGAAACCTAGGTTGAACAGCCTTTGTGTCTGAAACTAATTCCTTCCTTTTTTTTTTACTTGTTATGCTATTTTTTTTTCTTTTGAATTAACTTTTTTGGGCTGTATTTCTAGTCTTGCTGCCGATTCAATATGTGTAGCATTTTTTTTTAATGTATACATTTAGCATTATTTACATTTTGAAAAAGGAGTTTTATATTTTATATTAGACAATGTAACCCCACCCCTTTTTCCTGCCCCTTTTAGGGCTGCAAATTAAGCAAGTAAAATGCAATAAATTCCATAACATGCAGTAAATAAAGAGTCTGATAATGCCATGTAACATGTTTTTTCTGGTCTATGTTAAGGCCTGAAGAAAAGAGGTAAAGCATGCAGCAAGTTTTTCCTGGCACGTGATGTTTGACGTTTGGGGCCATATTATCTAAGCGCATGGTCTAAAGTGGTCATGGTCATGGCGCAAGTGCACTTAGGGCATGTCCGAATCCACTTTTGCTAGTTGAACGACGATAAAAATGGTCGGCGCGCCAGGCGCATGGTCTAAAAGGGTTGTCCCTATTCTCTTAATGAGTAATGGGTGTGTTGTTGGCATAACGTGCAATAAACCAATCAGAGTCTCATCTCCCATTCCCTTTGAAAGCCAGTTGCTATCGCGCCATGGTGGATTGCTATTTACATGGCAGAATTGGCAAGCGGAAGACTGAACGCTTCTCCAGAGAGCAAACGGATCTGCTCGTGCACAAGGTTAAAGCGTGCAAGCAGACCATCTACGGGACATGCCAGATTCCAGTCATTCCACCATATCTTTATGTACACAATATTAATCTTTTACATTGTAATCTTTTTTATTTAAAAATATTTGGCATGTTTGTGTGCTGCTGCGTGTGTGTGTGTGTGTAATAACTAATAAGCAAAGTGTACGCGCGTTGCGGACTAGCCTATATGCGCACATTACTAACTCGCTCTTTAAATAACCCAAAAAATATTGCACTATTGACTTTAGACCAGGTTTTTGTTGGTCAATGGCGCAGTCTTTTTCAGTTGCCTCAAAATCAGTTTCCTCAACGCGCCAACAAGGCTATTGCTATTTAAACAACGTGGCGCAGGACGTGAAAATGAAAACTGTGTCGGGCTGAAACTAGCAAAAAACATGTGTCTCGACTGGTGCCGCATTGCGCCAAGTGTATGATAGGACCCTCTGTGTTTGAAACCCACATTTAAGTCATGATTATTATATTCACTGAAATAATACATGCCATGCCATGTCTGTGCCATTGTGTTCAAAGCAGTTTCTTAATCTAAGAACCAACACACATCATTGGTTGGGCCTTTCGTTGACCGCTGTCTGATCGCTCAAACAAACAGAGCAATGGTTTAGAGCCACAGTGTTTACACTCTTCTGGGAAATCAGCCGATGAATGGCTTACTTATAGTTGTTTTTCACCTTAAACTGGGGTAGGAGAAAGTGTTTAACACATTTAAGCTTGAATGGCCAGAGCAGCTCTGACATCACCTTAAGACAGAAATTCTTTTGAAATCAGTTTTTATTTGATTATACAGAAGTCTTTTAGATAAACACATTTGTGAGATGTGGAGGAGGACAGCTGAGGAGGATTTCAGGCTCAAACACCTTCATAATGCTGATATGAAAAGCTAAGTTAAAGAGCTCGGCCATGTGATCTGATTTTAGAAAACAGACCCCTGTCTTTCTCTGAAAGCAGGCAAAATATATGTCAAAAGTGTTGCTTGATATGCTGTGGTTTGCTGTTATGATGATCATATCAGTATATGGCGGAAAAACAGCATGATTTTTCAGTCTGATATAGTCACCCAGAGTCACATCTGTCAATCTATAGCCATTAACCTATAAGTTGATTGAATTTAGTTTTTTTGCTTATATGCATTTAAAATTGTGAGTCTTTCTCTTCCAGGAAAATGGACCAAAAATATGAATGACTCATCCTGTACTACACAGATTTTTTTGACAAAAGAAATGCTCTTTAGAATGATGTCCCTCCCCCCAATATCTGGCACTGACTAGCATTAACACATAGCAAATCATGTTAACCAAACAGCCTATTATCTTTTTCTAAGGGAGGAACTCTTTGATATATCCTGAAATGTTCTGTTTCATTGTAAATACGTCAACACACAGAACAGAAAACTGCATTCATCAAGTCATTTCATGGGCTTTTTACAGGCACAGTAGAGTAATTTATTAGGCTCCCAACCTTGTAACCTCTGTCATACAGACCCCTCCGTGTTCTCAGCTCAGGATTCATGACCTGAGAAATAGTTTTGTCATTGTGGATCCTGCATATATCCTGATTTGGTGCTGGCGTGCCTAATTTCTGTAGAATGTCGCCTCCTTTCCCACTTGCAAGTGAAACGGACAGTTGTGGGGTTAGTGGCTGATGACAGAGCATGAATTGTGGTGCGTCTGGCTTGCGGGACTGAGGGTGCTCCATAATAGTCATCTTATCCCAGCCATCATATGGCCAGAGATGCCAGACATTCCTCAGAAACTTCCCTCACCGTTTCACTGCTCACCCTTATAGAGTCTTGTGTCCCCGGTTCTTCGTTCTGGACCTTTGCCATAAGTGAAAGTTTTCCCCAGCGATACACACACCACCACAAATCCCTCTAGATGATTCTTGACACAACATATAAAATTCTTATCCACTAGCACCTTCCCACCTTTTTGCTGTAAACCAAAACCATTAACGTGTTTTCGGAAATTCACAGCTGGCTTAGGTCCTGAAACTTATTTCAATTCATTGTAACCTCTGCAAGTTTTATATACCGTTAAAAAGTTCTAAAATAAATTAATACTTTTATTCAGCAACGCAATATTACACGGCAGCCATCTTTCTGGCTGGGCAAATGCCACTCTGGCCATTGTGTGGTCTCACCCCTGCTCATGTTACCCCATTTGTTAGATCAAAGCAGATGAAATGTCTTACAGTCTTTTTGTGGCAGTACTGTAAATTTGGCTTTATGGTGTCAGTAGCTTAAGGTCATTGTTTTAATTGATACTGTAGCTTTAAGAAAGATTTTCTTACCATCATAATATTAAATACGCTAGAAACGTTCTGTTAATACAATGTGCACTTTTTAAGATAAAAACGTCTTGATTTTCAGTTAAAAAATACATAGAAGTCTGTTTGTGATTGTGGACTAACTTCCATCTTCTTGTAGCCCCCGGGGACCTGCTTTTACAGTCTTGCAGGGGATCCATTTGCTTCCATGTAGTGAAGCAGATTGTAAACAGCCACTGGCTGAGGCTTTGAAGGTCTTCAGCTATTAGCTAGTGAAAAGGGATAGATGTTCCTCAGGGAGCTGATGTTGACAAGGAAAAGCGGATTCTTCTTATCCTTCATTTATGCAACTTAATAATTTATGGTGTTTCCGGAAACACCAATCTCTGCTGATCACAAACATCTAAGAAGCCTTTTACGGCCTGCATGACTGTCTCCTCCTCAAGCAGACACAACAGCTCACAGTCTTGAGCCAACAGGAATGTGCTGTTTGAATCAATGAATCGCTTGGCATGAAGACTCAAATGTAAATGTGAAAAACTTGAAATGTAATCATTGTCTGATCCAGAGAATGATGTCGATCACCTCCAATTTGAGAGCTTTGTAAAGGGACAAACATACCAATTTGGCATTATGCTTTTCTATTGAGAATGGCTTGGCAAGAGCTCATAGTTATTCTTATAATATTGCATTGCTGCATTACAGTAGGCCACCAATACTTGACTCTCCAGTCTCCAATAGTAAACTGAGGTTTCTGTGTTTAAACAAATGTGGGTCCAATAGATCACACTTGGGGCATACAAAAATATTTTTGAAAGCATTTGGCCATTTCTTCAACTATGGGCACTTTTGGCCCTGTAGACTTTTAGAAAATAAACTTTCTTAAAACACTTTTCACACTCACTAGTTTATTTAATGTGTCCATTAGCAGGAAGTAATTTTTTTCTAAAAGTAATACAAATTTACATCACATATCAAATTATATCAGCATTATGTGGTGGAAATGATGGCGACTGAAACAATTTTTTGTACGATGTACGACATCATAGCATCTATTCTAAATACACCTAATATTGTCACACTTTTTCTTTTTTTTATAGTTTTGACAAAAATCTAATCCTGGGACATGGAATATGCAGAAGAGTACATTTGTTGTCTATTTCTGTTTCAAAGCACGATCTAAGTTTTGTAAGTTTTCTCCCGGACAGTCCTCTCTGAGCTCTACGGTTTAGATAATTCTGGCCTTCAAAATATGAGACTTCCACTTTTTCTGTCATCACAACATTCCATGGAGATTAAAAAAGATGTTTAACCTAACAAACATTTATTTTTTATCGATTTTATTTTCTTTCCCGCATACTTGTGTCACAAGGTAAATGCAGCTCTTTTGGCACGCTGGGAGGCTTGTGAAGCAGAACTCAACATCATGCCAGTTTCCAGTACACCAAAAAAGGAATGGGCCGCTCTCTAGCGCTCCATCACGTCGGGTTACCGGCTATCTTTAGAGCTTAGATCTGCTCAACCAATGAGAGATCTCCATCGCATATCCCATTCTTCTCAGGGCAAGTCATCACAATCAATGCAGTATAAATAAAAAAGCATGTCCTGCTGCTTGTTCCCATACCCCAGAAATCAGTAGCTATTTTTGCTTTCCCCAAGCATGCAGTGAGCATGATACGTCTGAGACGTGGGAAAAAAGGACGGAGGGGAAGTGGAGGTTCATGGGAGGATGCTTGGGGAAAAGCCCACAGAGATCATTGGTAATAAACTCCAGAGACGAAGTCCATTTGTTATGATTGTGGAGTTTTTGTGTGTGTTTGTGAGCTCAGACAGATGCTTTTTGTATCAATCAAGACTAACATTTTTAAGTGCACCCTTTATAATATCTTATATAAATCTTGAAGGTTGTTGTGGGGGGCGACAGGCTGACGTTTCATGTTGTGGGTTGCTGGTGTGTGTGTGTGTGTGACACTCTGGGAGTGTGAGACGGAGTTTAACAGCTGCTTTTGTGTGTGTTATCTCTCCACTTGAGAGTAATAATAAAACACTCAGACAACGGTTATAGTACGGTATGCTTTTCCAAGGTCACATCAGCTCAAGATTTTGGGCTTATATATGAATAGTGATTATGTTCTCATTACTTTAATTTCACCATAAAACTGCTTTAAAGATCTTGCGATAAGCTTTGTATTGCATTTGGCTCAGGCTGTTCTTCTTAAGGCTTTCCAACACTCTGTCCATGTCCTTCAGCAGCCCAGGCTGAAGTAAAGGAACTTCACTCTAAACCCATTAAAGCCTTTTAAAAAGAAATCTCAGGTCAAGGCAATAATTAGCTGGGAAGCATAGAAGTGCCTGCCGTTTGTGCTTTAATAGGAAGTTCTCTTCTTCAGAGCACACCTGTCTCTTTACTCTGATGTTTGACTGACAGCATGCGGAGGTCTATATATACACCAACAATCTGACATTCATGCTCATAATAAAAGGTTGCTAGATTGCTTTTATGGCTTGTCCTAAAGAAAAGCTCACCTTTGTTAGGTTAGCCCGAATGATGGAACCATATGAATTTACATGAACAATGACTGCGTCCCATTCAGAATAGAGAATTGGAATTTGTGCATCTAAAATGATTTAACATTGAAAATGGTATGCTAAAAGTGGGTGGTTTATTTTTTTGGCTTATTATCAGGGTTTTCTGAAAAGTTGCCACTGTGTTGTTAATAGATCGAAAAGTTCAGCAATAGTGCATTTAAGGTAATATATTTAACAAAATAATAATAATAACAACAACAACATTTTAATTAATAAAAAATTATGAAAGTAAAAATATATGTTGCACAGATCTTCTTTGTTATTTTGTTATATTAAACATTAATAATAATTTAAACAGAAAACAGAGTTTGGCCCTACTTAATAAATGTGAAATGTTTATTAAATCATCAACATAAATACCGATTTTTTTTATTGTGGTTGCTAATCAGTGTAATATATCGCTATACTCAAAAAAAAAAAAAAAATGTTAAGCCGTTTTTCAAGATTTACACATTTCAATATATAGTAAAATTCCAACAAATTAAATTGAATAATCCTTACATATTTTGAATTAATTTTAAATGAGTAAAAGAAACTAGAGCTTAATAAAACATTTTGTACAAATCTTAATAAAAAAAAAAAGATATATATATATATATATATTATTTTTATGAATACGAATCACATAAACTAAATGGTCCATTCTCTTGTTCCCTTACACAAAATGTTTTTTTAAGCTCTAGTTTTTTTTTACTCATTTAAAATTCTTAAGTCATAACATGAATAATATGTAAGAATTATTCAATTTGATGAAATTTTACTATTATTTTAAATGCGTAAATATTGAAAAAAATTGCTTTTTTGTGTATAATTGCTTCAGCCTACTTTAAAGTGTTGTAATTTTAGTAAAGAATGTCTGTCTTTGGTCCATTGCATGCAACCTCGCTGGCATGATAGGAGACCTTTTCATAGTGCCAAACACACCTGATATGGTGCTGTTATAGTTAGATGTGATAGGACATGTCAACTAACCCTTATTTGGCTCATGAAGTAATGCACAAGGAAATATCCTCTATTAAGCAGGTTTGCTGTCGCCAAGCACAGTCATTCTCCTGTCTGTTGTCCCATAACACAAGTCATCTCTCCCTTGGCAGCAGGTTCTCAACTAGCACAAGATAATCTACAGGGCCAAATAAACAACCCTAATAAAACAACTTGTGTAGCATTAGGTATTAAACAAACATCTGCGTAATTTGTGAAGAAAACGAAATTCACCAGAGGAAGTGGTAGCTTATACTGCAGAGCTGCTGTAGGCCGTCGGTGTTTGTTTATGCTGTAAGTCTGTGGAACGTCCTATAAATAAAGCATGCGGTGATTGATATTGGCTCCAGCACTTCGCTTCACTGTGCAGCTGTAGGAGTTTTTGTATGCTCAAGAATAAAAGGAGCACAACATACATCTGAAATCCACAGTTTAAAGACAAACTCCCATCCATGGGGGATTTTCTGTGTTAATAATTGAATGTTTGGGATGAAATCACCCCATTTCTTTCCCTTTTCGAGGCCCAGTTGTGCTTGGCTGGCCTCAAAGGCTGCCTGGGATTTCTATAAGCTCATTATGAGCAGCTCAGACTAGAATATGGCATGATTCAGTGTATAGTGTGCTTCTCATACATGCTGGACTGTTGAATTGTCACAAAGGTTCAAAGATCCCAATTAGCAGTGGAGTATCATGCACAAAGACATTCATATATCAATCCTATTGTATGGATTTTTTTCTGAGATTCTTGTTACATGACCAGATACACAAATGAATTAAAGAAATCTTAAAAGGTACACTATGTAACTTTGGGCCCTATAGCGGTTAAAAAACAAAACTGCATGTATTTTGTGGTTTTGTTTGTGTTTTGGCTCTGCGACCGTGACTGTGCCGATGAATATGGTTATATCTACTGCTCATAAAACATTTACTACTAGGCTTAAGAGATATATCCGGTTTAGATGGAAAGGATATCAGGCTGACTAGCTGAAGAGGTTACTGTGGCTATACACTTTAATAGACATGGTACTTGCAAATAAATTTCAGCACAATACTACAACAAACATATGAAATGACCCTTCACAATAGATAATGCTTTACAATGAACTCTGTTAGAGAGCTACATATTGCAATGTATCTGTTAAAATAAAATAACTTGCTCACCTGATAAATCAAGTAATAAAGTCTTCGCCATGTCGCTTTTACAACCATCAGTTTTCACCATCTCCAAAAAGCCAAGTCAGTGTTGATTCTTCTTTTATTACGAGCTCCTTTTGCCTTCTCTTTTTTGCCAGAATACTCTCCAACCTTTCTTGCTCATTGTGACAACTAACCTATGCCACTCCCAGACCATATACACGCGTCAAAGTAGCCGGAGCAACTTTTCTCTATTTACGGATATGACGAGACAAGCACGGGCGAGTGACGCATGTACACAATTTACGACGAAAACCAACCTGTTAGAGGAGAGAAAGGTGGTGAAGAATCTCGGGGCCCCCGGCTTTTTTCAGCAGGTCATTGAGGTATTTTGTTGAAGAAATTGCCAACTGAAGGGGGACAAAGAGCTGAGAAAATCGTGTTTTTTTCCTACAACGTGCATAAGCAATGCTTTTTTTCGCTCGTTTCTGCTCCTTTTTTGCCTTTTTTAGGAGATGCGTAATAGCGTAGTATGTCCGATATTGAAATTTTACATTTTTTCTGTGAACTTTTTTTCTGTGAACTAGGCAAATTTGCTAAAGATTACTTTTATCAGTGTAATTAAATTATTAGGGTTTTTAATGATTTACCTTATGTGAGCATTAGATGATGGCAAAGGCTGAATGGAAAAATAAAAGAAATGTATGCACAATTAAATATACAATATTGACTGTTTAAAAAAAAAAAAATATCAGTCAAGAACTCGTATAGTACCAATATATTGTGGATCCCTATTAAAAATAGAGACTTCCTGGTTGTGTATTAGTGTATCTACATGTAAATGTACATGTATGTTATTATGCTGATATGCTTTTGTATCTGTGACTTCCTGTCGGTAGTTGTTCATTCAGGATTTCACGGGGTGATTTCCATTGTCTGAGGAAAAATTCATTCTTTACTCTGAGACTGCCTCTATTTCTCTTCCAACAGTCACAGGATGTGCTATTTTTGTTGTCAACTTGTGTAAAGGTAAAGAGGCAGAACAGCTGCTTAATATTGGGCTCATCTGGGAGTACATGTCTGTCTCACAGCTTTGCTGGGAAACCTTTAGTTGTGTCTTCCTGCTCAAAGTCTTTTGTTTGAAACCCAGGCAAAAACTTCTGCTTCATTGTTCTTTTGTCATACTGTTTGCCCAGTACTGGGCAAACCGTGTATGACAAAAGAACAAAGGAGAACTTATATTAATATTGACTCGACTGATGACACAAAACAACCCATCAGTAACGGTTATATGCACTCCAGACTGTGGAGACACCAGGCTGTCAACAGTGGCTCACGGGCACATTATAATGTCTCTCTTCCTTTTTTGGTCATTCTTTTTTGTCTGAGAGATTTTCTATGCCTAAAAAGAGTGGCATGTTTAATCAGTCAAACTGCTAAGTGTGTCTAAATCTCTTAACTATAATTGAAGCTTGTTATGTTCTGTTCTGCATGGTTGCTGCCGTGGCATCTTGGCAGACTCATTTGTCTGCAGATTGTTTTTAGCTGGGCAAGATATTGGAGTACACTGTTATTCTTTCTTATGTTTCATTTTATCTCTGTAATCTGTAAGGTTGTATCAAGGGAAATGCTAGTCATTATGCCTAGCCCAATTCTGGGTGTTTATGCTTATAGATGATTACAGATTTACATTGTAATGATTCTTAGCTTAAAGGTCCCCTGACATGAGGTTATTTTATTATTTTATAATGTTTCCTGGGTTGCCCTTATAATGTTAGTATGTTTTTTCGATCAAAAATAGTCATAACTTGACTAGGTGTGTCTGCTGTGGGATTCAGTGTAACCGCCCACTGCTGTGATTGGCTGTCATGCTTGCATATGAAATAGCTACGTATTACATGTGAAACTCTCTCGAATACTTTTACTACAGCTTTTATACGTTTTACTATTACAGCTATCGAGATTAACGAATCGTGAGAAGTTTTTAAAGTATTTAGATCTATTCCCATCACATAAAATGTTGCCGTGATGAGCATTGAGCAAGCAGATGACAGTCTGTTGATCGCGAGAATGAAGATCTTATCATTGCAACGCAGTTTCTGCACTCTCTCTAATGCTTTCACCAATGCAAACACGATGATGTACAGTAAGAGCTTGGTTGTGCAGTGTAACGTGCGTCATTGATTTCATAACGAGTTGTCCAGATAAACTCGCGCTGTGTGAAAATATTGTTCTTTGATCGCTTTCTGTATAATTTGTCAACAATTTAAATAAGAATATTTTTATCCTACTAAAAGAAACGATGTGAAGTTGACATTTTAGTCACTGGCTTGACTTGACTTGCATAAACAGTATTGAACGATTTTGAGAGAAAGATTCCCTGTCTGAACTTGAACAATTAGGCTGCACATCAGAAATTGTTGCTTGGTATCGATCAATTTATTTTGAGAGTCAGACGTAGAGGTCTTCACAGTGCACCCGAGACCCGTCGACCCGGGACCCGACCCGGGACCCGTACGGGTTCGGGTCTATATTTTAAATGATCAGCCGGGTCCGGGTCGGGTCCGAATCTATTAGCCTACTTCGGGTCCCGGGTCTGTTTAACATTGTGTGTAATACCCATGCGATCGGCGTCATCGGACTCAATCAGAGTCAGAATGAGTCAGTCAGCACTGCTTGTGTTTTTTTGCAACTTGTAAAATTAGGTAAAGAAAAGTGTGAGCCAAAAAATAAAGAGCGATCTCACTCTCTCTCTCTCTGCCGTTAGAAGCAGAGCGCGCAGTCTCAAGCGCGTGTCATGTTTCTATGGCAACCAGAGCTTCCGCCAAACCGCGCTTAACATTTTTTCCCATTTTTATTATAATATAAATGAACCGTCTTGTTTAATCTTAAAGTTTTGGTGGTCAGATTCAGACTCAATGCAGAGCAGAGAGCACAGATATGATAGCAAATAAATAACGTCAGTGGCCATGGCACTGAACGAACAATCGTTATTATAGTTCAAAAGGGCAAACAGTTAAAGTTATAGAGGCGTATGACGTCACCGTCGGCCGGGGTGAATGCGGTCACGCCCACAAGTGGCAAAAAGACTGAGCGGCGGCATTTGTTTTCAGCGTGAATGCCGTGAAAAACACACAAAACACATCTAAAACTGGAAAGAGCTTTGCGATTGACTGTACAACTAGATTTGACCAGAAATCTGAGGTACTGTATATTTTTACAGACTGCAAAAAGCTACAGAACAGAGTATATTCTGCATAATTGGATGTTTTTAAATAAACACTGACAAAAAACTATACAAGTTTTAGGGCTGGACGATATGATGATATACAGTATAACATTAATGTAAGTGATCACTCGGATTTAGACCTATATATTCTATTTATATAAAACGTTTAAAGGCAAATTCTCTTAATTTATTTCCCGGGCGTCGAAATCAGGCACATATAAATGTCAGGAAACACGATTCCTGGCTGCATGTCAATATCCATGGATCATTGGATCTTTGATAAGTTGTAAGGAACACTATATCGAGTCCAACTTTTAGTTTAAACTGATAATAGTTTGTTTTACTCGCGTTTTCGCTGTTTCCCCTATTAACTCCAGTCACGCAGCAGCTCTTTTGCCACTCAGTCCGGCTGAGGGGGGCGTGTTCCGGCGGGGAAGTGACGTTAATGCATTCCCTCTATTATGTGAGTTAACTCGAGTCAGAATGCACATGTGCAAAGTTGCATTTGTTATCCATCACCGTGACATCAACTGGACTTTTAAAGCTGAAATAATGAGTGGATTAAGCTTGGAATAACGAGAGAAATGACATGGATAGAACTTTCTTGTCGGTGGATTGTAACTTAATGCATCACAGTCAGTCAGGTAACGTTAACGTTACAAGGAAGTGAGACGACGGCTACTAAAATTAGGTAAGACAAAAAGTTTTATTTTTCGCAACTTGTGTGAAATAATATGTGACAATCGGGTCCAGTCGGGTTTGTGTCTTCCCGTCGGGTTCGGGTCCAGTTTTCAAATAATAGACGGGTCCAGGTCGGGTCCGGGCAGTACATTTATGGCATTTCTCGGATCTGCACGGGTCCGGGTCCAACTTTTGAAATAATAGACGGGTCCGGGTCGGTTCGGTGTAGCACATTACGGGTCTCTTCCGGTTCGGGCATGAATTTTTGGACCCGTGAAGACCTCTAGACGTTCATCGAGGCCAGCTCTGTATTAGGCCAAGTTGAGGAAACAGTCGTCGGTGAAATGTTTGGACCATACAAAACTTTGGGAAGTTGTGTCGGCACATTTCCAGAGAAAATAAAATTAACCCGCATTGTTTCTTCAGAGGCTCGGATGAAGGAACTAAAAAATACTTTTGTGTTCATTTGTACATCCGAACACTGATCAACTCCCATGCTTCGCTTGTTTGCAAGCCATGATATCTCTCGAGGAAAAACTCAAATCGCGTTCGTACTTCCTAGCTCATTTTCTCATGGGCGGGCCAAATTCTCTGGGCGGGCAAAGCAGGGAAAGGGGAGGTTACCTTTCCTCCGTATGACGTCATACGGAGGAGATTCAAGATCAGCCCGTCTGAGCTTTCATTTTCTCAAAGGCAGAGAAAGATAGCCAAAGCTTGGTTTACACCGATTGAAATTTCTAGCCACTGGGGGACCATATACAGGCTAGGGCAACTCATATTAATGTTAAAAAACCCCAGAAAGTGAAAATTTCATGTCAGGGGACCTATAAGAAAGGCAGATATTGGATTTATATATACACATCAGGGCTCCAGACTAACTTTTTGCCTTGGTTGCACTGGTGCGCCTAACTTTTTTATTTAGGTGCACCAGCACAAAATTTAGGTGCACTCAAATTTTTCCTCGTCTCGCGTCGCCTTTAACGCCACAATTTCAAGGTCACCTTTTTATCACGCTCCATATATTCATATATATTATGTAAATGCTTTTAAACAAGAATAAGGTGTAGTTTTATTTATTTATTTGAAGCACAATTATACTGTATATAAAAATATAAATCTTAAAAAAAAAAAAAAAATTAAAGTGCTGTTTTTACATTGTTCAAGTTAGGGCAGGGTATTGACACAAATTTCACAATTCGATTCAATATTGATTATTTTGGATATCAGGTACAATACATGGCAAATTTTCGCAAGAAAAACAAATCTCAACTAATGCTGTAAACTGGGAGTCAGTTGTAGCCCACTGCTTCATTAGCCTACTATAATATTGAAGGTAAAAATTACCTGATTTGTACACAAACACTTAAATTACACTTTTATTTTTTTTAATAATAATAAAGTTATATGAAATATAAACATTTAAGTGGTGGCTGCATAAAAACTTACCAGATTTTTTTCAAACAACATGCATTAAATATTGAAAAACATTCAAAATTATAATGAATATGTAATATGGTGCATATATTAGGCACAATGCTCCTCTAGAGTTAATTTTTCTAGCTAGCTAACGAGTTTATGGGCACTGGATATGTTTTTTCTGAGGTAAATGTGACGTTACATTACATTGTTTACAAGCGTTTTACTGACGTCTTTCCACGGTTGAAACACTGATTGAGCGATTCCATGTGAAAGATACGGATTTCGATAAGTTGTACTCTATCTTTTAACACACTTTCAGATGCTCGTTCATGTTTATTTCGCGCTGTAACTGGTATTATTAATAGGAAGAGGAGATCAAGTGCGCTCCGCGCTGCTGCTTCTCTTGAGCTGAGCTGAGCCAGAGCGATCTCACGCCACAGCGTCAATACACTATTTATGTTTTTGAATTTCAAACAAAGCACAAAGATTATTGCGATTTATGGGATGGGATGCTCGCTACAATGTTCCATTCATTCATCAACTGAAAACAGCATAGCCCAACGGTTCGTAAAAATCAATGAGAATCGATTAAAATCGAGAAATCAATATTTTTTACCTAGTTCAAGTAGCTTACATTTTTAAAAGTTTCTTCGTCGTCTGTTTTCCTGCGTTTATTTAGCTGATGCTGCTGATTGCCGTAACTGATTCTCTGGTGCTCAGGTGACAGTGACAGAACGCAATTTATTTCATCCACACAGTCAGCACGGAGCATTTTAGTCCTACAGGAATATCTGAACCACAGCCAATCAGAGGCAAAGACCCGCCCAATCTCTATCTCTGATTGGTTTAGACCACGATATGATCCAACCATGCGTGCAAGGAGAACAAAAGACTCGTTTGTGGAGAGGCAGCGGATGCGATCATGCGAGAACGTTAGGTGCACTGGTGCGACCTACGAAAAATTCTTGTCGCACCCTTACAAATTTTGGTCGCATGTGCGACCAAATTGGTCGCACTCTAGAGCCCTGCACATATACAATACCAATTAAAAGAATTTGACCCTGAAAGAATGTGTTTTTGAAAAAAGTCTCTTATACTCACCAGGGCTACATTTATTTGATGAAAAATACAGTTAAAACTAATATTGTGAAATATATACAAATTAAGTTCACAGTGTAACCGTTCACAAAATTCACGGTTCGGTTCAATACGATACAGTGGTGTCACGGTTCGGTACCTTTTCGATACAGCAAAAAAGAAAGAAATGCCAGAGAAATTTCCTATTTATTAAAAGAAAAAATATTTTTAAATAAATGTGAGTTCCCCTACATCTTGAAACTTTTAGTTTTATAAATGAGGATAATATTTGAAGGATGAACAAATAATGTATAATATTTGTAAAAACATAATATTTGAGGTTTTATGTACTGGGAAAAGATGTGTGATATACTTGAAAGCATTTTACTATTTCTGCCAAACGTCCATGGTTACAGTTAGTGTTAGTACATTAAATCCATGGTAAATGTTGCTGATCTGTGGACTTACGGCCTAGTTCATTCATGGAACAATGTTTCTCCTGGTTTCCACGTCAGCGCTGTTTGATCCGTTAATAGGGGAGACATTTGAATGCTTCTCACCAGATCTCGCAGCGATGTTATTACTTCAGTGGCGAATTCAAATGCTTTGTTTACTGGATCCCTCCGCGCTGTAGAAACAGTGTCGCTTGATCAAGATCGGCTCGCGCTGCATTGGTCCAAACTGATAAACGGTCCGTTAAGCACAAAATAATGAGTTTCGTTCCGCTTTCATTACGTTTGCTATTTGATGTTGCGCAACGTTGTGTGGTGGTTTTTGGTCGGCAGGAAAAATTGTCCAACGAATCGTTCGGTTTGTAATGCGCATTACGTACCGAACCGAAAGCTTGTACCGAACGAATACGTGTATCGTTACACCCCATACACCTGAGACAGCAAAGCTGAATTTTCAGCATTATTACTCGTATTCACTGTCACATGATCCTTCAGAAATAATTCTAATATGCTGTTTTGCTGCTCAAGAAAAATTTCATATTATTGATTAATGCTGAATACAATTTTGAAAACTGCTTCATATTTTTGTGGAATCTGTCTTTTATTTTTTTATTTTACCTTTATTTAACCAGGGTAGAAAATCACATTGAGATCAGTATCTCATTTACAAGTGAGCCCTGGCCAAGGTAGCAGCACACATTAAACATGATAAAAACAACAAAGTATAATTAAATACATAAACAATAATCACAACACACACATACACTGACACACTCACACTCTAACAAACACACACAAAACAAAGTTAAGTACAAGTACAGATGTTTTTGAATGTTTGATTAAGATATAGTTTAAACTCTTTGATTGAGAAAAATACAGTAAGTTTCAATGATCTTTGTTCTTTTTTCAGGATGATGAATACAAAGTTCAAAAGAACAGCATTTATTTGAAATACATATTTTTTGTAACTTTATAAATGTCTACTGTCATACTTTATAAATCGTACTGACCTCAAACGTTCATGGTAATGTACATACATTTATTAAAGGGATACTTCAGGATTTAGCATTAAGCTTTGTATTAGTAGGAAACCTGTAGTATTTTCAAATTACTGTGCTTTCCACCCTCATATCCCCCTGAGACGAGAGATTTATGTATTTTTTCTCTGAAAAAATCCTCCGATGACGCAAAAATCGTCATTTTGCGTCATCAGAGGATTTTTTTGGCCAGAGGCTAAAGACTACAGTCAGTAGTAGGGGCTGTCCCGCATGTTCTCAACCCGCCCATAGAGGATGGGATCTCACTCACAGAATGTACACACAGTGTTGCCAACTTAGCGCCTTTGTCGCTATTTTTAGTGACTTTTCAGACCCCTTTAGCCACATTTTTTCAAAAAAGCGACTAGCGACAATTTTAGCGACTTTTTGGACAAACCTCAGTAACCTCCAAATGTTGCCAGTACTGTCCTGCGAGCGCGAGCTCTTGCTTTCTCCCTGTCGTCACTCTCTCTATAGCTGCGTCTCCCCTGTTCAGTGAGTGGCTGAGAGGAGCGCACGGCTGCTGACAGACGCGAATGAGCAGTGTTTTTCCACGGACTTATCACTTATCTGCTTTTCTTTTGTTTTATATTTAAAGAATTTATTTTGACCATTTTCATTTTATTTAGTTTCTTGTGCTTATTGCTTGTAACACTCACTATCATAGAGCTTAGTTCATCCGGTTCCCTTACTCTCTCGATTCAGATAATGTTCCACATAGGCCTATAAAAAATTTTATCATTCACTATATTATAGCTACTCGTTCTATTGTCTGACAACAACAAAAATAGGAAATGAAAACAGCTTTATTTGACATTCGGCTCTATTATACTATTAAATAGAGCATTAATTTAGAGAGAAAACGCACTAGGCTGACAGAACGCAAGTACGACGCGATGACGTCATTAATATGCTAACTGACGTATGACGTCATCTGGCAACATTTAGCAGGGAAGGCCTTAGCTACTTTCCTTTGAAAATAGTTGGCAACACTGTGTACACAGTGTCAAACATCTTTTTTTGGAAGCTAAGCTAGCAGGCTCTTGTTCTGTGGAGAAAGCTGAGTAACTTAGTAGGAGAAAGCTGAGTAGTAGGGTTTACCATCCTCTTTTTCCGGACATGTCCGGCCGTCGAGATCGTACAAAATGTCCGGGATTCAGCTTTTGCTTTCTGCAGTCGCCATTCATTGTTTACATGCACACCTTTTGTTTCAATCTAACTGAATTCATTCCAATTGGTGAATCTGAATGTATTGTTTACATGAACGCTAAACAAGTGATCGGTTGATGTGCGTTTTAACATTGCTGGGTGGTTTTTCAACTACAGGCACTTTTGGCCTTGTGAACTTGAAGGGGGAAAAAGTGTTTAAATCAAAATTGTCACAGTCTAACAGTTAAATATAACTAGTCTAGTTTATTGATCCATAAGAGAACACACTTACATTATAAGACAAATTGGGGTTTTTTGACATATTTTCTGATCCGCACTGAACAAATGTCATTTCCATCACATGTAAATATATCATAATATTTTAAAATAATAATCAAATAGATCATTTCTTAACAGTGTAAGACCACTTTCACACATAGTATTACCAGTTTATACCTATATTGCAATTACCATAGATTTGTGGATTAAGTAAATTAATTGTCATGAGGCCCAAACACAAAGCTTACATCCACCACAACCTGAAATGTAATATTGGATTGGTTAGATACATTTAAGAAAAATAACTACTTGTGTTATTGCATCAAGTGGACCATTATCCCATAAACGATGCAGAAGTTTTTAATGAGTGATTAGAATTTTGTATATATTTTTTAAAAAAGTTATGAGGGGGTGGAAATGACTGGTCTTGTGGAAATGACAATGAATGGACGTCCATGTAGAAAAACAGAAGACATTTATTTGAAACTTTCTGAAACAGACAATTCCATTTTACAAATCATTAATCTCATTAGTCATTAGTTTGTTTGGTTCTGTTTTGGTATAGGACTGAGACCTTTCTGCAGTTGACTTCCACGGCATCTTAAAAATAGATGAAAAGGCATTTCAACAAATATATATTTGAATAAATACATTAGCATTGTACATTTCAATAAATAAAATATACCTATGTAGCCACACAATCTATGAATTGCACCTTGTAAGAATAAATGCATTTCCACCTCACCTTTGTCATTTCCACCCAAGAAGGAATGTGTTGGAAATGACAGTGGTGGAAATGACAATCCTGCAGTATTTTGTAAAAAAAAATCCAAGCTATTACAGATTAGCTATGAATTGGTAGCTAGCATTGCATGCATGCAAAATACATCTATTTATGTTAAAAAATCTATTTATTTACAAACTCAATTGATGTTACGCCATGTTTGGAAATGACATACAATAAAAATATTTTCATTTCAAGCAATATTTACCTTGAGTTTTCTACTCCAAGTTGGTGAAGAAATTAAAAATCTCCTCCATGTCAGACATGTGCTGTGATGTCATTGTTCATTTCCATAAACTACCCAAACAATCTTTCAAAAAAAAAACTATTAAAAGGGACATTACAGCGTTGTGGTGGAAATGAGGCAATACTGTGCAGGGAACTACACTAACCTTTTCCACTGGTGGCACTTGCGCTACTAACTTTTTCAGTTACTGGCGCAAAACATGATTTGGTCGCACAAATTATTTATAGTAAGCCGCTCTCTGGATAATAATGAACAATAATGAAACTGTACTGCATTAGGGGTGGAACGGTACACAGAAGTCACGGTTGGGTTCATACATCACGGTTCGGTACGATTTCGGTACAATGGAGTGAAAAGCAAAACAAAAATGCAGAAGGCATTTTTATAAATGTCTTAAGCCTTGTATTTTTAAGTTGTATAAGTTTTATTAATAAAGGCATAGAACCAGTTTATTTGTAGTGCACAATAGTTTTATATAATTAGTTTATTAATTAAATTAATAAAAAGACAAAATGACCTTGATATATGTTTGGTAATTGTACCTGACTAAATTTAAAATTAATTTGCTATATTTCATAATTACCATTAAAAACACATTTGATTTTCTTTTTTAATCAATGTAGAATGTGTAACTTAAAAATAAACAGATTACCGAGGACAAGAAATGAAAACCAATGCGATATGATGAATCTCCAAAAGATGGAACACACAGACTGTTTTTAAATGGGGTTGGATAAATATGTTTTGCTTTTAAAACGGTGTGTGTGTGTGTGTGTGTGGTTGGGTTACAGTTGTAGGTTACAGTTTGACAAGAGTTTAGAGTGTGACAAAAGCATAATGTTGTGTTTTATTACGAGTGTACACAAATATAAGTAAACATTTTGCAGTTTGAATCATGTCCTGTATGAACAAAATGACGGAGTATGTTTTTATGTTTTCACTGTTCGATCACGTCCGCGTCTCTCTCTCTCTCTCTCACACACACACACACACACACACACACACACACACACACACACACACACACAGACACACACACACAGAGAGAGTTCGATCGCGCCCGCGTTTCTCTCTCACACACACACATAGTTCGATCGCGCCCGCGCATCTCTCTCTCACACACACAGAGAGCTCGATCGCGCCCGCGTTTCTCTCTCACACACACACACATAGTTCGATCGCGCCCGCGCATCTCTCTCTCTCACACACACACACACAGAGAGAGTTCGATCGCGCCCGCGTTTCTCTCTCTCTCACACACACACAGAGAGTTCGATCGCGCCCGCGTTTCTCTCTCACACACACACACACACACACAGAGTTCTATCGCGCCTGCGCCCCTCTCTCTCTCTCTCGGGGCTGAAGCTAACTTGATGTGTTGAATGCTCAGAGCACGTTATAAAAACGTATAGCCTACTCATTTCTGTTTTAATAAATGCTCATAGTGAATCATAGCATATTGCCTAAAACATAAGTAGGTACAAAAATAGTCAGTGATACATTTGCGACCCATTAAAAATTAGGGTCGCAGTGACATTTCAAAAGGTCGCATATGCGACCATTTTGGTCGCAGTGTAGTTCCCTGCTGTGGGACAACTACATTTTGTATATAAAATCACATTAATAGTTGTCTGACCATGTTTTGATTATTTTACTAATACTGTATCCAGTCATATAAAAAAAAATAGATAAATCTTTTTTATACTTCTTTTTCATTATTGAAGATCAGAAGTCTGGGTGTGGGACAAGCACAAAACACCAATATTTGCATCTATAATGATGTTTAAAAAGGTGAAAAAATCATCGTAGACTACAGGTAAAAAGTTTCTAAAGTACTTTTTTCAAAATTAAATGTTTCAAAATTAAATGTTTTTAATAAAATATGATCAAAGGACACGAAAGTGCCCATAGTCTGAATTGCCCTGCTTAGAAAATTCCCTCCTCCGTGAGAGATACGAGACCGGTGTGTCTCACATCGGTAATATCTCAATCATAATCTCTCATCGGTAATCACGCCACCGGCCTCGCGCCGTTCTCCCGCGGCCCTCAGTCTCGTCCTGCTCGCCACAGTAAACATAATGAATGGCGACTGTAGAACGCAAAAGCCGATCCCGGACATTTTGGGCGATCTCGAAATCCCGGGCAGACTCATCACGGAGACTCACTAGTAGCCTAGACTTGTTGTTTAAAGGGTTAGTTCACCCAAAAATGAAAATTAAGTCATTAATTACTCACCCGACGAGTTGTCCATAGACAGTAAGTTGTCTCAGAGAGTGATTCGTTCATTTTGTGTTGACCGCGCATGCGCATTGCGCAACATATGGTTTCTGAATCTGAATCTGTACTGCAAATGATTAGTTCATCTCTCTCGAGTGTTCAGGTTCGGGACGGGTCCGAGTCTTTCGTTCTTCCTGTCAGTCCCATAGAGACCATGCTGTCAGTACCGGAAATCGTAATGATTAGTTCATCTTTCGAGTCTCGAGTTCGGGTTCGGCCGGGTCCGAGTCTTTCGTTCTTCCTGTCAGTCCCATAGAGACTATGCTGTCAGTACCGGAAAGAGTAATGATTCGTTCATTTTCTGAGTCTTCGGGTTTGCGTCGAAATGTAGTCAACATTTTCATAAGTACTAGATGTGTTGGGATATTTAACATGCAATTTTAATTATATTATGCTGAAATGAACGAAATGACTCGAAAAAAGATTCGTTCATTTTGCTGAACGAGACTCAAAGATCCGAGTCAGTAAAATGATCCGAACTTCCCACTACTTTTCGTCCACATAAGCCAAAAATGCATTTTCTGGCTTTTCTCAGTCTAGAAAGCTCCAAATTCAAAAATAATTTCACATTTCTTCTACATAAATGACCCATTTTAAATACACATTCATCTTTCCAGAGGTGAAGTATCCCTTTAATATTGCAATGTGCAAAACAGCATGCTGGCGTGAGACACTCAAAAGACAGCACAACGTTAGCATGCTATCTAAACCACCAGCACCACCAATATAAATATCAAAATATGAAGGATTTAATTCAGTTTGTTTGAAAAATGAGAGCATTTGTTTCATCACCACATTAGTCTTCAGAAACTTCAGAAACATGGCATTATAGATACCTTGGTCTTCCCTTTTGTACTCCATGAACAAGGTGAATGTTTGATATCCACAACAAAGATCGTTGGCCTTGCACTAATGTCGCTAATGCACAGGAAATGCCTTTGTTGGGAGAAACTAATCAGATTTCTGTAATGTGAAAGCATCCTTCATACTCAATTATCCCCTTGTAGTGCCCACAGGTCCACATAGAGGCCAGAAAGGCCATTTACAATATATTTGAAAGGTTACCGAAGAACATTTGCAAAAATCAATTGGAAATGCAAGTGTAGATTATGCACCTTCACTGTGAAGTGAGTTTGCAAACCATTTCCTCTCACAGAACAAACAAGCAGCAGGCCAGAATAACTAGTAGATGTTTTTTTTTTGTCTTGTAGTGATCATGTTTTTGAGGATGAATAGTTTCAGCCTCCTCATGATTCAGAAAGCTTTAAGATGCTTTAAGGGAGAGAACAGCTCATTTCTGGCAAACAGTAGGTCAATTATTCTCTAGATAAATCGAGTCTTTCTTCCTCCTGAGGCGTGACATGCGGGAATGCTACACATTAATCTGGACATGGGTGGGCTCAGTAAATTCCACTCATAATATCTTCTCCCTCAACTGCTTTGCTCCCACTAGATCGGCATTTGACATGGGAACATGGGTGGCGTGGTCCAGTCAGAAGTGGTCTTCCCCATGCCCCATTTCCTGTTAAGGAGTCACTACATTCAAATGATATTTTGAAGGGGCTTAGGGAATAGGGATTACAAAAAATGTCCAACAAATAGACTTTGAGCCTCATTATTTTGCACTTTGACAGTGCAAAGTTTAGGCCTATTGACAAATCTGTGTGTTTTGATGTTTTTTTTATTAGCATGGGGCGCAGTGGATGTGAGCACGGAAGACAGGGTGGATGTATATTTAAAAGACCAGGCCAAGATCCCCTGTTTGTACACTCTGAAGGAACCAGCAATGATGATAGTCTGGTTTACGGTGAGAAACAGGCATTTTCACATTTTACAATAACTTTTGTTTTACAATTATCCTCCCAAAAATCAGAAAATAATACTGATCTTTGCTGAAGTATCTTATTCTTGTTACTGTAATGTAGTAACTCAGTACAATTACTCATGCAATGTATACTTATATTGTTGTTTACTATTTTTTTAATAATAGTATGAAATATTTACAATAAATAAATAAAAAATTAATGAAGAATATTTCCAAAAAAATGTAAATTGAGAATGATATTTTTCATTGAGAATGAGATATTATATTTCTGCGTATCTTTTGATTTTAGGGTGGAAATTTATATATTGTAAAAATTGCAAAAAATGTATTATATTTTTTGCAATTTGTACAATATATAATCCCCCCCCCCCCCCCCCCAAGATTCACCCAAATGACCTCAAATAGAATATACAGACAAATCCATAGACACAATACATTTGGAAATCTGAACATCACTATTTTTGACTTTGTACAGAAACTGCCAGGCAAGGACCAAAGCAGGATAAGAATATACTACTATGATAATCAGACTGAGATCATCGAAGAGGGCAGTGATTATGCCGGGAGGATCCAAGTCAGTCACTCTCATGACGCTCAGAATGCTGTCGGAAGCGCCGTTCTGACCATTGACACGGTGGAACTGACTGACCAGAGGGAGTTCATCTGCATGGTGCACAATGTGTTGAAAGACAGTGGTGAAGGACGCACTCGTCTCCAAGTATTCAGTAAGACAAAACAGGCTTGTCCCTTGTAGAAGAGCCTGGTCAGGCTGAGGGATCACCATCATATGCTGCTTGACCTGTTTTCACCTTTATCCTAACACTAAACCCCTCTCTCTTTTAGACTCGCCATCTCTGCCTGTGATTGAACTTACACACACAGGGATTTCTGTTACTGATGAGGAGCCATCAAAGGTAGAGCTCAACACAACCACTTGTTTTTGAACATTTTCATGAACTTTACATAATTATGGTATTTTTACTCAGGTTGCAAATTGTAAAGTTGACAACGGGTATCCTAGACCCAACATCACATGGTACAAGGACAGATTCCCTCTCCAACCCTCAGAAGGTGGTAAATACAGGGTCATTCAGTCAACATTCTACAAAACAAAATGTGATTTTATTTGGCAATGACAAAACCCATTATGCATCCCATTTAGAGGTAGAGATCAAGGAGTCAGTGACAGTCAAAACCAGTGGCCTGGTCGCAGTTGAGAGTCAACTTTTCATGAAGGTCATAAAGGAAGATGAAGATGCCATTTTCTACTGTGAGGTCCAATACTTTGTCCCTGGTGCATCAAAAATGGCAGAGTCCGAACCAATCACAATCACAGTTTTTTGTAAGTCAACATCTTTTCAGCCAATAATAACTTTAAAGAGCTAGTTCTCACAAAAAATGAAATAGTCATCATTTACTCATTCTCATGTCATTCCAAACCTGTATTACTTTCTTTCTCCTGTGGATTTACAGCAGAATGATCATTTATTTGTGGACAGTGCTCTGTGCTGCCATCTATTGAATCTACCAAGCACAATGCAGTGTCTTACTATTTCATTTAATCATTTCAGACCCTACAACTGAGGTAACACTGTCCATAAATCCAGCCGACAGGCTTATAAAAGAAGGCGACACCGTGGAGATCCATTGTGAGGGAAATGGAAAACCTCAGCCCATTTTAAGTTTCACTTTCAAACATGAAGAGGTAATATTTAATCAAGATGTAATCATAGATGTTATGTCTGCCTAACTGAAAACATGAAGTGTACGAACTTCAGCTAACATTCTAGCAAGGCTCTCTTAGGGTTATGAACAAATACGGTACAATGAATTTAATATAATGATCGTTCAAAGTTATCTGGTCTTTAATAATGTTCTCAAAACGTTATTTATGCATTGTTTATTGGATTTTTTTCTAAAATGTTTTAGTTGGACGTTCGTCTAACTCTAATGGTTTTAAATGTTACTACTTGTTCAAAAAAAGGATTTTATAAGTGTTCAGACAGAGAACATTCAGAAATGTTTTCATAATTTAACGTTAGCAAAACGTTCCCAGAACATATTTTTGTTAGCTGGGATATGGACATTACTTTGACAATCTCGGGCTGATAACAGAATACCTGATTGAAATGTTGAAACATGCGTTTTTGTGAAGCTGCTTTGAAACTAAATCTATTGTGAAAAGCGCCATACAAATGAACTTAAATGTCAGCTGTTCTGAAATCTCTCAACCATGTGAAAATATTCATTTCATGACCTGCAGTTCTGGAGTACTTCGCTGTTTTAATTATTTTCAGATGTTGGGTGAAGAGAATGGAATACGGATTCTGGAAAACATCACGCGATCAGACAGCGGGACGTATGAGTGCTGGTCATTAGACCTTGACACAGGCAATGAAGTTGAGGGCTCCATCAATATCACAGTACACTGTAAGAGCACGTTCCTCAGCAGTTCCAGCGCTATGGCAGATTTTGGTGAGATTATGTCGGCTTTTCTCCATGGTGAGAACACAATTTTTTTTCTTCTTTATTTTTTTTTTTAGATCTGGATCCTATTGTGGTGACACCAGAGGAGACAGTTCTGGACCAGATGCAAGATCTCACCTTAACCTGCAACGCCTTGTCTTCTTTACCCACATACACAACATGGAAAAAGGTACAACAATAAGATGGACTAAAAAACAATCACATAAATGATCTCATTTATCTATTTTAGGATGCTGGAAATACACTTCCGTTCAAACATTTGAAGTCAGTAAGATTTTTTTTATTTTGTTTTTGTTTAAATAAGTCTCTCTAATGCTCTCCAAGGCAACATTTATTTGATCAAAAATAGTAATATTGTGAAATACTATTAAAAACATTCAAATAGAAAAAGTTTTTTTTTAAATTGTAAATGTAATTTTCGGCAAAGACGTTTCTCCAGTCTTCGTATGTTAACATGATCCTTCAGAAATCATTCTAATATGCTGATTTTTTGCTCAAGAAACATTCCTTTATCAATGTTAAAAACAGTTTACAGCTTAATGTTTTTAAAGAAACCGTGATACATTTTTTCATGTTTCTTTGATGAATAAATAAGAACAGCTCAAAAGAACAGCATTTATTTAAAATATTATTATTTTGTAACAATATAAAATAATTTACTGTCACTTTTAAACAAATGAATGCATCCTTGAATAAAAGTAATTTATTTTTTTTACAAAAAATTACTGACCCCAAACTTTTAAAAGTGTAAACTACTAAGATCATTACACCTAGACCCAAATCAAGAGTTTTAAAACCTAGACTTTAATAATAAGACTCAAATATAAACCAAGACCATGTTTATGTGTTTTCCAAAGATCTCAAGACCAAGACACAAGATCAAAACTACAACATAAATAATATCCAGCATGAATACAATCAATCTTTTTGATAAACAGGGCTCTTGAAATGCTCAAGTTTGTAAACAGATCTATTTGACGGTGTATTTCAATGCAGGATGGCTGGTCAGAAGTGGTAGAGAGGCATGTTTTGGAGTTACACAATGCCTTCTATGACACCGCTGGGGTGTATACGTGTGAAGTGATGGTCCCTTCCCTGCGTGAGCTACGAGAACAGAAGTCTGTGCAAATCAGTGTGCGAGGTGGGTTTGGTGTGTGTGGCTCAGGTTTTGCTTACAAACCCTAACCATATGCACATACAAGGATAGTAAAACCTAAAATCAACTTTGGATTAATAAACATACTGTCTTAATGAAAGTCTACAAATTCAGGAACATTTCTTTCAGGGCATTCTTTCAACATTTCTTGCTCAGTATAAAAAAAATCATTCATGTTACAGAAGAACAAACAAAAACCAAAAATGTTTGCTTTCGTGACTAAAAATGTCTAAAACCTGCTTTAGGAAAGCCTAAGATAGCAGTGGGTTCGACCAATAATGCGGACCGTCCTGTTAACCTGACCTGTAATGCAGAAGGATACCCAATCCCCAATATCACCTGGACCCTCTCTGACCGATGGGTATCCTTACATCATCACTCTGTTTCTGACCAATCAGGGACAATTCCAAACATCTTTTGCTAGTAACTCATCAGAATTTAAGGGTAGTTGCATTGTAAGCTTCATTGTAATTGTATTATGCAGATGTGAGTGAAAACATGCTTAATCAGTTTCATAGATTCTTTTAAATGGATATTACCTTGACAATATATATATACAGACTGGCAAGCCTGTCCCTGTGCTGAATGTGGAGACCCAGAGTACAGACACTGGTGTTCTCAGCATGATCTCTGTGAAGGCCACGTCTGCACTCACAGCAAACTGCAGAGCCGACAATGAGATCGGGACAGACACCGGTTCTCTCAGCATTGATGCAAGTGAGTTTTTGTTTTCGGACTATATGATTTCCTCTACTTAAAATGTATATTCTGTTTATGAATACTGTTACCACATTTGAAAAAACTAGATTCATCTTTTTTTACATATTAACTAGTTCATGCAGTCGGTATCATGGACAAACAATATTCTTTTTACAGAATTGAAATGTTAAAAAAATATGTCTATACACTTAAATGATGGGTGTTTTCACACTTAATCCTTTTTAGGGGTCTGAGCGCAGTGATTTTTGGCCCATATGTGAACCCTCCAAACGATCTCAGACCCCTTTAAAGCGAACCGAACCGAGACCATCTCGGGAGGGGATCTGAGAACGGTTCTATTTCATCTTTTGGTATGGTTCGCTAAAAACACGCAATCTGAACACAAACCGCTCTGGACTCACTTGATTTTTCCGTTCACGAATCCCAATGTAGTTTGGTCATCAGATGCCTCCGTACAAATCGGCTGTTCATCATGACTGCTTCTTCTGGCAGATCTCTACAAATTCAAATCAAATTATTCTTTGATGAATAATCTTTGATGAAATTTATTTGAAGTAGAAAACTTTTGTAACATCGTCATGTCTTTAATGTGACTTTTGAACAATTGAATGTGTCCTCGCTGAATAAAATGATTAATTTCTTTAAAAAAAGAAAATAATTTTGTTCATTGTTAGTTCATGTTTTTTATTGCACTAACTATACAACCTTAATTATGAAGTGTTTTGCACTCTTGATCATTATATAATTTATATTTGAATTCATGTGATTTTAACTTCACTGTTAGTTCATATTGGTTTTAATGTTAAGAATGTATTAATATATAAAATTGATTAGTTTATAAATAAACAAATCAAGACAAAAAAAAAAACCATGTATTGCACAGAAAAAAATATACAATTTATTTAAAAGTAGTGTACATTTTAGGTTAAGAGTTAAATTATGCTAACAAATACAACCTTATTCATACCATCTTACTTTTGTAGTTGCACGTGTGACAACGACAACCCAAGCCATCAGCCCTAAAGGTATGTTTCTGAAGCTTTCACTTGAAAAAACTTTGAGATACTTGCTGCATTCAAGGAAGTAGATGTAGAATTTACGAGTCACCGTATTTAGATTAACAGAACACACATGAGCGTTTGGCATCAGGGCAAATGAGGCGAAGCAGCTACTCTCACTTTGGGATATCAGCTGACATTTGCGTTCCTTATTATGGCGGTCCCCAGAGCCCTTATCTCTGAGACTGTTTATGCCTGTAGTCAGGAAAATAAACAGCTTTTAGAGCAAAATGAGCCTGTCTTAATGTCAGCGGTTGCTTCTAGCATCATGTTCTAACCAGATGCAACACAAGAGGTTAATAGCAACAATGTGTCTGTCAAAATATAGAAGTAGCTGTATATTTTCATGTATATAATTAAAATTAAATTATTGACTATTAAAATATTATTCATTTTAAAATGTAATTAAGATATTATTTGGAAAATGTCCAATATATTACATTTTTACACATAATTTTTAAATAATAAACTTTTATTTTTAACTGTAATAAATCCTAAAGAAATTAATATATATATTTATTATTAGTGTTTTATTATTAGTGTTTATTTTATTAAAATCAAATAATATTGCAAAAAATATTAGGGAAATTGGGGCTTTAGTAAGATAAATATATTATTTTATATAGTATATTGTGTATATATATATATATATACATTTTTTTTTTTTAATACAACTTTTTTTTACCCAAAAACTAAGACCATTGGCAACCCCTGAGCTCCCTAGACCACAGTTTAAACCCCACTGGTCTACCCTTTACAAGGAGAGCAGAGAAAAGACACTAAAATGTACATGTTATATTAGTAACTTCATCTAAGGGTCCAGGACAGCACCCATGGTCTAATTATAATAAAACTGATGTATTAATATACTGCCTATGTGGTAACTCAATCCATTTGCGTCTTAGCAACAGGATTTACCATTACACCAAACCAGCCGGAGAAAGGTTTGTACTCCAGCTTTGTCATGTGTCCAGGCATGTGGCCAACGCCAGCCTAACCGATCACCACCAGCCTCGCTCCCACAAACACCCTTCCACGCTGTGTGAAAGCAATCATTTATTATGCTAATCTTCACTTTAACCAACCTGGTCTAAATAATCAGCAATGGCCATCGATGTGTGTTTTAGGTAGGATGGTGGCAATTACCCTTCTAGAATGAATGAATGAACGAATGATTCCAGAATGCTTTGCTCGTATTATCACTCATACAACGACACGCATCATCACTGCTTTTTTTACCCAGCACATTCAGATCACTTTACTCGCAACCTTTTTAGAAATTAAGTGTTTCAGCAAAGACTTTGGATGAACATTTCCTACATGTCTAACTGAAATATACAAAGTATGTCTTTCAGGCTTTACTTTAGGTGTGAGCTTTTCCTCTTATCGGTCAAGGTACTGACTGTCATTCCCCTCTGACCCTCAGGTGGCAGTGGAGTAGCCATCGCAGTCATCATCATCAGCCTGCTCCTCATAGCCATACTGGGCAGTGTGCTCTACTTCCTCTACAAGAAAGGAAGGCTGCCCTGCGGACGCTCGGGAAAGCAGGATTTGTATGTGCTTTCATTAAAAGCAATTTATAAGAAATATGTTTGAATTTGTAGGTTCGTTTGATGCTGCAGAATTTACACACTGTACCTTTAAAATCAGTGTTGTTATTAACTTAAACTATTATTAAAATTGTTCTAAGCTGAAATAAAATATTTGCAATAAAAAATGTAACTTAAAAACCTGAAATTTATAAAGCTAAATAGTCGCCTTAATGTCCCAGTATCCAATGTTTAGTCCACATTAAATGTGTCTGGAGAGATGTACTTTAAGTATTTGCCAATACCATCATGATAGATAACATGAATGCCTCATCTGTTGCTTTTCTTTCCCCAGCACGAAGGAAAAGGCCAGCAAGGATGATATTGTGATGGAGATGAAGAGCGGTAAATCTGAAGAGGCGGTGCTTCTACAGGGAGTCAACGGAGACAAAAAGTCACCTACTGAATAGGTCATTGCTACTGAGCAAAGATTCACATTACTAGCTCTTTTACAGCCCACTGAACTCAAATCCAATCTTAAACAAGACCCAAGATTTATAAGGCTGACACACAACGTGCCATGAAAACCTGATGATCTTTCCTTTCAATTAGAGTCAAAGACTGAAAACTACACGGACAAGTGGAGAGACGCTAGCGGCCTCTGTCCTACAGTGCTCCGTCTCAGGGTCAATCCCAACATGAGTGCGCAAGGACCACATCATGTCCACATTTTCCCCTCTACTTGAATTCCTATTCAATTCTACTTTTTTCTGCCCATGTTTTGTATTTGACCTGCTAATCTGATTCAATATACAGCAAGCCGATCCAAAAGAGCACCAAGTTCATCATGAACGACCACGCTCCCGTATTTACAAATTGTATATATATATGAAATACTGTATATATTTAGCTATTTAAAATGCCTGAAACAACATTTGAAAGATTGTGCCTGAATATCTTTTTGATAATGCAAGTCCCATTGTTTAGGGGCATTTGACAAGTGCCGAAGAATAGTTTTTTGCTATGTGCTGTCAATGTGTTTTGAACCTGCTCTCACCTCTGCCACATCATAGTCCATGCACTGAAACACTAAGATCCGTCTTCATTACTGTACACATTCTTCTGGATCAGCGCTGAAAAAATGCCCAATGATGAAGCTTGAGGGTAATTTCTGGACAGATACATTTGTCAGGGAAAGTCTCTGACATGTTTGACCTTTTTCTAAATATGTAAGCAAAATGTTGGGTCCATGTCATGCCTATGTTTTTTTATTATTATTAGCTATATCAAATTAAGTTCCTTATGTTCACTGTGAGAGCTGAGTTACATTCATGCCAAAGTTTGAGCTAAAAATGTCCCTATGTCCTGAGAGAAATGGAAGTTCCCTGTAGAGTTCAGCTGTATTTTGCCATTATTTTTTACTGCAGTGACCTGCTGTCCTCATCTTGCACTGAATGTAAATATTAAAAGAATTACATAACCAACTTTCCCATTTTTTTTTATTTTAGAGGGAATATTAAAATGCATGTGGAAGTCTTCATTAATTTAACACATGGAGGGACAGTAGAATTATTTTTTTTTATATTCTTATGTCACAAATCAGTATTATATTATTAGATTTTTTTCCTGATCCATATTTTGAAGTTGTACCAAGGCAGGTATCGTAAGCTATGCAGTATGTACCCTGTACTGTAACCAAAGCAGACCCACAGGCTCTGTGCAACAGTTCTTATCATACGTTTCATTTCCTCTGGTATGCTACACCGTTTATGTTTGTCAGTAGTATTTTTGTTAATGCTTGTTTTTGAATTGTCCTTAAATTTCTATTAAAATGGCTGGTTTACTCGAGCCTTAATTTTGTCACCGTTTGGCCTATTTATTTTTGTTAATCAAAAACAGCCCAGACAGCAACAGTGTCGGTACGTGTGGATTTCACAACACTATGTTGCTGTCTGGGAGCTGTTCTAATACGCCTACAATAGTTGAAAAGGTTCACTTTAAAAGCATGATGAAAAACCATAATTTAAGCTTTTTATGTGAAATATTTACAGCTCAATGCATCCATACTCAAACAATGTACACAGGGAAGGGGTATGTCATTAATGAAAAATTGCCAAAATCTTAAAGTGATATAGACCCAACATATGAAAAGTGAAATTGGAGACACAGGGGAAAATCAATAATATCAATTATTAAAACAATATTGAAACAAAATTAAATGTCTGGAATACTTAATAAACTGTTATTCACATCAAAAGTTAGTAACAAACCTAAGAGCTGAAATTATTTTATACCTCCACCCCTCCCTATATTCACTTAACTGTGACAAAACTAATATAATTTTCATCTTTTAAAACGGATTTGAATATTTGATCCAAAAAACTATAGCCAAAACTGAAAATGTTGTCATCATTTACACGCCCTCATGTTGTTCCAAACCTGGATGAGTTTCTTTCTTCTGTTGAACACAAAAGAAGATATTTTAAAGAATGTTGGTAACCAGACAGCTGATGGACCCCATTGACTTCTAAAGTTTGGGGGGGGGGGGGGGGGGGGTTCTAATATGGAAGTCAATGGCTACCATCAGCTGTCTGGTTATCAACATTCTTCAAATTATTATTTTTTTGTGTTCAACAGAAGAAAGACCCTCACGTTGTTCCAAACCTGGTTGAGTTTGAGTAAATTATGACAACATTTCCATTTTTGGGTTAACTATCCCTTTAATATTTGATCTTCAATCATAATGGTGTTCACAAATTGTTGCAAGGCAAATTAGAAAGTGAGCGATCTGTGCCATGTCTTCCTGAAAAAACAAACAGGAGAACATGATATTTGTTCTATGGTTTTAATTAACAGTATAGCGCTGTGCATACTTCCAAAGTGATATGAGAATTAGCACAAAAGAAAGAAACCCTGAAATACTCAGGCAAGTTATGGCAAAATGAGGAGAGAGCTCCCTCTTGTGGTCTGATTAGAGACATTCTAGTAAACAGACAGATATTTACTATGATGTCACTGACCAAGCCAAAGAAGCGACAATGGAAATGTTTTCCAAAAATTCACCAGGGATATCATTCACTCTTTACACTTTAACAAGGCCTTTTTCTGGGTAGCAGAACACAATTACAGACATATCTAAACATATGGCACTGCTCACAGTAATATTCACATCAGTAAACAAAAATAAAATTCTGACATGTACAGGAATGCAAAATGAAATAAAACATTGCCATTTCCACGTATTTTATGTATAAGTAACTTTACACGCTTGCTTTTAAAGTGACAGTATCATAGCACAAATTGGTACACTGTGCCAAATATTGTACACACACACACGACCATCACACATCAATATCAAGAAATAGTAGTACAGTAAAATGAAATGATTTTTAAAAAAAAAGTATCTCATCTCTAGACTTCATATGTTGCAGTAAAAAAAAACAACAAAAAAAACAGTATTAAACCATCATATGCTTCAAGGCAACAGAAACGACAAACCAAGAGTTATCATCTCACAACGTAAAATAAACAGCTCGCCTGACCGTAAGCTCTCAAAGTTATGTGTGTACCTACAAGATGGAGACGTGGAAGTACCTGCAATCCCAGTGCAACACTTTCAAGAACACTAGGGGCTAGTAGGGAATAAACTGGGCCAGTTTTGATGTCGGTGACGGCAATCATGGATCCTCGAGTCCCACTTGAGACTCAGACTCACTTTAACGGATTACTAGTGCATTCAAATGTGCTGGTGGAATAACTTGAACAATTCAAGGGATGATTCACCCAAAAACTTAAATTGCATCATTTACTCAACAACATGTCATTCCAAACCTTATGACTTTCTTCTGTGGAACATAAGAAATTGTTAAGAATGTCTCAGTGTTTTTTCGTCCATACAATGAAAGACAATGGGGACCAATTTAGTTTTAGACCCCACAGACTTTTATTGCATGGACAAAAACCAGCCACAGAGGGAAAAAAAAACAAAAAACAAAAAAAACAACAGGTTTGGAAAACCATGAGGGTGAGAAAATGATGCTGATGTCATTGACAGTGACTTTATAGTCTAGAATTGTTTTGACCCTGATTACGAGACAGACTTGCACTGGTTTAAAGTACAGAGTCACTAATGTAGATTTTGTTGAAATATACTATATTCCTGAGTACAAAGGGGAGATTGGGAAGAACCTTCTCCCGAACAGCAGGCGGACTATGGGCACTGCGATCATGGCTTGAACAGGGCTGCCACTGTAAGATCGCTGACAGGGTAAACACCACAGCCTTGTAGGACAAGGAGAGAACAGACATAAGGCCTTCTGCGATGAGCCCCGTGACACATTTCATCATTTCGATAAACGAAAACGCATGTGTTTCAAGCAAAACGCATGTATTTCAAGCAAAACGCAACGTACCTGGATGAAAACAGACGTCCCACGTGCACACAAACACACACACATACACAGACTGGAGAAAAAAAAAAAGAGCAGGGCTCACACATGCGCAAGTTGCTTCTGATTTCAAGTATGCTACATTACCAAATTACACAGAACCGATACTGTCACTTTAAAATGGGTTAAACAGTATTCACAAATGTACATTTAAGGCTTAATTGTTTAGCACTAACAATAATAGCAGCAGTAAAGCACTTCTGTATTAATAACAATAAATCAAATAATAATAATAATAATAATAATAACAACATTAATAATAACAATATATTAAGGTGATCAAATGAAATGGTTTCTAAGATGAACAGCTTCATACACAAGTCCGAACCTCCCCAAGAGTGATTTTAGTCCCCACCGAATACAGAAACTTGGCCAGGCCTTGGACCTTTACAAGCAAATACTTCTTTTTTATTTATTTTTTATTACTAAGCGGTTTCACTTTGTGTCCAACCTGTCGCCCCTTAATCTGTTAGAGAACACTGTCTTTAGTAAACACACTACTTCACAAAAGTCTGTCGGAGACCACCATATTAATGACACATTCAGATTAGAGCAATTTGGTTACATGTCACCTGACATCCGATGCATGTTACTTCCTACTGGGAATCTGAAGGACTGGCTGTCCTTAAACATTTGGGAAGTGTAATTCATGGTACAGTACAGTTACAGTAATGCTACACAGATGTATCAAGGCTGACGGAGAGCCCATTTCCGATGCCAGCCGCCACCACGCGCTTAAAAAAAAATGAAATAAAAAATTGTTCACACAGTACCCTGGAGGTCAAGGTCAGGCGGAGAACGGGTTGCTTTGGGCTGACCGGTATCTCTGAAACGGGCGGCTGCGCTGTGGAGACCGACACGTACGGCATGCTACTAGACAGACGGAAAATGAAAATTACACACTCAAAAACAATGTACCGAAGCAACACAAGTAAAGGCCATTTTCCACACCGGTCCACTGTTTAACTGAACTCCCTTTAGCTATCCGAACTCCGAGGCCTAATACTTTACACGCCCTGCTCTCTACAGATAACCCTGACCCTCTCCAACATCCATGTGTATATATTAACTTATACTCAATATTCTGATTTATATATTAAATCATATATAAACACATACATGTTTTTGTCTTTTTTGTTTGTTTTTGTCCTCAGAGGACATGCGTTGCCGTCAGGCTGAAGAAGCGGTCGCAAAGAACCCCTCGCTCTTCCGCCCGAACAAAGGAGGACAGAGAATCCGAGAAGTGTTACGGAGAAAGGGGCTCTCCTGGTCACAAGAGCTAGAGCGCCAGTACGCGCTCGTCTCTTCTGGAGTCCGAGATGAATGCGAGATGAGTGTGGCCGGGCCGAGACTGGGTGATCAGAGAAGTTTCGCTATGTTAAGAGATGTGCAGTAGAAGGGATGGACACAAACTCCCTCAGGATGTTCTTGGCCATCTCGATATTGTTCTGTGCAATCATAAGGGCTTTTTGGATGTCCTGATGGGAGTAGCCCTGGCTCAAGAGGTGCTCGATCTCACTGCTGATCTGCTGGCTGGGCCCTGGACTCGCTCCGGGGGGAACCGGGCTGGGCCTGCGATCCGAGTTGATGCGACGGGGGAGAGGCTTGGGAGGCCGCTCGGGGGCTTCAGAGGGGTCCATGACTGCCAAAGACAATTTACAACAAAAATGGTCTCCATCTCAGACTTCAGTGTGTAAATATAATGGTCACATTGCAGTTGTTCTAAAATAAGCAAACCACAACACTCTCATGGGGCTGAAAGCGAAAATAAATATAGGTGTAAAACGGAAATTATACAGTACTATATTTACTTTGTAAATAAATTTAAACTTTACAATATAACACAATATAAAGCAAAAGATTGGCCACAGTTGACTGATGACTTTTCTCATGATCTAAAAAACATTTTCATGCTTAAATGCATGAAGCGGTTTTGTAGACAAAAAAAAAATTATGCCAATATATGAAAACAAAATGGAAATGGATGAGTTGGATAAAATAAAAATAATAGAGGAATATATTACTTGAAAATCTAAAGACGAAAATTAAGTACTACTAATTGAAGAAAAAAAAAAACTGAAAAAAAGATAACCACTTAGAGATATATTTAATACCAAAAACGATTAAAAATTTAGTAGAAAAAAAAAACTAATTAAAATTAAACTGAAAACAGAAGATATTAAAATATTATTCAAAATATTAATAAAAATAACACACACGTACATGTGGTTTATGGGGACTCTCCATAGGTGTAATAGATTTTATACTGTACAAACTGTATATTCTTCTGTCACCTAACCTTCACAGAAAACTTTTGCCATTTTTTGAATTTCAAATAAATCACTTTAGCAATCACTGTTTGTTTTTTAAGCCATTTGGTTCACGAGGACATAGGACGTGTCCTCATAAACCATGTTTATGTAGTAGGCATGTGCCGGTATCAAATTTTCGTGCTGCGATTAATTGAATGAGCTTTTATCACGGTATACGGTATTATCACGATATTTTAATTGCTCAAGAGAAACAGATGGATTGCGGGTATCTAAAAAAACAACTTGCATCACAATGTGTAATTGTGATTTTCAAAACATGGTAACTAAACAGAATTTTATTAAGTTTAGTGACAACGTGTTACAATGTTTACATGGTACAATGACTGGTAAGCTACTGTTTGTATTATTCAAATAAATTCTTGTATTTGATTTTAATCTTAATTCAATATTGACTCATTTGGATAAATATTAGGTAGGCTACAGTCTGCATGTTAATTTTTCGCTAGAAAAAAATATATCTCACATAATGCTGTAAACAGAGAAATTAATTATAATGCGGTTTTCATTATAATAACAATTATGTAATGACAAGTAAACATAATTAATATGTAATAAAGTGCACATATTTAGCAAAATGACAATTTTTTTCTAGTCAACTAAAGTGCTGGTCATTAAATGGCTTTCCTGAGGTAAATGTAACGTTCTGTGACATAACTGTTCTCCAGCAGTTTTATTGACCTCTTTCCGTGAAAAACACTGATTGATCGACATTTTGTATGAGGCATAAACCTTAAGGTAAGTTGTACTGTATCTTTAAATAAAAAGTAACAGATGATCGGTTTACTTGAACTGAGGCGCAGCGATCTGTCACAATGGAAAGAACCTTTTTTTTTTTCATATCAAAAGTAACCTGCTCTGTCTAGTCTGTCGCTGTCAGTGTCCTCTTTGCTCCGCGATTTTTCTCTGCGTGAGAGCGTGTGAAAAGTGTCAATTCCGTAAAGCGGCTTTCAGACAGAACGCGATTTGCTATTTTGCAAATAAAAAGTTGAACTATTTTTAACTTTGACCCCGGCGTGCTTTGGTCGACGCAGCAACAAAACGTCCCCGCGAGTATTCTGCGTCCTGTCTGAAAGGCGCTTGAGTCTCAAGTTGAATGCGTGAGAGTTGGCAGCCCTGAGGGGGGTAAATCGTTGGCAGCGTTCCTCCTTCCGCCATGCTTCTACTCCATGTGATGATTGTTTACATTAGACTAGAGTGCGCTCAGCGCCGCATGCACACAGTGCTTATACATGTGGGGATTGTTCACAGCAGAGTGCGCACGTGTTTTGCGGAGCATATACGCAGTGTTTAAGCGGTTGATAGAAAATTAGCTAATGCGTGTTCTAAAAGTCTAAATTCAAATCTATTATTTTTCACGGTATTTTGAAGTGGCCGCGATAACAATATCGTGCATATTCATTACCGCGATTTATCGCATTACCGAATACCGGCACATGTCTATTATGTAGTAATACCCACATCATTATACACATTTGTGTCCCAATAAACCATATATACAAGAACACACACACATATATAAATAAATAAAAATAACACTGGGCATGACTTACTTGCGGTTGCACCAAGCTCGCTGTCTATGGAAAGGCGGCTGAAGGCTGAGGATGTGGGGTTAACGTCTGAAAGCGTGCGTCGGGCTAGGTTGGCAGGTAGATGGGGCTTGGGGTAGTCATAGCTGTTCTCCTCCTTTTCGTCCTCCTCCTCACCACATGCACCAACATGCTCCCTCAGGCCATTAGAGCAGGTCAAAGGAGGCAATTCAGAGTAATCTGAACAAGGACGGACACACAGTATTTCACATGGCAGAATATACTGGCAGACTGTCTGTATGAAGATGAAGATCTTCACACATCACAGTACCTGAGTCTCTGGCCTGTTGTGGTCCAGAGGTGGTGAGGGCCTGAGCTTGGATATTGTACATGGCTTCATACATCTGTGGGCTTTCTGACTCCAAATCATTGAGCAAACTTCTAGAGAAGTAAACGCTGAGTTTTAGTACACTGACAGAGATTGTAAATGTGCTTGTGAGTCTAATCAGAGTGTCTCTTTTGGTGCTCTGCACCTCAATGGGTGGTGAATGAACTTTACCTGGGACTGAGAGAAAGTGGAGGTGGTGGTCTGGGCACAGCCTCCCCTGCAGCAGAGGGCAGCACTGGTCGAGAAGATGGAGTCATGTACTCCGACTCCTCATCGTTCTCAGAGGCGTCCTCCCCTGTCTGCGATTTAACTGCTGGAAGAGGCCTGTCAGCGCAGGACGAAGAGTCAACACATACTTGTGACTGTTCGCTTTTTCTAACAGGTTTATAGTGCAAGTTCTTATTATTGCTACAGGAACAAATGGACATGGCAAGATTTGGGTTTTGTCTGCGATATATACCGCAATATGAAAAAATACAGAAAATTTCACCAGGTGACTTGAATAGCTCGGTTTGGAAACAATGTATAATTCTAGAATGATTAGTGATTTTGTTAGGGAGTTCCTTTTGGGGTTGAACAATTTGGAGAAAACAAATTCACTCTTTACAAGAACAAATTCAAACCCCTCAGTAACCATAGTCAACAGAATAATAATAATTAAAAAAAAAAACATAAGACATCCCCACAGCTTTTGACCCATTCAATACGACTAAAATAATGTTTTTATTGTGATTAAAAAACATTAACAGAATAATACATAGCAATTATACAATTGTAAAATAAAATTGAGCATTTAATACAAAAATAACATTACCAGCAGCGCATTTTTTTATTGAACAAGAGATCGACTAATCGCATTAACCATATCATGATTTCGGTTTTAATTCGATATATTTGATGCAGCCCTAGCTGTTATGTTGGATTTGTGGCACCTACCTGATTGCCAAGGAATAGATGGCATTAGCTGAAGCAGACGGCTTTACTTTCGGGTTGTCGTACTCCGACCCAGAAATGGATGATACAAAACTCTGCACATTGAGCACATGAAGGTTAGATATAAATAAATAAAAAAAATCTAATTGGGCTTATGTCATAGTGTAAATATGGGATGTGTGTCCTCACCAGCTGGTGGTCAAGACTGGGGGGACCATTGTTTCGCGGGCCTTCTGTTCTTGCGTCGAGCGTGGAAGGAAGTTGGAGAGGCAACGAGTGTCTGTTAGAGAGTTCTCGAGATCCGCGAGACTCTCCGCTTGCTGGTGGCTGTGATGGGGCTTTGGGTACGGGCCGGGAGTTCCAGTCCGTCATGTTGCGGTTAGGAGGGGCAGGAGGCAGTTTGTCGCGAGGAGGTTCTCCGGGTGTACTGGGGAGAGGGCGTCTTGGGAGCCGGTTGTCAGAGCCGGTAGGGTGAGGTCGGTCTGGGGGAGGTGGCGGCGGCAGGTCCCTTAGAGCCGGGGGCAGCGGTAATGGCTTGTCCTTGTGATGGGATGGGGCCTGGATTGTGAATGATAAATGAAGTGTTTAACAAGAATGCTTAATACAATCCAAACTGAGGTACTGAGGGTAAAAAAAACCTTGCCGAAACATTCCGTGCAGTGCATTTACCTTGGATGTGGCCCCTGGACTAGAGGCCCCGGGAGGGTTGGTGGGTCTGAGAGGAAACAGATCCAGCCGAGGAGGTACTGGGGGAACGACGGCCTGAGGGGCGACTGACAGCGGTGAGGGCGGCCTCTCCACCTGAAACAAGACAAAGCATTCAGCATACATCTACACGGATTACTGATGCTAGATTCTCCAGACATCATTTCAAAGCCGTTACAGCGATCTGTGGCTGAGGAATAGTGAAGTGTAAGCAGGAAAAGTTATTTGGATTATAATATTAATATATTATTATAAAAGTTATATAGGAATATATTCCTATATTTACCTTAAAAATAGGAGCATCAAACACATTAAAAATATATATTTACTGAGGCAGGTGACAGCTAAATCAATTCTGTTCACTGAAAAACAGGTTAAGGTGTACAAGGTGACATCTTTTTGCAGGTTTAGCAAAGCTGAATGGTCCATAATATCATTAAGAGAAAGTTATTCTCACTTTCGAACCGACCAGCTTGCTAATCATAAAAGGAGAATCCTCCAAACGATCATCATCGTCATCATCGTAGCTAGGCGAAGGGGCTCCCTCAGCTCCAAACATGCCCCTGCAGCCTCCGTAGGAGCCTCCGCTATTGGGGTCCTTGGGATCAAAGGGGTCAACAACGATGGGCTCGGTGCCCTTAATTTCACAGCGACAGAACGGGCAACCCTGTCCTTCTGATTCCTATGAGAGAAAAGAACCGAGAATGAAGAAAACATGCACGTGTCTAAACTGATGGATGGCTGTAGGGTCTTCAGCTTTACCTGCCAGGCTGTGAGACAGGAAGTGCACATGAGGTGGCCACAGGGCTCGATCTTCACATCCTTGTCATTCTCAGCACAGATCTTACACAGCTGGAAGGTTGAGCCCATCTCACAGTAGAGTTCGTATTGCTCCTGTAGGAGATGAATGATGGGTATTATCCAAATTAATCAAGATTCAAGATTTAGGTGGCTGACTGATAGAATGAAAACAAAAACAGACCTGTGTGACTTTGATATGGTCTTGAGGCGAGGGCTCACACAGCCCTGTGAGGTCAGGGTTCTGAGTGCGGCCATCTGGGAAAAGGTAGCTAAATAGGAATAAACAGTCTGTAAGTTACACTTAAGATCTGAGAGGTAAAGTCTGACATTTAATGCTTCATTACGCATCTAAATGTGTGAATGGATGATCGCTGCGCTGAGTTTTAGACTGAGCCGGTGTTTTGACTTACAATCCTTCCCTAAAGCCATCGATCAGGGCCTGGAAGAGGGGTTTGTTATGAGGAATGGTCTGCAAGATATTCCCATCAGCCGTGACATAACCGATAGCCCACTGGCCGAGCCGCGTACAGCTCAGCCTGAAGATATAGCTGTAACCAAGGGCAAAACGTGACCGTTACAACAGAAAATTACGACATGAGTTAAAAGAAACAGGACAATCTAACAGTGTCAGATCAAGCCATCGTTGAGAAACTGGTCTCAGTGCATTAGTGTTGGTCATATGATTGCTTTTCTTTGCAATGAGAGTGCTTGTGACATCATGGTACTTTTACAATACATCTATTGATGGGAGGTACCACGCTGTCCTTCGGTCCACTGAGAGGGGGGATTCAAGCGACTAACGGTGCATGTAACTCCTGTCACTGTTTGTGTAAGAGTCGCAGATAATGCTGCTGTGACTGCTGACGCCACGAGCACGTCTGAATGAAAAACACTTAATGGCTGGAGCCCAAAGACACCAAGATCATCGAGTACTGAGATTAAAGGGATAGTTCACCCAAAATGTTTTATTCTGCCATCCTTCCCATCTTGTTGTTCCAAACCCATGGTGTCCCATACTTGGAATTTGTGTTCTGCATTTCACCCATATAAGTACTCACACACACACACCCGGAGCAGTGAGCAGCCATTTTTGCAGCGGTGCCCGGAAAGTGATTGGGGGTTACGGTGCCTTAGCCAAAGGCATCTGAGTTGTGAGTAATGAGAGTGGAAGAGAGCTCTGTTCATTCAGGCCACAACTGCACCCATTGGACTTGATTAATAAAATAATCTTTTTTTTTTTATAAAGTTTCTCAAAAATTAAAACTTAAATTAAAAACTTTGTTTTGCCATGTGATACAGCTGATTTTGACACTGTGGGCAAATATATATATAAAAATAAAAAGCTAAAATAAAATAACTAAGATAAAACAATGTGAAAAAAGATAATAAAATAATCATCTTTTTGTGTCGTTTTGAAGAAAAAAGTAATACTGGTTTGGAACGACAGGAGTCATTATCTAAATGAATAGATCGCTTTTTATTTTTGTGTGAACTACCCCTTTAACAGTGACGTGTGCATGGATGAGGGGTGCGGACGGTGTGTGCATTACCTGCCGGGCTTGTGGATGAATTTTTGCAGACGAGCTTTAACTTCATCATAGGTAAGAAAGGCCATGTACCCCGGATGAGTCACTGCCAGGCTGTTCCAGTTTCTTAGAAGTGACGACCATGGCTACATAAAAAAAAAAAAGAAGATAGTTAGGTTTTTTTTTCTTACACTTAGCTTTTTCTGTAAATAACTGACAGCAAATATACTCTTACATTTTATACTTGTAGTCTAGTCTTCTTTGAGATGACCTCTAAAGCTGCGTTCACACTACAAGCAACAAAGCGTCACAATACCATTCATTTCAATGGGGAGCGGGCGATTTCCGGCGCGACAGAGACCGTTGGGGCGTGTCTGGCAACGCGGAAAAGTTGAGATCTGTTTAACTTTATGCAAATGAAGAGCGACTTTCGGGAGCGACAACCAATAGGAGTGAAGTCAGTGGAGCGGGTCACTCTTCAGTGCCGAGTCTGACCGAGGCAAGTTGAACGAGAAGCTCATTTTAGCAGTCAGAAACTGTCCTATGATTTATGATATATATCTCCGTGTACATACAGTGGTATTCACCGTACTTACTCCGTGCCTGAATGGTTTCGGGAACCCAGATAGACCGGTATTTTCCCGTTTGCTGCAGTTAAATAGCCGCGATGGCAAAGAGCACTCACTGTTTCTCGTTCATCTTTAATATTATGCATTTTATCTACGGATTCAATTTATATTTAGACTTTTCCTTTCAAAATGCTTGTTTGTAGCGGCAATAAAATGTATTTGTTGTCTAACATAGAGTAACATCCGTGAATGTCACTCACAAACATTACTAGGCAACCAGTAGTGGGAACGTCCTCCAGCGCAGCCACTGGCGACCTGCAGCGACAAAGTCGATTGTAGTGTGAACGGGGCTTAAATATCCAAGAGATGACCAGAAGTCTGAGTCATAGAGAGACAGGCATTTTGGGGATGGTGTGGTGAGTCACTTTGTATGCCAGTGACACCAGAAAACTAAATGAACTCAGATTGCTGTATATAAACATCACTTAATGTCAGTCCAATTAGATACCGATGTGAAACCACACCTCACAACAACTGAGATAAAAATGTGCAGTGACACATACTGACAAATTTAAAACACACATCAGTCTTCCTTCCTTTGCATAAGCTCATCCAAAACCACAGGACTTTTGCAATCACAGTTTATCAATAGAGACAAATGGTCAATATATATTCCATCAAGGGAGCAGGTGACACTATTTTAGTTCAGTGTGACAGTATTATTTCTCCGAAGCCAATTTTAAAAGGACTTCATTCGCGTTCATGGCATCAAAACTGGTACTTCCTCTGACTGACAAAACTGGTACTTCCTCTGACTGACAAACACTTCTGAGAATATAGACATTTTCCTTTTTTTTTTATTTTTTTTTATTGAGTGCGCTGAAACCGATCGACAGCTTGCCCACGGCTTGCGCATGCAAACTTCTCTGTCTGAAGAGGTAAGAGCAAAAACTCACTTTCAGATCTATAAAAATGGGACCCGTGTTCATTTTCTCTTTGAAAGTAATTTTATCAGCTTGACTAAGAATCACAGAGCTCTAATTGAAAGTTTGGGACACAGACGGACTGTTGTCTACACTTGAAATGTGTGATGCAGTATGCATTCAGTCGACGGACACTCCAGTTTGGTTTCTGTTGAGCTGCAGGGCTACTCTAGCCATTTTATTTTTACTGATTGTTTGGAATAAAATTACCTACATATATCATAATGACTACGATGGATTTAAAATATGCTGTAAATATGTTGAACTCAATGACTTAAGCTAAAAATTAACAGTAAGACTAAAAGACCATGATGCACCATGTTTGTTTGTTGAGATCATGTTATGTAGTGGCTTATGTATCATCACGATTTCTGTGGAAAAGTGGTCTCAGACACCTCAGAGCGGGCTGCATTCACACATTTTCATCACCTGAAACACCCCCAGACACTTATGTCAAACAAGTAGTTGCAGAGCAAATATGGGTCAACCAATCCACATAGGGACCGACAACTTTCCCCCTCTCAGATGACATATTATCATTATTAAAGATCTTCAGTATTTACTACCATAAACCGAGATGCCTAATCATGCTTGTGTACGCTGAGCAAACACATTAAACAAAACCGGTTTTCATACTGAGGTATTCATCTCACAAAGGTCCACTCAGGCCCAGTTTACACCTGGTATTAAGATTGGTTTTGGTCAATCGGATCACAAGTAGAAAAGGGAGACACATACCCGTTTACATCTGGTGTTTCAAAGCGTCTCTTTTGTCCACTTTCAACCACTTCTATCCTGATTTCTTTCAGGGGAGGGTCTATGGGCCAATAAATGTATGTGTTTTTTCAGATCTTTCGATCTAATGGACAAATTAACCTCTCGCAATTTACATATGAATGCGCCCGGAGACGACAGAAAAACATACGGAGAGCATCAGCTTTCATTTCTGCTCTGACAGCCGCAAGTGCTTGGTACGATTTTCGTCTTCAAACACAACTTGGGTCTCCAGCTGTTAAAATCTCGTCTGGCAAGCGTGCTTCCCATAATGTTTACGCGTTAGGTCAGTAGGCGGAGATTAGGGGGTCTTTTGCGGCAGTTTGAACACATTCGACCACATTAGAATTTACACTATGAAAGCAATCCGGTCGAATGCGTTTTCAACTACCTCTGAAAGTAGTCGAAAGTGGACAAGCTCAAAATGTTTTAGACCCAGTTTACACCGGTATTTAGCATCATCCACTTGTGATCCAATTGACCAAAACGCATCTTAATACCAGGTGTAAACAGGGCCTCAGAGTCAAAAGGCTGTCGAATTGAAGAAATAAAAAAGCCTGTGACTGGCTGTCCAGCAGGGTGGGTTCATTCAGATGCTGATGAGAAGTGCGACCTTGCAACGTGGAGCTTCGTCAAAGAGCTTGCGGGCTCTCTGTAAACAGCCAGTCTATTTCTGGCTGCTGGGCTGGTTGAATGAAGCAGAGGTACGGTGCAGCACAAGCGCTGTACGCAGCAACTGAAACGGGCAAAGGACCAGCCATGCCACAGCCGCTTTAAGCTCTCTAACAGACTAACATACCGACTTGAATTATGATGTGCTGTCAATGTTAGCTCGGTAATTGAATGTTTCAAAAAGACCATATTCGATTATGGCTGCATCAAAGTGATCTTGACCCCCCTTTTTCCTCAAATTAGCTCTGAAGTGAAGTAAGGGAGGCTAATTAAAGGATAGATGTGATTATGGCCTGTTGAGGAGAGAGAGGATGAGAAAGCCCTGGACCGCTGTGATGTCTGTGCTCGAGCACTCTGAATAATGAGCTCATTACACAGACATCACTGTGCTGCCAAGCAGCCGTCAGATGATGCATTCAACAGCTGCTATATTATAGATTCCTATTATAAATCACAATAGTCAACTGTTCCATGGAAAAATCAACATGACTAGATTTTTACATTTTCTGAAGACAATGTGAAGACAAAGGCAAAATTCGTTATCAGGATGCTGCGGATGGTGCCAGGGCATTGCAATGCATTTGTTTCGGTACACTAACATTCAAAGTTTGGGGTCAGTAAGATTTTTTATTTTTTTTATTTTTAAGAAATGAATCCTTTTATTTAGCAAGGATGCATTAATTTACAATTTTTTTTTATTTTAAAAACACCTGTTTTTAACATTGATAATAATAAGACACTTTTTTTTTCTTCAAATCAGCATATCCGAATTATTTCTGAGGGTCACGTGACACTGAAGACTAATGGCTGCTGAAAATAATGGCTGCTTTTCCATCGCAGGAATAAATCACATTTTAAATACATATTTAAATAGAAAACAGCAATATTGCTGTTTTTACTGTATTTCACTCAAACAAATGCTAACTAGAACATTTAAAAAAATCTTACAGACCCCAGACTTTAGAATGGTAGTTTATTCATAGATGTCAATCTTGCGTATCATCTGTCAACCCATATATTTAAATATTTGAACAAACCCCAACCCCAAGTATGAGAAATAATAATCGTGATTTTGCCCAAGCAAGCACCACTAATTATGTGGTGCCAGTATTCAAAGTATCAAATCAAGGAAAAGAACAGAAAAACCTCAAACATCTCTGTTCTGCATTGTTGCTCTCATTGGGTATATAATTAGAGCAAAAAAAACAACAACACAGAGGTTAGCAGAAGTTGTCATTAAAATAGGTCAAACAGATCTCTCTTCTAAAGCTGAGGCACTTTCAAATTGTCTTTCGCCCCTACTGTCAGGAAATTGTGTGCTCGGATGAGTGCAGACAAGCCTGTATGAGCTACAAAAGGCGATAAGAGGCCTCCATTCAGGCTGGCTTTCAGCCATGAGAACTGAAGCTTCAGCACTGACACGCACACTCAAACAGCGCCTCCATACCCACAGCACACGGCCACAACAATAGTCATTGTCAGACCTTCCTCTACACAGAGCTCAGGGACAATGAAGCTAGTTTGAGCTTGGAGGAAGTGATGAAGTGATGAAGTGATGAAGTGATGAAGTGATTGAATGGCGCACCTGGAAAAGCCTGGTGAAGATGTCAAACTCAAAGACGGAGATGTAGTCATTGCAGGTGAGGTCAATGGTAGATTTAAGCGCCATGGCCTCCAGGCCCGAGCTGATGGGGTGAAATTCATGCAGGGCCTGCCGGAACACTTTCCAAGGCACGATGGTCCTGAAATTAAAAGAAATTTAGGTTATGTTACCAGAATCAGACGGTTTTGCTTTCCTAAAGATTGTCAAAGTCCATCTTCCTTTGTTTTTTTCATGGAACATGGCGTGTTAATATGTTACGAGAAGAAAGAGCACATTAAGCTTCTCACTTGTCCCCGAAGGATCTTCTCCAGAACTCTGCGGCATCCGCTTTGGTGATTCTGAAGTTATCCCCTTGAAACAGGCCGTTGGGAAAGATGGCTTTGAGCTCCGCGAGCATGTGACTGAATATCAGTGACAATTTCGTCAGGTTCCGTCTGAAAAAGAGGAAAGAGAACAGTTACTTTCACTGAGAGGTTTGATAATTGAAAAAAAAAAAAAAAACAGCCTTAGTAATTTAATAATGATTAAGGGGTCACGATAGTTGATCAAACCTTGATCAAATCTTAACAGGAAATATCTGCATCTTATCAAGAGCAATAATAGAGGTCATTTTCCCCAAATCAACACAGAAACATGTAAACGTCAGCAGATTCTGCAGTCTGGCCTGGTGATTGGGTATTTCTGTGGCCAGAAGGCATAGTGAGGGAGTATCAGGGACTGAGGTGGACGCTCTGAATGCCTGCTGCATTTTTCTGATTCCACCGACTCTGGGCACATAAGCCCAAGGCAGGCAGGCGAGAGCAGGGAGGGTCGCGCTACACGGCAGGGGGAGGAAGTGGAAAGAAAGCCATGATTTACAGGGCAGCACAGTGGGGGATTGTACAAGCTCTCCAGCCTAGGGAATTGACATGCACAAGAGAGAGTCTGAGCGTGGCAGTGCCGCAGCTGCCTCCAAAAACTCAATCTTTACTTGGACTATGAGAAAAAAAGAGAGCAAGATCGAGTGAGAAAAAAGGGGTGTTACAAAACTGCAAGAGTGTAAACTACAAAAAAATACAGTAAGCAAAAGAGAAAAATAGGTGTGTGCAAGCAATGCTTTTTGATAACCATTATTATTAATAAAAAATTAAATTATACATACAAATACTAGCCTATGCATGCATTTTTGCTACACGGTAAACTAAAAGAAGTGGTTACACTTTATTTTAAGGTGACGTACATTCACTTACTGCTGAGAAGGGTTGCATGGTATACCGGTACTAAGGGAGTATCACTATACTAAAACTTCAAAATACTGGCGATGCCATTGTATTTTTTTAAACGGTAGTATCATCAATAGAGTAGTACTGTAAGGAATGTTGTATGTGCAGCAGGTACTCTATTTAAAACATTAATTTGAACACGCATGCCTGCAAAAACATTACAAAAGAGGATTTTTGGAGTGCCGTTGCCTTGCTGCTGTGCCCTGTGTAGTAAATGCGGTGTATAATTAGTGCCTTATTGAGTGTTTCCCGATGCTTGAATGAGATAAAGTTGCAATTGCACGTCGTTGTTCACACTGCAGTTTATCGGGAGAAAGGATCTGAAATTATAAATAAATAAAAATAGCAGCTCAAGCATCACTTAATCAACATCATAATATCGTTATATAAGAATGTATTGTAACATTTTTTCCGTTGCTCATTTGACCACTTCTGGAACAGTTGTAATAGTTCGTTTCTAGAAACATCTTTGCAAAGACGATTTAGACGAATGTAAATCCATTCATCAACATAGCGACTTTGTACTAGGTTCTTATTAATCATAATAATGTGATGAATTTAGTTTACACTGATTTCATTTGATTGGTAACAATAGCCAGTTTTTCATTCTAATTAATAAAGTATTCTGGGGAAAATCTGGTCTGTTTTCATTTAAATCTATGTATTCATGAAAATTCATTTTGTTCATGTTCATTTTTCATGGTTCATTTTGTAGATTTCTAGCATGGTATCATGATACTTCAGCTCGTATAGTATCGGAAGACATTTTTAATGTATCGTGACAACCCTAAAACTGAGTATTATTAATTAACTACATGTACTTATCATGAGTCACGGTTAGGGTTTGGTTTAGTTACTTGTAATTATACATAATTTACTGTTATTACTATAGTAAGGACATGTAACTACGTCACCTTAAAAAAAAAAAGTGGTACCAAAGAAGTACATGCCATCCAACATTTTGAAATCCCACTGTCCTCACAGCCTGGGTTTACATACTCCTTTATCTATGGCTTTGGGAACTTGGCCTTGTTTGTGGCAAAAGGGTGCCAATGTTCCTTCTGGTTAAGCCGGCTGTGCCATGCTTACTCACTCCACGAGGACATATAAGAGAAGTTAAGCAACGGCATTTGTGTGGTGAGACTGCAGGCCTTTGGTGTTATAAAGACCGGCACTTTCAACCAAAATGTTTGCGAACGTGCATCTTTGAAACCATGAGGGAGAGGAGAGGCTTTCGTTAGGAGATTCAAACTAACTAAGGCACAGATGCACAGAAAGACAAAGCTCATGCAGCAGGACCCACTTAATCACTCACTAAAGCTGTCGTACTGAGGACTGTGTTTGTAAGCAGCACTCAGTCAGAGTGTCACTCTTCAGAACAATAAATAAAATGCTCCCAAACAATCACAATGAATGACATTTCTAATGCCTAATGATGTCTTTGAACAGGCTAATTCATATTAGAAAGATGAGACCAATACATGTATTCAAATGTGTATGCATTTTAGAGCTGCACGATTAATTGTTAAAAGATAGCGATCTCGATTCAAGCACCCACACGATCTCGGCGATGTCTAGTAAACCTTTGACAAGTACGATCACAGCGAGCATTCAGATCTGTGTTCGTGCGGCCGCTGAGCCAGAGAGAGCAGTTGTCATGTTTAGGTATGAATCAGCTTCACAAAAAGACTTTCAACCACGCAGTATCATTATTTTTGCGTCACAATTAATTCAAATTATCAAAGAAGTACTGGTATAAAAATGTACAGTTCGGATAAACAATGATGTCTACGGTAGCGATCTTTTGCACGCAACTTGACGCTTCAATTAACGACTGTATCAATTACATCATTACATTCAAGAGATTCATTCAAAAACGCTGATTCATCCAGTAATGAAACGAGTGAAGTCTTTATGAGGGAGTCATCTAATCATTCATTCAAATAGATTAAAATGTTTTGTTTTTTTTGTTCATACATTTTTTTTAATAGACTGGAACAATTAACATTGTCAGAATCTGTAATAAAATTACATGTTATTTTGTTTAGCTGTCTGTTCAGAATCATGATCTCTATTTAAAAAACAAAACAAAAAAACAAACGTGATTTAGGCGCAGGCATAGTGCCGGACAGAGTGGATCATTATTGCTGTTTCATGACTGCATGCTCCTCCTCCCCAATCTCTCGGTTGGCCGGCCTCTCCTTGCTGTTGCTGTAGGCCAAGCCCTGCCTAGATACTGTGCTTTTGTCAGCTTTCCTCCTCTTTTGGCCTGACCTTTGACCTGCAGCTGGCTGCTCCCTTCCTGTTTCCTGTTTTCCATGATAAAACAGGCAAGCCAACTGGAGAAAGCGAGAGCGGTCCGCTCATGCCCACGGCTGATTATCAAAGAGTCTACAGTTCAGAAGAGTCACACCTACAGTCTCTCTTTAGCGCCTGCCTTCATTTGTCCACACACACAAAAACACCAGAGCCAGTTTGCACTAAATGACACGATTTCAATTGCTCAACTAATGCACATTTCAAGAGCCAACTTCCCAAAAACATTTAACATTTCCCCAAAAATATGACTTGAGGGTGTCCAAAGAAGGCACGTTCTCTGCAACTGGACACTATTTATGTCTAAACACTGCGTTCATGAGAATACTCAAACAGATCATGGATTCTGTGTTTTTTTATGTCAACGCAGCCACCCCAAGACAAATTTAACTGTCCAGAACTGGCTTCACACCGGATCTCTGTCAGGAAGTGGTGGTGACAGCAGTCATGCACTCAAGCAAACACACACACCCCTTTACATAAAATACACAAACATGGTGCCCTGAGATTCAACGCACTAACACAAACAAATTTTGTTTAATAATCTGACACCATCTATTCTTATCCACGGTGTCAGGTGCTTTCTAGAAAAGTTGTCCTCTGACAAAGGGTCTGTTCTGAAAATGCAAATAAACTAACTAACCAACCAGTAACCATATAATCATGCATAGCTGAGCAAAATAAATAGGCTTAAAAAGGCCTCATCTGTCACTTGGTAGAAGTCAAATGTAGCAGAAGCCAACAAGGACAGTGAGACATGTCATCATCCTCAAAAAGCAAAAACAGAGTAAATATGTAAAGTTTAGGATCTATAAACAGTCATTTTATGAAATATTATTATAATTTAAAAGCTGTAGCCCATAACTTTTGGTGCTCTAGCGGTTAATAAACAGAACTATATGCATCTTGCGGAAGAACATTGTAGCCAGAGCTACTTCTCGGTTTATGTCTACGACGAGTCACGCAGGTACTGGGCTACTCCACAGCGGTGCCGACCCGAACCAGTCTGAAGAGTCAGAATATAAACATTTATTATAGGTGTACCATAGTGATTCAGGAAAATACAAAAAAACAGTTTGGTAAATGGATTCATGATGTACTTGCTCATTATATAAATGTTGTACATTTTGAACACACAAAAAGTTACGGACTGCTGCTTTAAAATAACTTTTCTACTTGAATATATTTAAACAGGTAATTTATTCCGGTCACAGCAAAGCGGAATTTTCAGCAACATTCCTCCATTACATTACTCAAAAGAAATCATTATAATATGCTGATTTGATTCTCTAGAAACATTTTATATTAATAGTTGTGCTGCTTAATATTATTGTAAAAACGTCTGCGATACATCTTTTCATGATATATTTTGAAGATTTGTCTTTGTTGGGGGTCCAACAGGTTTGGAATGATATGAAGGTGAGAAATAATAACAGAACTGTCATTTTCAGGTGAACTATCACTTTAAAGAGCAGTTTCAGAGGAAGAACTAAAGAACAGACTGAATGCCAGCTCAACATAACCCTTGACTAGGAAACAGGAGAACTGTGACTTTGAAAGCGAAAGAGATGGGAAAGCATGTCTGTTGTGTGCTACGTCTGGAGTGTATAATATAAGTGGAGAGTAATATAGCAAGAGCTGCATTATCCGTTAGTGTTCAGTAGGCCATAAATAAATACAACGTCCCACTGCTTGAGTGCGTCTCTCGACCGTGCTTAGCTGGGCTCGGCTTGGCTCTGTGTGGCGAGATGCAGGACGTGGTAACTCGAGCTGCAATACAATCCTCGGACGTGTTAACAGTGTTTCCATCCGAAGCGCTCCCTGTGTGAACAAACTCATGAAAAACTGACAAAACAATCCTTTTGACGGAAGTTCAGACGTGTTTACCGATTTATACACAAAACCGAATCATTGGCTGCTCAGCTCCATTAATTTCAGGGTTACTTGGTTCCTGCAATCTCTTGAGAACAATATAACTCGCTACACAATGAACAATAACAGTTTTTCCTCGATTGCCAACACACTGTGACTGTAACTGATTAATTTAGCCCAATTTCCCAAACCATTAATTCAGTTCTCAATACTATACCACACTTCTTATTTACACACATTCCAATTTTCTAAAAAACTGTACACAAAAATACCCTAATTTTTTACACTAAGTTTAACCATGTTCTCATTCATAGACACAAGTGTAGAATTTAATTAACTCAAACCACCATAATGAGAACTAAATTTTGTTTACATTTAGACATGTCGTATGGCACATAGAAGGCCTTGGGACTAAAATAAAACATACTGGGGGTGCAGGGTTTACCTCTAAAGAAAAGAATGAACCATTTTTATATTTGACTCAAAGTAATAAACTACTAAAAACAAACAACGTACATAATCTATTATCAAATCTCTCATTATGAGTTTTTTTGTTGCTTCGCCATCTCCAAATAATTTTCCAAATTATAACATTGTTTATTATGAAATGCCTTAATAATGTCTAATAATAATGCTAAATGGGGAGAAAAACAAACATCTAAAGGCACCAAGGGTTAACTTGCTACAAACCTGGTTTAGTCTAAATGTCAGAGATAAAAATAATTGTATTTGCTGTATTCTCGTTTTCTGCAGTCACAGTGTTTTAGAAAAAAAACTATTTTTCCATCTCACAGTGTTTCTGCTATTTTGTTAAAACAACCGCGACATCTGCAGCCCTTAAATGTTGCGCTTTACGTCTTGAGAGAGAAGCAACGAGCACGAAGCAAAAAGGGCTTTGAAAGAAGCGCTTTTAGCTCCAGATAAAAATAGAGGATGTAGCACCGAAAGATCATTACCATAAATGACCCTGAGCACTTGTGGTGTGAACCACTCTGTTATTTTAACGAGCTGCTCACTTTAAACTGTAGAAACATTAAAATGGCACAATTGTGTCCAGAGGTCCAGATAAAACCAAGCCGGGGTCCAGAACCGGACCGCGGTCCATCATTTGAATGCCACTGATCTAAAAAGTTTTTTTTTTTTTTTTACACTGCATACACAGAGTATAATTACAGTACATGGTACACTACTTTAGATAAGATAACTTTCATTGTAGCACAAGTTCTCCTCAAACTCATAACTGTCAAACTGATTTGTAGCCAAGTCCTACTTACATGTACCGTGTTTTTGCAGAACCATGTGGCAACCTAAGGGGGTTGTCTTTTGTCAGGTAACCAAGGAACTGCTATAGTACTGTAAATATAGTCATTGTCAATAATGCAATGCAATTCGGCTAAGGGTACTGAGGATATATTTATTTATTACTGTTGTAACTGACAGTATATTGTATTGCCTACCTAGTTCATAATCAGCATCATAATCTTTGGAATTTGAACTTTCTACTGTAAGATCACTTTACAGTAGTGTAATGAAATAAACTTTTCTTAAAGTCAGCATGAAACGGAATTTGAGATTGTCATTTTTTCCTTGTTGTGACGTATATCCGAGTGAAACGGCTTCTGAAATTAGAAAAAAATGTAGGGCAGGGCTTGATTTCGTCCTTCGGGAATTGATTGGATCGTTGGAGGTTGGGCGTTCCAAACAAAATGGAGGCAAATTTAAATTGCCAGTTCTCTGAGAGGCGGTGCACCTACAGCCGCACCCTCATCGGCTCTGGCCGCACCCTTTCGCCATGGCACGTGACCGAAAGAGAAGAGAGGTCATTTCGAGGGGGGAGGGAAGGGTAATGTATTTGATTAAAGATTATAAGGGTACATGAATTAAAAAAAAAATAATGAAGTGCACAGATAAATCATTTATGTCTTTCATGCCGACTTTAAAGCTCATTGCTGTATTTTATCTACACCCTTCTGTTTTTGTTGTACACTGTAAAAGACAATGACCAACATGATTCCTGATTCCCAATTAGAAGTTTGTAATACAACCCTCTAAAATGAGAGTAAATCACTCGCATGTAAACTAAATTTTCATGCTCGACAACTAAATAAATGTCTATCATTGCCATTGGCTAATAAATTGTTAGATTTCACTCACTAGTGTTTGCATTAAGAGGCTAAGTATAAGTCTATCACAGATGTATTTTCACTCGTCTTGAACACGACTCCATCTTTAAAGCGCACTATTGCAATTGATCTCAGTGGATGCGCCGTGTATTTGACGCACTGTAAACTGTAGTGTGACTGCACCTGGCTCGCCGTCACTTAGCTGAGAGCGCTCTATGTGAGAGAGAGAGAGAGAGAGAGAGAGAGAGAGAGAGAGAGAGAGAGAGAGAGAGAGAGAGAGAGAGAGAGAGAGAGAGAGAGAGAGAGAGAGAGAGAGAGAGAGAGAGAGAGTTTCCAAAGTGGGGGCCGCCAGGCAGCAAGTTGGAAGAAAAAAAAAGCGAAAAAAAATCCCGTAAAAAAACCTAATAGCATTATAATAATTTGTTGCATAGCCTATCTGAACGTTATACTTTTAATGCTAATCTCAGGGATTAAAGTGAAAAAAATTCTTCTGACGGATTTTTTCCCCAGGCCAAGTCATAGGCCTATTCCTGTAACTTTATTTAAATAGTCGAGACCAATAGCGTTTTAAGTGGAGATGTTTTAAACCGCTTTAATATTGCCAGTTTGCATATTTTAAAAGCTATTTTAATAGGGCTGTAACAATACACGATATAAAACCGAAGTCGCCATAGGCTACTCATATCCACGTACCTGTGTCGCGGTGTGAGAAGGCAGAATCGCGATACACCCCTTCCAACTCCCAGAGTTATCCTTCCCGTCCAGATCCAATGCTATTACATCTTGCTACCACATCTTTCAATTACTATTAGTATTATTTGAAGTTAACATTATAAAATACGTAGACCTACACCACAAAACTAGTTGAGGATAAATTAAAATTGGGCAATTTCAGCGTTACGGACGTGACATTTGCAGTCAAAACTTAAAATATAAATTCTCAGAAAATACATTTAATACTAATATATTGAAACTTCTGTAAATATATCCATACTCCCTTAATAAAGGAGTTCAGACATTAGAAAAATATAAGTCTACACATGCATTTTATATTTAATATGAGGGAAGATGCGTTACGGACATGACACAAAACATCTTTAACTTTTAGGTGGCAAAATATTGTTTTAGTAGCGGCTACCTAATTCTGTGAATTATTACGCTGCACAAACCAAAAGTAATACTACCGAATGAAGAAGGGTTGGTTCTCCCCAGAACATAAAATATTAATTTTATTTTATGCTACCTGTTCGCATTTATGGAAAAAAACACTGTTACGGACGTGACAGTTCTGGAAGCGGCACTAAAACTTTCACGCAAAGACCTCAAACAGAAAGCACACAGCCTTTTTGTAAAGTAAATTTCGTTTTGTATTAATTGTATCTTAATTTTAATCAATGTTTCATCAACCAATTAGGCCTACCTGCATTTAATAAATAAGAAGTAAATATAGCAGACATTAGATAATCACGACACGGAGGCGCCGGCGCATGAAGTGGAGCTCGTCTCATACATCAACCGAAACTCAGCGTATAAGGTAGCCTACTTCACAGAAATATATCTATATTGAAATGTCTACTTTTAAACAGAACAATTCAAAACGAAAGAAAACATATGTAGGCCTAATCCGCACAACCTATTTGATATTCTATAATTAAATACTCAGTTACTCATCCCAACCAACTAAAATGTTTACTTGTATGCGTCTTTTTACATGTTAGTTTTTCCGTGAGCGGGAATTGAAAACACGGAGTGGACCATGAGCGAAGTGATTACAGAATGCTTAGAGCGGAGAGAGGAACGTGCCATTCGCTCCACTCCAGGCTTTGATCACACCCCCCTCAGGCCTCAGCAGGGTGAACCCTATGGGGTGAACACACCTCGTCTTTCCTTAATTTAAGACCTATTCAAACTATTCAAACTAAAATTAAGACATTTATTACACTATTTAAGAAACGAAAGCCTATTTACGGCCTTAAAATTATGAAAAGTGAATTTAAGACATTAAGGATAGACAGGAACCCTGCAATTGACGGAAATCCATCATAGACTTGCTGCAATTAACGGAAATCCGTCGTAGCGACGGAGAACTTTAATCCCTGCAATCTTTTAGAGATGCACCGATTGATCAGCTGGTGACCGGAATTCGCAGATTTTCACGTGATCAGTCCATGACAAATGTCAAATGCATTTAGGCGCCACATCATTAACATCGCGCAACATCAGCATCCCAAGTGCACACGGAACGCACATGTAGGAAACCTCGTGAATTATGGCCGTTTCAGTAAGTTTCACTAGTTTTTATTATTCAGTTTGGGTAAAAGTATATGGGGTTTTATAAAATAAAAGAAAGAAAAAGAAATAAAGATATAATAAATAAATAAATAAATATTTGTGTGTGCGCTGTAAAGTGGTTAAAAAAAATTAAACCGGAATCGGCTAAAATCTGTATCGGCAGGTCAAACTCAATGAAAAAAATCGGACTCGGCCCAGAAAATTGTAATCGGTGCATCTCTATAATCTTTCTGATTGTCTGGTATCAAACACCATCACATAATCTGATGTTCACCTAGATGTTTTATTTATTTATTTATACATTTACCGTAAAAGTTGTTGTTTTTGTATTTTAGGCTTGTGAAAAAACAAGCCTCTAAAATGATTACAGTGGATGCAAGCGACAAAATAGGAGATACGAGATGCCAGTTGAATCACACATCTGAATGTACAGTTTATACATGTAACAACTGTCTATAAGACTGAATTGATAGCTATCAGCTGGGATTTTGTCAAATTTTAGTTAAAACATTATTTTGTGACATACACAATATGAAAAACTGAGAAAAGGATTGTTTACTAACTTATTTTACCTGTAATAAAATTTGCAATGTAAAGTCTGCTGCAGACATGCATGTGTTTCGAGCGTTTACAATCTTGATGCTGAATTTCTTGAGTACACTAAAGTCTACTTTTACCATTTATATACAGGCAAAAATGTTCACAAACAAAACAAAACAAAACATGGCATAACAAACAAAACAAAAAACTAGGAAACTGTAGTTACTGCAGCAAACGTTAAAAGGGGCACTTGGCAACTCTAGCCATTTCTACGCTGATTTTCACTTTTGTTGTCGCACGTTTTCTCAGAGCTCCCTCTACAGCTGTGGGGCGTATATTTCACAACACTGTCGTAAAAAAAAAAACTCACTTGCGGCACCCTCCTCCCCCTTTCTACCGCTGCTCATGTGCATTTGTTATTATCGGAGCCGGCCAACTTTATCGTGTGGAGCTATGTCTACCAAGGTGGGCAATACATCATACACAGTATCATAGAATTATGTCGAATTGCCATAAAGCAGTTTGTGTTTCTCGCTCGTTCTCGCTTCTCACGAGACATCCTATTTCCAACTTACCAGGACGTTGATCCCCATGTTGCAAGGTTGGTTTTCCGCCTGCGAACGCTGGGGGGAGCGGGGAAAGTCACCATATTTACCCGATAACAAGTTATTTAACCATCCAAATTATTTCTAAACGGTTTTATTAAGTTGAAATGGCTGCCAAGTTCCCCTTTAATTTTCTTCCATGAATGGGCGGTCCTCTCCCTGCTGACTACATCTATGTAGTCTGAAATGTGGACCAGTACAGAGGAAACATCTAATTTATACCTTCCAAGTTCATAACTCACAAGAATGAATGTACGTAAAAGGATGTTAAGACTTAACTCATCTTATGGAAATTGGACGCAGTAAAACTCCACCAAGCTGACAAATTTCTGTTACACCACAGAGACTGTATAACTGTATAATGCCTTACCGTAATAAACCTGCATCTGACTTCGCCTATCTGCTGTTCATTTCCGTTGCTAAAATTTGTCCTTTCATGCAGACCTACAACATGCAGATAAGATGAAAAGATAACCAAATAAACCAGAGAGGGAAACATGAGTCCGAAAAAGTCAAGCATGGTCCAAATTTAGTGATCTGAACAATAGAGTATGGCCGCATAATCACAATTAGATAATACAACTATGATAATTCAGGATGCAACATCTGTCAGAAAGTCTATTCAGAATTAGTTGGCTTAAAACCTGTTAAGCTTCAACCCCACTTTTGAAAAATCCCCAGAAATGGCATACCCAAACTGAAACAGATACAGTTCATGAACCCTTTGTACTAAAAGCACAAGTAAGATCTCATTTGAAAGCTGACACCTGGCAGTTTATTGTAAATGTGGAATTAATTAGTGATACTGAAAAAAAAAATATGAAAAATGTCTTCAAAGTTTTGTAAAGTTATTAGAAATGTATTTTTATGAAACATCTTCATGAAAATAAAATTGAAGTTGGCATTGTATCAATCTAGAAATGCACTGCAGCTAAAGCCACATGTCTGACCATGTTATATTTAAAATTTGAAGAAGATAAGTTTAAAACTCTGCATTTAGTTAAATGTTTTTCAAGATCATGTCATATGAATTTATTTTGATTAGACTCTAAAATGCAAACTGGTGTTTATTGTCATCTTCTAGCATCTATTTAGACTATTTTCTCTATTGTTTTGTGGTGCAAACGAGCCCCATTCAGTGTCAGTCTTCCCTGCACACATTCACACTTCTCCAGCCTGATTATGGGTCTAAATATGCTTTTCTTTTGTCTGCATTATAATCACTAACGACTGGCTATTCACACTGTTTCAATCCCTTTTTCTTTCATCAAAGTTCTCACTTCACATTTAAAACTGTATCAAATGCCCTTTTTGAAAAACGAAAAATTTCAGTAAGCATTCCTATTTAGAAAAATTCATAAAAATAACAGCTAATGTGCTGGCAGGTGCACAGAGTTAGCTAGCATGTTAGCTTAGCACACCATCAATACACGACAATTTATGTGATTAAAACCATGTTTGTGCTCCAAACTTACTTTATAACGCAAGTCGAGTGTTTTAAATAACCTTCTGTGATCTGATTTGGCTTCAGATGAAAAAATAAGACAGAAAATATATAAATTTATAGTATTCTGCAATGATAAACTCTATATCGATTAGCATTACATTATAAATATAATCTATTATTATGAAAATACCTGACATGGCTCGAAGAACACAGGTAAATCGAATATCATTGCAATCATGTTTATTGTCTTCAAAACATCTTTATCTGCATGTTACAGCGATCCCTGGAAGCTTTGTTTGTGGCAGGGACTTCCTGGAATGTCACATGGTTATGCCACTTCTTCGTGTGTTCCATATATGGACTATTACTGTGCATAGAGCGCCGGCGCTCTCATGCGGCCAGTATGGATGGATTGAAAACACAGTACATCAGAGTATCCAGCGCTCATGATTACATCGACGCATTTGGGTATACATTCAATAAATATTATTCCTGTCTATAGATATCTGATGTAAACCTATGAGAATATATCAATATTTCTCCAAATCTGCACATGTTTGAGCTAAAAGCCCTGAGGGACGTTGTTTTGTCAAGAGCTGTCATGACGATCGCACAGGAGTTTTTTTATGAATGGAAGCGGCTGACGCTCATAATTCATATTAAAGGTAACGACTCATTTTTTAATTTCATAACTCCTGACACAAATTAAGACATAACTGTCACTATAAGTTTCACAGAATACAATAGTGGTCAAATACTGAAACTTGAATCTTATATCTTTTTAATGATGTATAGTTTGTCAAGGTAATAACATTAAATCTGATAGTAACTTTGAACTATTTAAAAAAAAAAACGCTTCAGTGCGCCCGCGCTCTGGTGAAGCTTAACAGGTTAATTGACAACAGCTGTATGACACACACTAATCCCAGGCTACTTAAATTGAGAGCACAAGCAATTTCACAGAGATGGATATCAGGGCACTATGCAATACGCATTTCTTCATAAGGAAACCCTACTATGGAAGATAAATATGTGGTAGAAGATTCAACAGCGTGCTGAAAGTCAACTGTGTGAAAATACAGTGAGCCACAAATGATTCACTGTAAATATCTCACGGACAGCTCCAGTGCACCAAAGCATCCGCATACAACATCAGTACAACAGTTAGACTGGGAACTCTGGAACCAAATGCTGCCAACGCTGGGACAGACATTCAGCACTGTGAATGTCTAGCAGCACTGAGACGATAGTCAAATCTCTACCGGTTGACAAATTTCTACCGGTTTACAGTGTCTACCGGTATAAATCGCCCTCCGCTACTTCCTCTTAAACCTAAAAAGAGGTATAAAAGGTTGCTAACCTTTACTATTGCTCAGCGAAAATTAGCATCCAAATTCAATAGGAATCTGCATGTTCAGGAGTTTTTCGTAAATTTAAAATACATTTATTTTTATTGAAGTTACAAAGGTTGCTCAGTCAAGAGCACAGTGATTTTCTCTTCATCTTTTGTTGTTTGATTAACTGTCAGACGGCAACAGGTATTTAAGGCTGCTGTCACTTTAAGACCTAATGCATGGATCCAATATACTGTTACACTTACACATACATTTTCTTTGTCATTCGTTTACATTTAGTTAAGACATAACTTTACATTTAGTTAAGACATAACTGATTGTTTGCGTAAATACTCGCCAAGACGGGCATTTTAACATGCGTTTATTGTGAGTATTTTTTTCCGTTCAAGCATAAGAAGACGCAAAAGAGAACTCAATTCAGTAATCACGAGTTGTTTTCGCGCGCACACAGAGAGCTATCTGAAGGGTTGTGTTTTGTCATTTCATTTCATTATACATGTAGCGAAGATAATAAGAGTATATGCACATGTACCACATATTAAAATGTTTCATACTTTTAAAATAGGCAGTGTTAGGGCTGGGCGATATGGACCAAAAGTCATATCCCGATATATTTAGGATGAATATCGATATACGATATATATCCCGATATTTTTTCCTCAAAGTGAGAGCAAATGTTCAGTCAAAGTCAAAGCCAAATATGACGTCACAAGTAGCCTAGTTTTATTGAAAGTTGAAACCGGCTATTTCAGTGAACAGGTGCAAAATCAAATGAATAATAGATAGGTTTCTTCACCTGGTTCATAATTAAATGGTCAGCTGTTCAAATAACAATAAAATGTAAACATAAATACTGTATAGCAAGAGGAGTACCTTTTTTGAAATCAAAGCTCCATAAGGTGGCTGCGGGAAAATTAAGTTTGCAGTGAGCTTTGTTTTCGGGGCTGGAGCTTTTTCGCAGTGTTTCCTCTAGGATTTTTTCCCAGCTGTGGTGGCAGTGATAGTCCCATGGGCCACGCCCCCTTGCCCCTAACCTTGCCTAAGTATTATAACATGAAAGGCTCCAATAAGAGCGGCAAAGCGATTATGTGCATCCCGTGCGCAAAATGATGCACTCGAAGCAACTTTTTATGCCTTTAGTGGGGCTTAACAATAACACAATAGTGTGCATAATATCGGACTTTACTGAGAAGCTGCAGCCGTGGCGGGATGATGTTTGGTGTGGCGGACCACCACGGTAGAATGAATGTAGCGGAAACACTGTTTCGGGTTGTCGATGGCTTGCGGCTGGGGCTTCTGCAGCGCGCAGTTTCATGCGCGGGGAGCAGTGCAGATAGCTCCAGGTCAGTAGCTTGCTTGGAGCAAGGATCACAGCGCATATTTGAACTATATCGATATATGCGATATGGTCTAATTCCATATCGCATTTAAAAATATATCGATATATTTTTTATATCGATATATCGCCCAGCCCTAGGCAGTGTTGTGTTTTATATTTCATTTTGTTATAAATGTACATAAAGTGAAGATAAAGTATGCATGCGTTGCCTGAAACACATCTGGAAACCTGAAAACAAAAAGAGGCTTAGATTATATACATCATATTTTGTTTTATTGTTAATTTACAGTGAAGACGAGGTGAATGAAGTCAAGTACACTGCTGTTCTATTTGCAGAATTACTGGACTTTTGTCCTCTCGTCCTCCAGAGTTCTTACTCCTGAGTTGAACTTGCTAAGTCCGAACTACCAAGGATGCAAGTCCGATCTTTACGTACTTGGTATTGCGAAACACCTTCTGTTTGTGAACGTGTACAGAAAACAGCATGCGAGTACTGAATCGAGTTCTCTTTCGCACCTTCTTGTGCTTGAATCTGAAAGGTTGAAAATCGCTTGAATGTTTAAATTGGCAAAACTCTAAAACGAGCAAATGATCAACTTTTTTGATAACGCAGTACTGACCCAATCGGGCAAGTTACAATTCCATCAACTGTCCCGAGTGTCCTTCATGCTGGCACCGGGCCATCGGGGCAGTCCTTTTGTCGAGCCCTGAATAGACCTTTTTCTGCCAGTGGAATTTTGCTGAAATATTGCTAATGTGACCATACCTTAAGGCAGCACTAGGGTTGCAAGGAATATTGGAAAAGTGTGCAATATCAATTCCAGGATTGATCAAATTGTCCAGCTATTCGGTTTGGTAGGCAGGCGAGAGTAAAGTGACGCATGAAAACAAAATTAAATAATGAAGGGTTCAAAAATGCAGCAATGCACAACTTAAAGGGTTAGTTCACCCAAAAATGAAAATTAAGTCATTAATTACTCACCCCCATGCTGTACCAACCTCGTAAGACCTTCGTTCGTCTTCGGAACACAAATGAAGATATTTATGATTAAATCTGAGAGGTTCATGACTGCTACATAGGCTCCCTAAGGGAATGACACCGGACGGCCCAGAGAGTCATTAAAGAAAATGTTTAAATATTCCATGTCGCAACAGCGGCTCAACTATAAGTTTATAAGAATTGCGATCTCCTTCAACTACTGCAGTTAAGTGCGCGTCGTGGAAATCTCTTGAAGTCTCGTTTCAGGCCTACAAGGAAGAAAAGGAATAGTCGAATAAAGTCGTTATTTTTGTTTGTTTTTTCGCACAAAAAGTATTCTCGTCGCTTGATAAACTTATAGTTGAGCCGCTGTTGTGACATGGAATATTTAAACATTTTCTTTAATGACTTTCTGGGCCGTCAAGTTTCATTCCCTTAGGCAGCCATGTAGCAGTCATGAACCTCTCAGATTTAATCATAAATATCTTCATTTGTGTTCCGAAGACGAACAAAGGTCTTACGGGGTTGGTACAGCATGGGGGTGAGTAATTAATGACTTAATTTTCATTTTTGGGTGAACTAACCCTTTAATGCATCCATAATTTATTTTAATAATTGATTATAGTAATTTGATTATAAAACATTTTCACCAGTCTGCCTACTGTCAATTTACTTCAAGGTATCAATTCAGGACCAATATCAAGGTTCCAGGGGCTGAAGCCAAAATTTTGCTCTATCTCTAGTGCAGCCAATGCTAGGCAGCAATAGAGGTGGAGATCGGTTCTTCTGATTTGGACATGGAGTGCATGAATTTGAATGTAGGAGATCTATGACAGTCTTCAGTACTACTAACTACCAATATGTGCTGAAAATGATCCTATAAAGCTTGAATTGTCACTCACAGTCAGTGTGAGAAGTATCAGGTTTTAGCTAGCCTCAGCAGTGCATGCTGCTGATGGGGGCTTAGGAGAAACAGGAAGGGGAAGTGAATGCGTTAACAGGAAGAGCAGTGTCTGCATGGTGCAGAGCATGACTTATGTGTCAGAGTTAATCATTAAACTCTTCTCCCTCAATACGAACACTTCGCCCCCTCAGCCACACTAAGTAAAGCTTCAGCGTGTAATGACACAAAAAGATTGGAGAATTTGCCACCAAAGCGGCTCAAAAAGAGGCCCTCGTCATGCAAAAATATTTCGTATGAAAGCTCTTAAGGTCCCAAACCTCTAAATGTTTAGATTGACAATTCTTTTCTAGTTTCAGGGAAGTAAAATAGTATGAAAAATATGCAATGACAGTTGGCTCGATGACCGGCCTTTGATATGAGAAGCCGCAGTACAACAAGAAGTGTGATTATAAGAATGATTGAAATTAAGTATGGACATAAATAAGATGTTAACAATCAACTAAACAAGCTGCGGTTCCTGAGGGAAAATGCCTGGGGCTCACGAGAACGTCTAGAAGATTAAAATCTAGGGGTGTAACGATTCGTTTTAACAACGATTCGATTCGTATCAGGATTCGTGGTTGTCGATACGATTCAAGGACGATATTGGTTCATTTAGAACGATACGATCCGAAACGATTCAGTGACTTGAAATCGATTCAGTAACTTTTTAGCCAAAAATTCAACCAGTGTGACTGAAATAAATACCTGGATACTGGACAGTGCGGGTAAAGTTTCCTAGATTCATGTTGTTTCTTGTAAGGGAATCAATCAGGTATCAATTAAATATAGATATAAACTAGGGCTGCACGATTTGGGGAAAATGTCATATTGCGATTATTGAGGTCAATATTGCGATTGCGATATGCAATTGCGATATAATAAACAAATGATTTCATGAGTGAACTTGCTTGGTTCTCAAGGAAAATGCACACAATTAGTGATAATGCTGAAATGTGTAAGCTATTTCTCAACTCAAACTTGCAACAACAACTAAATGATTAATAACTAAATGATTAAAAACTTGCAACAACAATAATGATCAATAAGCCATTGATGTCTGGATAAAAATGTCTGGACATTCCTGTCTAACAGGTAGGACATACAGACATTGAATTAAGTTCAACAGTCTGCACTGCAAACATTATAAATTATAGAATAATCCTTTTTAAAGTTACAAAAGTTATTTAGTCAAGAGCATTGAGTGTTTTTCTCTGTTCCTTTTGTTCTTTGATTAACTTTAACGAAGTGGCTACTGTGTACTGTCCCTTTAAGACCAGCCGCTCCTGAGTCTGACAGACACGCGGATCACACACGCGCCTCATTCTCTCATGAGTCACAACTCTTTACGGCCATCGTAAGACTGCTCTTGTGTTAAGATACTCGACAAAAAGACATTTTGGCATAATTGTGTGTTATTGTTCGTTCAAGCGCGAAAGAGAACTTTATTCTGGCGTGCTGTCTTGTGCGCACGCACGATACTGGCGCGAGTCTTTCTCTGTGTGTGTGTGTCACAGTCAACGCGATCTTTTTTGTCTTGTCACGAATGAATGACTGAATCGAGTAACGTTTAACTCCTTTATCATTAAACGTGCTAAGAAAAAACATCCATATAAAGTCTGACCTGCTTAAATCCAATGCGTTATTTCCTAGTATCGATAGATTACCTTTTAAAACGATGTAAGATCGATATGTCGTCCGGAAGGCCAACTTGCTGAGCACAGATCGATGTAGTTGGATCATAGGAATATAAATCGATTCATCGATGTAGTTGATGAATCGTTACACCCCTATTAAAATCATATTGTAGGGTCATTTTAGATCAAACTATAAGTCAAATATATGACATCACATTGGGTTCAATGGCTTAGGTGGGGCGTGAAACAATTTTCATGTATGAAAATCGTACTGCATTTTTTTTTTGTATATGACATAAACTGGCATATATGGGCTGGAAGACTATGTGCTATGTAAATGAAATAACAGTCGTCAGTGCTTTTAGACAACTTACAAACAAGACAGAGGAATATGAGGATGAATTACAAATGATATGTGGGTTTAACGAAGGTTGCATCTGGAAACTAAAACCGAACTGTTAGTTGTAGGGTTTGGGCCTCAGTTAAGCTCTTCCTCTTGTGACTGGTCCTATTTGCATTACACATTCCTCATCTGTCTGTCTGTCTGTCTGTCTGTCTGTCTGTCTGTCTGTCTGTCTGTCTGTCTGTCTGTCTGTCTGTCTGTCTGTCTGTAGACACAGACACAGACACAGACACAGACACAGACACAGACACAGACACACGTCAAGCATTTCCAAGAGAAGCAGAAGAACCACAGGCCTGATACAATCTCAGTCCACTGGCTGATCCGTGAGCGCTTACATGCTCAACTTCATTTGCATCTTTGATATACGACTTGGGCTTCAGCTTAACTCAACGTAACCTCTACTCAAATTTTTCAAGAAACCGGTTTCACATGATTCAAGGACTGACAAACCATGTTTCACTGCTTCTGCTTTTGCCTCCCACACCAAACTAAGTTGCAGAACATTCCAAAAAACATGAAGTTACTCAGGAAACGTCTGCACAGAGGTGGCCTGAGATCTCTGATGTCTGCTTTCACACCTAACCCAACCCCTTCATCAAATGGAAAAAGTTGAATTTTATTTGGTCACTACATACTAGGGCTGTCACTTTTGAGAAAAATCAAATTCGAACGGATATCAAATATCAAGCAATGTATTCGAATATATTCGAATATCTACGAAACTTAAAGGACTGCGCATGTGCAATGACGTATTACGCACGGAGCGAGCTGTTCTTCCTGTTGAATAGTGTCATAAATGAGTGTTCCGTTATTAAAAAATTCTTATTTCACTCAGCGTCTGTGAAGTGAAGCAGGACAACGTCCCACCAGCGCTTGTTTCAGATTATCATCCACGGACGACTGGTTTTGGGCGCAGGGTTTTACTGCGTGATCAATATAAGCAGGCAAGCAGCACGGCAAATCATGCTCATCGTCTCCAAATCATGACCAGAGACGGATAAATATCAAGTCTGCTGTTTAAAACAAATAAAGAACCAATAGAGGAGAATAGTTATGCGCGAACAGCGGCATATTCGTGCAGTGTGCGCATGTCAAAAAATCAATTTGGATTTGAATCTTGTGACATATAACGCGCACATTACTTTATGTATCGTTCATGTAAACATGTTCGGATTGTCCATTTCCAGACACTACTTTTTAGATGAGTTGGGGTAGAAATTGTCCGCTCAGGCTGGCCGTTCTGTGCGTCATCTTCCATTTTCAAAACAGGGTGGCTATTGGCTATTATTCGCTTGATTTGGTCATGAGTTTACGCTACAATACGTTTAGAGTGCCCGCTACTGGATGAGATGGCAAACAATAAAATGAAAAACAAACGGTCTAATCATAGACTGTAAAAAATGCGCTAAACATGGCACTTTAAAAACCGGTTCGTTTATTTATTGTTCGATTACGGATATTTCGCGTCATGTTCGAATGCATATTCGAATATCGAATAAAAAGTGACAGCCCTACTACATACCGTAACGAACATCTTTTTAAACATTTGCAGCCTATGAAGCCACTAAGAGCAGATATTTGGTGACCTGAAATGCTGTAATTAAAGATGATGTCTACAGAAACTCATCCGTGCTCACCTGGGCTGAGAGTTCTCCTCAAACATTCGCTCTTTGCCGTCTTTGAACAGGCTTATGGTCTGTTTGGTCTTCTTAGTCAAGTTCTCCATGAAAACGCGAAAGTACTCGTTGTCTCCCAGCGTTTCCATCTTGCCTTCATAGCGGGACAGGATAGTGCGGAGATGCTGGTAGGTGTCTGGCAACAGGTCCAGGATGTACGGAGGACTATTCTTCAAGGCCAGCTTGGGGTTCTGGCATAACCGTACCACCTGCAGAGCAGAGAAAAATAAGACGATGATAAATATGGCATCTTTTCAAAACACTGAGAAGCAACCTGAGAATCCAATGAATACGTGAACGTTTTTCTATTTTAGTATATTTTAAAATGCAATTTATTCCTGTAATTTATCTCAGTGTCACATGATTCCGTGACACTGAAAATCATTTTAATATGCTGATTTGGTGCCCAAGAAAGCTTTATTATTTGATCATTTTTTAATTTTTACATGTTGAAATGTTAAGGCATTCTTGCTGAATAAAAGTATTGGTAAGACTTTATTTTAAGGTGACGTAGATACATGTTACTATATGTGTACATACTACAGTAATAACAGTAAATTGTGCATAATTACAAGTAACTAACTAACTAACTAACTAACCCTAACGTAACTCTATAGTAAGTATATGTAGCCTAGTAAATTAATATTACTGTGTACTTATTTGAGAAAGTACAACGTAACTTCACCTTAAAATAAAGTGTGACCAAAGTATAAATTTTTTTCCAAACTGTTGAACAGTAGTGCTGTGCACACAAAATATTGAGACAGAATCAATATTTCCTCAAACTCAATTTTTTTTTTTACAATAATATCACATACACACACATATAAACTCACATCCATGCTTTTCACTTACAAATGGTTTCAAAGCAGCTTTACAGAAAAAAACATATACATGTATGGATATGTTTGTGTATTTTTGTCTGTTAATAAAGCAGCCAACAAGCTCTGTAAAAATATTTTAATACAAATATTCGGTACAATTCTCTTAAGGCACATCAAGTTGACAATCGATCGAGAGAACATAACTGCAAACTAACCTCACATCCTCTGTGGGCCAAAGTTTTCTCTTGCAGTGTGATATGTGTACGATAAAAATAAAAACTACACTGACAAGGGCTTTAAAACTTAACTGAACTGAAAATACACACACAAAACTTGTCAGGTCACACAACAACAACAACATTCCAGAGAGAAGAATTTTTGTGAACTACACACAAGGACAACCGTGTTTGCACAAAAGACTCGGTTCTGCAATCTACAGCACTACGCTGCCATCTCAATTTCTACAACATTTATAGCTGGTGACTGGGAATGACACAGTGTTGTTCACTTTGCAGCTACAGAAGTCTAATGCTTAAGATTAGGGTTGGGCGGAATGACCAAAATCATCCATCACAGCTTTTTATCATGGTATTGTATATAATTATGAGTTTTTTGTTTGTCGCAAGTCAAAATGGGAAATGAGTATATTAATTAACTATGTTGTACAGCCTATTTTTTGCATAATCGAGTTAAATACTTTACAAATATAGCTAATGTTTCAATTTAAAAATAAGTTTCATAACTTCTAAACCTATGAAGTTTTTATTATTTTCTATTTTTAATCAATTTCTGATTTATATAAAAGATTCATAACAAATGAATATGCCTGACACTAGGGCAAGCTTTACATTATTTAACACTAAATTGTAAAAAACTAACATTAAAAACATATACTAGTAATTCCAAATCCAAATACTGATTGGATGAGACGCTGATTGGATGAGAATGCATCCTTGCTGAATAAAACTATTAATTTATTTTAAAAAAAGCATACTGACCCCAGAGTTAATACAGTGGTGTATTTCACATGTTATATCCATCAACTGTATAGCAATATCTCAACTTGTCAAATATATATCGTAATAACATACAAATCGTCACACACACATATACATATATATATATATATATATTATATATATAGTCATTCCACCCAACCCTACTGGAGGCCACAAAGTTGTTGAAATCTCCCAAGAAAAACAAAAAAACATCCATTCTAGACAAATCATCATGATTAAGCGCATGCCCTCAAACCACTCCACTGTCTGGACTAAAGCCACGCATCATCACCTTCTGAACTATTGATTAAGACGTGGGTGGGAAATTTGAGGAAACGGGAAACTGCTCAAATGTCACCACCCCAGCAGTTGGAGAAGCGCTGTGCTGCAAGCGCACGTTTCGGCAATAAGAGGCTGGCGCTGCGTGCAGCTGCTCCGAGGGCTTGCAGCCTCTCTTATCTATTTTGTCTCCAGCACAGGACCAGCTGTGATTGGGGGGTGGGGAGAGCTGATGACATCACAGGGGGGGGGAGGGGGGGGGGGGGGGGGGGGGTCACCATCCAGTCTGTCTTGTGCTCCAAAACTTCTGGCTCTCATGCACCCCCAGTCCTGACAGCCAAGAGATAAGACTGTGGTGACAGGACGTCCTGAGAATTATCAGCAAACATGCATACGTCTATGTGTTCACGTGCAGACGTGGTTTCATTATGGCTTCCAGTGATAATCTGAATTAAGAAAAATAGTCCAAAAGGCCGGAGAAACATCTGCTTGGTCTCAAGCATGAAAAACGTCACCAGGAAGTCAATTAAACTAGAAATCATTAAATATGCACCAATATATTTATGCAATCAAAAATGCAAGTTCTATTTATGGTGTTAAATTTGTATTCATAGTATCATGATTAACCACATCCTACTATGCAAATCCTACCATCAACAACTACAAATAAAATGTTCTCAATTGGCCTGTGGTTTCATATTTACTATGAGAAAATCAAAGTGTAGATAATTTGTGTTTGTTAACAAGGTGAATATGCAATGCATAGATGTGGTGGAAAAACAGAACTTCATTTGTTTTTATTCTTATTTGACTATGCAAAGTTTTTTCATATTAAAGGTCAAACTGGGAAGAACAAGCATTGTGTTCTTGTGGAGTTTGTAAGAGTTTGAATATTTACAGGGGATTGGCAGAATAGAACTAAACATAACATGATTTTTTTTCATTTGGATAATAAATAGCCAAGTCCGGATAGACTTAATAAATGTTTTATGAAGTAAAAGTAATAGTAAAGTCCTATGAAGAAACATTTCTTCCTGACAAAGTATCCTCAATCACTGATCCTGACATACTAAACATTCATTAAGGGTTTCATAATCTAAGACTCGGCACAAGTTAACAAAGCGGAAATTTACAATGTTAAAATTGCAAAAATGAGAAGATTTGCTTATGAAGAAAATGTGATATGTCACATGTGCACTAACCAAACTACCCAGTGTAAAACTGAGCAAATAGGAAGTTGCAAAGTTCTCAGTCACAAAGCATTAACTGTTTCTCTTCTCAGTGACAATTAAATTGTTTTCCTTTGTAACATACATCTCAAAACGTACTAAGTAAATGGACTCTTTAGTATCTAAGTGGTTTCCCATTTTAACAGAATAAGTTAAAAACGAGTCCCCTGTGAAAGATGCACCGCTTCGCTCATGTATCACTGTGAACATCACAGGAAGTGTGAGGTCAGTAACCACAACTTTTTTCCATGAACTGCAGCTTTAACTTTTCTATTGTGAGGAAGCAAATTCAACAAAAGAAACCACTCTGGTAGACAGATGTTCGTCTAACCGTTAAAAAAAAATGTTTTTTTAAACTATTTTATTAGACAATTTTTTGTCAGATGCTTAAAATCTTAGTACATTACCCCTGTAAACCCTGACATATTAAAATGAACCTTTAACCAAAATACCTTTTGTATCATATTTGATACATCAGGCTCTTTTAACATGATTTTTTTAAATAAAAATTATGTATGGAATATCAAGTAAACCCAAGTTTCAGTCCAGTAAAGGTACATCTAAAAATATAACTAACAATATATTATGTGTATTTTATAAAAATTACAAAAAGACGTGTACCACGACATGAAGGAGGACATTTTTAAAATTATACTAAAAGGTCTTGCAAAACAAAAACAAAACAACAAAAACATGTGAACTATCAAGTGTATAAAGTTTTGATTATCTTGATAATTTAGAGGCCTTAGAAATTCATGTATCAGATATGATGCAGTAGGTTTTATAGGGTTAATCAGGTATTAGATAAGGCCAAGTGCGCCTGACATCTGATAATACCTGATCATAAGACAAACCATGCTTGGATAGATCTCCATTAAACAAAAATAACCAGCTTTAAATACAATTGGATACTTAGATGTGTATTTGACTTTATGAATTAAGGTAGAATGCTTCAGAATAGAAAATAATAGTCTACATTTCACTTATAACCAATTGTAAGTACTAGATGAAATAAGAAAAAGTTGATGTGACGCTTCCTGTTTATCCAAAACACTACATAGAAACAGGAACAAGAGAAGCAAGTGGTGTTTGAGAGAACAGATCAACTGTCCATTATCCACGTCTACACAAAGTTAAGACAATTTAACCAACTAAATGACCAGCAACAAGACTAGGAACGTCAGATATTGGTTGGTAAAACCAACTTTGTGATTTTCACACCGTTCACATCCAGGAGTCGTCACATTTGTCCAGATAGGTCAAAACAATTCCTGCTCTTCTCACAATATAAACAATATTGACCAATTAAGTAATACCACAAGCTGTTAAGCTAGGACAACTAACGTTAACTTAGCACAGGACCCTGTAATGTTACCGTATTCAGAAGTCCTCCTAGGCAAGCTGGGATGGACGGCTGCCGAAAAATGACCTACTCTCTAAAGCTGGATATTCCCAAAGTATTTGACTGGCTGAATATAGTTTATTAGCCAGCAAACCATTCAGCTAATTGCCTTAGCAGAGCAGCCCAGCCATATTGCATTAGGACTCCTCGGTGCAGGCCATCCGGCTAAGCTAACAAGAGACCGAGGCGGCTAGCTAAGTTACAACGTCTCTCTCTGGTATCTATGTCTATGTGTTTTTGCTTGATAGTCACCCACCTTATCCATGAATTTCCAGCATTTCTCCACCGTCTTTTTGTCCACGGCCCCGGGCTGGTGATGGGAGTGGTGGAGGTGATGGTGAGGCTGAAAAGCGTCCTTCATCATGCCAATAAGCCCCCCACCTTTCTTCAGATTTCCTGCCATATTCGGACTTCGGAGTGTTGGTTTCGCAGTCAAAATATAACTGGGATCGGATACCCCCCGGTGAGGACAGCGCCCGAGTCCGTTTCGGTTCGAGCGAAGGTCCGTCAAGGGGGGGAAGAAGCGCTTTATCGATGAAAGACTCCCATTAAATCCCCCTTTGCAGGAAACCACCGTTTCACGCTGCTTGGGTAGTGCGGCGAATCCCGTCAAAAATAACGCGTAAAAATAAGTTTTGATGGATGTCTGGACGTTGAGGAACAGCTGCTTTCACAACGACACCCCGTGCGTGCGCGATGTTCCCCTTGCCTGCAGCGCTCTCTCTCTTTTTCTATCTGTGCGCTTCTGCAGCGCGATGTCCGATTCGTGAATGTGATCGAACCGTTCTTTTGAGTCGGATCTTTTCAATCAGTTAAATCGGTTCACAAAACTGGTCGGACTGAAACAGTAGATGTAAAGCAAATTGGTTTAATGGACATGCATTATATTTAGGTTCTAAATTACTATGTTTTTATGAGCAGTATCACGTCTACGAAAAAACATGAACATAACACATGAATTTATAGGCCTAATAAACACCGTCAGAATGTAAACACGACTAATGAAACGACTAATGCTTTTTTCTTTTTTATTGCCAGTCAAATTATAATCAATAAAATTAACAAGAATTACTTGCATATTAAAACACGTTTTAACAGAGTTAAAGGTTAACAGATTGTCTAATGGAATGCCTTTTTCTTTTTTATTGCCAGTCAAATCATAATCAATAAACTTAACAAGAATTACTTACTTATTAAACCACGTTTTAACAGATACACATCAAGCAAGGAAAGTTTTTTCTGAACCTTTTTCAAGCAAGTAATATTCACCACGGGGTGTGAACGACCATGTGATGACGTGCCAGTCGGAGAAGTGACGTGCAAATAGTGGAATCGGTTCTTTGAAGTGACGTGTTCGAAAGAACCGATCGCTGGAATGAATCGTACTTCCTATCACTACTTTTGCAACGGGAAGTTCAGGCTAAGCAAGACAAGAGCCCTTGCGAGCAAAACCCATAAATGGGAGGCGCTCACGTTTATTATAAACTCAGCACATATCGTCTTTCTTCATATGAAAATGCAATACTGGATTGCGGAAAAATATCCTATTGAAATAAAACCATATTAAGGAAATAAAACACCGCCTTCTACCTCCCCCTCCCGTACTTGTATGATTGCTCTTCCTGTTCCGCCTTGTAAGACCTCGCCCTCTTTCCGCCTCTTTCATGTTTCAAATTTTCCCCGCCCCCCTTCTTGCTCTTCATGTGAATGTACGAATCCTACTATGGTGAAGGGTGAAAAGCATAACTTATAAATATTAATTCAGGCACGTAACTGGAGCACTAGGGAGGTTACTAAGCAACGTAAATGTCACGTAGTTAATATTCATGAGCTAAGCATTGGTAGTAGAAGTGCTTGTATTGTAGGCTACTTTCGCCGCTCTCCGGGTTAAAGAGATCAATTATGCAGATATTTTTTGAGGTGAACTACTTTGTTTTTGTAGGTTCACCGCTGTATGATGTTCGTTCAACTCCTCTCATCATTTTAGTTCACATTGTCATCCAATTTACTGAATTGAATGAAAAGTAAACACACTTGTGATAGAGCTCCGCGTCCTTTAGGCTATTTCAAACGAATTAAGGAGATTTTCTTTAAATAATCTAAACAATTCAGAAATACCTCAAATTACTTTATTGTCCATAAAACAACACGTCGCGCTTGGCAACTATACACAGCTCCAGGCAACCAGCCGGCGACGCGGTGCAATGCGGTTACGTAGAAAAACTGTAATTGGCATTCTGGAGAGGTGATTGGCTTACGTCTCTCTCTGGCCACGCCCACGCTACCAGGCGGCTCTGTATACACAATAAAGACACAATGAAACTTTTCCTTCTGCTCGATAGATGCAGACCTAGAATCTCTGTACACTATGCCACCCAAGAAGAAAGGGAAAGGAAACAGCAAAAAGGAAAAGTCCAAAAAGAGCACGCCAGAAAAAGGTTTTTGTTGTTGCTTTTATAAACACAAAATAATATAATTCTTACAATAAAGACTTTAGTGGTAGGCTATTTAATTATCATGAAATATTTCTTTTTTTTTTCTCAGATGATGGGCTTTCAGAGAAGTACCAGAGAAGTGCCTTAGACGTAGCTGTTTTAAAAGAACATCTGGGTAAGGCAAATAGCTATAATTTTTTTAATGGACTGTTCTCAGATTTTTTTTCTCTGTTGGCTGATGTTCAATTAAAATAAAACATTAAAAAAGTAACGTCTCCACAACCCTTGTCAGCACTGAGGAGCAGTGTAGCGCGTCAGGCTACAGTGGTGAGAGATGACTTGAAATGTCAAATCAGAGATCTGGAGCAGGTGCTCAGTCGGGAACGATCAGACATGAAGGACATCACTGCAGGTCTGTATAAAATTATATTGCTTTATTGATATATTACATCTTCATACTTCATAATATAGGGGCGGTTTCCCGGAAAATGTATTAAATTAAGACAGGAGAACCTTACTCTAGAATAGTTAATCGTGGTTTAAAAATGGCTTTCTAAAACACAGATTAAGTGCAGTTTACTAACACCTGGACTATGAATTCCTGTACTAAACTAAACAAGATTAATTTAAAACCAACTGAGCTAATCTGAATTAGCATGACAGAGTTTTTCTATTTGGAATGAACCAAGAAAATCTTAAAATTGTATGTAACTGAGAAGCAAATCCAAGGAAAACAATGGCAGCAGAAAAAAATGCTTGAACAAGAGAACTAGTTTAAAGCAAATAGCAAAAAAAAAAAAAAAAAAAACCGTAGCCATCAGCAGCATCTAGGAAAAGGAAAGGAATGCCTGGAAATCTATTTGTAATTAATTAAATGTAAATAAACACACACCTACAAGAACAATACAACAACTTCAGGTAAGATTGAATCATCAGCTTTATTACATTACTGTTTTGTGAAATCTGTGGGTTGATATAATAAATCAAGATGTTGTGTAAGAGAAAAAAAACTGCTGCTGATGCCTGAAGAGAGAGGTTTAAGACTGGCGGAGGACCTGCAAATAAAGATATGGCCACTTGGATGAATTACTGACAGGAATAGCCTAATTGAGAGCCAGCAACCTTTGGATAACATAGATGATGACCATGATTTCCTGGAGGAAGACTAGAGCTACTTTCAGGACTAAATTGAGGCTTAAATTAAACCTACTAGGAGGCAGGTTTAACTTCAGATTAATGTTAGCAGGGCCGAGGACTAGCTTAATCTCTGTCTGGGAACCGCCCGATAATGTTGAATGTTATTCTGCTTTGGAAACACTTGAGTCATTAGTGTCACATGATACTTTAGAAATCATCTAATATATGCTGATTTGGTGCTCAATAAACCTTTCCTGAAAACAGTTGTGCTGCTTAATATTTTTGTGGAAACAGTGATAGATTTGTTTTTCAAGAGTCTTCGCTGAATATAAACTACAGCATTTATTTTGTAATAGAAATATTTTGTGAAATTAAAAATGTCATTATATATATATATAAAAAACGTTCTGAATGGTAGTGTGAATAACTAAGTGATTTACAGTATGTTTCTGTAAGAAGTTATATTGTCAATTGACTTCTAACACTATGTATTGTATTTACCTTTGAGAACAGATCTCAACCGTCAATATAGGTCTATGGAAACAGACCTGCAGACTAAAGTGAACAGGCTTGAAGTGAGTGTGGACTTGCTTCAGAGGCAGTTCGGTGAGTTCAGCATATTCAAATTCTTGTGCTTATCAAAGGCAGTGTGCTTTAACCAAACACATGCTGATGACAGGCCTCTGTTTGATTAGCCGAGTGTCAGGTTAAATTAAAATCGGAAAGAGAGCGGCGAGAGAAGACAGAAGCAAAAAAAGACGCCATCATTTCTGACCTCCAGAGCAAACTGGACCGCATGGAGAGTGAGTGTGAGAAGATACTGCACGTAAGTCAGAGGCACTGCTCTATAAAGTGATTAAGTGAAATATCAGCGCTTGAAAGGATGAGATATTTTATTAGCACTACACAAAGCTTAAAATTGCTTGGTGGCATTTCAAAGTGTGACTGAATAATCTACTTGACTAAATGAGGTATAATTAATGCTATAGTAAAACAAATTGAACGGACGGTTAATTAAAGTGTTACCAAATCTGATTGCCATCCAAAAGGTTATTCATTTCAGCATTTAGTATTTTAGAATATAGTAGAGACCATCTGCACCTCTAAATGCGTGTGCCAGATGGCAAGATATACCCCACTTAACAGGCTTTCATTTTAAATTGAGTTGGTTTTTATGAATTGGTGTCTATTGGCTTGGTACAGGGCTGTCTGGACAGTTTGCTCTCTCACCTGGCTGAGACGCGGCTGCAGTGGGAAGAACAGAGCACAGTCCTTCATCAGGAAGTCAAGGACATGCTCAGTGACTTTGGGATAAACCCGCTTCACATATGAGGACATCTTTAGTTTAGAACTGCGAACAGAACAAGACCAAGACCTCTGAGATCTAAGAAATGACATGTATAATGCATAAGCCAGGGCTTTTCATACTGGGCTCCAGGGATCGAGATGTATATATATATATATATATATATATATATACATTTTTTTTTTGTGAAAGAAATGAATACTTTTATTCAGCAAAGATGCACTAAATTGATCAAAAGTGACAGTCAAGACATTTATAATGTTACAAAATATTTCTATTTAAAATAAATGCTGTTCTTTTGAACTTTCTATTTATAAAATATTCCTGAAAAATGTATTATGGTTTCAAAAAAAGCACCACAGCTTTTTCAATGTTTCTCGAGCAGGAAAATCAGCATACTATAATGATTTCTGAAGGATCATGTGACACTGAAGACTGGAGTAATGATGATGAAAATTCAGCTTTGCTGTCACAGGAATAAATTACGTTTTAATATATATATATATATATATATATATATATATATATATATATATATATATATATATATATATATATATATATATATATATATATAATATTACTGTTTCATTGTGCTTTAAATCAAATAAATGCAGTATTGATGAGCATAAGAGGCTTCTTTCAATAACATTATTATATAGTTTTCAATACTGTTCAGATTTTAAATTATGAAATATAATTATCAATTTTAACACACCAGGTATTAGTGTAATTTGAGAAAGCAGTTTGTACATTGTGCTTAGACTTGTGTTTGGGCCTTCTTCATGAAAGTTGATGAAACAAGCAGAATGAATTTCTATGCAAGCAATTCATCAATCTATTTGCATGTATATTGTCCCACCAAATTGAATGGGACAATTTATGCAGAAAAATGGTTTTATGTAAAATGTATTCATTTGATCCGAATCGTTTCAATAGTATCCAGCGGACAGTGCAGTTCATTCTGTCACCAGCTGGTGTCTCTGTTGGCCTAATTTTCTGTCGCTTTCGTTTACGTTTAAATTTAAATTTATTAGAATAAATCATGAAATAAACCTTTTCTGATTTAATTTTCTCCCTATAGAATGTATAAGATGTGTTTACCTGTTGTTTTCTTCTTAATATGATTCCAAGAGTAATGCTAGTCTAATGCCCTTGACAGACGCCAGCTGTTGATTTACAGATGTGAGATTCCCCAGGAGAACTGGCTGTCTGGAATAAACTCTACAAACATAATCTCAATATCAACATCTTGAGTTAATGCAGTTACATATTAAATAACTGACCTTGTTATGTCATGAATAATTTAACATTCATGGAAAGACAGGTGGCACTACAATGATCATTTTCTATGTGCGTCTGATCTGGCACCAGAGCCGGCCCGAGCCTTTTGGGGGCCCTAAGCAGAATTTGATTTGGGGGCCCCTCCCACTACGCGGAGTCACCTGTGCTTGACGATTATTGACACAAATATCACGCAACAATGATACATTATAAATTAATACAGTGAGGTTATGTATAAATACAAAATAAAAACTTAATGAAAAATAGATAGCCAACTTAAATATTTTTTTTTACTTTACTCTTTTACTAACTCTATGAAACTTCTTAAAACAAACTGTCTCAAAGCATATCAAATAAATTATTTGCTAAAATAATGACAACTGAGAAATCAAAAACATAATAAGAGCAAGGGTTCAACAATGACAATTATTGTTGAAAACTGTAAAAATATTATTATTTCTCAACTGTCTCAATACAGTGTAACTGTCCACAAAGTCTTTTTTTAGTAGTATTATTGTAACAGACTTTGTTAGATTGTACATGACAGAATCCAACAAAGTCTATTTCTATAATACCGGTAATGATGTACTGGCGTTCGTTGTGTGTATGCAATGTATTTTTCCCCTCTGGGCTTGCCGTAGATAGGATACCGTAAGTAATCATGCAAACATACTTTTATCTTGTTCTTTTTTTCTCCTCCTCTGTCATTTTCTTCGTTCTATTTTTGGCACCAGAGGGATACGTCCTTTTTTGTGACATGGCTTAACATTATCGCGAGTCCGCGACTATGCGCACGAATTGTCTATGCACGCGCGAGGTGTCTAGATTATGCGCATGACTTAAACGCTGGCAGACGCTGCAGCAGTTGTAGGGAGGTATATTGATCATGAAATCAGAATGTTTTTTTATTGTCTTTAATTATTCATTCATTCATTTATGTCACTTGTTTAATTTATCAAAAAAAATATTTTTCGATTTTTCGACTCGATTGGGGGGCCTCCTGGTGGCCAAGGGGCCCCAAGCAGCCGCTTAGTTCGCTTATGCCTCGGGCCGGCCCTGTCTGGCAGTCAGATGATCAATGTCTCCCAATCCGAGATAAATCCATCACAACGTGAATAAATGGAAAGGAAATGAAAGCAAAAGAAAAGACTTTTATTTCATTATACCTCTGATGTGTTTGAACCGTTTGAACATTAAACAGAGTCTGTAGGTGACAAACTAGTGACCCGAAAAAGATTTGTAGCTGCATTTTAAAACATTTAGAAGAATGGGCTATTTTAATAAATACTGCTTTTGATCATAAATCATTTGTGAAACTGTGAAAAACAGCAAGATAGCACTATGCTAAAACAGTTGCATTCAAATGCATCTGACATGAAATTGGATGAGCTATTATTAAGGTATGTTGCTATAAATATATTGACTTCAACTAACACATAGGAGCCATTCAATGCTTTTAAAAGTGAGACGCAGGGTAAAAACCAAACAAAAAAGGCCTAGAGATGTAACTTTTTTTTTTTTTACCATGAACGCCACATTTTTTTAATAATACCCTTTTATGTGCAAGATGCTGTACAAGCACAAACCATGGAAAAGCTCCATTGTCGCCCCTAAGGGCCCATTCACACAGAGATTATTTTTCAATTAAAATGCAAAATGCAGGTCAGAGGAATATCATACATTAAGAGAATCGTTTTTTTTTTTTTTTTAAATGTTGAACTACTTTTAGCTAGAGCACTGCATTTAAAAAAAACTTGAACTACTTTTAACTATATAGCACAACACAACGCAACAACACGTGAAACCAAGTTTGCTGATGTCATTCAGTATCAATCAGCAGAAAGTCATATTTCTTGCTGTCTGACCCAAACAAGTTACAACACCAGAAGGAATTAAAGCTAGAGATGCAATTTCATCCTGTGGAATCAGGTCAGAGCTGAATGAAGAAATAAATGGCTTGGAGAAGGGCAGTATGCTGACGGAGATTGGGGCCCGGCCCTCGGGAATGCATCTGGACTGATTGGGCTGTGAGCTTTGCAAATCTCACTAAGTTGTCCTGTCTTCAGCCATGACATTTTGGTCTCTGAACAATTCACACTCATTACTATCAAACCATTATAGCATTGGACAACTTAGTGTTTGAACCCTGGAATTTAAAAGGATTTCTATCTTTTAGACATCTGTAGATATTTCTTCAGTTTGAAAATACTCAGGATTGAGGGAAATACAGAAGCTCCGACACACTCACATGGCAGGTTGTAACTATTTTATGCTTTGCTGAAATTGTGGCTAATTCATATGAGGATAAATAGCACTTTTTATACATGATAAAAGCAATGTACACTCACACGACATGAAGACCCCAGTCATATTAATAACCTAACAAAACCTGTTTTGCTTTACATGGAGCGGGTCACCTCATGGGGGCAGCCATTTTGAGGTCACATGACTAGCCGAATACCATTCAGTTTGTCTTGTTAACCCCCTATTATTGGTCACTTTTGCTCATGGGACAAATTAGTTGTGTTTGAGTGTAAATAGAGCATTTCAGTGGCATTGAAAGCTCAGTTTTGCATGATGCTACATTTGTTGCGACAGATTTGATTAATCGCTGCATGTGCATTTTTTGCCAATATTTTTTTTGCTTTTGTAAACTTAAACTGCTTGATTTAACCTTCCTATGAGAGCAGTCAGTCATTTTGCTTGTGTGATCTACACTCTTTCAACCAGCTCAAATGTCTCCGAGTCTAAAGCAGGTGTGCTCATGCCCCACATAGTAAATATCTCTCACATCTTGAGAGGTTGCCCCCATAGAGTTGTCTGCAAGTCTGTGTATCCAGTGAAAACCCACCTGCACATACAGCTTTGCCATTGTTCATCAGATGCCTGAAACACACATGCACAGTCATTCCAACCTGTAAATGAATGGAGCTGTATTTGTGCACCTAGAAAAGCAAATGTTTACAGAGTGAGTCAAAATATCCAAGAGACAAAAACTTTCACAGAACTGAACACAATGCCATTTATTTTCGTCAGGCACTAACACCGTATTGAAATATCATTTAGAAATGGATTCAGTTCAATAGAAATGCACAGAAAAACCAACACGGGAATAAGTAACCTCTAATGGCTCTCCAAAACGTGAAGGCAATTTCTTACAATTTGGCTCTGCAAGTTGAGGATACCATCATGAATAATAAAATCATTTCATTTTGGTATCTAAATTCTGCATCAGCTGTGGTACATTGATCAAAACTGATGGGTGGAATCCATTTTTAAAAGGTTGTTCACCAGATGTCTCTCTTTGAAAACAAGAAGGATGAACCCAAGATATCACATAAACAAATGGATGTTTCTGGTATCAAACTAGAAAAAAACCCCAATAACTTTATGAGCTGTTATGTGATATAAAGAAATACCTGATGTACATAGGCCCACAATCTCCAATGTCTCATCACACAGATATGTCTAGATGGAGTGACCCTGTTGATTTCATCATGTATTGATTGGTGTAAGACCTCGCCAGGAACAAAAATCAATCAATTCACTTCCCTGACATATTTTTTGAAAGCGAACACACTTGATACCTCCTAGAATCCTGCTAGAATGACAAAAATAAGGGTCAATGGAAATCTGTATAAATTCCTAATGCAAACTTCTTAAATGGGAGCATCCACTTTTCCATAACTATCTGCAATTTTCATATCCAAAGAGTGCAACAATATGAATCTAACTCAAAAGAATGAAACGCAAAGTATAAAAAGTGTATTTAACCAGAAAGAAAGAAAAAAATCTTGTTTTTCTCCATTCAATAGCATCTAAAACCCTCGTACATGCACATCAAACATTCAGAAACATCCCAAAAACCTTTTTAATAGAATATGACTAATAATAAAAACAGATCGCAGTTGTTTTTGTGTTCAGTTCTCTTCATTTTTACTCCGCCAGGGGCCGGCATGAGAAGGCGACAGCACAAAATTAATACAAAGTATTTTGGTACTCTAAAAAGGTTGAGCGATAGTGGATCGAGTCTGCAGTCGTCCGCTGTGTGAAAAACAAAACTAAACGGGTGTCGTCAGAAGGAGATAATAGCAATATAGTGGTTTCACAAAAAAAGAGGAATAATTTAAAAATAAATCAACAGCACAGTAAGACAAATATACTGCATAGTACAAAGCCCCTCTGCTGTGTCCCCCAAAAGCAGAGGGCTGTAAGGACGGTGTACAGAAACCAGACGCAGCTCCTGGGCCGAATTGAGCAGCATGGACGGCATCTCCTTTAGCTCCTTCTACGGAGCCTATGTTCCCATAATCCCTGGGTCCAGCAAAGCCGTCGTTTAACGTCTATCCGACACAGGTAAGAGAGGTTATTCGTGTTCACTGTTGTTGGTGCCTTTCTCCCACTCTATCCTCTCCTCGCTGTGGGTGGGTGAAGCTCCTAAGGGGCCAGCGGGGCGCACTCGAATGCCCTGGAAGCGCCGGCACTCCGGGCAGATGCGAATGTGACTGCACCCTCGCGCCACCAGGGCGGCCTCCTGCGCCAGTCTGTGGGAGAGGGGTTCGGGCAGGCCGGTGCCTGTGCACAGCTTGCCGTTGCTGAGGCTCGCTGCCGTGGCCCGCGCCCGCCGGTCGTCCAGGGGCAGAGGCTGCGGCCGCAGAACACTGGCTCCGCGCCTGCGCCGTACCTGCAGGCTGTCCTGACACAGCACGATGCCCTGCAGCTCTCGTAGCATCTCCTCGCACATGGACAGCTGTGAGGCACAAACACAGGAGACAGAGGGAGAGGGAGAGAGAGAGAGAGAGAGAGAGAGAGAGGCCAGGGGGTCTCACTGACACGCTGCACACAGGGGGTGGAAGGCAGCACAGCCAGAGCATTGATCAAAATAACACTAGACTATACAGGGGGCGGTGGCTGTTTATCTGGACTGATGCACCGCAGAGAGATCAGAGAAAACATCCCGAAACACTTGGTGATCTCTGCGCGTGCTCATTACATTCTCAACAAGTTCACTTTTAAATGTATATTGTTAGATTTGCATTTCATAAAGACATAAGTGAGAAGAGCTGTTGTGTTTGGGTCATTCTTTGTATAAGGTGCCTTTGATGCTTAAAAATTGGGCTGAAATTGCTCCCAAGAGGATTATGATTTATGTTTCGATGGTTATTTACACAAAATGATCTGAACCTTTGAACGCATATATTTAAAAAAAAATTTCATCACTTTACAACAGAGGTGTTGTTTTTTTCTATGTCATCTTAATGAAATTCTGTCATCAATTAAATATTATTGCACAATATTACAAAAAGAATGTCGTGATTAAAGACTGTTAAATGAATAAATGTTTTCCTTGAATTGTTCATTTATCTTAATGGTTGTTTTACAGAAGCCTAGTATTTTCCTCTTGTCCTCAGTAGTTTTAAGTAGTTTCAGTAGACCTTAATTTCCTGGGGTGACATCAAATTTTAAGGGAAATACTATGCATATCCACTTAAACTAAACCACTCATTCCTAGACAAAAATTAAATTTTTTAAATATTTGACAAATATGTAATATGTATCAGCCAATGCCTCCAGCACAATATCATTGATGATCTAACCATAATGTTTCCATCCTGTTCAGTTAAGGTGTTGTCACAATAGAAATCCATAATCTATTTTCAATAGTGTAGTGTTGTGTCAAGCATAGCTCATGCACAAATCACTCTCAAACCAAGCAGCTTTCTGTTGGTCAACACAGCGAATTTGAGCTATCAACTTGAACCTGTTGCAAAACTGCACAGGGAAATCTTTCGCCCTCAAGATAAATGACAGATTACATGGATTATTATTGAAATGGCTGAATTTTGCCCATGAAAATTCACAGAACAATAGTGCATTTGACCACACCTTTATACAACAGGGTAGAATATATCTAACAGAGAAAAAAAAAAAAACACTATTAGGGGCCGTTCATACAGAACATATTTTTGCCTTTAAAAATGGGAGCTACCGCACAGCATTACCCAACCGCAGATCCTCATCGCTGATGAATGAAAAAGGAAGGCAGTCTCGAGACACGTTTTTAAAGTGAAAGTTCACCCAAAAATGAAAGTTCTGTCATTATTTACTCACCCTCATATCGTTTTTTTTCTGGAACATAGAATAAGATATTATGAGAAATGTCTCAATGTTTCTTGTAAATCAACGGGCAAAATGGACAAATAGTAAAAACTGTTTGGTTACCAACAATTTTCAAAATATCTTCTATGTTCCACAAAGATTCCTGTTCAAACAGGTTTGGAATGACACGAGGGTGAGGAAATTCATTCATTCATATTTATTTTATTTCATTCTTTGGAAAAGAAATGAAAAGGAGCAAAAGGAAGATAAACTTATAATATCTGCCCCTTATCAACACAAATCAAATTACAATTCCAAGGAGGTACACTTACAACACACATCTGCTTTGCAGCACCTATGCAAAGTCATAAATCAATTATCACATTTTCCTACTAAATAGATGCATTATATTTTTCTATTAGTAATGCTTTTACACTCTTCTTAAAAACAAAAAATGATATTGAAGTTTTAATTTCACTATTTAGATTGTTCCACAGACTGACACCCTGTATTGAGACACATCTTTCTTTTAATTTTGTTCTAAACTCAGGTTTCTGAAAGACTTCAGTTCCTCTTAAATTAAATTTACTAACTCTCTTGATGAATCTATTTTGCAATTTTTCAGGTAATGTTTTCAAATGAGCTTTATACATTATTTTTAGAAGACTATATTCTAATAAGTCATTACATTTGAAAGTTTTTAACTTTATAAATATTGAATTTGTGTGGGCCCTATATTCGCTTCCATTTACAACGCGAATGACACGTTTTTGTAATTTAAAGACAGGTTCTATATAAGTTTTGTTTGCACTTCCCCATGCCTCAATGCAATAGGTCAGATGTGGAACAATCAATGAATTATATAACAAAATTAAGGCACATTTATTAACAGATTATTTTACTTTATGTAACACAGCTATAATTTGGGATACCCTAGATTTAACATAGTCAATATGGAATTTGGAATATGGTAATGATGACAGAACTTTCATTTTGATATGAACTAAATATAAAAGTTGAACTTTTAATTTGACAAAAAAGCTGCTTGGAATGAATTTATACAGAAATTTGATGTTACTTCCACCCAATTATGCCACATCTCATTAGCATTCATTTCATCTTAGGTGATAAAATCCAGAACTCAGCTGCTGAAGCGCAACAAGTTTTCTGAAAAATATCAACATACTCGATGCAAATTAAAAAAGGATTCTCATGAGGTTGAAAAGACACCGCACACAAACAATGATGTGATTCTGGGAGCTGTAATGTTAGTGGGCCTTTGGTGGGAGGGGTCATCTTGGTGTTGGATCAATGTGATGTGTTGTGGATGAAGAGATATACAGGACAGGTAGAACGTGTTACCCTTTGGACTATGAGGCATGCCAGTGCAGGGCCCTAATTATAATACACCTCACACACACACACAAACACACATTACCTAATGCTAATACACAAAGATACCCAAAGGGTAATGCAAGTATTTAGCTTATTTATCAAAAACTGCACTGGCTCAACTAGTCACTTGATGTTGACACATAAAACATAAGTGCACAAACAAACACACAGTTTTCAATTAGCTTTTAGTTTAGTCTCGCTTTACACTCACCCACATACTTCTAGACAAACACATAATTTTTCTGTGAATATTTACCCACAATGCTCAGTCTATGAATATGGGCAATCAATGGATCCTTTCACAGACTGTGTTCACAGTTATCAAAATTGCAAATCTAGTGTAGTTTTTCATATTTTAATTAAAGAAAATGTTAATATGCATTTATAACGCTTTTATTACCTTGCAGTAAATTACGAAAAACAAATTAACGCTGCTGCGAGGGCGTTTCTAATACAATGACGGCACATTTGACATCATTCTCTTATTCTTTTGCTATTGGAGAAAATACAAAAATTATATTTGCTGTCATCTCCCGTTCACCACTACAGAAGTTTATCCAACTATGACGACTTCTGCTTCTGAGAACCCCGAAAATGTGAAAAGGGTCCATAATACAGTAACTTATGAAGACATAAACACCCATGCATTTGTACCCTCCAAAAAAAAGCCACGTCTTGGGGTTCTACTGAAACATGCAGAAGTGTTTATTTAGTGAAAATCACAGTGTTTCATTTGAAACAATGCAGTCTGACACACACAGCCATCAATCTGCTTCAGGGAGGAAAATAAAAGACAAAACAGAAGGAACTTCATTTCATTCAAACGTTAAAAATCTTTAGCCTGTGTTGGTTGTGACAGTGAAGACCCGTGTAGATGAGTTTGAGGTATACTCTTTGTGAGGTGCGGGATGGGGTGTGGGGGGGTGGGTTCAGGGAGGGAGGCGCGAGGGCGGGGAGAAGGACAGAAAGCAGAGGCAGGTAAAATAGCCCTCTCTCACCTCTGTTCCTGGCGTATGACGCAGCATCCACACAAACTCCAACACTGCCATGAAGATGGCCACCAGCAGACCACACACAAGCACCACGAAGATCCCACCAATGTTCTCCATGCCCAGACCTACACAGAAATACACAACATGATAAACGTCTTATAACAGACTCCGTTTGGACCAGCAGTTGAGTGACAGGTTGTTTACCTTTCGCTCGATGATCCTCCTCTTTCGGACACTTGCCACCATCCCACCATTTCCTCTTCAGGATCTCTAAGCGGTTTTCCTCCTGTAGTTTGAGTATGGCCAGGTCAAACTCATCTCTGTAGACAGAGCCTGAAACAAACAGTCATAAATATCCATCTTAGAGAAGTCAAAAGTCAGAGCTGGATGTATCATTTCTGCTCTGCTGACTCTGTTCTTTTAACTTATCGTATCCTAAGCCCTTTCATTAATCATGTTGATTAAACATCTGTTGGACATAAATCCTTGGTTAACATTGGTTAAAATCAATTTAGTGCAATTTATATTCAGTCAATGGATTAGTTTAACTTCAGCGATCCGATTAAAGCCTGGTGTGCACCGTGCAATTTTGGCTAAATATAAAAAGATTTCTTTCATTATAGGGCAAATTTTGTACTCTTGCATCGCTTATTTTAACATGCTCACTTGCGACCAATTAGTCAATGGACAGTGTCCATTTATATTAATGGTGATTTGCAAAAAAATTATAAATAATAATGATACTGATAATAATAATAATATATAATAATATATATATACAGTATATATATATAATTAAAATTATTTAAACTTCCCTTCAAACGTTTTTTTAAAGAAATTAATAATTTATTCAGCAAGGATAAATACTAAGATTTCTATTACAAATAAATGCTGTTCTTTTGAACTTTCTATTCATCGAAGAATCCTGAAAAAAATTGATCATAGTTTTCACAAAACTATTAAGCAGCACAACTATTTTTAACATTGTTAATACAAATAAGAAATGTTTCTTGAGCAGCAAATCAGCTGATTAAAATGATTTCTGAAGTATCATGTGACACTGAAGACTAGAGTAATGATGCATCACAGAAATACATTACATTTTATAATATATTCATATAACAGTTTTAATTTCTAAGAATATTTGACGATATTACTGTTTTTACTGTATTTTAATCGAATAAATGCAGCCTTGGTGAGCATAAGAGAATACTTTTTAAAACATTAACATTTAATCTTACCGACTCCAAACCTTTCATTAGCATTCCCTTCATGTTATGATCATACTACACTGAGTTTGCTCTGGAAAAAGATGCTAAATTTACTGTTTTTTTTGGTGAAGCCTCAACAGACTTTTTCTTTTCCTTTCAGGTAAATTTAAAACATAAACAGTGTGTGTGGTACCATTTCAATTTCCTATGTTAATGAGAATGTCAGATTTTGACAAGATTGATCGGCCAGTCAACGCTGTTAATCGTACGGTGACAAAAATAAAGCTGAAGTTGCCGTCTGCCTCGACAATCTGACTACCTATGAAAAACAAAACAATTGTGCAAGACTCACTGATATATTTCTATGCAGATTTGAATTAGTTGCATTTCAATCAATACAAGTCCTGCCAACTCCACATAAACTCTAGTCATTGTCGTTTCTCCAACAGAAACTCATTACTCACCCAGAGGCATGCCAATGCCATAGCCCTTGGTGTCCAGCAGGCCTCCGATCTGGGTGAGGTTGCAGTTACGCTGGCGATAGTACTCGTTCATGGTGCTCTCCAGCAGGTAGGCGTAATTGGAGTTGAGCACTCGAGCGATGCCCTCCTCCGTGCTCTTCACGAACACACTGGGTTGCTTGGAGTACATGAAGTTCCACATGCGCTGGTACGTCTGGTAGCGGGAGTTCTAACCGAAGAAAAGGAAATATTAGTGTGGTGAGCAGGACGTGAGAGAGCGGCGCGAGGCCGGTGGCGTGATTGCTGATGAGCGACACCTGTGAGACGCACCGGTCTCGTATCTCTCACGGAGGAGCGGAGGCATAAAGGGGGAGCGACGACAGTGGAGATCGAGAGAGGCCAGGCCTGGATTTTATGTTGTGTTTTGTGTGGCCAGCAGTCGTCCGCGAGGGGCTGCTGGCTTATACTTTCATTTTGTATTTGTTTTATTTTATTTATTAAACTTGTTGAATGTTCGCCGGTTCCCGCCTCCTTCTTCCCATAACAACTGGACCTTGTTACAATTAGGATTATTATACGCATTTCTGCTTGCTCCTCAACCTTCATCTGGAGTCCTGACAGCCAGTCACTAGAGCTTTGAGAAGGCGAGACTGACTGTGTTAACCAAGGACTTGGTGGTTGATAAGCTGACAGTTTGACATGTTGATGTGACAGCTGAATATGTGAAACAGCCTGTGCTTGCAGAGAGACGGGTCAAGAAACGGCCCGTCGGAAGCATCAAAATGTGTGAATTAGTCTGGGCAGCCCTCTGGAGAGGGAAAGATATCGAGGGGGACTGATATTAAGACAGCAAACAGATAAATCCCAAAGTAGGGAAGAGCGCTAGCGACATGGTCAATAAACCTGCCGACAGGCCATTGATTTGTGGGTGGAGTTCTCTTCCATTCGGTCCTTGAAGATCTCACCTGGAAGAAGGTCATGGTGGACCCGCCGTGCATGGTGCCATATTCGATGGCCGTCTGGTCAGCCAGATCGTCCACCGACTCGATGGGCACCTCCATCCTCTGCACAGTGAGAAAGGCCGCCAGGTTGGCTGTGTAGGAAGAGATGATGATCAAGGTGAAAGCCCACCTGGAATGACAAACCAGTTTTAGGCACGAGGAACACAACGCAGGAGCAGTTCTGACCCAACATCAAAAGAGCTTGGAGCTACTGTGAGCTTGGCATCCGAATAAGAAGTTGAAAGGCTTCTCTGAATACAGTATGCCTGTTCTGAATACTCAAAAATAGCTTGCTTTTATTCTCCACTGACCTCAGTGTGCTGCAGTCAGCAAGGCCTCGAAAAATGACAGTAAAATAACGCAGCAGAAAAACAGAGGCCAAGTGAGAGTATCACTTTTATCTGCTATAGGGTATAGAAGAATGCAAAGACTCCAAAAACCAACATAAATGCATAATGAGGGACAAAATGACCTGTACTGGATTCAATGTTTGTTTTTTCAAATACATTTTTTTTTAAAGAATTTGATTATACACAAATGTATAAATGTCTCTATCATTTGTTATCTTTGGTCTAAATTGGTCTGCAGGTTAGAACAGTTATCCAATCACATCCACTGTTGAGGCAAAGCCACGTGAGTTTTTTGTTGCGCATTAAATGATTTATTCGGTAAATGTGTTTCCATCATAGTTTAAACATATGCTTATTGGATAAAAAAATGTATCCTCTCCAACTGAATGCATACGTTTTTTATGCGCATCTTTCATTTATGCGCATCTTGACGATTCCATCCAGCTGTTTTTTATGCAATTCCCCAAAAAGCACACAAAAACAAGTGGATGGAAACATATCTATTGAAATAAAACATATGAAAAAATCTGATGTAACAATATGACAAAAAACATTATAAAAATTCCATAGTAAATGCATAAGGTAAATTTTTGATGTCCTTTATGAAGACATCATAAAGAACTATGACAAACAAAAGACAACATTTTTGAGGCTCATATAAATGATTAAGGAGGAAAATGTAAATATCAATAAACTTCCTGACACTCTGGAGACCAGGGGCCCGTTTCAATAAGGAGGTTCAACCAGCTCTTTAAGTTAAAACTTAAAACTCTGAGTTGATTTACCCTGAAATGGGAAACTGAGTTTTCGGGTTCAGAACAGCTGAATTGAGTTAGTTCAATCAACTCTCAGTAGACTGACCATGATTATGAAAAGCCATGATCGAAATTATGATTCACCATGGCAACAGCAACCAAAACAAAAGTCAATACGCAAGTTTAATTCTTAATCACTGTTAAAATATCAGAGGTGAAAACTGGTACAATGGTAAGTTATTGAACTAATATTCATTTTCATGGTATCCCACGGGCAAAAAGAAAAAAGAAAAAAAAAAGACCATGGCAGTAGCTGAAACCGACGTATAAAACTATAATTTAATCAGATAGGCTAAAGCTTAAAGCATAAAAGGTTCTTGGGTGTAGGCTACATGACTTTACAAAGATTTGACATATTAAATAAATATCATTCAGTGTCTATTTCAATGTGCAGAAGCTTTTTCCACAGTGCTCTTTTCCACATAATTAAATGTTCTCTAATCCAACCTGTTACATTTCTTAATTAGGGCAATGAAATTAACATTTCACTTCTACTACGCCAAACCTGTACCAAGACCACTGACAGATGAAGAGGAGATGGTAGAAGAATTTTAAAATCCAACATCCAATCTACTTGCACTGCAAAAAAATGCTTTGGCTTGTTGTATACAGTCAACCAGAGGCGGACAGAGTACACAGCTTCATTACTTGAGTAAAAGTACAGATACCCCTTGCTAAATTTTACTCAAGTAGAAGTAAAAGTACTACAGTCAGATGTCTACTTAAGTAAAAGTACTGAAGTACTTATTTTTAAAAGTACTTGAGTATCAAGAGTACAAGAGTACATTTTCTAAATATTGCATTACTACTGCCACAGTGCTTACATTTATGTACAGAAACGTCCTACATTGAGTTATGAAAAATGTTAATGTTAATACCTTGGAGAATGTAAAAGGTATTGAAAGTAAAATCAAGTCATTTTCATCTTTTTACCATGTTGCTTTATTTAACATTTAAGAAAAATTCAGAAAATTGAAATAGTCTGGCGAGGTTGGGCCACGGGTTGGGACATTCCCGGGATGGACCTGCTGCGTCTTCATCCATTGTTTCGTCTCTTGTCTAAATCTGACCATGGAGTTGACTTTGGCGGAAAGCTGAAGGTGATTGCTGATAGGCTGTCCCAATCAGTGGCGCCTGCACAACCCAATCACGTTTGAGAGGGAAACAACAAATTGAGGGTTTCCGAGATTTTTCTTTTTTAATTTTTTTTTAGAAGTAGTCACGGGTACTCAGTACTCACGGTTATGGATAGAAATGTAGCTGAGTAAAGAGTACAATATTTGCCTCTCAAATGTACTTGAGTAAAGTCATGAGTACTCCCCAAAAATGATACTCGAGTAAAGTACAGATCCCTCAAAATTGTACTTAAGTACTGTACTCAAGTAAATGTACTCCGTTACTGTCCGGCTCTGCAGTCAACATCACTAAAGATTCTTAAATCAAGACATTTTCTAAATAAGAAAAATGACATAAGGTATTTAGTCTTGTTTCCTGGAAGAAAAAAAAAAGAATTAAAGTGCATTTTTCTTATTTTGCAAATTATCTGCCAATGGGGTAAGAAACATAATTATTATATTATATAATATAATTATATTATAAATATTTGTACTTGAAATAAGCCAAATATTCTCAGTAAGAAAAGCATTTTTGCAGGGTGAATGAATATATGAATGAAGTATTAAAACATCGATTACGCTTTAAAAAGGGAGAGGAGACAGAAAGAAACTGGGTTTACTGAAGAAACCTGCTTTCGACCAGGTTAGGTCCACAGAGTAAGTTACTGACTCTGAGTATAAGTTACCTCTCTTTTGGCTTGACTTACCCTGCTTTCTCGGGTTTGACATACCTCCCCATTCTGAAACGAAAAACCCTAGAGTTTCCCTCATTTCAGGCTTAACATAATCAGAGTTTTCACTTAACCTCCTTTCTGACACGGGCCTCTGGATCCAAACACAACATATGCTGTTGACCATCAACGCAGGTCTTTTCAGAAGAGAGAACTTGTTTATCGTGCACTCATACCATACTCCACTGACGCAGCGAGTGGACAGGGCTCTGGGGGCGATGGTGGAGCCTTGCTGCATGAAACCCCCCACAGGAAACCAGAAACTGTTGCCCAGAGAATACTGGTTAATAAGCAGGTTACAGCGCCCCTTCAGGCAGGGGTGCGGGTTGTACCATTCGTAGGGTGTTAGCCTGTGTGCCACAAGGAGCGACAAAAAAGAAAGGATAAAAATTAGTAAACATAAATGAGCCAAGAACAATTTTAACAGTTGGCAAAGCATGAAGTCACCAGAGCTCCCTGTTGGCCATGTAACCTGGTTTTTGTTCCCTGAAGGGGCTGTGCAAGCTTTAGCCGTGACTGACAGGACACTAATAAAAATGCACTGCACTGCAGGACTTTGTGCGACAACCTCACATTACAGCTTTGTTGAAATGCTGAACACAAGCAATGCAGAAAAGCTAACACAGGTCATAATTCAATAAAAATGTCTAAAAATATACAGATTGTAGAGATGCAAACAAAGAAAAGCACACATGCACAAAATCTCCAATGATGAATTTATATAAAATTTCCTGACAGGTAATGTTTAGTGAATAAAAACACAAAACACCTCGTTGTCCAGCAGAATGCTGGGAAAATCAGCAGGCTACTGTGAAAGAGTATAAAACATGTCATTTCTTTTTTGATCCAATGCAAAGCTGGAATAAAAAGTGAGTTTAAAATGAAATATCTACAAAAACACCCTTGTTGGTCCTAGAACAGCATCCTGACCAAACCATCAGATTTCAGGGTTCAGTTTAGAACTGTTTCATTGGACCAACAAAGGATATTGATCCTGGAACAACAACATTCCTATTAACCAACAATCCTAATCTCTTCCCAAAATCAGAGCGCAAAGATTAGTTCTTATAGTAGGAATATTCCAGAATTCCTAACAACTAATCTTTGCCCTCCGGTTTTAGTGTATGGGTAATGTATGGTTTGTTGTTAAAGCTCGCTCACGCACACACACGCGCACACACACACACACACACACACACGCGTACACACACACACACACACACACACACACACACACACACACACACACACACACACACACACACACACACACACACACACAATGAAAGTGAATGGTGTATTCAATGAAGACTTTTAGTGAATAGACTGTTTGTAACATAAAGCTACCATTTGACAACCGAGTACTTGGAATATAGAGCATGACTTACAATTATGTTGCCTTTACTGAGCTTTTTTGTCCATTTTGAGTGGTGACAGGCCCAGTCCCCATCGACTTTCATTGTATAGAAAACAGCTGGGGAAAAATCTTTAAACTGTTTCCACTAAAAAAAATAAGTCATATAGGTTTTGGATGACATGATGATGAGTAAAATTTTTTTTCTTCCCCCCCCTCCATTTTTAGGTGCACTACATGTTGTTTGAAATCTGTATGACTTTCAAAAGAAGAAGTTTAGCAGAATTTCCAAGCTACTTTCCATACAATGAAAGAGAATGACGAGAATGAAGAGAATGGTTTATTCTAGAGCTGTAAAGCCAAACAATCTCTGTTACTTAATTTTCCTATTATCACTGTAAAGCTGCTTTGAAACTATCTATATTGTTAAAAGCGCTATATAAACTAAGGTGACGTGACAGAGCAGTCAAGCTTTTAGTGAATGATTAATTAAATTTCAGTCTGTTTCTGACATAAAGCTACCGTATGACTTAAGAAGACTTGTGCATGATTCATGCGGACCACTGTTGCTTATGTTGCTTTTATGGGGCTTGACAGCCCAAGTCTCCATCCACATTCATTGTATGCAAGACAGCAGACTAAAGTTCTTGAAAATCTTGTCATACAGGTTAGGAGCGACATGAGGATAAGTAAATTATGATGGCCTCTTTTCCATTTTTAGCTGTGCTACCCCTTTAAGGACAGTGTCGGTGCTATTAAGATCCTGCAGGTGTCAGTGTGGAGCTGAGTATTTACCTCGCCACCAAAAAGAGCACGCAGCTGACTGCCAGGTACGCCAGCAACATGAAAAGCCAAACCCCAGGAGAGAACGGATCCAAAAAGGAGAAATACCCAGGTCTTCTTCCCTATAAAAACACACAGGCAACATCAAGACTTTTAAAACTAACATCACAAAGATCCTATAAGCCTCTATCATTAAATTCCAGTATTTAAACATTCGGAAGATTTCAGGTTAAAGACATTTAAAGGCTTTTACAGTTGATTGGCTTGGCAAAGTGCTTGATTTTCGGTCTCCTAACCATTTTGGCACACTTGGAAGATCCAATAACCGCTGGAACAGAACTCGGGAACCGATTCTGTACACAATAGTCAAATCCAATTATCTCTCCAAGAGGTACTTTGACAATCGGTGGTCAGCAACAACTTAACAGTCTCTTATCACCAAGAAACTAAGTGTGAAAGCACCAAGGCTAATCTATCTACACGGCACAGGTGTTTTAAAGATGGCAAATCTAAATAGTGCCAGCGATGGATACACTCGCAAACAAATCATTTGGGCTGTTTTTTTTTGTTGTTTTTTTGCCTGAGACTACAAAAGCCAGGTTTACTATAGTGCTGAAATGAGTAATTATTCCACTATCTGTCCTGCACCAGGCTGAAAATTCATTAATGTGCCCACAATCATCTCCGTATTAGTGTAATTGAATGGCATTGCAGTTGAGCTGGACACTAAAAGCTGTAATTATACCACAATAAATAGAGCCAAGCCTGTCTATGGTAGATATACAAGAAAACTGATGGGCTCTCCATGAAAAAGCTGGTTCAGGTGTTTTTTTCTTAGTCAGGTTGCTTTAAACTTCCTAACGGAAACTGGCAGAGGGATGGCAAAATTGGGCGTCTTTGTCTTTGAGAAGCGCTGCTGCTCCGTCTGTCAAAAAAAAAAACCCATGCAGAAGCAGCCGCAGAAACCTGCAGTCATGCCACCTCAACCAGCCTCTCTCACCAGGGTTCCCTTGTATCTAGTTTACCAGGTCCTCATTAACATTTTGCACTACACAACATATTAAATTACAGAGGAGACTGCAGAGCTGTTATTACATGTGTGGTCTTCTTCTTACCACATTGATCTTAAGATATTCAGCATTTGTACTTATCACGGCTTCTGGTAACAATGTTCAGCACAGAGAGTTGTTCATGGGAAGAGAGATTACTTCTCTCTCCTTTTTAAAGCTGTCAGTTTATTAAAACAATTAAACATGCCTTTTGGCGGTAACGTGATTGATCTTGAGTTTGATTTTTTTTTTTTTTCATTTTCATTTTCCAAATGTAGGGCATTCACTTCCCGAATAATAAATACAACCACTGCTTGCTTTCTCATTAGCGCCATTTCATTCATCGGTGATGTTTCATACTTTAATGATAATTACATTTCACCATTCAATGACTGCAAATTGATTTTACTTTCGTTTAACACCTCATACGGATTTGATTTTGTAATTTTGCCATTTTAGGATTTTGAAAGGGTGGAAAACAAAGAAACACTATTTGCGATTCTGAACTTCAAGATCAAATACATTACCATTCAAAAGTTTGGGGTCAGACATTTTTATCTGAAAGAAATTTCTTTCAGCAAAGATGCTTTGGATTAATCAAACATGACTGTAAAGACTTGATGAGGACAAACATTTCTCTTTTAAATAAATGTTCTTTTGAACTTTGTATTCATTTAAGAATCCTGAAACAAATCATCATGGTATACACAAAAATATTAAGCAGCACAACTGTTTAACATTGATAATAAGAAGAAATGTCAAGACCTTGACCATGTGATGGTAAGATGTTATTGCTTCCACTGAAGCACAAAATGCTCTTTGGATCTTTTTCAAACCATGCTGGAGAACATGATCAGCTCAAGAATATGGTGTCAAAGAAACAATGACACAAAATAGTATGGAAGCTTGTTTCTGCCTCAAAGTAAAATTAAAACAGGTCATTGTGAGATAAAGCTTAAAATATGCCACACAAAGAAATAAAGTGGCAACTGTAAGATATAAAATCAAATTATGAAATTATGAAAAACACAAAGTCACATTATAAAATATAAAGATACAATTACAATGAAATATAGAATACAGATACAAAGTCAGAAAATGTGAGTTTAATTGTAAGATGTTACAACTATAATAAAGTCACAAATTAAGACAAAGTCAAAGATATACAGTCAAAAGTTACACTGTAAGAAATAAGAAAGTTACATTGTGAGATACAAGGATTTACTCTGAGACAGAAATGGACTTCCATAAAATGGTGATTAAACATGCATTTAATAAAAACATGTAAATGGTTATATATGGGTTCATCAGGTCTCTCTTTTCTGTCCCACATACCAGAGTGTGGTGTCCTGATCATAAACTCTTAAATAGTCTCTTCTGTGATTTGCTGTTTGCTTTAGTGAAGCGTCTGCTACAGGAAGAGTAACAGTGATATACTGTCAGTGCATGTTTACAAGCCACTGTCAGATCGACTTGGGCTGAAAAGATTTGAAAACTTAATGTTCCATTGAATTCCGCTGAAAGTAACATTCACAATATTTCATCATCTGTCACTGAAAATGTCCAGATTTAAAAATCGTCCTGCTGTACACTCATTTTAAGCAGAACTATGCAACCGTGGCGGATTGTAAACACACATAGCTGGAAACAGCAAGATGCATTATTTCATATCTATAAAGCACGTCATGAAACCAAGCGAACTGCTGCAGGACAAACGCTCAGTCGTGAGTCAATAGGGCTCAATGCCGTAGAGGCACAGAGGTTCTTCACAGCCGCTCACAACTTGAAAAACGTGGCCAGTGGGAACATGGTCCTGTCACAGCTGGAATGCTTCAGTGAAAAAAAGTGCATTGACTTCTTTATGTTATGACTCTTCTTAGTGGCTCATTTTTTTTCTCTCCATATACACACATGGATATCCTTCATCTCATAATGCACACAATGGAGTGCTGCTACTTTGGGGCAGCGGATGATCTTGCCAGTGCTAACTGTACCATCTAATTAACTTGTTGCACGAATTAGTTATTTCATCCTCAACCTCACCTAGTCTCTCTCTCTCCCTGCATGCATCCCATTTTAATTTTAATGCATTTGTGTGTTTATTCAAACTCTTCGCTGCACTCATATTTTTATACACAAACAAAACGGCACGTTCCATACGTTCATGTCTACCACTGCGTCCAATTACACGCTGCGATGGAGAACGCACTGTACCTCCAAACATGTAATTAAAACAGGGCCGAAGGCCACATTTTATTCCATTTGCCATTGCTATTGATCAAGCTGAGGATTTCATTTAAAGTTTGAAATAAGCTATGGGGGTCCTTGTAGAAATCAAAGCCTGCTGGATCAATAGTAAGTGGATTAAACCTAAACAAGAGCACGCACAAGCATCCAAATATTGAGAGGGCCATGGCTGTGGGGTATGGATGAGTGAGAAGAGATTATTCTGGGCAGGAGCACCGGAACTTTAGTCAACTCGGGTTGGACAATGAAACTAAAACACTGACCCATTATGATGTTGGATGTTTCACGCATATATTCGTGGTCCGCTTAAATTCCATCAGTAAGAGCAGAGTGTGAAGGTTGAATTAGCAGAGCAATAGCACACCTGTGCATAAAATATTGCAATCCACACAACATAATGGGAGGACAAAAAAGAGGACACATTTTTAGTGCGTCTCTCATCTGTGACCAGGACAGCAAGTCTTTGTGGTGAGAGTCACGGTATCCAGGGTAATGTCGGCATACAACCAGATAGGACAAACTATGTAACGGTGGTGGCCGCCCTAACATAAATCAATTATTTTAAAGAAAAACTTCGGGCGTCAGACAGGATTAAACCTGTCAAAATTTAAATTAACCCAGGATATCAAAAAGTAACCACCTGTTACACAATAATAATCATATTAATAATCCCAGAAAAATTCAGTTCACAAGGGACATTTATTCTTCAATAATATAATGTTCATAATAATAATAACAACACAAACTCCTTTAAAAAAGGAGAAAAGAAATGGAAAAAACCCCCAATAAAAATAAAGTTCAACACTTGCAGTAGTAGATCAACTCGGTCTTTTAAATCCGTGCAGGAAACGCGTCACGCTAATACAAGTTTGCAGATTCGTGTCCACATTCATTCACAAATTGTCCATGAAAAAGAAAAGAGAAAATAGTAAACATTTGATAAACATTTCATTCATGTCGTTGTAAATCAATAACATTAAACAACAGTTTTAATGGGCAGCAACAATTACGAAAAAACACTAAGCACACAGAATGTGCGAATGTGAAAGGTATGCGAGTGGGTGCCCGTGTAGTAGTGTGTAATGGCGGCACAAAAGTACTGACCAAGTTTGCAGGTATGAAGGCAGCTAGAGAGTATAGCGGGTCATCGTCAGACACCAAGATAGGCGGATAAGCAGCTTTGACTTGTCTTCAGAACAGCTCAAAAACAGTCGGTCTAGAAGTGCAACACTTCAGTCGAACTTCGCAATGCACCAGACATCAAACACAGGAAGCATCAGATTGACAAGCGGCCGTCTTTCCACAATAATCCATCACTCTCACAAATGGCAAACCTCGCATGCAAACAAAAGGATGACGCGTCTTTTCCAGGAACGACACACTTCCCTATATCAAACTTCCTTCCGTCGTTAATTGAAACACTTACGCAAAGGGAAAGTGAAAGTAAAACTTAAAACTTAATAAAAATTATGTTGTGGCACATCCAACAGGAGTAACTGTAGATACAAGAGGAAGCTGTCTGAAAGTAATGTCCAGGTATTAATCTGGGTTGTATCCAAAAAACCCAAAACCACAGCTGCCCAACTCACTCCTTTGGTCACTCATGCCAATACAAAATGTCAGTTTCGTTGGGTACCAATAGTGCAAATCTTGGGCTGTAGACCATGTGAAATGTGTATTGTTCTCGGAGACGTCCACCATCACTGCTCTGTCAGTTGTGGGCTGACACAGCAGTGTATAACAAACAGTGGTGGAAAGAGTACTGAAAAAGCATACTCAAGTAAAAGTACTGTTACTTGTCAAAAAATGTAGTGAGAGTAGAGTAAAAGTACCGGTCCTAAAAACTACTCAAAGTAGGAGTAAAAAGTAGCCCTTTTAAAAGTACTCAAGAGTAGTGAGTAGTGAGTATTATGCTATGAATGTTAGTCCACCTTATACCCTGCAAATTGAAAATGTAGCTTACTTTTTTATCACAGATTCATAGAAAAAAAGAAACAGTATTTCAATATTTCTCCAACAGTTTTATTTTTGACTGCTAGCACTAAAAATACAGCGTTTCCCCTACCATTGTTTTGGACGACCCCCGCCCCCCCTAAAATGCTGACAAAATCCAGTCATAAAAAAGGAATTTATAACTCGGAATTTCACGGAATTTGTCAATTTGAGGAATAAATAGAAAGCAGTTCAGTACACTTGAAATCAAATCGCGATATAGTGTGAATATTAAACCACAAAGACAATTTAAATACGAATCCTGCATGTTCTGTGTGAATGAATGGTGCAGCCGACGCGCAGTTTTATTTACCACACACACACACACACACACACACACACACACACACTGAAGGACGTGTGAGGTGGTGTGACGCTTGCGCTGTTTTTTTGCCTATATGAAGACACAAATGCATGAACTTCCTCCAGGCTCAAGATCCACTCCGAAAGTCACTTCGTGAACAAAATAAATTGGCGCCAGGTGTCTCGAAGTCTGTTGATGCTGGTTTGATGCAAAGTTTTCCGCGCGCGATTTGATTTGACGGGAATCACGCATGGAGTCACATGATGACTTATTATAAAAATAAATATTAATATAAATGTAGCGACGGCAGGTTCAGGGAAAATAGCGCAGTAAAAGTACCGATACAGCACTTAAAATGTACTCAAGTAAAAGTAAAAGTACACTGTTTTTAAACTACTTAAAAAAGTACAATTCCTAAAAAAAACTACTCAATTACAGTAACGAGAGTATTTGTAATTCGTTACTTTACACCACTGATAACAAATATAACTTACTAATCAACAAATATTAGATATTGTCAAATATTGCCAATCACATTAATCTGACTACACTAGCTTTTATCTAAATCGTTATCGCTAGCACAACACGATAGTATCTCGCTAGCCTGTTAACCTGCCATCCGTGCTTGCCGTCTCGTGCACGCTCACGGCTTGTACAAGTCCATCAAACAACTGTGGTGAGAAGGATCAGTCAACAAACACAGTGAGTAATGTCTACTCCTGTTATTGTCACTTGCACTTCGTGTCACATGTATAGTATAGCCTTCTCTGTCAGCGGTGAGGAAACTTTAATCGAGGATAGTATGAATGCAAGGGTTTTAGATACTGCTTTGGATGCGACTAGCTTAGTGAACTCTGTGCATTGTTCGGTTCCGGCTGTAGAGCCCGTGCAACAGGGCAACTGGGTGACCGTGAGATGTTGTAGTAGCGGGACAAAACACCGCTCTTCCGTTACGATTACAACATTAAACAGGTTCTCCCCACTCAGTGAAACACCTACTGAGAATCCTGCTGAATGTGCCCTAGTTATTGGTGATTCTATTACACGGATTGTGAAAATAGAGCCACCAGCCACCATAGTCACATTTGCCGGGAGCCAGAGCGCCTGACATCAAAGGGAATTTAAAAGTGCTGGCTAATGCTAATCTTAAATTCTCTAAGATTATTATTCACGTCGGCACTAATGATGTTCGACTTCGCCAGTCGGAGATAACTAAAATTAACATTAAAGAGGTGTGTAAACTCGCAAGTACGATGTCAGGGACTGTAATTTGCTCTGGCCCCCTTCCTGTTCGTCGGAGTGATGATATACTTAGCAGACTGTCCTCACTCAATGGCTGGCTGTCTAAGTGGTGTTTGCAAAATAATATAGGGTTCATAGACAATTGGAAAAGTTTTTGGGGCAGACCGGACCTGTTGAAAAGAGATGGTATTCATCCCTCCTGGGATGGTGCCGCTCTTCTCTCTAGTAATATGGCACATAGTCTTAGAGTTCAAACATGTATTGGGGCTCAGGTCAGGAAGCAGACATACTGGCTAAACCAATCGTCTGCTAGCTGTCTCACGTCACTGAGGTCAGATAAATCCCATCACATAGAGACTCTTTCACCTAGATATAATCATATAGAGACTGTGTCTGTTCCCCAAATTAGGAAATACAAAAAACTACCAAACCCATTTAAGGGTAAAAATTGAATCGATGATCAACAAATATAAAATTTATATAATATAGATGAACAAATGATAAACCTTGGGTTGCTGAATATTCAATCCCTTACTTCAAAAGCACTTATTGTTAATGATATGATTACAGATTATAACCTAGACGTGTTGTGTCTGACAGAAACCTGGGTAAAACCAGACAATTACATTACTTTAAATGAGTCCACCCCCCAAGATTACTGTTATAAAAATGAGCCCCATCTGAAAGGAAAAGGTGGAGGTATTGATGTAATCTATAGTAATATCTTCAGATTTACTGAGAAGTCTAGTTTCAAATATAATTATTTTTAAGTGTTGGTGCTTAATGTAACACTATGTAGTGTAAATGATAAATCGCGCTTGACATTTTAGCTGGCTGGCTACTGTATACAGGCCACCAGGGCACCATACAGACTTTATCAAAGAATTTGCTGATTTTTTATCGTAGTTAGTACTGGCTGCAGATAAAGTCCTAATTGTTGGTGATTTTAATATTCATGTAGATAACAAAAAAGACGCATTGGGATTGGCATTTAGAGACATTCTGAACTCTATTGGAGTTAGTCAACATGTGTCACGACCCACTCATTGTCATAATCATACTTTAGATCTAATATTGTCACATGGAATCAATGTTAATGCCATTGAAATTCTGCAGCAGAGCGATGACATCTCAGATCATTATCTAGTCTCCATTTAGCCAAGGTTGCAAAGCCGACTCTGTGTTACAAACATGTTTGAAATATCACCTCTGCCACTAAATATTGCTTTATATTAATATTAATATTTCTGATCAGTTTCATCTCCTCAGCATCCCGGATAGCTTAGAAGAACTTGATATTTTGAGTGCTTTTCCAGCACTTTACACAAAGTTGCTCCTTTGCGCTTAAAGAAGATTAAAGAAAATAGTCCAACGCCGTGGTACAATGAGCACACTCGGGCCCTTAAGAAAGCAGCCAGAAAAATGGAGCGCAACTGGAAGAAAACAAAACTAGACGTTTTTCACATTTCGTGGAGAAAGAGCACGATTGTGTACAGAAAAGCCTTATTTTTTCGACTCTCTCAGAAGAAAACAAACACAACCCTAGGCATTTATTTGACACAATGGCTAAATTAACAAGAAATAAAGCTTCTACTTCTGAAGTTTCCAAAGAGCATAGCAGTAATGCCTTTATGGACTTCTTTACTTACAAGATTGATAATATTAGAGAGAAAATTATAACTATGCAACCATTTACTACAGTATCGCATCAGGCAGTGCATTGTAGTGACCCTAAGGAAAAAGTCCAATCATTCGTTGCAATAGGAGAGGAAGAATTGTCTAAACTCGTTAAATCATCTAAATCAACAACATGTGTATTAGACCCTATATCGACTAAGCTACTGAAAGAAATGCTTCCAGAGGTCATAGATCCTCTTCTTAATATCATTAAAGGGATACTTCAGGATTTAGCATTAAGCTTTGTATTAGTAGGAAACCTGTAGTATTTTCAAATTACCATGCTTTCCACCCTCATATCCCCCTGAGACGAGAGATTTATGTATTTTTTGTCTGGAAAAAATCCTCCGATGACGCAAAAATCGTCATTTTGCGTCATCGGAGGATTTTTTGGCCAGAGGCTAAAGACTACAGTCAGTAGTAGGGGCTGTCCCGCATGTTTTCAACCCGCCCATAGAGGGTGGGATCTCACTCACAGTATGTACACATAGTGTCAGACATCTTTTTTTGGAAGCTTAGCCAGCAGGCTCTTGTTCTGTGGAGAAAGCTGAGTAACTTAGTAGGAGAAAGCCGAGTAGTAGGGGTTACCATCCTCTTTTTCCCGGACATGTCCGACCGTCGAGATCATACAAAATGTCTGGGATTCAGCCTTTGCTTTCTTTTTTTTGCTTTCAGACGGCAAGTGCAGTGAGTTTGCTTCTTTCTTCTCTGAGAAAATTAATAATATCAGAAAGGTGACCAGCACATCATTGAGCCGCACTGGGGTCAGACAGTTCAGACCACAACCTGAGAATGTAGTTACTTTGTCTGATTTCAAAGAAATTGATGGAAACATTTTGGAAGAAACCATACAGCACCTTAAAACATCAACCTGCGTCCTTGACGCACTTCCCACATCTTTCTTCAAAAGTGTGTTAAACAGTTTAGAAGCAGATCTCCTAAAAGTGGTTAATGCCTCACTTCTTTCTGGTAGTTTTCCAAACTCCCTGAAAACTGCAGTTGTCAAGCCCCTCTTGAAAAAGAGCAATCTGGATAAGACTATATTAAGCAACTATAGACCGATCTCAAATCTTACTTTCATAGGCAAGATCATTGAAAAAGTTGTCTTCAATCAGCTGAACAAATTCTTAAGCTTGAATGGATACTTTGACTATTTTCAATCTGGATTCCTATCGCATCACAGCACAGAGACAGCGCTCATAAAGATATATAAACGATATTCGCTTGAATACTGATACAGGCAAATTATCAGTACTGGTACTACTCGACCTCAGTGCTGCATTTGACACTGTCGATCACAACATACTTCTTGACAGGCTGGAAAACTGGGTGGGGCTTTCTGGGATAGTCCTAAAATGGTTCAGATCATACTTAAAAGGGAGAGGTTATTATGTGAGTATAGGAGACCATAAGTCTGAGTGGACATCCATGACATGCGGAGTCCCTCAAGGCTCAATTCTTGCACCACTCCTATTCAACCTGTATATGCTCCCAATGAGCCAAATAATGAGAAAGAACCGAATCTCTTACCACAGCTATGCAGACGACACACAGCTCTACTTAGCCCAATCGCCTAACGACTACAGCCCCATTGACTCCCTGTGCCAATGCATTGATGAAGTAAACAGTTGGATGTGCCAAAACTTTCTTCAGTTAAACAAAGACAAAACTGAAGTCATTGCTTTTGGAAACAAAGAGGAAGTTCTCAAGGTGAATGCATACCTTGACGCTAGGGGTCTAACAACTAAAAATCAAGTCAGGAATCTTGGTGTGTCTCTAGAGTCAGACCTTAGTTTCAGTAGTCATGTCAAAGCAATAACTAAATCAGCATACTATCACCTGAAACATATTGCAAGAATTAGATGCTTTGTTTCAAGTCAAGACTTAGAGAAACTTGTGCATGCTTTTATCACCAGCAGGGTGGATTATTGTAATGGACTCCTCACTGGCCTTCCTAAAAAGACCATAAGACAGTTTCAGCTCATACAGAACGCTGCTGCCAGGATTCTGAGCAGAACCAGAAAATATGAACATATCACACCAGTCCTCAGGTCTTTACACTGGCTCCCAGTTACATTTAGGATTGATTTTAAAGTATTATTACTGGTATATAAATCATTTAATGGCCTAGGACCTCAATATATTGCAGATATGCTCACTGAATATAAACTCAACAGATCACTCAGATCATTAGGATCACATCAGCTAGAAATACCAAGGGTTCACTCTAAGCATGGAGAGTCTGCTTTTAGCTATTATGCCAGCCGCAGCTGGAACCAGCTTCCAGAGGAGATCAGATGTGCTCCTACAGTAGTCACATTCAAATCCAGACTCAAAACACATCTGTTTAGCTATGCATTTACTGAATGAGCACTGTGCCACTGTTCGTCCGACTGTTTTTACTGTACTTTATTTAATTTTTTTTTCTAAACTGTTTTAATTATTCTTATTTGTTTTGATTATTTTAATTTCTTTATTCTAAACTGTTTTAATTATTGTTATTTCTTTTGATTTTTATTATTTCTTCTATGTAAAGCACTTTGAATTACCATTGTGTATGAAATGTGCTATATAAATAAACTTGCCTTGCCTTGCCTTATGCTGATGATACTCAGCTCTATATCTCTTCACGCCCCGATGAAACTTGCTGCCAATTCAAGAAATTAACGGAATGCACAGCTGATCTAAAAATTTGGATGACTTGTATCACTTAATTCTGAAAAAAACAGAGTTTCTAATGATTGGACCAAAAACATCCACACGTACTAACCTAGAATACTGTCCAACAATTGATGGCTGCTCTGTCAAGTCTGCGTCATCGGTTAGGAACCTGGGTGTGCTCTTTGATAGCAATCTTTCATTTGAAAGCCAAGTTTCTAGCATCTGTAAAACAGCATTCTTCCATCTTAAAAATATATCTAAATTACGTCATATGCTTTCAATGAAAAAATGCGGAACAGTTAGTTCATGCGTTCATGACCTCAAGGCTAGATTATTGTAATGCTGTTATGGGTGGTTGCCCTGCACCCATAATAAACAAACTACAGCTGGTCCAAAACGCAGCAGCTAGAGTTCTTACTAGAACCAGGAAGTATGACCATATTAGCCCGGTTCTGTCAACACTGCATTGGCTCCCTATTAAACATAGGGCTGGATAGTGGTCGAGTGAGTGAACGCTGGCGTGTCTTGCTGCCGCTGCTCACCGAACGAACGCTTGTTTTGAATTCTACTATATGCTATATGCTAAGTCTATGTCTGGCAATATCTGACTTAACCTGCTGCTGATAGTTGAACGTTTACTTTGATTTAGTTCTATTTGTTAAGTCTATGTCTGGCAACATTTACGACTTACCCTGCTGCTAACTGCTTCCACGTCAATTGTATGCTACCGATCTACTGCCTGCTGTCGGAGCCTTCCATCCTGCACCATCACCGAGGCGGCAATATGTGGACGTTCAAAATGCTACTTTGGATTATACTGCTTGTCACCATCGTAACAGCCATCCCACGGCTGTCTTACTCGGCAGCAGAACTCCACCGGTTTCGATTACGTTCAGCGGCCTCGTCCTGCCTCCTCAGCCAACGTGATATTCTTCGCCGACCAAAATACATCCACCGTGGATCCCGCAGGAACTTCTCATACAATAACTCTAATTCCATCAGTTCATTTTGGTCTACTGGTCATCGCAAACCACACAGCGTAGAGAGAAAGGTGGACCATAGTGTTCTAGCTCCTCTTTCAGCTGACCCCGCTGTTTCATTTAAAGGATTAAAATGTTCACTTTTTAATGTCCGATCTCTCTCCAACAAAGGACTTTTAATCGCGGACATTATTGTGGATTCAAAACTCAACTTTTTGTGTCTTACTGAGACTTGGCAACAGCCTGAGGATTACTTCCACCTCAACCATGCATTACCTCCTGAGTTTGTTTACACCAGCAAACCACGCCTCTCGGGAAGAGGTGGTGGTCTCGCTTTAATCTATCGCGAGAAACTCAAAGTCTCGCCAGTCACAGTTACAAAGCCGTCTTCGTTTGAAATCCTGACGTTCAACTCAATGGTCGTACCCCAACTCTTATTGTGTCCATTTACCGTCCTCCAAGACCTTCTGCAGTTTTTATTAGCGAACTTACTGCTATTTTATCCGATTTATGTCCATTGTGTCCTAATATCATTTTAATGGGTGCCTTCAATATCCATTGTGATAAACAAACTGACAACTGCACTAAAGAATTTATTTCAGTTTTAGATAGTTTTGGCCTTACTCAGTATATTAATTTTCCAACTCACAATAAAGGCCATGTTTTAGATTTAGTCTGTTGCTTAGGAGTTACTCCATTCAACTTAAATTCCATGGAGCTTCCCATTTCTGACCATAAAAGGATTTTCTTTGATATCATTTTGCCACTCCCTAAATTAAACTTGAAGCGCCCCATATCATTCCGTAATATTAAAAACATTAACCCAGATGATCTTAATAGATTAGTTAATACCTCTATTTGTCCTACATCCCCCTCACTCTGTACTGCTTACTTGGTGGATCATTACAATGACTGTTTATCCCATTCACTAAATTCCTTAGCTCCCTTGAAAACTCGCTTAGTCTCATTTACCAGGTCTTCTCCATGGTACACCCCTGAACTCCGACATATGAAAACCATGGGTCGAAGATTGGAGAGACTGTCTAAGAAAACTGATCTAACCATCCATCTACAAATGTATACTGATTATCTTCTTTTATATAAAAGTGCTTTGACTGCTGCTAAATCCTCTTTTTACTCTGATATTATCAATACAAATGAAAACAACACTCGGATTTTATTTTACACTATTAATAATTTACTTAAGCCTGTTGTCACTGCAAGTCTTTGGACCTCCATAGCTCAATGTGACTCATTCTTGGATTTTCTTAGTACAAAAAGTACTGATATCCACCACCAGTTGAACTCTGTTACCTCTGCATATAACGGCCCATCTTGGACTTCCACACTGGACCACCTTTCTCCATCCTATCAACTTTTCAGCCTACATCAGTTGAAGAAATCACTAGACTCATCATTAAGTCCAAGAATTCTTCCTGTTCGCTTGACCCTATCCCTACCATTCTGGTCAAAACCTGTCTGCTCTCTATCTCACCTATTATAACATCCATAATCAACTCTTCCCTGCTTACCTCCACTGTTCCCACATCTCTCAAAACTGCTTCTGTCACCCCTATTCTGAAGAAACCTGGTTTGGATCCTAATGACCCTAACAACTATCGTCCCATTTCCAACCTTCCATTTATCACCAAACTTTTGGAACGGACCATAGTAACTCAACTTCAAGCTCATCTACACAAAAATAATCTCTACGAACCTTTTCAGTCTGGTTTTCGTCGCAATCATAGCACTGAAACAGCCCTGGTAAAAATCACAAATGATCTCTTACTTGCAGCTGACAATGGCCTTATAACTATCTTAATTCTACTCAACCTCACTGCCGCATTTGATACCATCTCTCACAAAATTATGTTGGAACGTCTGGCTGCCATTGGGATCACTAACAATGCACTAGTCTGGTTCAGGTCATATCTACAAAATAGAAAACAGTTCATTCAGGGAAAAAATGTCACATCAAAAACTTCTACAGTCAAACATGGTGTTCATCAGGGCTCAGTGCTAGGACCACTGCTCTTCATCATCTACATATTACCTCTTGGCAACATTCTCCGTCAATTTGGGATCAATTTTCACTGCTACGCCGATGATACACAACTTTACCTCTCCACAAAACCGAACACTTCTCTTCCCCCTCCACCCTCACCTCCTGTCTACAAGCTATCAACAGCTGGATGTCAATCAACCTTCTCAAACTTAATGGAAATAAAAGTGAAGTTCTCCTCATTGGTTCTAAGGCTACACTCTCTAAAAATCATCTGTTAAACATATCAGTTGATGGCTCTCCGTTTCCCATCTGCTCCCAAGTCAAAAGTCTTGGCGTCATTCTAGACAGCGCACTTTCCTTTGGTCCTCACATCAGTAATATTACTCGGATTGCTTACTTTCACCTTCGCAACATCTCAAGACTCCGACCCTCCCTCTCCCAGCACAATACGCACGTCCTTGTTCAGGCTCTGATCATATCCCTGTCACGGTATACTATTCTCTGGTTCCTTCTCGTCTCGTGTTTATGTTGTTGTATGAATGCACGTGTGTAGTGGGCGTGAGTGTTGTGACATTACCTGATCCGCTCCAGCTGATCGTCATTATCACCGCCAGCTGCAGTCCATTTCCTCACCCTATTTATACTCACCGGTTTTTGTCCTCTTTGTCAGATCGTTGTTTGATGTCTCCTGTGTCGGTGTTCCAGTCTTGTCATCCCGCTCGTCCGGTGTTCGTGTTTCTTCGTGGATTCGTCATTCTGTGTGGATTATCGTTTGGGTTCGTGGATTCCGTCTTCAGTGTTTCACCACTTCACGGTTCCTGTCTTTCACCACTGACCATCGAAGTCCCTGCGCCATCGTTCCACGCCCGTGTCATTGTTTGTCTGTTACCTTCAATAAACTGAGTATACTTGCTATTGCTTCCAGTGTTCTGTTCCCCGCCATGACAGAACGATCTGACCAAGCCATGGAAGCAGCGAGTGCCCCATCGACTTTGTTGGAAGATTTCGTTCGGCACAGCATACGAAGGATGGATTCCCAAGAGAGGAATTTGAATGACACGGGTCGTGCGGTACAATCTTTGGTGGCGCAGGTGTCCGAGCTTACCCAGCAGATCCAACAGCTACGAGCTCCCACTGCGCCACCCGCACCAGCCGTTCCCCCCACACCACCAGAGGTCCACCATCAGTCTGAGCCCCGCCTACCGGTTCCAGAGGCTTATTCCGGGGAGTCCAAGTATTGTAGAGCCTTCCTGACACGATGCTCGATGCATTTTGCGCTACAACCCAGAACTTTTCTGACCGAACAGGCAAAGGTAGCGTTCGTTCTGACTCTCCTGACGGGAAAGGCGGCGCTATGGGGAACGGCGGTGTGGGAGAACCAAGACCCATGCTGCGCCTCGTTCCAGACACTCTCCACCGAAATCCGACGAGTCTTCGATCGCGCCGTCGCGGGGAGAGAGGCCGCCAGGGTATTGGCCGACCTGCATCAGGGAGAGAGGTCGGTCGCGGATTTTTCCATCGAGTTCCGGACCCTGGCGGCCGAATGCCAATGGAACGAGGAGGCGCAGTGGGACATGTTCCTGCATGGGTTGGCTGACCGCGTCCAGAGGGAGATCTACGCCCTGGACCTTCCTACATCTTTAAATGGACTGATTGAGCTAGCACTGCGGGTGGACGCTCGACTCTCACGAGTCGAGCGAAGAGGGGCGTTCACCCGCACACTGGAAGGAGCCGAGGGTCCAAGGTCCAGCGGCAGGGACGCGGTCAGTCCCGTCTACGATCACGAACCCATGCAGGTGGGGCGAGCTCGGCTTTCCCGGGAGGAGAGGGAAAGGCGGAGGTCCCAGGGCCTTTGCCTCTACTGCGGTGGTACGGGACATTTCGCATACAACTGCCCGGTAAAAGGTCAAGCCCGATAGTAAGTATGAGGCTACTATCGGGTGGGATCTCCGCCAAGAAGACCTCATCCACATCTACCCTCCTCCCGGTAAGACTAAGATGGTCAGTCCACCAGCACGACTGCAGAGCACTTTTGGACTCCGGGGCGGAAGGTAACTTTATGGACAAATCATTTGCACTCAAGTTTCAGATTCCCCTCAAACCCCTCACTCACAGGATTGCAGTACACGCACTTAACGGTCAAGAACTTCCCACTATTTCATTCACGACTGAAGACATCACCCTCATCACATCTGGCAACCACACTGAGACTATTTTTTTTTACATACTGGATTCACCCCTCGCACCCCTTGTTCTTGGACACCCCTGGCTCATCCACCACAACCCCCGAATTGACTGGCAGCAAAGAACTGTGCTGGAGTGGAGCAAGGAATGTCATAAGTCCTGTCTTGTGTCTGCTTGTTCGTCTGTGCCTGTTTTTATGTTTCAGGAGGAAGCGGGGGATTTGTCTAACGTGCCCAGGGAGTACCTGGACCTGAAGGAAGGGTTTAGTAAGTCTCGTGCTGCTTCTCTTCCTCCGCATCGTCCCTATGACTGTGCCATAGATTTACTGCCAGGTAAGTCTCCGCCTAAGGGCAAGTTATACTCACTGTCTGTTCCTGAGAGGGAGGCCATGGAGAAATATATTTCTGATTCTCTAGCAACCAAGTTCATTCGCCCTTCCTCTTCTCCAGCGGGGGCGGGGTTCTTTTTTGTAGGGAAGAAGGATGGTTCTCTGCGACCTTGTATCGATTACCGGGGGTTGAACAACATCACGGTAAAGAATACTTATCCTTTGCCGTTGATGTCTTCAGCCTTCGAGAGGTTGCAGGGAGCTTCCGTTTTCACGAAATTGGACTTACGTAACGCATATCATTTGGTTCGCATTAGGGAGGGGGATGAGTGGAAGACTGCGTTTAACACCCCCAGGGGGCACTTTGAATACTTGGTCATGCCGTTCGGGCTGTCCAACTCCCCTGCGGTCTTCCAGGCACTCGTCAATGACGTGCTGCGAGATATGATAGATCAGTTCATTTATGTCTACCTGGATGACATACTGATTTTTTCATCTTCTCTCCAGGAACATGTGCAGCACGTCCGACGAGTGCTTCAGAGGTTGCTAGAGAATGGGCTTTTTGTCAAGGCGGAGAAATGCGAATTTCATGCACAGTCTGTTCCTTTCCTAGGGCACATCATTTCGTCTGAAGGAGTGCGTATGGATCCTGAGAAGGTTAAGGCTGTGGTCGAGTGGCCAAGCCCAGATTCCCGTAAGGCCCTACAGAGGTTTCTGGGCTTCGCCAATTTCTACCGGCGTTTTATTCGCAATTTCAGCCAACTAGCCGCGCCTCTGACTGCCTTGACCTCCCCCAGAACTGCGTTCAGGTGGACAGACACAGCGGAAGCTGTGTTTGCCAAACTGAAAGGCCGCTTTGTTTCAGCCCCCATCCTTGTTGCCCCTGATTCTTCACGTCAGTTCATGGTGGAGGTTGATGCGTCAGAGGTGGGGGTAGGTGCAGTGCTATCCCAACGCTCTCCTACAGACGACAAGATGCATCCCTGCGCGTTTTTGTCTCATCGCTTGTCCCCAGCCGAACGTAATTACGACATCGGTAACAGGGAGTTGTTGGCAGTCAAAGTAGCGTTGGAGGAGTGGCGTCACTGGTTAGAAGGGTCGGGGGTACCTTTTATCGTCTGGACTGATCATAAGAATCTAGAATACATTAGAACGGCTAAAAGACTGAACTCCAGGCAGGCTCGGTGGGCACTTTTTTTCGGCCGTTTTGATTTTACTCTCTCGTACCGCCCGGGTTCTAAAAACATCAAACCCGATTCATTATCTCGTATTTTTGAGCCTTCCGAACGCCCGTCTACTCCCGAGTGCATTTTACCCGAAACCATATTTGTTTCCACACTCACATGGGAGGTCGAATCGAAGGTCAAGTCGGCCTTAGAAGGGGTAACGCCTCCGCCCGGTTGCCCACCGAATCGTTTATTTGTGCCGGAGGGTTTACGGTCCGACGTCATTCAGTGGGGTCATTGCTCCAACGTGGCTTGTCATCCAGGAGTCAACCGAACCAGTTTTTTGGTTAAGCAACGATTTTGGTGGCCACTTATGGCTCGTGACATTCACAGCTTTGTCTTGGCTTGCTCAGTTTGTGCTACTGGTAAGACTTCTAATCGACCCCCAGACGGGTTACTCCAACCGCTGCCAGTCCCTTCGAGACCCTGGTCCCACATCGCGCTAGATTTTATTACCGCCCTCCCGCCCTCCCAGGGTAACACAGTCGTTTTGACCGTGGTGGACCGGTTCTCGAAGGCGGCTCACTTTATTCCCTTACCCAAATTACGCTCAGCTAAGGAGACAGCGTTGACTGTCGTAGATCACGTCTTTCGGTTACATGGCCTCCCGGTGGACGTGGTCTCCGACAGGGGACCCCAGTTTGTGTCCAAATTTTGGCGAGAGTTTTGTAGATTACTGGGTGCGACGGTTAGTCTGTCCTCAGGGTTCCATCCCCAGAGCAATGGCCAAACTGAGAGAGCCAACCAAGACCTGGAGAGGGTGTTACGGTGCTTGGTTTCCAAGAATCCTTCCTCATGGAGCCAACAACTATCCATGGTGGAGTACGCCCACAACACGTTACCGGTGTCGTCCACGGGCCTTTCTCCGTTTGAGTGTAGTTTAGGTTACCAGCCACCTATTTTTCCTAGTCTGGAATCCGAGGTCGCGGTCCCCTCTGCTCACGCCTTCGTCCAGAGGTGTCACCGTACCTGGACTAGAGCCCGTGAGACTCTACTCCAGGTGGGGGCGCGCACCAAGGTCAAGGCCGATCGCCACCGGTCAAGGCCTCCCGTATACATCGTCGGTCAAAAAGTGTGGCTTTCTACCAGAAACATTCCTCTCCGCTCCGTCTCCAATAAGCTTGCTCCCAAATTCATTGGCCCGTTCACTGTCACCAAGATCATTAGTCCGGTGGCAGTCCGCCTCAATTTACCTCCGGCGTACAGGAGAATTCATCCCGTCTTCCACGTGTCCAAAATTAAGCCCGTGTTTCATTCGCACATTAATCCGCCAGTCCCGGTTCCCCCCCCGCCGCGACTCGTAGATGGGGAGACCACTTATTCGGTTAACCGTATTCTGGACTCTAGGCGGAGGGGACGCGGATTCCAGTACTTGGTGGACTGGGAAGGTTACGGTCCGGAGGAGAGAAGTTGGGTACCTGCTAGAGACATCCTGGATCACTCCCTTATCGATGATTTCAATCGACAGGTAAGGAGTTCTGAGAACGCCAGGAGGCGTTCTTAGGAGGAGGGGTACTGTCACGGTATACTATTCTCTGGTTCCTTCTCGTCTCGTGTTTATGTTGTTGTATGAATGCACGTGTGTAGTGGGCGTGAGTGTTGTGACATTACCTGATCCGCTCCAGCTGATCGTCATTATCACCGCCAGCTGCAGTCCATTTCCTCACCCTATTTATACTCACCGGTTTTTGTCCTCTTTGTCAGATCGTTGTTTGATGTCTCCTGTGTCGGTGTTCCAGTCTTGTCATCCCGCTCGTCCGGTGTTCGTGTTTCTTCGTGGATTCGTCATTCTGTGTGGATTATCGTTTGGGTTCGTGGATTCCGTCTTCAGTGTTTCACCACTTCACGGTTCCTGTCTTTCACCACTGACCATCGAAGTCCCTGCGCCATCGTTCCACGCCCGTGTCATTGTTTGTCTGTTACCTTCAATAAACTGAGTATACTTGCTATTGCTTCCAGTGTTCTGTTCCCCGCCATGACAATCCCGCATTGACTATTGCAACGCTCTCCTCATTGGCACCACAAATAAACTTCTCCATCGCTTGCAATCCATTCAGAACTCTGCAGCTCATATTATCACCAACACTAGATCAACTGACCACATCACACCGCTTTTTACTCAGCTCCAATGGCTTCCTGTTCCTTACCGGATCAATTACAAAGTTCTTCTGTTAACCTTCAAAGCTCTCTACGATCTGGCCCCCTCATACCTCTCTGATCTGCTTCTTCCGTACAATCCTCCTCGAACACTTCGCTCCTCCACCGCTGGTATTTTATCTGCTCTAACATTCAGACTGAGCACCATGGGGGCTAGAGCCTTGAGCCGCTCTGCACCACGTCTTTGGAATTCTCTCCCATCTCACATTCGTCAATTAGACTCTCTTCCTCAATTCAAATCTCAACTTAAAACTCATCTGTTTAGATTAGCTTATTCTACATAGATTTTCATTGGGACTTCATCTTATTTTTTTATTGTACTTATTAATTTGATTTTATATTGATATTATTGTTGGGCTAGTTTTAATGTTCTGTTTTAATTTTCCTCTGTAAGGCGTCCTTGGGTTTCTTGAAAGGCGCCCTGAAATAAAATGTATTATTATCATTATTATTATTATTATTATTATTTTTAAACATCATATAAATTTTAAAATATTACTGATTACTTACAATGTACTAAATGGTTTATCTCCCCAGTACTTGAGCGAGCTCTTAACACATTATAGTCCTTCACGTCTATTGCGATCTCAAAACTCTGGCCAGTTGATAATACCTAGAATATCAAAATCGACTGCTGGCGGTAGATCATTTTCCTATTTAGCACATAAACTCTGGAACAGTCTTCCTAACATTGTTCGGGAAGCAGACACACTGTCAGTTTAAATCTAGAAACACATCTCTTTAACCTGGCATACACATAGAAACTTATACATTCCTATTATTCAAATCAGTCAAATGATTAGGCTGTATAAACGAGGTCAGCCGGAACCAGGAACACTTCCTTTAACATCATAAGAAGAATGTCATCTACGCTAATGTTAGTCTTTCTGCTTATTCCGAGGTTTACTGTAATCGGCTGGATCCAGGCCGTATCCAGATCAGATGGTGGACCTGCGCTTAGACACGATCACAACGCATGATGTAGTCAGCCGGATCCGGGCCGTATCCAGATCAGAAGGTGGACCTGCGCCTAGACACGACCACAACGCATGATGTAGTCAGCCGGATACAGGCCGTATCCAGACCAGATGGAGGACCTGCGCCTAGACACGACCACAGCGCATGATGTAGTCAGTCGGATACAGGCTGTATCCAGACCAGATGGAGGACCTGCCCATAGACACGACAACAAAGCATTCCTCAAGTGTCAGCAGAGATTGTGTCAACTAGACTTTCCCCTGTGAAGGCCTCATCGACACGACAGCTATCGACACTGATCCTCAACAAACCAGTCTCCATACCAGCGTGACTCCGATCTTCAACCAGATGGAACTTGATAATATTCTGATTGTTCCAAACCAATCTGACTTCTGACCTATAATGCTGTCTGAATCATAATCATAGACTGTTCGAACATTGGCCAGAGGAGAACTGGCCCCCCGACTGAGCTTGGGTTCTCCCAAGGTTTTTTTCTCCATTCTGCCACCTGATGGAGTTTTGGTTCCTTGCCACTGTCACCTTTTTCCACCTTTGTTGCCATGGCTTGCTTAGTTGGGGACATTCAATTTAACATTTAATTTAATATTCAACAATAATATTGATCTGCCTGCATTGACATTATTATACAAGAACTGAACTGAGCTGGACGATGACATCACGGTTTACCCCAGAGCGGCAATATATATATATAATGATTTCCATTATACGAGAGTAGATGTTAAAACTTCATGCTGATTTGTACTCAGCTTTCGCCAAGATAAGCAACACTAAGACGTAGCTTTACAGTAAACTATGCTTCACCCATTTACGCTTCTTTCCATATGGTGATGTGACTCCCCTTCTGTCCGGCGTTAACGACTGTAGTTTACTTGGCGCGTCAGCACACACGACGGCTGCAACTACAGTGTGGTCTCCCTAGTGGACCAGCACGACAACCGTCTGGATTGAGCCAAGTAGGGGACATCTCTAGGGTCTTCAAGTGGGCAACTTCCCTCCTCAGTGTTTCGTCGACTAGCCCACGACACCTCAAGAGGGCTCGACAGTGACACCTCAAGAGGGCTCGACAGTGACACCTCAAGAGGGCTCGACAGTGACACCTCAAGAGGGCTCGACAGTGACTCTGGTGTCCCAGAGTCACCCCCCTCCATCCCCCACTCAACTCAGCCCAGCTTACTGACCTCTACATCCCTCCTGCTGCTGAGACCTAACCACATATATATATATATATATATATATATATATATATATATATATATATATATATATAGCCACGTATAGTACGAGATGATGAGCCGCGAGATTTTCCTGGATCAACATCCTTTGTTGGTTCTGGAACAACTTTCCTAGCTAGAATTTACTATATATATTACTAGAATTTACTATATATATTACTAGAATTTACTATATATTTACTATATATAGACTGTAATTATATATATATATATATATATATATATATATATATATATATATATATATTATAAATTAACTAAATTAATAACTTTTAAAACAAAAATGAAACATCACTGAACTTACTTAAGCTGGACTGTGATGCTATTTTCTTCTGGAAACAAACTTTTTTGCATTGTTTTTCTGCTATCTCTGTAAAGCTGCTTTGAAACAATCTGTATTGTTAAAAGCACTATATAAATAAATGTGACTTGGGCAGTTGTGTGACAGTTATTGGGGCAGTTATGGCCTAATGGCCAAAGGTCACAAGTTTGATTCTCAATACCAGCAGGAAACGACTAAGGTGCCCTTGAACAAGGCACCCAACCCCCAATTCTAACAAATTCCAAGTATGGGTTACCATACTTGGCCTTCACGTCACGTCACTCCACTTCACTTTGTCTTTCCCACATTCGCGGGAGTTACAGTGTGGAGAAGCCCTAAAGAGGCTTAACTCCTAGACTGTTGTGTGCCCAGAGTGAAGCACGACCATTGATGTTTAGGTTGCAATACCATGGCATTCCCTACTGTGGTTGAGGGGAGCCTCACTGCCAAGGACTACCAAACCATTCCGGAGGACCTTGTGCACCTAATGGTTCAAACATTGTACCCTGAAGAGGGTGAAGTGTATCAGGAAGATAATGCACCAATACACATAGCAAGACTTGTGACAGAATGGTTTGATGCACATGAAAGTGAAGTTGAACATCTCCCATGGCCTGCACAGTCACCAGATCTAAATATTTTTTAGCCAACTATTAACTATTAACTATTTTGGACTAACAAGTCAGAAAATGTTTTCCTCTATCAGAATCAATACACATAGTGACATAGAACATAGTGACACTGCCACTGTTCTGGAAGAGGAATGGCTCAAAATACCTCTAGCCACTGTAAAATACTTCCCAAGACGAATTGATGCTGTATTGGCTGCAAAAGGAGGCCCTACACAACATACTTATAAATAATCAATCTATCTTATATATATAGTGCTTAGACAGAAATATCTATACACTAGCCACGGCCGGTACGTGCCTCTCGGTACGTGCCTTAGAGTGACAGCCGCCCAGCCAATCACTGCATTTGTTCCGAATGGAAAGAGTAGCTGTGTTTATTGCAGCCCTGAGAGGACTACAGACACTCGATTTTTATACTCCCCTTTTCAGAGTACTTACATTTTAGCAGTGGTGTAAAGTAACGAATTACAAATACTCTCGTTACTGTAATTGAGTAGTTTTTTTTAGGAATTGTACTTTTTTAAGTAGTTTAAAAACAGTGTACTTTTACTTTTACTTGAGTACATTTTAAGTGCTGTATCGGTACTTTTACTGCACTATTTTCCCTGAACCTGCCGTCGCTACATTTATATTAATATTTATTTTTATAATAAGTCATCATGTGACTCCATGCGTGATTCCCGTCAAATCAAATTGCGCGCGGAAAACTTTCATTCAAACCAGCATCAACAGACTTCGAGACACCTGGCGCCAATTTATTTTGTTCACGAAGTGACTTTCGGAGTGGATCTTGAGCCTGGAGGAAGTTCATGCATTTGTGTCTTCATATAGGCAAAAAAAACAGCGCAAGCGTCACACCTCACACGTGCTTCAGTGTGTGTGTGTGTGTGTGTGTGTGTGTGTGGTAAATGAAACTGCGCGTCGGCTGCACCATTCATTCACACAGAACATGCAGGATTCGTATTTAAATTGTCTTTGTGGTTTAATATTCACACTATATCGCGATTTGATTTCAAGTGTACTGAACTGCTTTCTATTTATTCCTCAAAAAATTTACAAATTCCGTGAAATTACGAGTTATAAATTCCTTTTTTATGACTGGATTTTGTCAGCATTTTAGGGGGGGCGGGGGTCGTCCAAAACAATGGTAGGGGAAACGCTGTATTTTTAGTGCTAGCAGTCAAAAATAAAACTGTTGGAGAAATATTGAAATACTGTTTCTTTTTTTCTATGAATCTGTGATAAAAGAGTAAGCTACATTTTCAATTTGCAGGGTATAAGGTGGACTAACATTCATAGCATAATACTCACTACTCACTACTCTTGAGTACTTTTAAAAGGGCTACTTTTTACTCCTACTTTGAGTAGTTTTTAGGACCGGTACTTTTACTCTACTCTCACTACATTTTTTGACAAGTAACAGTACTTTTACTTGAGTATGCTTTTTCAGTACTCTTTCCACCACTGCATTTTAGATATGTATTGGTATATAAAGACAGTTTAAACAAATTTGGGAAAAAGTGTTTTAGAAACAAACTGCCTACCCTGCCTTTAACTGAGTTTTGTAAATTGGCAATGAATAAAATAATGCTACAAAGGTGCTCTTTCTAAGTTAACAGAACACCTGGTGTTATTGATTCCCAAAACTGTTCTCAACCATCAAGACACAGACAGGAGCAACTATTAGCAGCACGAGCAGAACCGGGGGGAGGGGTGTGATGGTGTGTGTATGTGTGTGTGTGTGTGTATAAATGCCCTATTGGGAAACCACATTAATGTTTGCAAACGCTGCACAGAGCGGCTTCATCCGGCACTTAGCCAACAGAGAGATCAGCATGTCACCTTGGGTTTGGGGAGGGGCTTTGATTAATGGCGCACAGGCCTTTAAAAATAAAAGAGCTATTGGATTTTCAGTGTTGCTGTGTGCAAGAGCTCAGAGTGTTATTGGTGTGAATTCGATACAAGTCACAATAAGGAGAATCTGAAATTGGGAAGGAAAGCACTACATTTATCAGCTTTTCACACCACAGCACACCATCTGCTACAGCAAGGCTAACGCTCAGAGCTCTCTGCCCCAAAGTATTTCTCTATTTATTTCCCACGCGCTCCCTCGGAGGCCATTAAAGGATGCCGATTGTTGATCTTTAATGCTGCGAGGTCAGGGAAGTAGTGGATAGAGGAGGAACTTACTATGTGTACTCGATACATGATGCTGATTCCCAGAGTCATGAAGGGTTTGGAGAAATCAATGACCTTCTCCCTCTCAGCCGTGATGGTCAGGGCGGCCACAGCCAAGTCAGCCTTCTGAAACACATGCAAAATAATTGCAGCTGTCAGTGCGCTTCTAGGACAAAAAATAAAATAAGAATAAAATTCAGATTACATTCATGGTTTCTTGCTGGTTCAAGTAATACTTGGCCTCTCAGATACTTATGCCAAGAGAATTTTAAACATACTTATCAACAATGTTATTGTTAACAAAAAAAAAAAATTAATTGAAATAAAGCTGAAAAAAAAAAAAATAGAAAGTTAGGCAACATTTTAAATTTAACTGAAATAAAATAATTTTTAGGTGAAGTTCTAAAATTACTAAAACTGAAATTAAAATAAACTATAAAAATATAAAAACAAAATAAAAAGTGACAAAAAACCCCGAACTAAAATTAAAATGAAAACTGAAAATATTAAAACAAAGGCTAATTCAAAATATGAATATATATAATTGTTAAATATAATTATTATAATGTTTAGAAATGTTATAATTCTAATTTAATTATTAGAATTTAAGGTTAAAATGTTATTTCTAAAATAAATAAAAAAGCCTACTGTCACCGATTTCCCACCCCTGTTGAACACGAAATAATTTATCAAAATATCAAAGCTTAATAATATATTCAGTATGATGACCTGAATGACAACCCTGTAGCTGTCATGAAACAGAAGGATTCACACAGGTAAAGTAATCAACAGGTTTATTTGCAGAAGTATGTGATCGCAACGATGGAAGCAGGTGAGTAACTGATGAATATAGTGTTCAGGATGGATATCTGGATGAGTAATCTTTTGCAGGTTCTGAAATGGAGATCGAGGCAGATGACTGAAGGCAAATTGTACTGGTAGGTATCGTGTAGGTATCGTGTAGGTATCTGGTAGGTATCGTGTAGGTATCGTGTAGGTATCTGATAGGTATCTGGTAGGTATCGTGTAGGTATCGTGTAGGTATCTGGTAGGTATCTGGTAGGTATCGTGTAGGTATCTGGTAGGTATCGTGTAGGTATCTGATAGGTATCGTGTAGGTATCGTGTAGGTATCGTGTAGGTATCTGATAGGTATCTGGTAGGTATCGTGTAGGTATCGTGTAGGTATCTGGTAGGTATCTGGTAGGTATCGTGTAGGTATCGTGTAGGTATCTGGTAGGTATCGCGTAGGTATCGTGTAGGTATCTGGTAGGTATCGTGTAGGTATCGTGTAGGTATCGTGTAGGTATCTGATAGGTATCGTGTAGGTATCGTGTAGGTATCGTGTAGGTATCTGATAGGTATCGTGTAGGTATCGTGTAGGTATCGTGTAGGTATAGCGTAGGTATCGCGTAGGTATCGCGTAGGTATCTGGTAGGTATCGCGTAGGTATTGTGTAGGTATCTGGTAGGTATCTGGTAGGTATCGTGTAGGTATCTGGTAGGTATCGTGTAGGTATCTGGTAGGTATCTGGTAGGTATCTGGTAGGTATCGTGTAGGTATCTGGTAGGTATCTGGTAGGTATCGTGTAGGTATCTGGTAGGTATCTGGTAGGTATCGTGTAGGTATCTGGTAGGTATCTGGTAGGTATCGTGTAGGTATCTGGTAGGTATCTGGTAGGTATCGTGTAGGTATCTGGTAGGTATCTGGTAGGTATCGTGTAGGTATCGTGTAGGTATCTGGTAGGTATCGCGTAGGTATCGTGTAGGTATCTGGTAGGTATCTGATAGGTATCGTGTAGGTATCGTGTAGGTATCGTGTAGGTATCTGATAGGTATCGTGTAGGTATCGTGTAGGTATCGTGTAGGTATCGCGTAGGTATCGCGTAGGTATCGCGTAGGTATCTGGTAGGTATCGCGTAGGTATTGTGTAGGTATCTGGTAGGTATCTGGTAGGTATCGTGTAGGTATCTGGTAGGTATCGTGTAGGTATCTGGTAGGTATCTGGTAGGTATCTGGTAGGTATCGTGTAGGTATCTGGTAGGTATCTGGTAGGTATCGTGTAGGTATCTGGTAGGTATCTGGTAGGTATCGTGTAGGTATCTGGTAGGTATCTGGTAGGTATCGTGTAGGTATCTGGTAGGTATCTGGTAGGTATCGTGTAGGTATCTGGTAGGTATCTGGTAGGTATCGTGTAGGTATCTGGTAGGTATCGTGTAGGTATCTGGTAGGTATCGTGTAGGTATCTGGTAGGTATCGTGTAGGTATCTGGTAGGTATCTGGTAGGTATCGTGTAGGTATCGTGTAGGTATCGTGTAGGTATCTGGTAGGTATCTGGTAGGTATCGCGTAGGTATCGCGTAGGTATCGCGTAGGTATCTGGTAGGTATCTGGTAGGTATCTGGTAGGTATCGTGTAGGTATCGCGTAGGTATCGTGTAGGTATCTGGTAGGTATCTGGTAGGTATCGTGTAGGGATCTGGTAGGTATCTGGAAGGTATCTGGAAGGTATCGTGTATCGTGTAGGTATTGTGTAGGTATCGTGTAGGTATCTGGTAGGTATCGTGTAGGTAAGGAGTCAGGTAAGTGACCTGACCATGACCTGTCTTCATACAGCTGGTACAAGCGTGCCGCACAAGCCCTCAAAAGTGAAGCCAAAACATCTCGATCGCCCCCCAGAGGCCGGTCCTAGTATAGGTCATAAACCCCGCCTCCCCATGTTATTCAATGGGACGTGAGACCAACTAAACAATTCAATTACACTTCACATATCCTTTTCCCAAAGATAGTTTCTGTCATTTACTGTAGTTTCTATCACGTTGATGTAATTTCAAGTGGTTTTTTTTAGAATAAGTTTGTTTTTAGTTAGTTATTTGATGCTATAAAAACGGTGCTGTGACATAATGATTGACAGCTGTGATTGACAGGTTCTCTGTGCGAAGTCGTCACTGAAGCACCAACGGACTTTTTTTCATAATGTTGACTATGTGGTTAGTAGCTGTATTTACCTTATTTTAACGAAGTACTGCAATCAGCGGACATCATTGGAGAGGAACGGAGCAGACAGAGGCCACTTAAGAAAAGTGCAGGGGCGTGTGCTTGCGATTGATTCTGCTAGAGTGAGGGCAGGGCCTTGATTTCGCGGCTTTACTTCCTGCTCACGACTGCGCATGACTGGTCCCGAAAACGCAAGTGCGCAGACTCAAGTTCCAAGATGTCAGCGCCATATCGGACTCTGGCGGCTTCAGTTCTCTCCGATGGAAAAGAGCGAAGGGGCGTCGTCCATCTTTTTTACAGTCTATGAGCTGGTAACAACTGTTTGCAGTCTAAATACCTGTATTTTCGGGAATACTGAAGGGCAAAGCCGAGTTGTGTGTGTGATGGAACATGAACACAGAAACCAGGTAGACTGTCGTGACAAATCACTTGACACAGCATCCAGTGCTGCCGGGCATGATGCTGTGGCCGGATCCCACTAATCAAACAACACTGAAAAGTGCATCTGCAAGAAATGTTTCGGTCCTGCGGGGGACACTCTTACCCTCCACTGCTCTTTGTCCTCTCCAGGAGGAGGAATGATGGGATATTGGAGCTCTGCTTTAAATGAGAGAGAATCTCTGGAGAACAGATACCAGGTTATAATGTGATGTTTTAGCCTCAAGCCTGAAACCTTGAAAGTGGCAGGAGAGGCTTGTTAACCCCAAAAGCCAAATTAGGAATGTTAGACACGTGATTCGAGATCTGAGAAGCATGAGATTTATCAGCCATTAGCGCGATGGCAATCGGATCTGTTGCTTGCGCAGATCTTTCAGCACACAGCTAATGAGAGAGTGGATTAGAAGAGGCGTAAAGCAGAGGAAAAAAACTGACAACAGTCCAGTGTTATTTTAGTATCATTGAGATCATCAAGCAATTTATTTCAAGTAACAAGTATTTTATGGTTTTAGCTTTAGTTCACTACAATAACACTGCAGCGGTCTACTTCCTCTCACCTGATTATAAAGCCAGTTATCTCATCATGTACTTCACATTCACTGTAGCAAAAGTGATTATGGCGTGGGAAGACAAACTCTTGCACGTTCCCTGAAGATTCTTTCTACAATAACAGCTTGCAGATGCACTAATCTTCAAGTGCTCTCCATAGTTCAGCTGTGGCCCACAGCTCTTCACAAACTCATGCACACTTCACTTCACACAACAAAACATCACGCTGACACATAAACAAGGAAATTACGCGGTCCCCGCTGAACAGAGATCCCTCAAACAGATGTCGTTCGTAACAGAAACAAGGACAATAACTGCCGCTCAAATATTTGACATCTCGTTACGTATTAATATTGATGACTGGACTGCACAGAGAGGAAAATTATGAGACAGAGACACTAAATAATAAATAATGCAAGATGATATTCCTCCTGCACTCCATCCTCCCCTTCAGCTTTGACTCAATCAAAAAGTGATGCCCCCAAAAAATGAGAAAAGAAGGCAATGCCAACTCTATCACTACTGAATAAAACATTGACTTAAGTTCCCAGTGTGGCATTTCAAATTCCCTTTTCGTATTCTTCATCTGACGCGTTAGAAAAGCCTGACAGCTCGGCTCCTTTGCCACCTTTGTGTACTACTGCGCTGCTTTTAGTTTTACAAGAGTTTCCAAAACATTATAAAGCAAGACCACCATGACCCCTTTGGGATTAAGAGTCCATATTTCAGGCAGAAAGTGAGCTGCTTTTGTGCAAAATCCCATTATTCATTCAAATTTGCACCACATGGAAGGGAATATATATATTAGCCGAGTTATTCAATTAGTTGTGCTGATTAGAAATAAATAACCTGCAGAATACATAAATCAAACTAATTTTTTAAATTATATAACACTATGTATATCTTAAGATGCACATATAGTCAAGTCAATTTTTTAACTTACAGTTAGCATGTAAATAGACAAGCTGGCTAAATTAGCATACCAAATAAATGTTACTACATTTAATTGAAGACTTTGAGTGTCAGATTTATATATTTTTTACAATAATCACATTATTATCATATTTACAAGGGATTCTTTGAATCCTATAATGATGCTCCGATGTAAAGGGGAATATGGTAATAATCATCCTACATTAAATCCAACATAACTGTAGATGTCAAATATATTATACTTATTCACAGATGTACTATGTGTAGGTTGAGTTTTCATACCATTTACATACATAACCATTTTAAAATAAAACTAAAGATTCACTGTATTTTTGCTTACACCGTGAAATGACTATTTATATAGGCATGTGTTAGGCGAGTATTTATATTTTACACAGAATTAAAATGTCCCAAAATACACTGGAGTTCGATTATTCTACTTATTTATTTATTTATTTTTAATCCAGGTTCTTATATAGCACTTATTTTTTATACCTTTTAAAAAATTAATTATTTGAAATTATCATGAATTATTTTAAATGTGAAAGTCACTTGTATACAGTTCATTTAATTTCACAAGGGAAATAAAATGTTCATATTACAAATGAAATGCATGATACATTCAACGATTATGTTCCTTTCAGACTTTGATGCATTTACGTATGCAAATCTAACAGTGGATATACACAAATGAAGTACTTGAGTAAAAGTACAGATACCCTAATAAAATATTTCTCCAGTTAAAGTAGAAGTACTCCAGTCCTTTTACATTTTTCTTGAGTCTACAAATATGTGGCTACAAATACAATACAATGTACAGACTTCACATTGGGGCAAGAATGTGTTAACATTTTTAGATCAATGCTATGCAAACATATCGTTTTATATCATTTGAAACTTCTACAGCAGTGGGTAAGATTGATGGATATTAATTCAGATTATTTTACCTAAAATCACCATACAGACGGTCACATACACATGTCCACATTCAAGCATTTCAATGGGCTTAAACAGCTCCCCCTTTTACCGCAGATTTACTTCACAAATAACTGACAGTCGTGACCTAAATATGATTTTCATTTACAATAATCAATTCTAAAATTCCGCATTAGTGTGATGCGCACATTCAAGCTCTGACAATATTTAGTTTCTGGCTCATTTTGACCGGATCATTGAATCGTTGTTGACTCGAGAACAGCTGCAATCGGATCAGTCCAATTCACGAATGAATCGTTCAGTGTGTTTTGTGAACCAATTAATCAGGTTCAGGTTCACGAATCAGACATCGCTCTTGTGTCTCAGAGGGGCTGGAGATTTCTTCAGTTGGAAATAACAAGGAACAATATATTTTTATGGAATGTAGTGGAGTAAAATGTACGATATTATGCTTTGGAATGTAGTGAAGAAAAAGTAAAAGTTTCAAAAATTAAGTACAGATACTTTAAAAAAAAAAAACTTTAGTACAGTAAACAAGTAAAAATACTTACTGAAATTTACACCCATGTTTTTATGCGATAAATAACAGGATAAAGCATAACAAAAAGTCCCTCATGAGAACCAACGAGGTAAAGAGCGTGCTGTCAGAATGGGGTAGCGCTTCATCTCCTTCGGTTGCCCCCCATCACCCTCTACTGTCTACAGACACTATAGCATACAATTAGACTCATTGGCCACTCTCAAGGTCAGCTGTATAGAGCATTCTTTGAGAGAACAAATTGAGACAATAATAAGATTAGGCACTACTTTCTTTATTTCCCTAATGGCTTTGCCCTCCATTAGCTTGTGGAATTAAGACAGATAACTTCTCAAAGCGTTCTCGTTTTTGTAGCGAGAACTTAGGCTGCAGACAAGTGCTCTGGTTTATGACCCTCTCCTCTGGAAATATATGAATATCACCGTGGCCTTTTCGTTCATTTCCAAAAATGTACTGCTCCCTGCGGTGCCTGCCAAAAAACGGACAAATAAATCAGCAGCACGCCATAAAGCTGCAACTGTTTTTAAATAAATAACATTTCCGTCGAAAAGGGGAAGCGTTCGTAGCTAAACAGAATTTGCAGCATGCAAGATTTCCATCTCATCAACGGGATGTAAGTGGCTGTCAGAATAGGATTTATACTTTTCCGCTTCACCGAGTCTTTTTAAACACATCTATGTGTGTCTGTTATGGGATCAGATGGGCTAATTGAAATTCATTAGGACGAGGGAACTGTAACTGTTGGAGGCATAACCATGATTATTGTTGGTTAATCTGCATCACCTGTTTGGATGCAAGTAAAACAATTTTATTCTGGCTTTAAGGCTTCCTTGAATTATTGAAATGAGCATTTGAGAATGAATAATTCCAGGATAAAACAAGAGGAAGCAGATTGTTTCGTTCTATGTATCCTAAACAGCAAAACTTTGAATGTAATTCAATGGAAATGCCTGTTTCAGGTGACAGTATATCCAGGGGTTCAACTGGGATTTTGGAGTAGGGGAAACCTTTTAAAATCTTGTGGTGATTCTGGTTCCCCAGGTAAAATATGACAAGCCACTAGGACAAACAAAGTGGCAATAATGATTTATCCCGGTTTCTCAGCAAAGCCATTCAACCGGCTGAAGCATCTTTTTATGTGTATTGTATACATTGCCAGATTAGAAATAACAGTCAATCACCTTAAGATGTATTTATTCTTAATCATTAAAATATGTTATAGGCGCAGTACTGTATGTAATTTTTACAGCTAGCTGTTGAAATGGTACTGCAGTCCAAATTCAAAATATTGGAGATAGTTGTTTCCTTCGCCACCTCCTCCTCAAACTCGGCGCTCACGCGGGTTGCCAGATTGAGGATAAGCAAAAGGATTGAGTGCAATTTAAAGTGGAAAGCGACGAGCCTTACACTGTAAGTTGATCAGCTAATATATATGTTTTCAATGTTTTTGAAATGCTGAGGAATGAGAGGAAATGCTGAGGCTTTTTAGGTCAGGTAGAATCTGTGATCTCTGAACCAGTTCATTTGCTGGCTTCCAAGGCTGCAATATGCTGTGTTTTCTGCCAACTGGCAACCCAGGGTGTCAAAATACTATTGGGTAAATAGGCAGTGGGCGGGATCACGCAGACCAAAACAAAAACAGGCATTCCGACCTGGAATGCATGCACATTTCATGCACAGCCCCAAATTAATTTAAATGACAAATCTAAAAATAGTCAAAAGCTAAAAAATGGTCACCTTAAACTGTTATACCTTTCTTTTTAAATTATCCTACAATTAGCAAGCTAATAGTTTAGCCTAATTAAGCTTTTCAAATTACCCCCAAATTGTCACATTTTCCCATTCTTGGTGTTTTCATTCTTTGGTTACCAGCTTAGGCTACCTTTTAAATTATATGTTACATAATATTTGATCATGCAGTTTAGAATCATGAAATGTTAATTTGTGTATGTTAACATCACAAATCATATGACCAATAAAAAATTGTCAAATTAAACATTTCCATTACTTTAGTTATGTCCTAAATGACACACTATACATTATGCAGTTATCCACTATGTACTTGTGCACTCAACCAATAAGTGTATGAATTTTATAAGGTGATTTTGTCATTCAACGTTGGAGTCTGATCGCCCCTCCCCCTCTGCTACGTAATTAAAGCTGCGACAGGTGAGTGCATGAAGTTTCCAACATTCCACACTTAGTTTTTTCGGTTAATTAAGTGCATCACATTTATGTTTGTAAAATGGACTTGGATTTTCAGTACTCGCACTATTTATACTACAAAACATCATAGAATGGTGCACAAGTAAGAAAAGATTTTTTGTTTAGCTACAACAATATTTAACAAAACACGCTATGATTCTGATTAGGCAGCAAAGAAGGGGGATAATGCATGACACCGGAATCAAATTTAACCCCTCAGTATAACATATTTCCTTGTGATGTCACTCACCCTGCTGATGAGCTCTCCTACCATGCCCGTCCAGGTGCCATTGGCGCCCGGCACCCCGTAAACGCCATCCCCAACTAGCCGGATACGGTACTTGAACTTCAGGATATCTGCCAACTCCTTCAGCATGTCCACGCAGAAGCCCTCGTAGCGCTCGTTCCCTTCTAGTTCCTGGTGATTGGCTCTCAGCATTACATACGGATTCTCCTGTGAAGACATCATTGGCATCAACGTCGGCACTTGCATCTAAAGAATTTAATTTAATTTAATTCATTACATTTATATAGCGCTTTTCTCTGCACTCAAAGCGCTTTACATAGAAGGGGGAATCTCCTCAACCACCACCAATGTGCAGCATCCACCTGGATGATGCGACGGCACCCATACTGGGCCAGAACGCTCACCACACACCAGCTTACTGGTGGAGAGGAGACAGTGATGAAGCCAATCAGTATATATATAGAATCAGTATATATATAGAAAAAAGCTCTCAGAGCACTTCTGTATCAATCGACACAATTTTGTGTGATAAAAGATTGTTTGAGTTGGCAAGTCACCCGAGCTATGTTTCCATCCAAAGTTGTGAAATTAACTTAATTGAGAAAAACTGGAATACTACATAAAACATTTGCGAACAAATAACCATTTCCCGCCCATGTGTTCAAGAGAACAAAATCGTCACGTCTTGGGAAACTGTTACTTATTAATAATAATTAAGAAAGTGTTAATAATTAAAATGGAAGTTGCTGCAACCTTTTTCCTACACAAAAAAATGTATTGCACCTCAGAGATGTCATGTTATCTTTTCATGTTATCCTCTGTCATGTTATCTTTGCGTTCGGAGGTGGATGCCTGAAGTTTGGGAATGCTATCGTTTGAGATTGGAAGGTAATACCAAATCAATTTGAGGACTGACATTGGCTCAGGCCTTTCAGAATGACTAAAACTACATTTGAGAAGGAGTGCAATGAGATCGGTCCGCTGGATAGTCCAGTTATCCAATCATATGATTTTTTTATGTGTTTTTTTGTTGCAACATGAGGAATTTATCTGGAAAACTGTAGTTTATGTGCATTCTTATTGGATAAATTGGATTGGATCTTATTGGATTATCCTCCTCACTTGAGGGAAAACCATTTTTATGCACGTTTTAAGATTTTATACGCATCTTGCCATTTTCATCCAGCGTCTTTTAATGCGATATCCCAATATTGGAAGGGAAACACAGTTTGGACACATGGGGCTCTGTGACTAATGTGAGGCCTCCAAAAGACCAAGTTCCAAATTCAGTTTGTTTTCTCATGCTGCCCAAAGATCGAATAGATTTAAGAGGCAATCTGTGGTCAAAATAAAGGCTTCGTAAACATTTCATCCCACCATAATTCAAGAAACATTCGCTGTTGGTCACTTTTATCCACTGTGATACAGATGTTTTGCTAGTGGGCATGTTGGTCGAGTATGTTACTGCCATTTTCAAACACTTTGCATACATTTAACAGAACAGTGTCACCTCATACATAAACAGTCACTATAGAATGAAACCAGTCATAAAAAAGCTTTTCAAAATCACTTTTTGTTATAACTGCAAAAAAAAACAAAAACAAAAACGTGTTGCGGCAAGACAGACACTAAAGTGGGTCTGTTGTACTTAAGATTTGTTTAGCGCAGACTGGTCGACTGGAGAGAGTGTTTAATTTTCACCAGTAAATCTGACTCTATCCACTCCGATGCTTTGAGTGGCAATCTGAAGAGCTGACGATACTTTTTAGCCTTTCGCATTGCCATAGCAACACTTTCTTTTCTTTTTTTATTACCTGCTTGTCTGGTCCTGCATCCCTGATTTTTGATGTGCCCAGTGGCCACGCTCCAGCTGGCCAGAGTACAGCAACAGCTGGGCCTTGCGGCCTGTCAGACGAGGGGGAACGTCAATGGCCATGTTCCGACACTTCAAATAAACCTGAACCCTATTAATGTGAACTGCTCATATGCATCCAAATAACACGATAAGCGTCCTTTCACCTCATTTGTATGTCCATAAAAGCCACACGCTGTATTTGCTGATGGATGTTCGCACCTTGGACCTGACGAAGCCATGGCACAAAGAGCAACCGTTTTGGCCCAGAGAGTCTGACACTATAAATGCAAATCCTTCCATTTTGTTCATTAACTGGTTGAATCATCCACGCATGTTACCGTCATGGCCTGCACTGACACCTCTGCGGTGGTTATTATGCAGAAAGGCACAATATAAATGCAAATTTCCATCGCTTACAGCCTGGTGGAGGCACTCAAGTATTGCAGCCGGACACTTTCTCTCAAACTAGGCTTATGAAAGAGCAGCATTTCATGGGCCAGTAGCATATTAGACAGACAGTTTCAAAGAACAGAAGCAAGCTAATAAACAAACCTTATGGATTAAATTAATAGGTCTAAGCACTGGGCAAGAGAAGTCAATGGTTTCGGGTCATTACGTGTCGCCCATAACTAGCCTCTGGTCTGATTGATGGTTGAGTCAAAGAAAAAGGAGTGATTGCACATTGATGCTTCATCATCCATTATTAGCAGAATCTATGGAAAGATGGAGGAAAAGGAAGCTAACTGTGCACACACAGGACCGGGCATCGCCATCTATATGAGAAAAGGAGCTCTGGCATAAATCACGATATTATCCTGAAGCTATAATGGTCAAGATAAACATTTCCCATTCTTATTTTTTCAGTTTAGTCAAGTCAAGTCAAGTCACCTTTATTTATATAGCGCTTTTTACAATACAGATTGTATCAAAGCTCTTCACAGTGATAACATGAAAACAATATAACAAAGTTTGTTTCTAAAAGATATTGCGTCAACGTCCACCTTAAGTAAGGCAGATCAATAATATTATTGAATATTAAATGTCCCCAACTAAGCAAGCCAAAAGCCAAGGCAACAGTGGCAAGGAACCAAAACTCCATCAGGGACAGAATGGAGAAAAAAACCTTGGGAGAAACCAGGCTCAGTCGGAGGGCCAGTTCTCCTCTGGCCAACGAAGGAACAGTGTATGATTCGGGCAGCATTACAAGTCAGATTGGATCGGAACATTTAGAGTATTTTTTGGAAGTCCAAGTATGCACGCCGGTCTTAAGACGAGTTGTTGAGGATCAGTGCCGTCCACCATAGAGAGTCCACATCGCCCGTGTTGAGTCGTCACTTCATAGGCTTTGTGATTGGAGCATCTGAAGTCTCTGTGAGAGGCTGGATACAAACTGGAGCTGACGAATGCCATTTTCTCGGGACTCGCGTCCCGAGATAACAGCAGAAAAGCAAAGGGAAAATAATTAGCGTAGCTGCTGTTCATAATGATGATTTCCATAACACAGGCGTAATTGACAAAACATGAGGACAGTGACTCTTGCGTCCCAAAATCACCCCCCTCCGTCCCCCACTCAACTCAGCCCAGCTTACTGACCTCTACGTCCCTCCTGCTGCTGAGACCTAACCACAATCTCACAATCTCTCCGCAACCCAACCATACGCACCAACCCGTTGACTAAGGCTGTCGAGCCCCACTGGTGCGTGAATAGGCAGTTTCAGTGGACAACGGTTCCGTATGGCATACTACCTACCGCAACACAATATCTGCCCAACCACCCGTCATTCACGCAATATACACAGGAACGTAATGACTGCAAATACTATGCAACCTATACAGATAACCTACAGTCTCTTCAAGTTTTATAGTATTAAATGCATTTGATCTGATTCAGCAGTATTATAAAAGGTAAGCATTATGTAAATGCTTGGCTGAAGAGATGCGTCTTTAATCTAGTTTTGAACTGGGACAGCGAGTCAGAGCCTCGAACAATATCAGGAAGGCTATTCCAGAGTTTAGGAGCTAAATGTGAGAACGCCCTCCCTCCTTTAGTGGACTTAGATATCCTAGGAATGACTAGAAGCCTCGAATTTAGTGATCTTAAAGAACGCGATGGATTGTAGGGCGATAGAAGGTCCATTACATACACAGGAGCTAAACCATTTAGGGCTTTATAGGTCAGTAGTAGTACTTTGTAATTGATACGGAACTTGATAGGTAACCAGTGTAGAGATGATAAAATTGGTGTTATATGATCATATTTTCTTGACCTAGTAAGAACTCTAGCGGCTGCATTTTGCACTAACTGTAGCTTGTTTATTGAGGATGCAGGACAACCGGCTAATAAAGCATTACAGTAATCTAGTCTCGAGGTCATGAATGCATGAACTAACTTTTCTGCATCAGAAACAGATAGCATGTTACGTAATTTAGCAATGTTTCTAAGATGGAAAAAGGCTGTTCTTGTTACATATGAAATATGATTTTCGAAAGACAAGTTGTGGTCTAGTATAACTCCCAGGTCTTTTACCGTAGAGGATAAAGTAACAGGACATCCTTCTATATTAAAGTTGTATTGTAAGTGGTTTTGTGGATAGTTTTTTGGACCAACAAGTAATACCTCCGTTTTATCTGGATTTAGAAGCAGGAAATTATGCGTCATCCAGCATTTTATATCTTTAAGACACTCTGTCAATTTTGATGAGTTAGTGTTTTCATCTGGTCGTGATGAAATATATAATTGAGTGTCATCAGCATAACAGTGGAAATTAATTCCATGTTTTCTTATAATATTACCAAGTGGCAGCATATATATTGAGAATAGCAGAGGGCCTAACACCGATCCTTGCGGCACTCCATAGTCTACTGACGTTATCTTCGATTTTTCGATTTTTTTGTTTAGCTGTTTAAATTACGTCACATTATAGTTAAACATGGTCAGAATAAACATTTTGAGCTAGTCTTTGGTTAGCAAGCTAACAGCTTAGCCTTATAAATGACTTATCACATAATATTACAAAAATGACAAAATTGTCAAATTAAACATTTTTCTTTTGTATTTTCAGTTAGCAATATAAAGCTTAACATTTTAAATTACATATGCCAGTTTACAATACCAAAGCTTAAAAGGGCCAAATAAAACATTTTCACTTTAATTTGTTTTCAGTTAACTTCATTAAGTAAGCTAACATATTTTAAATTACATATCATGTAATATTACAGAAGCTACAAAATTGGCAAATTGAACCAGATTGTTTTGAGTTAACATCGCAAAGCCTTTTAATTTACATATAACTTAACATTATCAAAGTTAAAATGGGCAAATAAAACATCTCTACTTTCTTTGTTTTCAGTTACCCTTTGGTTATCAAGGTAACTGTAACATCTTACTCTTTTTCACAAGTTCACACTTACATATAATTTAATAGAGTAAAGGTTATGCGTATTTGGTGTGCTTGTCCGAGGACAGGGCCCCCGGAATTTGGCCCAAACCCAGAGTACTCCCCCCATCCCAGGTTGGGATAGGATAGTTAGGTGGTGGAGGTAAGTCTGCTGTATATATACCTCCTGATGCTAATTGAGTTGATTAAATGAATGTGTTCCTCCCGTGTTAATTAGGTTAATTATCTGAACATGCTCCTCCAGAACTTTGTTAATAAAAAAATCATTAGATCACATATCACACAATGTAGAAACTGCACATGAGCAATAAATAAAATTGTGATTAAAACAATTCCTTTTCAGCTAGCCTCTAGTCTGATAGATGATTGAGTGACAGAAAACGGAGCGACTACATATTTACATTTAATAATTCATTATTAGCAAAAGTTCTGGAAAGAGGGAGGAAGCGATTGAGGAAGAGGAGCGAGGTTAATGTGAACACACAGGACCGGTCCTGGTGTATCACCATCAATCTCAGAAATGGAGCACGGGCATCAATCAAGTGAGTGCTGTTATCAGGCCAAGCAATCCTCTCTTCCGAGCTTGAATGATTCCATAAAATCTGCGGGTCACATCAGAGAAAGAAACTTTCCGTTTAATAGCGCAGACAGTGAGATTAAGGGCACTTTGAGTGTCAAGCCTGCCAAATGCAACATTCCTCACCAGTCTGGGATATGCGGCAGATTTGATTCTATTTGTTTTCTTGGAAGGCTGTCAGCTGATGAAATCCATTTTACAAATATAGCATGGCGGCAGTCTGGTGTGGTGCGTTTGGAAAGCAAACACATTAAAGTCAATCTTACTTCAAATCAAATCTCAAAGCTTTTTGTTCAGAAAGTGAAGAAAAATTGGAATTGCGTGTTAGCATTTATCAGACAATCCCAAAAAGTGAGTTTGGTAACTGACTGGTCCACTACTCCCTCTTATGTCTCTCTTGGTTTTTTTATGGCTTACAGGGGGTGAATGAGACTGAAGATAGTCCAGACAGAACCAGCTCTGCCTGATAGCTGTCACAGAAACAGAAAGTGTTCACAGAGGCTGCACATTACATGAGGATAGCGCCTCACATTTTATATTTATGAACATTTCCAATTTCTGTACGAATAAAGGCTATTTGCTTCTTCTTGAACACAATAAAAGTGGTCTGTCCGCAGAAGATGGCATGGCCTGAGGTTTCATCATGAAACTGTTTCTGCAATCTCATTTCTCCATGTTTTTTGAAAGAGCACTTTATCGCCATCATCGATTACAGTGAGCATAAATTCAGCTGCTGAATGTGAGGACTCTCTTCTTTTCTTTAAGAAGATGCAGTGATACAGTATCCACTCCATATCATACTGATATTGCACCCATATAGATTAATAATACTTTGCTCTTCCTTTTTTCTAAGATGGGCTCTGAGACAATATGGGTTGGTAACTTTTCTTGAGGATTCAATTCAAGCATAATGTGCCTTTTGAAAAACACTGCAGATAGCATCACAGAAAGACGATTTTATAGAGTAAACGGCAAGTGAACCCAGTTTCAGAGGCAAAAGAATATGTATTTGAGCTTAGAAAATAAAAAAGGTCCTAGCAACAGCTTTATCTGAGAAAGAAAAAGGGTTTCTGCAGGGAAAGCATATCAAATCCACATCAAATGACAGCAAACAAAGGTTGAACAAATATTAAACACAAATAAAACAATAACACCCTCCTATATTTGCACACACCGTCTGTGTTGTTTTAATAATTGAATCACTAAGGGAATTATGCAAATCGGGTATTAACTGTGTCAGGTGGTACACAGAGTAAACCCTATATACCAGCTAATATAGTAAATGGTTGAGACGCGCGGCGGGAGTTATGTGAAAAAAAGCAGCTGAATTACCACATGCCAAAGTGGTGCAACTGTGAATTCACCTCTGGCCCCAGTACCCACTGGTTGGCAACACACCAACATTTTTGAACCAACTACAACTACAGGGGAAACTGTGGCCCATTGTAACACACTAAATGTAGCCTATTCAATCTCAAACAAGCTAGCGCTCAGCATGTGCTTAGTAGAGTTCTCTCTGCTAGAGAAAAGGAGTGTGATTGTTTCACTTTGTGAAAAAAATAAATAAAATACATTTATAATTATTTAAAAATTATAATGATACTTTTAATATGATATATATATATATATATATATATATTTATATATATAGTTATTAGGGGTGTCACGATTCTCCAAATCCTCGATTCTATAAAATTTTCGATTCTAAGGTCACGGTTCGATTCGATTCTCGATTTTTACATTTATTTTTTTAAAAGCCGAAACCGGCCAATCAGGATGCTCTCTGTCTTACATGCGCTTCATGAGGCACACACGCAAGGTCTCTCGCTCTCTCCCTCTCTGCCGTATGCGCACTATACGGTTTGGAGCACAGTTTTTTCTGTCTCGCATGCGCGCTCTTGCTCGCTCACTCTAGATTCCGGGAGATTTTAACTAATTTCCGTGCATCAGGGAGCCGCTATCAATATGCGGGAGACTCCCGGAACTTCCCCGAGACTTGGGATGTCTGCAAACTGTGGTTTTTTTGAAGCGCGAACGTCGTCAACATAACTCACTGGAAATCCAAAAAACTTTCACACCTGCGACTTCAATGAAAGAAGAGGGGGTTCAAGTTCTGTCGATTGGTCTCCTGCATCTGCAGTTGCCATGCTATCTTTTGAATGGCTGTACCTAAGTTAGAGGAGGTTGACCATAGACTCGCAGCACTTCAACCCGCGTGTTTTTTTTCGGCTTGGCACTCCGACCGGACGTGACATTTTAATGACGTGACATTTAAGTTCGAGATTGTGAATTAATTTCGACCGATTTCGATTTAAAATCGAAATCGTGACACCCGTAATATATATATATATATATATATATATATATATATATATATATATATATATATATATATATATATATATACACATATATATATTTCTGTCATGACAACTCTCGGAGTGATTGCCATGGGTATTGGCAATGCTGTATGTTTGGTATTGGTGGAATAGATCTGCTACACTGCTTTTATTGCTGCTGCTGCTGCGGCAGAGCAAGTACGGGCCAATCTCCTTTTGCCAAGATAACAGCTCTGAGTTTTCTCCTATAATACCTGATGAGTTTGGAGAACACCTGACAAGAGATCAGAGACCATTCCTCCATACACAATCCCTCCAGATCCTTTAGATTCCCAGATCCATGTTGGCGCTTCTTCTCTTCAGTTCAGCCCACTCATCAGGTCAGGGAACTGGGACGGTCATGGCAGAAGCTTCATTTTGTGCTCCGTAAGACATTTTTGTGTTGATTTTGATGTTTGTTTTGGATTGTTGTCCTGATGGAAGATCCAACCACGACCCATCATAAGATTACTAGCAGAAGGCGTCAGGTTTTGATTTTTTTATCTGTTGATATTTGATAGAATCCACGATGCCATGTATCTGAACAAGAAGTCCAGGACCTCCAGCAGAAAAATATGCCCACAACAATAAAGATCCAATTCTATATTAAATTGTACACATGGGGTACTTTTTATCCTTGTGTGCACCAAACCCATCTAGCCTGTTTGCTGCCAAAAAGCTCTTTTTTTAGTTTCATCTGACCACAGAACTCTGTGCCGTTTGAAGTTCCAGTCGTGTCTGACAACTGAATATGCTGGAGTTTGTTTTTGGATGAGCGAGGAGGATTTTTCTTGAAACCCTCCCAAGCAACATGTGGGGATGCAGGGGTTGTTTGATTTTTTTTTTTGGTAGGCTTCTGACCCCAAGACTCAACTAATTCTCCATCTGTGATCCTTGAATAGTCTTTGGCCACTCAATCTTTCCTCCTCACAGTGCATTAAGACAATATAGACACACGTCCTCTTCCAGGCAGATTTGTTACATCTTTAGTTGATTGGAACTTCTTAATTATTGCCCTGATGGTCAAAATGGGGATTTTCAATTCTTTAGTTATTTTCTTACAGCCACTTTCTATTTTGTGAAGCCCAACAATCTTTTGATGCACATCATAACTATATTCTTTGGTTTTACTCATTGTGATGGATGATTAAGGGAATTTGGCCTTTGTTAGGTTAGGTTACTTTTATTGTACCCGTAGGTACATTTGTATTACAGTGCAATGACATTCTATCGCATCCAGTACAAAAACACACAAACACAGCACACTCCACAACAAGTGCTCCACAAGTGCTCTCAAAAAAGAAAGAAAGTGCTCTCAAGACATTACATATGGTCTTTGTAAAAATCATAAAACCCCTAGTACTCCAATTCTGAAAAACCACCACTATAATTTATTAATCATATTGATCGCATTTGGAACGAAGCTGCTCTGATATTTTTTTGTTCTACACCTTGGGACTTTATACCTCCTCGCATATGGCAATAACTGAAACTCATTGTGCAGGGGGTGAGAGTCATCATTTAAAAGTGAGAAGCCATCCTTTGTAACTGTTTGGTATATAGCGATACCACTCCTGGTTTTGACTCACCTATCAAACGGCCAGACCATTTTACTATCTGGTCTAACTGATTTTTTGCCTTCAAAGATATATGACCATCCTATACTACAATGGAAAAGGACAACACAGATTCAATAAAAGCATTATAAAACATCCTCATTATTGTTCGGTCAAGATTAAACAGAGATAATTTTCTTAGGCAATACAAACGCTGGTGCCCCTTTTTGCACAGAGCCTCACAATTTGTGTTTCCTCATATTTAAACTCCTGTGAAACAAGAAGTCATAGCTAGACAATTTCATGTTCCTAGTCACCCTGGTGTGCTAAAAAAGGTAAATATTAACCCTCTGGAGTCTAAGGTGTTTTTGGGGTCCTTGAGATGTTTTGACATGCCCTGACATTTGTGTTTTTTTTTTCAGTTGCTTCAGTTGCTTGAAATTACACTCTATTTAGCACAAACAGGGCTACCATAATATGTGAGCAACATGTATGTACATGTTTGTATTTTTGAGAGAATATTGTTTATGCATGGTTATTGAAAAAACTAAAAATTAAAGTTTCTGAAATAAGGCCACAAAACACATACTAAATATGTGTCCACAAGACTTTTGACTAATGGATGTTGTCGCCTAGAGTTTTTGCTTCAAAATGATCTGAAAATCATCCTGCCTAATCATTCCGATAAAACAATAGATTGTTTTAAATTGTGAAAAACACGAATGGGTGTGAACGGCCCAACCCCCTCATGTATAATTAGGTGGTTCTCACCTGAGAAGACAAAGGCCCGCATAATAATGAGCCTATCATTCAGGTGTGTCACACAAGAAAGAATGCAGGGACAATATATATATACATACTGTATATATATATATATATATATATATATATATAAAATCAAAATATAAATTAAAGTCAAAAGCACATTTTTAGTCATACCTGGAAACAAATCCTGTTATATGGGCCATTCTATAGAATTGGTTCAAAGTTAGAGTTGGAAACATCTTGAAAAGAAAATTGTCGTTTTCCATAAATCTCTTATAAAGTATTATTTTTTTAAAGTAGGCCAATACATTTTATCATACATATTTCAAAGTTAAGGATTCATTATTTTGATATAGCCTAGCTTGCATTGGAACAAACACAGACAAAACATACTATATATTTAACATATGAGCTGAAACTGTCTAACAAAAGTTTATTTGATGTCTATTTTAGAGTAAAAACTTTATAATCTATCCAAAACTAGTCAACGAAATGTTGTAATTACAGACACTATATCGCGATTAGAACAAATCTCAGTAGGCTATAGCAATATAGTTTGGATGTGTTCATGTAAAAATAACGTTTACTAATGTAGGAGCGAGAGTGAATGAACACACAGATGCGATGGAAATCTGTAGTAAACAACATCGCACGCGCGTCTGTGCCATTCATTCATTCACACACAGACACGCAATTCATATTTAAACAGTCTTTGTGGAGTTTACAGACACTATTCAATAACGCGATTAGAACAAATCACTTAAGAATATATTACTTACTAAATCAGCTGAATCCGCTCCTCGAAATGAAACTACCAGCACTTCTGAGGTAACTTTTCCAGGATTATTACGATAGTATGATTCCTCACAGCGCAGCAAGATGAGGTAAAGTACAAGATTCTTATTAAACTAGATGTTTTATCCAGCTGATGAGGGCGTTTTCATGGCTTGCCTCAACATTTGCGTTTGAATAGCGCCCTCTCGCAGTGGACGTGGCACATTAACACGTAATACGCTATAATTAGCTGAAAGGAAAAAGACTGACATCTCTCTCTTTTCATACAGATTACATAAACTGAGAATATTTGTTTTTACATAAATTACTTCATTTAAAAGAAGAGAATTTCAGCTTCATAACGAAAAATCTCTTGTGTATGTGTTACAAGTATTTACTTAGTTACAGTTCATTTTCGGACGCGTTTCAGAATGAACTTCACTGACAGAGAGAAGGAAAAGTTCGCAACTTCGCATCATGTTTATTTTTCTTTATTTGACAAAAAGCAGAACACTTTGTTTTTATTGTGAGTATCCACAAAAAAATAGACACTTAACAGGATCTAATGATGTACAACACTTATATGTAAGATCAAAATCAACAGAGTAATTTGAGTCTCTTTTGCATTGATAAGGAAAAAAGTGAGCTTGTCGCGCCGGTTAATGGGAATATACTTCAGAGATATTTTACTCGTAAATAATCCTAGGGGTGCCAATAATTGTGGCCAACTGGTTTTGGAGAAAAACATTTATTTCATAATGTGATTTCCTCCCCACTTTCAATTCTTTTACTTCAATGAAAGGTTAGATTTTTGCAAATTTTTTTTAATGAAAGATCAAAAGGATAAACAATGCAGATTTATTTTTTACAGCCTTTTTTTATCATATTTACCAGGGGTGCCATTCATTCTGACCACAACTGTATATACAGATCATGACTAATCGATTTGACAGCACACACACACACACACGCACGCACGCACGCACGCACACGCACACGCACACGCGCACGCACACAGACACACGGCTAAAGTCAGCCTACAAAATGACTTTTTATTTTTATAAATTAAGGCAGTTTTTAATGTAATAATCCTACTAACATTAAAAGTGGACTTCAACATTATAAAATAATTCATGACCCATTTAAACACACATTATTTCTCACAGCTAACAGAATTATTGCTATATAAAGGTCAGAAATTATTTAGCATTATTAATAGGTATTAAATGAGTAATATTATTCTGAGGAGTTCTCTAGTATATGCGAGGTAAAATGAGTCCATTTTATATCATATTACATTTAATTTAATATTATGTCTTTACCAAGTCTACCAATGGCCATTGACCAGTATATCAATGAAGAATAATTACTCAATCAAAAGACAGATTTGTGGTAGTCTGTGAGTTATGAAAGCAATGTTAAAATGTTACAAACAAACATGAGTTCCCTTTCGTCCTGGGAACTCCGACGTGTCGTCGGGGGAGTTCCCTGACGAATTGGGATCACGCTAGGGAGCCTATTGCCTTTGAGAGAATTAAAACGAACCAATGGAATTGGCATGCAAAATTTGCATTCCGCAGCCCGCCTACCAGCGCGGGTATAAAAAGCGGAAGTAAATATTGCGTAATGCTTTTAGCTTCGGAGCCTCCAGTGTGTCTCTCTGAGCTGCTGTGTCCTCTGAAAAAGCTTTTGAAGAAGAGAAGAACAGAACGAGCGTCTTTTGGAGAAGAGAGGAATCCTCTGCTGCTGGCGTCACGGCACTCGAGCGACCATCGCTTCCCGCGGCTGGATTGAAACAGAAACAAAAAGCTGTTTTAACGGCTGGTATTGGAGTGCAGCATTCGGGCTTGCAGTTTCCCCGTTTGTCTGCCGCGGTGGTCCCTCTGTGCCTCGGCACATTTAAAGAGTTTTTTTCCTTTCTCTAAAAGAGCATCACGGGTGTTTCGCGTCCTTTTCAGGATGACGTTTCACCCGTGCGTTTCTGGATGCGGTCGATCTCTCCCTCGGGATGATGGCCACAAATACTGCCTCTCGTGCTTGGGCTTAGCGCACGCTGAGGCAGCGTTTGTGGACGAGTCATGTTCTCACTGTGGGAATATGACTCTCGCGACGCTGCGTTCGAGACTGAGAACCCTGAAACATGGGGGAGTCCCTTCAGAAAATCCCAGATCTAGTTCACCTGTCGATTCAGTTCGGCAGGCGGCTACTTCTGTGATTCCTGTTGGTGAGCGTATGAGGATTACTGTGAGCAATGTTTCGACTGGTGAAAGATCCTATCGGCATCCTCACACCTCTAGTAGCTCGCGGCCATCGGCGCTTCCGTTGGAGCGGCCGGAGCCCCCTCGGGCGGTTCCGGTTGTCTCCTTCGGAGCACCACCTGAGGATCAGATGTCGATCGCGGCATCGGAGGAGGAGCGGTCATCTTCTGGTGATGACTCGGCAGGACTGCCCCCTTCGGGTGTGGTGGTTCAGCCTGAGCCGGATCCAGAAATGGCTGCTATGCTCGAACGGGCGGCTGCGAATGTCGGGCTTGTGTGGAACCCTCCGCCGGGTCCCGAACCTTCGCGGCTGGATGATTGGTGTATTGGGGCGGGCCGTTCTGTTGCCCCACGGCCTGCTCCAGTCCCATTCTTCCCTGAAGTGCATGAGGAGTTGAGGAAGTCTTGGCTGGCACCTTTTGCGTCCAGGCGTGGACATCCTCGCTCCTCCCTCCTCACCACCCTGGACAGTGGAGCGGCGCACGGGTACGAGGGAATCCCCCCAGTGGAGCGGTCGGTAGCGATGCTATTGTGTCCTAAGACCGCTTCCGCTTGGCGGGGTGCCCCTTCACTCCCCTCCCGCGCCTGTAGGTTTTCCTCCGGTCTGACCAAGGATGCCTACGTGGCGTGTGGAGACACCGCTTCCACCCTGCATGCCATGGCGCTTTTGCAAGTACATCAAGCAAAGGCGGTCCATGACTTGCAGGCGGGTGGTTCTGACCCGGCTCTGCTGCAGGAGCTGCGTGTGGCGACGGACTTCGCCCTCCGGGCGACGAAAGTCGCCGCACGTTCGCTGGGTCGGGCGATGTCCACTCTAGTGGTCCAGGAACGCCACCTATGGCTGACCCTGGCTGAGATGCGGGAAGCGGAGAAGAACAGACTTCTCAACTTCCCCATTTCCCAGGGCGGCCTCTTCGGCGACGCGGTGGAGACCTTAGCCCAAGAGTTCTCCGCCGCCCAGAAGCAGTCGGAGGCGATACGGCACGTCCTGCACAGGAGACGGGCTGCTGCGGGTCCGTCTTCTGCTCCTGTTGAACCTCCAGCTGCTTCCCGTCGCCGAGGCCGTCCTCCTGCGCCAGCTCCCCCTCCAGCGCAGCCTTCCAACCCTGGAGTGAGGAAGTCTGGTCGTAAGAGGTCGGCCAAACCCGCTCAGACGCCCCCGGCCCCTTCCCGTAAAAGGAAGGGAGGGAAGCGCTCCTGAGACGGGCGACCTGAAGGAGGACCAGATGACTGCTCTTCAGGAGGGTGCCCCTGCACGCCTCCTTCCCCCGGGGGAGGGCCGGGCGGAGAATTTTTTGTTTTGTATGAAAAAACTTTCTGTTCCGCCGCTGGCCACTCGGTCAGCGGTACCCAAAAATTCATTAAAAGAGCAGTTTCTCCTTCCTCCTTCAGGTCATCCTCGGTCGAGACTGGTGGGCACGCAGTCTCCTCCGTCCAAGAGGGTCAGAATGGCAGTGGATGCTGTCACCGAGCAGCATCGCTCCCGTTCCCCTCTTCCCAGTCTGCAGAGAGCGGCGACGCTTCCTCGGTTGTGTCGCTCCTCTCGGCGGCTGGGCCCAGAGGGGCAGAGACCAGCTCACGAGGAGGCAGGGCCTCGTACCTCGTCTCTTCCCCTCCTCTCGCCAAGGGGCAGCCCGCAGCAGAAAGCCCACGCGCTCTCTCTGCCGTCTGCCCCTCGGTGGAAGCAGGTCTCTGGCAAACTCCACGCCCAGACCCCGCTTCCAGTGGCCACATCGCCACTGCAGCCGGGTCCCTGCCTTCCACCTCGCTGCCCCTCCGCGGGTACGCCGGTGGTTCGGGTGGGCTTGTTGGCTCGGTACCTGGAAGCCTGGCTAGAGCTTCCGGGTCCGTCTCGATGGCTCATCCGCACCATCCGGTTCGGCTATGCAATTCAGTTTGCACGCCGGCCTCCCAGGTTCAGGGGCGTCCACTTCACCCGTGTGCGGTCAGTGGATGCCCCTGTCCTGCGGAAAGAGATCGATGTCCTGCTGGCGAAGGACGCGATCGAGCCGGTCCCTCCTGCCGAGATGAGGTCCGGGTTCTACAGCCCCTACTTCATTGTACCCAAGAAAGGCGGTGGGTTACGGCCAATCCTGGACCTGCGAGTTTTGAATCGGGCCCTGCACAAACTCCCGTTCAAGATGCTCACGCAGAAGCGCATTTTCGAGTGCATCCGTCCCCAGGATTGGTTTGCAGCGATCGACCTGAAGGACGCGTACTTTCACGTCTCGATTCTTCCTCGTCACAGACCGTTTCTTCGGTTTGCTTTCGAGGGTCGAGCGTATCAGTACAAAGTCCTACCCTTCGGGCTGGCCCTGTCACCCCGCGTCTTCACGAAGGTCGCGGAGGCGGCCATTGTTCCCATGAGAGAACAAGGCGTTCGCATTCTCAACTATCTCGACGACTGGCTCATTCTGGCTCACTCGCGAGATGTGTTGTGCGAGCACAGGGACATGGTGCTACGGCATCTCAGCCGGTTGGGGCTTCAGGTCAACTGGGACAAGAGCAAACTCTGCCCCGTGCAGAGGATCTCTTATCTCGGTATGGAGTTGGACTCGGTCGCCCAGACAGCGCGCCTCACGGAGGAGCGCGTCCAGTCAGTGCTCACCTGCCTCAGGTCTTTTCGAGGCAGGACAGCGGTCCCACTGAAACAATTTCAGAGGCTCCTGGGGCATATGGCAGCCGCAGCCGCAGTAACGCCGCTCGGCCTGTTACATATGAGACCGCTCCAGCACTGGCTTCACGATCGAGTCCCGAGGTGGGCGTGGCAGAGCGGCACGTTCCGGGTCAAAGTGACCCCGCACTGTCGCCAAACCTTCTCCCCGTGGTCGAATCCTGCGTTTCTACGGGCCGGAGTGCCCCTAGTCCAGGTTTCCAGGCATGCTGTGGTTTTCACAGATGCCTCTGCCATGGGGTGGGGGGCCACGTACAAAGGGCATGCAGTCTCGGGTCTGTGGACGGGGCCCCAGCTGCATTGGCATATCAACTGCCTAGAGTTGCAAGCAGTACGCTTGGCTTTGTGCCGCCTCAAGGGGCTCCTCAAAGACAAGCACGTACTGGTCCGTACGGACAGCACTGCGACCGTTGCGTACATCAACCGACAAGGTGGTCTACGCTCCCGCCGCATGTCGCGACTCGCCTCCCACCTCCTCCTGTGGAGTCAGAAGCATCTGAGGTCGCTTCGCGCCACTCATGTTCCAGGGGAGCTCAACTGTGTGGCAGACGAGCTTTCACGGTTGCCTCCCCTGCCAGGAGAATGGCGACTCCATCCCCAGGCGGTTCAGCTGATCTGGAGTGTTTTCGGACTCGCACAGGTAGACCTGTTTGCCTCTCCGGACACGACCCATTGCCAGTGGTTTTACTCCCTGTCCGAGGGGACCCTCGGCACGGACGCCCTGGCTCACAGCTGGCCCCGGGACCTGCGCAAGTATGCGTTTCCCCCAGTGAGCCTTCTTGCACAGACTCTGTGCAAGGTCAGGGAGGACGAGGAGCAGGTCTTGTTAGTGGCGCCTTATTGGCCCACCAGGACTTGGTTCACGGAACTCATGCTCCTCACGACAGCCCCTCCTTGGCCGATTCCTCTGAGGAAGGACCTCCTTTCTCAGAGACGGGGCACTCTATGGCACCCGCGTCCAGACCTCTGGAAACTCCATGTCTGGTCCCTGGACGGGACGTGGAGGTTCTAGGTGGTCTACCACAGGCAGTGGTAAACACCATCTCTTCTGCTAGAGCCCCCTCTACGAGGCGCCTCTATGCATTGAAATGGAACCTATTCGTCGAATGGTGTTCCTCCCACCGGGAGGACCCCCGAACTTGCCCGATCAGAGTCGTGCTTTCCTTCCTACAAGATGGGTTGGAGCGAAGGCTGTCTCCCTCCACCCTCAAAGTGTATGTTGCCGCAATAGCCGCACATCACGATGTAGTAGAAGGTAAGTCCGTGGGGAAGCACGACCTGATCATCAGATTCCTCAAGGGTGCTAGGAGGTTAAATCCACCTCGTGTTTTACACTCTGTACCCTCTTGGGACCTAGCTCTGGTACTGAGAGCTCTTCAAAGTCCTCCCTTTGAGCCTTTGCTGACAGTCGAGCTGAATATCCTGTCCATTAAGACAGCGCTCCTGTTGGCATTGGCCTCTTTTAAGAGGGTCGGGGATCTGCAAGCTTTTTCGGTCGACGAATCGTGCCTAGAGTTCGGGCCGGGCCTTTCTCGCGTTATATTGAGACCCCGGCCCGGATATGTGCCCAAGGTTCCTACCACTCCCTTCGTGGATCAGGTAGTGAACCTGCAAGCGCTGCCCCAGGAGGAGGCAGACCCAGCCCTAGCTTTTCTCTGTCCAGTCCGCGCCCTGCGGGTTTACACTGACAGAACGCAAAGCTTCAGGACCTCAGACCAGCTCTTTGTCTGTTACGGAGGCCGGCAGAAGGGGAAGGCCGTCTCCAAGCAGAGGTTAGCTCACTGGTTAGTGGATGCTATCACCCAAGCGTATGAAGCTTCGGGTGAGCCTTGTCCTCCCAGGTTACGTGCTCACTCTACAAGAGGTGTTGCCGCCTCCTGGGCGTTGGCTCAAGGCGCCTCGCTGACAGACATTTGTAGAGCTGCGGGCTGGGCGACACCGAACACGTTCGCTAGATTCTATAGCCTACGTGTGGAACCTATTTCCTCCCGAGTACTCGCTACGGCCAGTGGTGCGAGGGAATAGGTTGTGTCGGCTTGCTACGCCACTCCGTGCCTCAGCCGGATACGTGCGTCTTTCGCTCCGTTGGCGCCATACGTTGGTTAGCCTCGTGAGTTCCTCCATCACCCCTTCGGTGCCAGGCGTGGCGGACCGCCGGCGCCAGGTCTACTACCTCTATGGGAGTTGTTGTGTAGACTGGGTGTTATGTCCAGTGGTCTCTTCGGTGACCCATTATGCCACGTGCAGTCTAGCCGTGTCTTCCCCTTGACAGACTCGTTCTGTCGTCCCTGTTGAGTACGCTCCCACTCCCCTTGGAGGGGACTACCTCAGGGACTGCCATATGTTTCACTATCCCCCTGGGCTAGTACATATGTGTATTCCAGGCCTTCTTCAGGCATCTGGCTTCCGCAGCGTTCCCTTCCCCTGTTTACGGGTTGGGCACGCTTTCCCAGTGTTATCCTATCCACTGTGCGGGTCTTGCGGAACAGCAGTGCGATTCCCTTGCTAGCTCCCGTAATTTGTAAAACTGCTTGGGTAGCTTAGCTGGGCGCTGGAAGGGGCCAGCACCATGGCGTTTTGTTAGGGATCCCAATTCGTCAGGGAACTCCCCCGACGACACGTCGGAGTTCCCAGGACGAAAGGGAACGTCTCGGTTACGTATGTAACCCTCGTTCCCTGAGTACAGGGAACGGAGACGTGTCGTCCCTTCGCCATGTTGCTGTACCTTCGCGGAGGACTGGACACTGTTCGGCTCCTCAGCGAAAAGCATTACGCAATATTTACTTCCGCTTTTTATACCCGCGCTGGTAGGCGGGCTGCGGAATGCAAATTTTGCATGCCAATTCCATTGGCTCGTTTTAATTCTCTCAAAGGCAATAGGCTCCCTAGCGTGATCCCAATTCGTCAGGGAACTCCCCCGACGACACGTCTCCGTTCCCTGTACTCAGGGAACGAGGGTTACATACGTAACCGAGACGTTTTTTGTGTTCTTAATCAAAGCACTGAAGCTCTGGCTCTCTCTGCACAAGATATAATGCCAGAAACATCAAGAGCAACTACAAAAAGCCACAGAACTGTTTGTTCAGTTTAGACAGGTTTACCACTGCAAGCGAACCAGCTCTAATATACTGTCTATCCTTACAAAAATGTTAGATCTAGCCCATATCACAAGGGTAAAATTCAATCTGTGTGTTTGTGTGTGTGCTGTAACTGCAGCAATGACAGAAAGCTCAGAGCAGTAATGAAAACGCTGGTGGAATGGTCCACAGGTGCTGAGTTCTGGAGCATGTTTTCAACTGTGCAGCGTTTACTGAGATAAAACAGACTTTGCAATCAGCCGGTGATGAATGGGCCGTGATAGAGCTGAAATTGCTCTTCGGTGGCTCTTTAATGCGGCCAAAGTCTTTGTATATCTTTAAAGAGGAATAAACAAATAGTGCAACCTTCTCCCCAGTTCTCCTAGCTGCTACATCAAGCACATTAACAATAAAAGATCTGAGAGAAACTAATCGTTCCACCTGTATTCCACTCGTTCCTTTAGCGAGACACACACGCACACCCTCCCCGACATAATCATCTCTATTTCACTTACTGCACGGCAGTTTGTTTTCAAAAACCTGCTGAAAACACCAGCATATGTTGTGTAGGATGCTGGTGCGCTGATGTTCCCACCAGACTTTTAAACAAATTGTAACTAAGGAATATTCGGAGTACTTCAAGTCGGCATTAAATGAAAATTGTGATCATCTTTTCTTCCCTATTGAGATGTATATCCAAGTTAAACGGCTTCTCGAACAAGACGAAATGTAGGGCGGGACTTGATTTTGTCCATCGGGAGTAGATTGATATTGCTGGATCGTTGTTGTTTGCTAATTGATCTGAGACTGTGACCAATCCCACTAGCGAAGTTTTGCTGGTGGACAGCATGATTATGCTCGTCTTTTCAGCAGTTCTTATCATATTATTCATCAGGAAAAAATTGTGACTTAAGAAGATTTCTCCATCTATCTTAAACAAGGCCACTTTACACCACCTAGGCTATTTATTGTTTTTTCCGAGCGCTTTATTCACCTCTCATTCTCAGTCGCTTTATTTCTCTCTCTTTTCTAGTGAGGGATAACCCAGCCAGATATGCGACATCCAACCTAAGGCTGCGGAGAGCCTCTTTTTTTCTCATCACTATACAGTGTATGAGAAGATGAGAAAATTGCCCCCAGATAACAGCCTAGCGGATTACATCTTCAATTGGGGGTTGCTGCTCCAGGACATGCTATCACACACATACTTGTTAGTTTCCACTCATCTCAGAGGAGAAGCATCTTTATTTAGATCAGTGCTGAGGTGATTAGAGAATAGACAGACATTTTCTTGAAGCAAAAGAGTGTATGTCATTTCCAGAGGCAGAGGGTGTGTGTAAATCTCTTGGCTAAATCATTAGGGTGTGTCCTCTACTGAGGAACGTGAACCAGAGTGGAAAACAGGACTTACCAGGATGGTAGTTATGGTGAGAGTGGTGTTGAATAGCGTGTCTGTCACGTTAGGTGATGGAAGCTTCCTCTCCATAGACAGTCCCTGCTCTGAATGCCACTGACCGATCTGCAGGAGAAACACACTGAGAGTTATGCTAAGCCTTCAAGCCAACTGTGTGTAGTAGAAGATCCAATAACATAAAGAGAGCAACCATTTAGCCTTAAAGGGATAGTTCACCCAAAGTGAGAGTTCAGTCATAATTGACTCATCGTCAAATTGTTTCAGAAAGAAATGTTAGACTGCCAAGCTCACAAAATAACCAAAAAGCCTCATGAAAGTATCACAAAATAAGTCCATATGACCCATGCATTATATTTCATGTCTTCTGAAACCATAGATTCACACTTTGTGTGAGGCACAGACCAACTTTTAATTCATTATTCACTGAAACTTGCCCCTACATAACTCTCAAATTTCTATTGCGTTTACTTTGCACATATTCAAATATGCACTTCAAAGCGCGTAATGCTAGTTTTGACAATGATGTCGAACGGCACTGGTTCTTGCATATCACATTACTGCAACAGTTGGAATATGCATGTGCAAATAAATCCTGTCAATCCTGTTTTTCCTGTTAATATGTTAAATGTTGCTTTTTCCTTGCAAAATTGCTTTTATATGGCTACAGAAGACTTAAGAAATAAAAGCAGGGTCAGAATTAAATTTTATCATTAAGGGGCAATATTTGATTTACACAGGCATTTTTAAACTTTTGCCAGGGAAAATTTGATTATTGTTCTTGATATTGTAATAATGATTATTAATGTTGATTAATAGAATACATAAAGTTTTTGTGTTTGGGGATATGGCACGTCATATTCTCATAGGCTGCACAGACAAAACAAGCTAACAACCATTTATGAATTAGAAAATCAAGACTTAACATTGGTTATTTTAGTAGCATGAAAAACAAAAGTAATTAAAACTGGGAATAAATTATATACAGAAAGCAAGCCATGGATCTCTTTAGTGATGGGTAACAATCTTTGCTAGCTTTGTGTATATAAATTATACAATATATTCCCAGTGTATATAATCCCAGTTCGAAATTCTGTTTGAAAAACAAAACAAAACATCCTCTATAATCACTGAAGCTCTCTACATTGTAAAATGAAAATCTTGCTTACATTGTATCTGTATTTGTTGTTTATGAGAATTTGCAAGAGTGAGCGTGCACTCTAAACAAATCTCCAGCGTTTTCAGAAGTGATTAAGCTAAATGCCTCTGATTGGCCATTGCATTCATAAGCTCAACAAAAACATGTATGATTGATTATACTGGAATGCTTAATGCTGAAAAAAAAAAAAAAAAAAAAAAAAGGAAATCGGATGCAACCTGAGCCAATCTAAATGTAATGCCCGCAATCGCATTGTAATTACAATTGTTATTTATGCTGTATTTGATTTACATTTCACTTTTTATCATAAATTTTGAAAATAATTTTTTGAGTTGTTTTTAATTTAGATATTAATAGTATTGTGCATATTTAAAGTATATATTTTTTATTTCTTCTAATGTAAGCTATTCATTGCATGGTGTAACCTTTACTCAGTGCATATGACAAACTTGTTCAATTTGATTTGGGGGCATTTTGGTGGCATTTTTGCCCCAAGCCAAAAAAGCCAAAAATGTGGCATTTTTTTTTTGTCATTCTGAAGCATAACATTCCCAGTTCCTATTTACTTTCATATTAAAAAGAGTGACCAGGATATGGTAAATAATTCACTTGTTTGTGTTCCATAGAGGAAATAAAGTCATACAGGTAACAGTGAAACAAAGACACAATGGAGGAAAAAATAATGACCATTTCAATTCCTGCAAGAACTATTCCTTTAAGGCTCAATGTCAGGTGGAGGAGAATGCGGAAGAGAGCTTTCGAGAGACACACACACACACTTTAAAGGAAGTGGTGAAGGGGCATGCGCTCAATCAGAGATGCAACAGAATGCATTCATTAACTCAATTACACCCCAATTCTCTGAAGTGAGCCAATGTCCTCATTATCATTCCGGTTTTGGCTGGCACCCCTCTGCTAGACCGCCTATATGGGGGCCACACTGCCTTTAATGGGAGGCTGAATCTCCACCCAGCACACATGGCAGTCCTAAATCACCCATCATTTTTATTTTTTATTATAATTACGAAGCTGCATGGTTCATTGGGTCTCCTGCTTAAAGTGTTCTGCAGAGGTGCCGCTCTATTTATCTTCCCTTCGCTACCTGATCCCCAGCGTTTATGTAGACCCAAACGACACAGGGGAGGATGCTGCAGCACTGCATTGGATCTAAAATTACCTGCTCTCTGAGATACCAAGATGTCAAGGGCCACAAACAGGGCAGAAAGTTTTCTTTTTTTTAAGTGAATGTTTAGAAGCAAAAAAAAACAACCTAGTAGTGTTGTTAAGGACTTTATGGATATTACAGCCAGAGAACCAGGAACATTTCCCCATATCCTGCATGCATGGGTCACCTTGCATGAAATATTCCTAAAAACAAGGGCAAAATATATCTGCTCGCCTCTAGCTTGACTTTTATGTTGCAAAGGAGAGCAGCTGCTCAAGATCCTCATGAGATTGCAAAATGCTGAGGATGAACCTTTTGTAAATAGCTCAACCTTCTTTAAACTGTAAACCTGTCTCTCAAAGCACATTGCAAAAAAAATTCTTAATTACTTTTGTCTTGTTTTCCAGTTGAATTATCCTGAATACAAGATATATTTACTTGAGAAGCAAAACAGATGGAAGATATTAAGCATTTATGCTTTCAGAGAATATATATATATATATATTTATATAATGATTTATTCAAGTTTTTGTTGCCTCATTGGTAATTTGACAACGGGATAACAAAAAGAAACTTAATTCAAGATATATTCTCTCAAAACAAGGCATTTCTTTTTTTAAAACCTTAAAAGTATACTTCTAGTCTTTAGTGACCCGGTACGTCATTCACTACTCTTCTCCTCATAAATGTTTTTAAGTTAAACATAAACCTTCTTAGTATTCCTTAATCAATTTATTATAAACAATATAACAATTCCATTAATTTTTTTGGTAAAAATTGTATAGATCTGGTGAAGAAGCTGTCCGTGATCAAAATATTGATTTTGAAGATGTTGAAAATGATAGTTTTGAGAATATGTTTGAGATGGCGAATATGAGCCATATGCTGAATGTAATGGGAAATGAGCTCTGACAAGGACAGTGATGAAGGTATAAAACATCTGCTCAAGCTGAACCCTTCTAAGCTCCAAAAGGCACAGTAACAAAATATGCTTTATTTTATTATTTTGTAATCGTTACTCTAATATCAGGAGAATTTTATATTATCACGACAGGTAGAGATCCATCTGTGTTAGATATAGATCCGAATATTTAATGATTGGCAAAACATTCATGCATTTAAGGGTTAAGCATAAATCTAACAAAATTCTGTAACATTAAAGGTGACATATTATACCCCTTTTCACAAGATGTAATATAAATCTATGGTGTCCCCAGAATATGTCTGTGAAATTTCAGCTCAATACCCCCCAGATCATTTATTATAGCTTGTCAAAATTTCCCCTTTTTGGGTGTGAGCAAAAACGCTCAGTTTTTGTGTGTCTCTTTAAATGCAAATGAGCTGCTGCACCCCACCCACTGATCTATATAATGACTGGAAAGCTCATGACGTTCTAAACAGCCACCCAAGGGGGTAATCCATCAGCCGGAAGTTGAAGCCTTGCGGGAGCCGCCATTGTAGTAGAACTTCACCTGCTGTTAGCATCCCATTGACTCCCATTCATTTTGGCGTCACTTTGACAGAGAATAACTTTACATCTGAGGCGTCCAAAGGCTTAATTTGTCCATTATTTATTTCTAAAGAAACACGACAATGTATAAAATGCTCCATTACTTTGTATCTTACGTTACGGCCCCGTAGAAGCCGATTTTGTAAAAATAGCCATAACCACGGGACGTTCTGTCGCACAATAGAGACATTACCGTATAGACAGGAGGAGAAGCTCGCGACAATCTTTTACTGTCTATGAGGCAATCGGGGGGACATGAAGACACAAAGTCAAGGTAGAAGCCCATAAATAGAGAGTCCATAAAAGCAACGGGACAAAACATTTCAACAACGTTTTTGAGGAATTAGGTGATTCAGATTTGTCTTCGCACAACTACTAGAAGATTTTCAACTGTCAGACTGTCGTCACGCTCAGTTTGAGCCTGCGCAGTTGCTCAGACATCAGACAGGAAATGCAATAATCGGGCTTCAGGTCTTCTCCGTTGAAATCAATGGGGTCGCTGTGTCCATTTCTTTTACTGTCTATGCTGCCACCAGGCAGTGAAGCCACCGGAAGTGTTCGAGCGGCCATCTTACGATTCCTTACAGCAGAGGGCTCCAACGGCCGTTATACGGAGATTGGTAGCTCCGACGGCACTTTTAAGATGACCCGCTGTGCAGCATACAAGTGTAAAACGAAGTTCACAAAAGGATCTAGAAAAACTGCCCACAGGTTGTAATTTAAGCCCATAAGTAGTAATTTATATGCACAATTGTCGCTATTTCTGTGTTGTTTTCTCCGAGGCAAGAGTGGTCTAATGCTTCTTCTTCTTCAAAAAAAGAAAACGATAAAACGCGAAACCTCAGAGCAGCAATAATCACAATTAAGTGTCCAATAGCGACCCCAATTGACAGCTTCAAAAGAGCTTCGTGCAGAGTCCATTTACTATACTAACGCCTACGGTGCAGGAGCAGCACGCACTATTGTGCTTCCACATGCTGCGTTTGCAGTGCGCAACTGATCTACGTCTGTACCACAAACAACATTTATTCTCTATTTTTTATTTCAAATCACTATTTTTATTATCAGCGTCTTTTATAAAATAATATTTTTAAAAAGTTTCAACATTGCGATTCTATTTGTATACCTAGGTATGCACTCTTTCACAGACGTATTCACGTTTAAACCCAATAAACTTAAAATGTTTAAACTTAAAACGTATTATTCAATGCATTACTTATTACTTATTACTTATAAAATTCATAGACAATTGTAAAAGTTTTTGGGGCAAGCCTGATCTGTTGAAAAGAGATGGTATCCATCCCTCCTGGGCTGGTGCTGCTCTTCTCTCTAGTAATGTGGCTCATAGTCTTAGAGATAAAACATGACAATCTGGGGCTCAGGTCAAGAAGCAGACAGACTGGCTAAACCGACCGTCTGCTAGCGGCCTCACGTCACCAAGGTCAGATAAATCCCATCACATAGGGCCTCTTTCACCTAGATATCATCATATAGAGACTGTGTCTGTTCCCCGAATTTGGAAATCCAAAAAACGTCAGGTTAAAAATTTAATTGATGTTCAACAAATAAAAAACAGATATAATACAGATGAGCAAATGTTAAAGCTTGGGTTGCTGAATATTCGATCCCTTACTTCAAAATCTCTCATAGTTAATGATATGATTTCAGATTATAATCTAGATGTGCTGTGTTTGACAGAAACCTGGCTAAAACCAAACGATTACATTATTTTAAATGAGTCAACCCCACAAGATTACATTTAAAAAAATGAACCTCGTCTGAAAGGCAAAGGGGGAGGTGTTGCTGTAATTTATAGTAATATTTTCAAAACCACTAAGAAATCTAGCTTTAAATATACTTCTTTTGAAGTATTGGTGCTTAATGTAAAAATATATAGTGTAAACGATAAATCACATTTGAGAATTATGCTGGCTACTGTATACAGTCGACCAGGGCACCATAAAGATTTTATCAAAGAATTTGCTGACTTGCTATCAGAATTAGTATTGGCTGCAGATAAAGTACTAATTGTTGGTGATTTTAATATACATGTAGATAATGAAAAAGATGCATTGGGATTGGCATTTAAAGACATTGTAAACTCAATTGGAGTTAGACAACACGTGTCAGGACCTACTCATTGTCGTAATCATACTCTAGATCTAATATTATCATATGGAATAGATGTTGATGCCATTGAAATTCTGCAGCAGAGCGATGACATCTCAGATCATTATCTAGTCTCATGTAAATTACATTTAGCCAAGGCTGCAAAGCCGACTCCGTGATGAAACTGCAAACTATCTTCAGTAAAACTGTTCTTTAATTTTTTATAATTCTGACTCCGGGTCTTCATTCTTCATATCTGGTTCTGGGTCTTTAACTGTACACCCCCTTACAGTTATGGTGGAGGATGCGGGCAATCATTCTGAGGTGACACCCCTGGCAAACCAAAAAACAAGGTCAAAAGATTGAAGTCTTAAAGTGAATCTTGTTGAAGAAAAGATCTATAATAGTAATTTTTATAAGTGAATTGATGAACACTAGTTGATGTAAAATTAATGACTCCAACAAATGTGAGTTGCAAAATATATCAAAGTAACTAAAAGGATGATTGTGTTATAATTAAACATTTTAAAAAGGTTTTAGATGATATAGAGAGACTTATCTCACAGATGATTTACAATAACTGCAAAAGTATCACAAGCAGATAGGTCTAGCCTCGTCAAAGTTAGTGTGAATCCTAATTGGAGATGCATAAACTCCAAGAGAAAACTTAAGTCAAATATTAAACTATGGTTGAGAACTTGACACTAAAATCAAGATTGAGAAATGTGAAACATTATTTAGAACTAAAATAATTATTTTTATTGAAGATCAAATAAGCAGAAGCAGGACTGGATTAACAGTGGCTGAATGCTGATTAAACAAACAGCTTGAAAAGTTGACCATGAAAGAACAAGAAGCTGATGTTTTGGTTTCAAAAGATAAGTTTATTATTGGCTGTAATGAAACAGTTTGCTTATCTGGATCGGATGTGTACTGTGGCTAAAACTGCCAGTGCAACAGAGACTCAATCTGAGTGGAAATTTGTAATGTCTAAATAAAGACAACTATAAAAATTATGTTTATTTGGAAACACATGTAATTTCTGGCAAATATGCCTTAAGCTGGGATAGAGTTATAGGATGGTAGATAAAAGTTTGATGTTAGAAGTTTATGAGAGTGCAGTGTGCCAATTCTGAATGTCTCAGAGTCTCTCTCATTCAATGTCAGCTAAAAGCTGTTATCTGAGCCTGTCATTAGTGATAATAAGCTATTTGAATTAAAACACAGTGAAGTGACATCTTTGATTAGGTTATTTTAGGACCAGTAACTTCTTTGTCTGATCTTAGTCCCCACCATGAAACGGGGGTGGGCCGACGCCTTCGGCTACAGAAACTGTACACTGAATGTACGGTTGTGATCTAAATCCACTGAGTAGCTAGGTTGCTGCTTTTAAGATGGTTAATGGATTTAAGTGATTAAATACTGTTGTTATTAACCTGTCTCCCTGTGTTACAACTATTAGGCAGTCCGAATGGCCCTGGTGACTCTTGATTGTGTCTTTCCTAAACTCCAGAGAACAACAGATTTTGTTGAAGAAAACGGTCAAAGATTCTGTGATGGGAAAGAGCGGTTACCAGTGGGCACGAGTGACCATCCCAGTGACGGGTAAGACCTTCTTTGGCCAGACAGGGGGCAACCTAAGGCAGGGGGGTCACGTAAAGTCACTGGGCATTTCCTGAATGGAGATGTTTTATGTGAGACAGGTATGAGAGTTGAGCAGGAGCTGTGAGGCCAGCAGCGTCCTTATACCGTTCAGGGGAGATGAAGCTATGACGAGTCACGGCAGTCTGCCCCATAATGCAAAGCTCCTCTATACCACTCACCAGAAGAAACCGCATTAGTTGTATGGCTTGTTTTTCATTGTGACAAGCGTCTGCAAATATGCCAGGGGAAAAAAACACCCTGATGGAGGTTATAAATAAAGAGCTAACAGGAATGGGCTTTCGGGGTTCAGTCGGGGCCATGAAGTGATTCCCATTAGTTGTTGTGGAGACAGTAATACAACTTTTTGATGTCGGTTGCCTTATGGGCAAGGAAAATGTATAGAAGTTGATTTAGAACTAGTATGTCTATAACATGGTTTTTAACTCCTGAAGGTCGTTAGACATGGTAGTGACTAAAGATGAAGACAGTTTTTGTAGATTCAAGAAAAGTCTGGCTAACAAAGGTGAATGGTCAAAGGTTCATAGTGAGAGAGACTGCTTGAGTGAAGGAAGGGATGTGTCTGTCTTTCTGTCATTGGCCTGCAAAAGAAAGCTTAAACAAAATAATGTTAATGAACCAAAACAACCCAGCTGACCTTGTTAAAATCAAATGAATAATGAACAGGCATGATTTGAAACTGGTTTAGGGACCATGTAAAATTAGATAGAAGCTACAGGAAAATGGAAAGGTTAAAATCTTATTTAAAATTTAAATCTTTTAGCAACAATATAAAATATATGAATATGAGAATATGAGCAGTTCATAGTCAGGTATGAATGTGTTGGTGACTGTGCGTCATGTCTTGTATGTGTTAGTTTGGGGTACTATTATTTCCTGATTTTGAGGGTATTGTGTCATTAACCTCTGGAATTAGTGTTTTATCATTACAGATGGGTTAAGTGAAATGACAAACTTTAGAAAAAGTTGATAATTCTGAGTCAATCTGATGAAAAGACAATGCAGAACATGGGACAAGCTTTAATTGGAGTGGTTTTCCAGCTCTGTCTGGTATTGGTAATTATGAATGCTTTTGTCATTTATGATATTGATCTGAATTACTCTCTGGATTAGTATTTTATATAAATTGGAATTGTAAAGAAGATTGCCGTCCATTATGGGGTAAAACTCTTGTCTAAATTCAACTGAGGGTCTAAATTTAAATAGACAACTAGGCGGGATCATAAGGATAAACGTAGGGAAAAAAAAACATACATATATATATAGACTTGACGGCAGAGAGACAAAGTGACACATTGGCTAAGTCACTATCCAAATTATCCAGAGTGAGCTCCCTCATTTTTATTGAAAGGCCGGAGGGCGAACAAAGGAGGAGTGAATATAACTTCTAAAAAGAAAAGGTTTTATTTCTCAATCCATTAAATGGATGTATGACATTAGATGTCTAAGAAAACAGCTATATGGCTGTCTTAGGGGTTGGGATCTGAGTAACATAATATTTTGGTTTCTGTGAAACTGTAAAGATAATGGGGACTGGAATTTTTAGTAACCAGCATGTCCGTGACGAGGTGAAGAGACAAGTGTGACCCGTCAGGGGAGCATGCGTCACCACTCCTCCCTTCCGTAGTGACCTCACTGGTTAGACCAGACGTGGCGGTATTGGACCCCACATTGGTCTAAAACGGGGGACTGAAGGGTTGGTCAAAATCCCTTGCCTCTTCAAATACATCTATAATCATAAATCCTTTTGGATGCTTATATACTTCCTTATAAAAAATCAATAATCAAATATATTCATTATCACATACTCATTTTTATATTCTTTGTGCTTGTGAAATTATATTTTCTTAAATGCATGTGATGGAAGTAACCAGTTTCTTTTAGGTGCATTCCAATCTTACTTTGAGATTGCACGTAGTACACGCAGGACACGAAGGCCATGTAACCCACAAGGCCGTTTGTCTCTTTCTCTGGTATCAGAAGAAAGGTTAGAGGGTCCTAAAGGCAGCATGGACACATATGATCCTTCACTGGACAGATGGTCAAGCTATATTGAGCGTTACTATTGAACTTTAATTGTTGTATTAAAGTGTATTCTTTCCAGTATATTTCCTTCCTTGGGAGTAAATGCCAGTTATCTGTTTTTCTCCCAAACGAGTGAATGTTTTAGCATTATGTTTTGGTATACTTAACTGATAATAAGGAGCTCAGACTCTCTTCAGCCTTGATGGGAGCTGTTATTTGCTAGTGTCTGTTATTTGTGTGTGTGCGTATGACATTCTATGTAGGTTCTGGACGTTCGGACCAGACAACCCGGCGCCCTTCTCTAACCTGCGAGGCCACCACAGACCTAAATCTATTGAGTGGACGACAACTATCTTTACTAATGGCGATAGGCACCCCTATCTCCTCACATGTGTTAAGTTGTTTAGGCTCTTAATGTTTCTTAGCCAATGAGAATCATTCAACCTGTAAGCAATGACGTAGCTTAGACCTTGGAAATGGTATAACTGCTGTGATCTTTGTAACTGTAAGGGAGGCGACCTGTGTGAGTCTTGAAGCTGACTTCTGCTGATGAAACTGCAAACTATCTTCAGTAAAACTTTTCTTTAATTTTTTATAATTCTGACTCCGGGTCTTCATTCTTCATATCTGGTTCTGGGTCTTTAACTGTACACCCCCTTACAGTTATGGTGTTTCCGCCCGGTTAAGGATACGTATGATGACGTAAGCACGTTAGTGCGAGCCCTCCCGGAACCCATAGAGAATGCATTGCAGTGCCTCCAGTTCGAAAAAAAATATCTTTGAATGTAAGTCTATGGGAACACTCTGGGCGATTCTCAGCCAGAGTGAAATCGCCCAAAAAGAGGCGGTGCTCCACAGAACGTGACATGACGCTGATTGGACTATATCCAGATAGTGACGGCTAGCGTAACTCTGTGGTTGAATGATTGTGAATGTAATTGAAAAAGTCCCTTTCATTTACACTTTGGTGGTGCGTCGCCCAATCGCCCTAATGAAGAAACCGCCCCTGGAAACAGGCATACATTAACCCATACAATTTGTATTATGCATTTCCTGAACATGTTCTTGCTAACTAATCAAACATGATCAAACACTTATACAGACTACTGATCTATCTGTAAAACACAATCAAAGAGAACTATATTTTAAGTACACAATACACACATATACTTAATTTTTAATAAGCAGGAATAATTTTCGACTTCAAACAAATACCCATTTAAATGCTTGGGATGTTTGCGTCGTAAGACTGTTCAGGGAGACTTTAGATTTAAAAACGGTGTCTCGTTATGCAATGTTTTCTCAGTCAAATCATAATAGCAATATGGGAATACCAATATGGCGGCGCGGTGGCTTCACTGTTTATGACGTCATGAGCTACCCCACCCCAAGGGGGTAATCCATCAGCCGGAAGTTGAAGCTGCCTCTGGGGGCCGCCATTGTAGATGGCTATCACCTGCTGTTAGCATCCCATTGACTCCCATTCATTTTGGCGTCACTTTGACAGCGAATAACTTTACATCTGAGGCGTCCAAAGACTCAATTTGTCCATGATTTATTTCTAAAGAAACACGACAACGTACAAAAGGCTCCATTACTTTGTATCTTACGTTATGGCCCCGTAGAAGCCACTCTTGTAAAAATAGGCTAAAAATTGCGTCATAACCACTCGACTGTCCGTCGCACAGTAGAGAAGTTACCGTATAGACAGGAGGAGAAGCTCGCACAGTCTCGCAGGCAGTCTTTTACTGTCTAAATGGCATAGATAGACAGAGTCCATAAAAGCAACGCGACAAAATATTTAAACAACGTTTTTGAGGAATTGGAAATAATTCGATATGTGGCAAGAGAATACATATGAAGTAGCCTAACATTTATCCACAAACTTTAAATGATTTATCTACTACTACAGCTACGGGGGATGGGGAAATTAATTATCAGGAAATTATACAGGCAATGGAAGAAGAAAAAAAACATCTCAATGTCTATCGCGGTTAACGATGTTCCTTTATTTATTTACAGATCTACGCTTGAAGATGAATGTGATCCCGTTCGGAAGCCATATGTACAAAATGCCTACATAACGTGAAATAAAGAAAAACGGTTTTGTTCAAGTGTTTGTGACCATGATTTATTAGCCAAAACTACATGATTTAACACCCAGCTCACAATTCTTTATATATTGGAATATTATATGGTCATGTAATATTGAATGGATACGAAAATGACTCGAGGGGACAATATTTTATAGTATGGTTCCTGGGCTCATACTAAGAAGTATTTTTTGGATGGGTGATTATTCTGTTTGATGTAGAAGGAAGCGAAAAAGAAGGGAAAAAATTATTTGCATATGTGCCTATATTTGAATCATTTTTAATAATTTTGGAAGATTGTGCTGTAGCCTACATGCATTTATTTATCTGTTATTTTTGATTGTATTATGTATGTGTGTGTGTACTAGCCAAATATTTAAATCTAATGGATATATACATAAACATGTTCAAAATAAACGAAACTAACTAAAATTAGGCTACTAGAACTGCAGATAGGCTACTCAAACGATTACAATCCTAAAGTAGGCTATTTTAAAGTCGATTTTAGCCACTTCTTTTATCATGTCATATTGTAATTATGCAGCGTAATATGTTATATTAAATTAATTATTATAATTATTAATAGTATTGTAATATATTAATAAACATTATATTATGTTTTTACAATACTAAACGATTTGATTTCCAAAACACACACACGCACATCAATGTGAGTTTACTCTTTACTCTGATGCGTCATTGACCGTTCGAGATTAGCTTGCTTGCGCCTGCTAGTCAAAGCCCTTATTTCTGGAGAGCCGTGATATTTCGACCTTGGAAACTTCTGATCATCATTCAGCTACTAGAAGATTTACAACTGTCAGTCAGGTTGCTCACGTGACATCTACGTCATCAAGCTCAGTTTGAGCCTGCGCAGAACGCTTGGCTATCAGGAAGTGAGTGCCCATGTTGAGCTTCAACTCTCTCCGTTGAAATCAACGGGGTCGCTGTGTCCATTTCTTTTACTGTCTATGCCCCACCCCCGTTCAGAAGGCGGTCGATCCTTTACACAAGCTTTGTTCGGATACAATAACAAAACACGCATGCTGCGTCCCAATTCGCCTACTTATACTACGCCCTAAAAGTATGTACTCTTTTTGTGAAGAAAAAGTACATACTTTTGAGTGTGTAGCAAGAGTAGGCAAGCTTTGGGACATACTACTTCGTCATCTTATAACAAACTCGTACTTCTATAGGTAAAGTTTACTATAAATCTGAATGTCTTTTAGGGAGGGATCTGCATACCAACTTATCACAATCATAAAACTGATTGATGTCAAAAAAAAAAAAAACAATAGGACAGAAAAATGCTTTACTTCGTAGAGATATATTATGAGAAAAGAACAATAGTGAAATGCACAATAAACCCAAAACCCATTAGCATACCATAATACAATAATACAAAGTCTTCAACAAACAGCGTGTAATGTTGAATGCAACGAATGAGGATATACTTGTATATCACAGTCCATAGGTGAAAGAAAAAACCCTTCTAGCTGATGTAGATGTACATAGTTATTGAATCCTTGGTAATAGTCCAGACCAGATTCAATACTCCACACAGCAAATCCAGACTCAAGTAGAAAACAGTTGTTATCCTCTTCATTAAATATCCCGTTTCGATGACCCAAGGCCAATGAGATATTATGCAGGTAGATTACTCCTTTCTATCCCCAACATGTACCATGTAGTAGGAAAAAGCATCATTGGTACAAAAAAAAGGGTAGGTAAAAGGAGTCCTTCTACAAAAAAAATATTAAACATTATTATAAATCTCACCAACAATGGAATACAATTTGTACAGCACACCCACCATTGAATATAAAAAAATCCTTACTTTGATTGAGCATAAAACGGTAAGTTTCCCAATCAGGACATCAGTAAAGGTAAGGTTACCAGAGGGAAGCCATGCTTTCCTCTTAGCAAACAGTTCTCCCTTCTTCTACTCCCTACCGGTATTTAACTAAGCATAAACGAACCATGGTGTCCCCTAATGGTGGGTAGTAGAATAACACCATAAGTAACATTTAACTGTTACAATCTTTAACGGACAGATCTGTCGCGTGCATCCTGTCACCGTAAACTGCCCTGTCTAACATCTCGTCACAGTTAAAATCATCCATTCAATCTAATATAACTTCTTACCATTTCGGAGAGAATTGTTGTCGCACGTTCATCTGCCAGTCATGGGTCTTTCATGCCGAGACTCTCCTCATGTGTTTGGAATTTGAATATAATAATGCATTTAAAAGTTAATGGCTAAACGTATCTTTGCAAAAGTTCACAATGCCGCAGATGCAATATAATGTGGACAACATTGAATAAATACATTTTCGTGAGGTTAGTTACTGATAATTAATCACTCAAACCCCTTTATCTAAACCTCTCTACATAACCGTCGGACTCGCGCGTCCTCCATGTCTGTAGTTTTTTTAACACTTTTCAGTCGTGTTTGTAGTTCTAACCGAATCCTCGTCCAACACGCGATGGGTTGTGGGCAATATCAGCCGTTAGAGTGTGCAACCATAGATATCCATAATAAAGGCTAGATGTCTTACGGCAGAGTCTCTATCGTCATCACCGGCGGCCATCTTGTCACAGGCTAGCTTTCTGGCGGGCTGGTGGTACTGATGTATGGTGAGAACACAAATACTCTTATCTTGCTGAAATCTTGATGGATTTTCAAACGGTTTGGTTTCTTACAAACGTTATTAACGTGGCTGGATAATTCTGGTTGATTATTTATTTATACACTTATTTTTCATAAGTGTGCAGTGTCATAACTACATCTCTGACGTTTATAACAAACCAAACTGTTTGAAAATCGGTAGAAAATTGAGCAAGTTATGGTTATTTAAAAAGGACATGCACCATTAACACAATGCTACGAGTGAGTGAGCTGCCTGTGACAAGATGGCCGCCAGGTGCTGACGTCGACCTCCATTGGCCAGCAGCGTGGACGAGACATCTAGCCTTTATTATGGATATCTATGTGTGCAACGATCTGCACTTCGGATTCTGACCGGATATAGTAGACCATCCGGGTCTCTTTGGGACACTCATTTCAAGATACTACGATTTGGGAAGTACTAATTCTATTTTCGAATGCTATTTAGGACGGATAGTATGCGAATTGGGACGCAGCAGCAAATACTCTCACTCATCCAAAATCTCAGAAATAAGCAGTAGTACGGTGTGCGAGAAAGCTCAGTGCGCTGCAGATAAAAGAAAACACATGCAAATCAAAGAAAACGCATGCAAATAGAAAAAAAACGTGTGCAAATAAATAAAAAAAGCATGCAAATAGAAAAAACACCGGCAAATTAAGAAAACATCTTCATCAGTTTCACAACACACGTGTTCCAAATACTCACAACACCACCCAAATACAGAAACGCGCTGCAAAAGCTCACAACACAAGTACAGAAACGCGCTGCAAATAACACAGACCACAACGGAAATGTTTCCAGGGGAACCAAATAAGTGACGAACCCGGCTGGGACGTGCTGGTGCTTACAGCTTACTTTATTTATTTATTTATTTTGCAAAACATACAGAGATTAAATTTTTTTATGACATACAACTTGTATACAATATACAAAATTTATTAACAAATTATTAACAATATGTTCAATGTCATCAGATTACAAACGAGAAAAGAACAATGAGCTGAAAACTAAAATATATAAATAAATAAAATAGAGAAGAACATGAAGGAAAAATATTTATCTTTCTTGTTCACTGTACAAATTGTTTCATGTCATGTTTAAATTTTCATAAAGAAAAGTTTCATAAGAAATGTTAGATAATGTAGGGTCCAAAGTTTTAAAGTTGAGACACACAGATATATACACGCATATTTTAAAAGCTTTTAAGTAAATTAAAATTGATTTGCAACCGGTATGTTAACAGCATTATATTTCTGTGGTAAGAACAGCTCTTCAGCTGATGGACACCCCTTGCTGCGTTGTCATGGGGACATCCCAGGTGAAAATAATGAGGAATTACGTTGTCTTCCGTTGCTCCTTCATCAAGTGCGATCCACACGGCTACATAACAGCACACTAGCCCTGGTCACTCCAAAGTCCCACTTTAAGGGCTCTGCCATCTGCCCTTCGAAGGGAGTAGGGCAAAGGGAAGCTCACGAGCAATAAGCACGTCCCAGCCGGGTTCGTCATTTATTTGGTTCCCCTGGAAACATTTCCGTTGTGGTCTGTGTTATTTGCAGCGCGTTTCTGCTTTTGGTTGTGTTGTGAACTTTTGCAGCGCGTTTCTGTATTTGGAGCACAGGTGTTGTGAAACTGATGATGATGTTTTTTATTCATTTGCATGTGTTTTTTTCTATTTGCATGTGTTTTTTTTATTTGCACGCGTTTTTTTCTTTTTGCATGTGTTTTTTTCTATTTGCACGTGTGTTTTTTTCTATTTGCATGTGTTTGCTTCAGTTGCAGCGCGTTGAGCTCTCTCGGCCACCGTACAGTAGTGCAGCCTTACGGAGAGACTCAGGAAGAGGTTGCCACTTTTAGACGCACATGGACGCTTCTGAATGGTTAGTGGATACATTTATGTTTGTTGTGGAGTTACATTGATTCATCTGTTTCTGGAGGATTTCCGTTGAAAATAAAATGAATCCACTGCTCTCTTGTCTCATCTGAGGCTGGGAGTCTAAATAGTGTTCTGTGCTCGTCTGTGCAGCAACGACAGAACAGTTTACATGCTTTGCTCAAACTTCTGCCATTGCGTTAGAACTGGTTACACTGTTGTCGCTTGCGAAAACCAAATGGCGGCGCCGTGGGTGGAAACGTGCAGATTAAGGGTCGGTTATATTATAAGATCCCCTTCTTACGTCACAAAGGGAGCAAAATCTTATCGGCTCATTTTTTGACATGCTTGCAGAGAAAGGCTTACCAAAACAAAATTACTGGTTTGTTTATTTTTTACATTTTCTGGGTTGGTAGATACACCGGGGACCCAATTATAGCACTTAAACACAGAAAAAGTAAGATTTTCATGATATGCCACCTTTAAAATAAAACAAATAAATATATAAATTAGTAAAAACAATAAAAAAAAAATATATATATATATATTTTAAATACCAATTTGCCAATGAGATAATAAAAATAAAATGAATACATTAAGTCTTAATTATAATAATAATAAACAGTTTTGCTTCTGAAGTAAATTAATCTTGTGTATAGATCAAAAAAAATGTTTTGCAGTAAATATAGTAAGAGATGAAAAAGGAGAAAGTAAGAATGCAAGAACACCTGGAATCAAAGATTTCCTCTGAGAATATGATCAAAAGATCCTGCTTTCTATTTTGTTCCTTCCACGCCTCTGTGGTAGATACAACCTTACTCTCACAAATGAAATCCAGCGGCAGCCAAACAGCCTTGATGGCTCTGTGGAATGAGAAACACATGGCTGAGATGAGGAGCAGAGCTGAAAAGAAACCACAGCTCCAAACATTTCAACTGAGAGAGGGTGCGATTTCAACAACAATTAGGATTTATTAGGAGAGTCATTAAAGGGTTAGTTCACCCAAAAATGAAAATTAAGTCATTAATTACTCACCCCCATGCTGTACCAACCCCGTAAGACCTTCGTTCGTCTTCGGAACACAAATGAAGATATTTTTGATTAAATCTGAGAGCTGGATCACTGCTACATAGGCTGCCTAAGGGTCTGAAACTTGACGGCCCAGAAAGTCATTAAAGAAAATGTTTAAATATTCCATGTGCATACAGTGGCTCAATTATAAGTTTATCAAGCGACGAGACTACTTTTTGTGCGGAAAAACAAACAAAAATAACGACTTTATTCGACTATTCCTTTTCTTCCTTGTGGGCCTGAGACGAGAGTTCAAGAGATTTCCACGACGCATGCGCGAGAACTGAGATGAGGACGTTCTTCTTCGACTCCTTCTTGTTACCGGCTGCTCACCGCTTAGAAGTATTACCGCCACCTACCGTATAAGATGACGTGTTGGAAGCGCAAAACTTTCTGTTTACAAGCAGAGGAAGACGCGCGCTGTACATACGCGTTTCAATTCGTAAATATGTCTACTGATTTCGACTTTTTAACCATTGTATATAATATAGCGAGACCTACAGCACATTAAGTGTCGAATTGAAAAGCGTATGTACAGCGCGCGTCTTCCTCTGCTTGTAAACAGAAAGTTTTGCGCTTCCAACACGTCATCTTATACGGTAGGTGGCGGTAATACTTCTAAGCGGTGAGCAGCCGGTAACAAGAAGGAGTCGAAGAAGAACGTCCTCATCTCAGTTCTCGCGCATGCGTCGTGGAAATCTCTTGAAGTCTCGTCTCAGGCCCACAAGGAAGAAAAGGAATAGTCGAATAAAGTCGTTATTTTTGTTTGTTTTTCCGCACAAAAAGTAGTCTCGTCGCTTGATAAACTTATAATTGAGCCACTGTAGGCACATGGAATATTTAAACATTTTCTTTAATGACTTTCTGGACCGTCAAGTGTCATTCCCTTAGGCAGCCTATGTAGCAGTGATCCAGCTCTCAGATTTAATCAAAAATATCTTCATTTGTGTTCCGAAGATGAACGAAGGTCTTACGGGGTTGGTACAGCATGGGGGTGAGTACTTAATGACTTAATTTTCATTTTTGGGTGAACTAACCCTTTAAGAAAAGCGAGGAGGAGGATGTGTAGGCAGTGAGTGCAGTCAGGGACAGTGAGGGACTGTGCAGTAAAGCTGTGGGCAGAAGAGAGTCTGGATATCGTCCAATGGGGAGGAACTGCTCTGAGAGTAGCCATCTACTCAACACAAACAGCTCTGACAAACACGAAGAATAAAACATGCACAGAGTGGCAAACTAGAGCACGCACACACACACACACACACACAATTACACATGATATTAGACAATAGTAAAAGAAATAGAATATTACTGGTGGTAGATACAAACAAAGAAAATACAAAGAAATAAAAAAGGGCATCACACAGAAAGGGTACATAATTGATTTAATCACATTACATAAATACAGAACATTACATACTGTATATATATATATATATATATATATATATATATATATATATATATATATATATATATATATATATATATATATATATATATATATATATATATATATGCCCTCTTTTATTTCTTTGTATTTTCTTTGTTCGTATCTACCACCAGTAATATACTATTTCTTGTACTATTGTCTAATATCATGGTCTACGGGTACTTTGTTTTATTTATTGCATCTACAGTACATTGTAAAGCGTCGTTGAGCAATGGAAAGGTGCTGTATAAATAAAAATTATTATTGTTATTATCAATATAGTTGTTCTTGGTGTAAACGGGACTTTAAAGTAGTACAGTATACTTTATGAGCAATAGTATTTGTGAAAAATTAAAAAAATACATGCTTTTCCCAAGAGAATCTAATGAAAACGGCCTTAAGGTTCAGTGGCACCATTTGAGCGTTTGACCATGATTCCCTCTGATTTAAAGGTGAATTGATTGCACGGTTTAATAGTCTTAAAGGTCTTTAGTCTGCTTTATGCCTTTGGTATAAATAATCACAACAAAGGCCCAGCAAGTGACTCATTTTCTACACTGGGCCCCTAAGAGGCTATAAGGGAGCAGTTGTGGTAATTAAGTGTGTAAAATGAGAGCAACAAGCCAAGGTAAATGGGAGTAACTGACTGAGCAGGACCCATATCCTGTTCATTTAAACGAGTCGCGATTAATCAAGAGCTTTGAGTGCTTGTCATTAATTACCGCTGACAGGTACACAATATCAAAGTCAAATTTGAGCTCCACTGCTTGTACAAACGGTACTTACAGCATCTTGTATGCCTGATCAAAGCCCGTAATGTACTCAGGGACAGACTTCTCAAGTTCAACATCAGTCAGTCTGCAGAGGTGTTGTTGTAGGTTTTTTCCACTGTAATGCTAAAAAGAAAGTTCTGTGGAAGGTTGCAAAGGATAAAATTAAAGAAGAGGGACAAATGTACAACCCTGCATGCGTTTTAGCTTTCTGATAATGTCAAGTTAGTGATTGTCAGCAATAATCATAGAGCTCTATACTTGGCTTCTACATATGCAATTATCACCTCAGCTGTGCCGACACACTCCTTCACGCTTTATCTGTCTCTCATCTCATCTCTCTCTCTCTCTCTCTCTTTTTTTACTTTTCCCATTCTGCTTCGCTATAAATCTGCCCAATAATGGAAACCAGTGGGGTGGCTGAAACAGGCAGGCAGAGTCTAGTACTGTATATTCTGTGAATGGAGGCATGAAGAAGTCGACACAGATCAATACAGTAGTGTGGGAAAGATGGAGGAGAGGAAGAAGGGGCGACGGATAAACCTTAGAAAGCACTGCAGTTCCAAAGATAACATGAATGCCTATTGTGAGCTGCCAAAACCATCCAGTCAGTTCTTGAATGGAGAACAAGGACAAAAAGGCAACTGTATCTGTGTGTGACTTGTCAACCCGCTATCAAACTATCAGTGTATGAGTCCAGGGTCTAAGGAGTGTGTTTGAACATAAAGTGGGTGTATACAGTGGTTGAATGACACTATCTTTCTGTGGAGCTCTGCCAAGCTGCCACACTACAAAGTGTCATTGCACCAATCTGTGAGTGTTCTTCACAAACCGGGTGACCCTGTGACCCGCAACTCAAAAACAAGTTCACATCGCCTCGTTTGATGGCTGCCCATTGCCGTTTATTCAGAGGCCAGAATTCCCTCCTCTCATGTGGAACGAGGAGAATGTCACACCTGCAGTCATTAGTGGGAAACATACGCCGACGGATAAAGAGTTAAAAGCTGGTTGGAAAGGTCAGGCGGGTATACTCCCTTTCAAAATCTGACCTTTTACTACAATCAAAATTTCAATTTGCAGCACATAACCGCCAAAAGAAAAACATTTCTTGTTATTCCCAAATAGCTGAGCCAATTTCAACATTCATTATTTGACATTATCCGCTTGCTGCAGGGCCATTGCCATAATAAGGAGACACTGGAGATCAGAGCCTGTCAAGCTCCACCCAAAGCACAGCTCACATCAAAGCTTTCTACAGACGACCCCCCCACACATACTTAACAATGCTCAGCCGAAGCTCTCACTGTCCGGATGCTCACACTGAAAGGAGAGGAGGGAAGATATGCTGAGACCAAATCCTGCATACCCCTTTTTATCATTCCTCATTCATCCTCTATCTCTGCTTTAGCTCTTTCCTCCTCCAGCTCTATGAAGGTCCTGACTGACTGTGCATGGGTAATGGCGAATGGAGAAATCAATTTCAAAGCACTTTATCAGCATGATTGTTATATGTACAATATTGGCAAGGCATCAATAAACACAACAAAAGCAGTGACAAGAAAAAGAAAAGAAAAAAGTATTAATAATAACAAAAAATGTAAAAAAGTGTACAAATATAATAACAACAATATTATACAAAGAATATATATATATATATATATATATATATATATATATATATATATATATATATATATATATATATATATATATATATATATATATATATACATATATATATATATATATATATATATATATATATATAAATATAAATGTCAATTTGTGTTACCAGAACCAGTTACAAGTAAAGAAAGAAACAGGAAAAAAGTATTAAATGATAATTAAATGGTAATTTTATTTTAATTAAAAGTATTCAAAAATAAAATAAAATGTCAGTAATGGTAATGAATAATAATAATAATTTACTAAATAAAATATATAAATCAATTCATAAAATGTACCCAGCACATTTGATACTTAGCTGCTCTAGCAGGAGGATCCAGAAAATACAAAAACAGACTAGACTTATGTCTCAATATATTCTTGAAGGGCGTAGGGAAAAACAGGATTTTGCTTGCTCTTTTCACTGCACTATATAGAGATACTCTGACATTCATAATGCAAAGCTCCCTGTTCACACCACGTTGCCCATTTATGGAAACGTAAGCCCTTCTCAGAGGTGGGGGTGATGTAATAATTACTAGCGCTTTTTGTCATTTTTAATCCCGTCTGAACGTCAGTAATTTTCCTCGATTTTTTACAGACTGTCCATTTCAGATTACAATGTATTTTACCCTAAGATTGCTTTAAAAAATAACTACAAAACGGTCCTTGAAAAAAGTTTTGAATTTACGCTCATGTCTAGTGTGGCAAGCAGGACGAGTTCGAGGGCCGTGGGAGGACGGCGCGTGGCCGGTGGCGTGATTACTAAAGAGCGACACCTGCGCGACGCACCGGTCTCATATCTCTCTTGAAGGAACGGAAGCATAAAAGGAGGAGCGACGAGAGTGGAGATCGAGAGAGGAACAGGCCTGATTTTATGTTGTGTTTTGTTTTATTATATGTGACAGCAGTCGTCCGTGAGGGGCTGCTGTCTTTTACTTTCGTTTTGTATTTGTTTTATTTTATGTTATTAAATATTGTTGAACGTCCGCCGGTTCCCGTCTCCTTCTTCCCATAACATCTGAACTGCGTTATATCTAGCTTTAACTTGTACATCAGGTTCTCCAAGTGGCTCAAGTTGATGTTAGTCAATGAGAAGACAGCCTAGAAGATTTGCTTTTCAACTTCTCGGAGCGACAACGGATTAATGCGTTTTTGTCACTAAGAGCACTCTTTATACTGTAAAGATGCTTCATGTAGGTGTCATGGCCTTGATTATAATACAGTTAATTTAATAGTTATTGAACTAGAATTTCATAGAGTTCTTTAATGCATATTAGATTTTTACCCATGAAAAGAGAGGGAGAGGACTATGTAATGCCTTTGGGATAATTTATATGTAATAGTAAATTTGATTATATCGGTTTTGGATGATTTGTGTGGGGTAGTAAAAACAGAAAAGTACATTTACAGTCATTTTAAGACTAAAGCTGAGAAAAGAGATGAAGTTAAAAGAAGGAAGTTAGTAAGGAAGAAAGAAAGAGTGCAAATTAAAATATGTCCTGAAAACGTCTCAGGTTACGTATGTAACCCTGGTTCCCTGAGAGGGAACGAGACGCTGCGTTTGAGACGCGGTGGGAACGCTCTGCGTGATTGCGTCATGAAGCACGTGTAAAATCAGTCCAATGGAAGCCCGATACGTCATGGGTGACGTCATAGACCAGGAAACTATAAAGCACCCTTGAAAACAGACCGCGACAGCTTCTGAAAAAGTCTGAAGCAAGTTGATCAGGGCATGCAGGAAGTATGGCAGGCAAACGCAGCGTCTCGTTCCCTCTCAGGGAACCAGGGTTACATACGTAACCTGAGACGTTCCCTTTCAAGGGAACTTCGAGCTGCGTTTGAGACGCGGTGGGAACCCCATACCCACTACGCCATAGTGACAAATGCCCGTTCTGTGTGAAGTCCTTGCGCACACTAGAAGCAAGCAACCTCGCCCCAGGAGTGGAGAGATCAAGGTCATAAAACCTGACAAATGTATGTGGAGAGGACCAACCTGCCGCATTACAAATGTCAAGAAGGGAAACACCCGAAATTAAGGCCGTAGAGGCCGCCATACTCCTAGTAGAATGGGCCCGTACAGCCATAGGTGAAGGCTGACCGGCCGCTTCATAAGCTAGTGAAATAGCCTTGACTATTCACTTGCTCATAACCTGTTTAGATGCAGGGCACCCTCTTTTGAGTGACCCAAAACATACAAATAATTGCTCTGACTTACGCCACAGGGCAGCTCTGTGAACGTAGGCATCCAATGCCCGAACTGGACATAACAGGTTTAATTGTTCCTGATCTGGGGTATTAAAAGGTGGAGGATAGAAGGCCTGCAGCACTATTGGGCCCCCAACATTGAATGGGACCTTAGGAATATAACCTGGTCTAGGGTATAGAAATGCTTTCACCATACCAGGTGCAAATTCCAAACATGACGGAGCAACCGACAGGGCGTGTAAATCTCCAATTCTCTTGATAGATGAAACAGCAAGGAGAAATAAAGCTTTCAAAGTGAGGAATTTTTCTGAAACCTCTTCAATGGGCTCGAACGGAGCCAGAGCCAGACCCTCAAGTACAATGGCTAAATCCCAAGCCGGTGCTCTGGAGTGCAGTGCAGGTCTCAACCTCAATGTACCACGGAGAAAACGAGTAATCAGAGGATCTCTCCCAATAGAAGTACCCCCCAGAGGGGTAGGAGATAATCCAGCAGAGAAACGGTCTTGCAGAAAATCGAGAACTGAACCAACAGGGCAGTTAACAGGATCTAACTGACGCTCACCACACCAGGTGGAGAATAATTTCCATTTCAGCGCATACAGTTTTCTCGTGGAAGGGGCTCTGGAATGGAGAATGGTCTCAACGACCTCAGTCGAGAGACCGGATTCTTTGAGCCTGGCCCCCTCAGAGGCCAGGCCCACAGTTTCCACAACTCCGGTCGAGGGTGAAATATCGTGCCCTCTACCTGGGACAGCAGGTCCCTCCTGATTGGAATCTCCATAGGAGAGCCGCTCAGAAGAGACACCAAGTCCGAGAACCAAACTCGAGTCGGCCAGAAAGGGGCTACTAGTAACAGACGGGCCCCTTCCCGGCGAACCCTTTCCAGAACCTCCAGGAGCATAGATATCGGGGGAAATGCGTACAGGTGCAGCCTCGGCCACACCTGCACCATCGCATCCAGTCCGCGAAGAGCTGGCTGCGTGAGGGGGAACCATACAGAGCAATGCGTTGTACAAACGATGTGAAAGGTCGACTTGACTCTAGTTAGACCAAAGTTCTCCCTAAGAAGCTCCACCACCTCGGGGTGAAGTCTCCAATCCCCTGGGCCTCAGCCCCTGCCTCAACAGGATATCTGCTCTGATATACGAGACCATCAGTGTGTTGTCCGCCATTCGCCGAGCAACCACTCATGATCGCCCCCACTTGTGAGGGAAGCATCCGTCGATAGCAATATGCGTCGACAAGAAGCCCCCAACACTGGGCCTGGGCGAGGAACCAAGGTTCTTCCACATGACCGAAGCACGAAGGCATAGCCGCGTGACCTTGATCATGCGAAAACGTATTTCCCCTCGGAGAAAACCCCTTGGTCCTGAGCCACCACTGCAGGGGTCTCATGAACAGAAGGCCAAAAGTAAAACGTTGGACGCAACTGCCATGAGACCCACCCGTCTGAAACTGTTTCACAGTGAGTGACTGGCCTAGATATACCCCATTACGTTTGCTGTAGAATTGCTACACCTAGAAAAGTGGTCCTCAGAGCACACTCTTCTTTGCGTTGAGAGGCAACCCCAACATCCTTAATGAGACAGAACGACATCTCGATGCCGAACTGCCATAAACTCAGATTGAGCTAGGAACAACCAATCATTGATGTAGTATAATACGCGAATGCCCTGGAGTCTCAGAAGAGCCAGAGCTGCATCCACGCATACTGTAAAGGTGTGGGGTAATAAACCTAGGCCGAATGGAAGAACCCAATAACGGTATGCTTCGCCCCCGAAAGCAAACCTCGGGAAACACCTCATCCTCTTTCGGAAACAATGAAGTAATGGCTGTCTGCTGGGAGGAGGAACCCCTTCTACAGCTCCTTTTGCAGAAGTGATAGTACTTCCTGCTCCATAACCAAAGCCTGCTCGGGGTCCACCAATGAAAGGAGGACCCCCAGAAATCTGGGCGAACGAGAACCGAACTGAATTCTGAAACCCTTTTCTATAGTGTGCAGGACCCACTGAGAAATATGTGGCAGTAGTTTCCACGCTGCCAGAAATTTACTAGGGGAACCAGTCTCTCAAGACTGGCCTCTGGATTTATTTGAACAGTCACTACGGCGCCCTGAAGCGGCGAACCGGCAGGGAACAACCGAACTGACCATTCTACGACCCTCCTCGGAGGATCGTATGGGGATGCTGACACCTCGGTGCCCTGAACGGCGAACCGGCAGGGAACAACCGAACTGGCAGCGCTGCAACCCTCCTCAGAGAGTTGCACCCCAGAGGAAAAACGATTTCTCAAAACCGTCCCTTGGTTGAACAGTCACTACGGTGCCCTGAAGCGGCGAACCGGCAGGGAACAACCGAACTGACCGCTCTACGATCCTCCTCGGAGGATCGTATGGGGACGCTGACACCTCGGTGCCCTGAACGGCGAACCGGCAGGGAACAACCGAACTGGCAGCGCTGCGACCCTCCTCAGAGAGTCGCACCCCAGAGGTCGCCGAGGAGAAACGATTTCTCAAAACCGTCCCTGCCCCGGAGGAGCCCTCAGAAGCCTGATAGCCTCGTTTTCTTGCGACAGGACTTCTTGTCTAAGCTTTATTAGAGATGATGACAGTCTTCAGATCTTGCCTACCTCTTAACTAGCTTAGTTCCTACGACCCTCCTCGGAGGATCGTTGAAAAAAGCAGGCACTTCGGCGCCCTGAAACGGCGAACCGGCAGGGAAACCGAACTGACTGCTCTTCTTTTTTTCTTATTTGAAGGCTCGTTTGGGGACACTGACACCTTGGTGCCCTGAAACGGCGAACCGGCAGGGAAACCGAACTGGCAGTACCGCGACCCTCCTCAGAGAGTCGCACCCCAGAGGGCGCTGAGGAGAAACGATTTCTCAAAACCGCCCCTACCCCAGAGGGGACCACCCTTAGAAGCCTGATCGCCTCGGCGTCAGGGCTTCTTCTTTGTCAAAGCTATTTTAGAGATAAAACAGTCCTCAGATCTTGCATGTCTCTAACTGGCTAGACTGCGACCGCCACCCAGGTACCCCTCAATTGCGGAGGAGCCCGAATGGCGACGCTCTGTTTTGCACTTTGTGCTGAGAGGAGCTTAATATCTCAGGAACATTAGATTGGTGAGGAAGAATGATGAAAGGTTTATATCTCAGTTTTCTTGAAAGCGGAGCGTCCAGAAGAACAGACATAATTATATCTTTATTTTTCTTTATCTTTATATCAGAAAAACTTATATATATATATATACACATATATCACTCTGTGGCCACCAGCAGGAAACAACCGAACTGGCAGCGCTGCGACCCTCCTCAGAGAGTCGCCCCTCACATTCATCCATGTCCTTACATACTTTACCCACCAGCGCTGCCTAATAAAAAATGTATTCATTATTTAAGATGGCTGGTGGGTAACGTCGGGGTTAATAACGATGACGCCGACTTGGGAGAGAGAAAGCTCGTAAGCGTCTCTTTAACCCGAGGCAATGTCATACTATGATACTTAATACCCAAACATTACTATAGTCAGACATCTGGGGATTAAACACATAAAATACAAACCGGTTTATTCCACGATCTCGACACCTCAGTGTGGAGATAGGGAAAAACCACAGTCCCCGACGAGGAGGCTGAGATACAGAGTTTTCCCTGTTTAAGATACAGTTCATCTTTAACAAACTCTTTATTTTCAATCTCATAATGTTCAGCTGGCCAGTAAATATTTAACTGGCAACAACACTAGATAAAACCTCCTTTTTTCTTTAAAAAAGCTCCTCTTTATTCAACAGAGTTATGAGCTGGAAAATGTATTCATTGAAAACTCAAACATCTGCCTTTTTATAAAGATTTGTATTTGTTTTGTTCTCCTTCTTTTAAAACAAAACACTAACGATACCAATTCCTCGGAACTGGAAATCGCAGCACACTAAATCTGGCATGTGAAAGCTGAGAAAGGGCGGAGCCCGTCCCAACCCCCGCTGTCAGATCCGTTTACGAACCCCGAAATACGAGCCGTCTCCGAGCCTCGGCAACAGAGAGACCCGCTCGGGGAACGCGAACCGAACCGTCCTCCTCGAAGAACGCCCGGCGGGAGCGGAGCGTCCTCACGGACAGCTTCTCGCAATGCACAGTCAGATCCCTCGAGAAATGACTGTTGCATGCTCCACTCCCAAACAGCAACAAAAAGCTGATGTGTGTCCCCACCCGTGATGTAACGAGGGCAGGGAACAACACAACGTCTATAATATTGCTTTGCTCGCCATAAAGATAGATAGTGATATATATATTGGGCTTGACAAACAACAATAAATAGACAAGGACAGAATCACAGAGAGCGCTTGCTGAAGACTACAGAAGCTGTCGCGGTCTGTTTTCAAGGGTGCTTTATAGTTTCCTGGTCTATGACGTCACCCATGACGTATCGGGCTTCCATTGGACTGATTTTACACGTGCTTCATGACGCAATCACGCAGAGCGTTCCCACCGCGTCTCAAACGCAGCTCGAAGTTCCCTTGAAAGGGAACCAATCCTGCATCAGACACAAATGTGTCATGGTATCAATTTCACAACCATCAGCACTTAATAATGGATGGCAATATCACATCTTACTACAGCATTTTACATTCAAAATGATTAGCCAATCATAACATGCATACATTTTCAAGACATATTAAAGGTGCAGATGCAAAAACAACCTGTTTAAATCTAACATTGTGTCATAACCAGACTTGATGTGACAAGATTCCAGTGACAAGCAAATTGTCTGTCCACACCAGACATGACAGGGCTACAAGATGTGACAAAATCAATGACAAATCACAGCCAATCAGAAGAGTCTGTGGGCAGACTCCCTCTCTCACGCACAATGGAATAAGATCAGTATAGGATAAGAATAGAATAGATTCCCCTGTCGTTCGTTGCCTTTGCAGCTGGTTAGGACAAAAAAAAAAGTTAGAGAGAAAGTAGAAAATGGTCTACAGGCTGACCACGGGCTCCACACCCTCCTACCTCTCTCTTACAAGTTTATGTGCCCTCAAGGAGCCTCCGAAAGGCATAAAATCACTCTCAAGAACATTTTCATTCTCTGTTCCTTGCTGATGGAATGTCCTCCCAACCCTCTCCGGACAGCCAAATCCCTGACAATTTTCAAGAAACAGCTGAAAATCCTCTCTTCATGAGCACTTAACTGCAGCCTGCTGAATTAAAAAAAATTTTTTACTATTCCTTTAACAATGCTCTCACTATTCATTAATCCCTCCCTATTCTACCTTTTACTATCCTGAAACTTTGTATTAATAGCAATTCTCGTATTTATTGACTCTTCGCTTGAAATATCGCTTATTTGCATTCCTCCTACTAAATAAATAAATTTAAATCAATGTAAAATTTCCCAGCATTTTTTTGTTTCTGGAAACTTTAACATTATAAGAGAACTGTACTTAATTGGACAAAGTAGCTTCTCGTACTTCTTTCGATTTATTCCTCCAATCTATACAGCCAAGACTAAGTCCACACAGAGAAGCAAAGACACTTAAGCGGACTCCCCTGTGGTCTACAATCAAACAGTCTTTATCTGTCCTCTGAAAGACCACGTTCACACATCCCCCCTCACTTTAATTACCCAAAACACTCACTGAATACAAACATATTGGCTTTAATGTCCGTTGCTAAAAGCAGACAAGTATTGCGTGCCTCTCCGGCTTCTTTTCAAGTCAGCATAGTTACTGGCTCTCATGACCTCTGGACTTTTTCAGACTCTCATCTCTCTTTATCTGTTTTTTTTTCTCACTCTTCATTTTCTCAGGAGCAGAACACAGCATCTGCAGTGTTAAAAATTGAGCTTGTGTTGAGCAATTAGCCATAAAAACAAGATCAGGGGATGATTCATAGGCCAGATGATGGACCAGGTAAAAGCTCAAAGGGAAAAAAACACACTCTTAAGGCCCTTATATACTCAAGGTGAAGTTATTTTATGTTCTTTGCTTAGGGGTAAAAAGAAGTTTGAAATACCCTTGCAGCGATATACTGTTAGTGCAGGGTTCCCCAAACTCGGTCCTGGAGGGCCACTGTCCCTGCAGAGTTTAGCGCCAACCCTGATCAAACACACCTACCTGTGAGTTTCTACTGAAGACCTTGATTAGCTTTATCAGGGTTGGAGCTAAACTCTGCAGGGACAGTGGCCCTCCAGGACCGAGTTTGGGGAACCCTGTGTTAGTGGATCCCGACGCCACCCACACTGCTGGGTGTAGAGTTTAGAGGAATATGTAAATATGTGGACAACAATAGTGAGATAACAGCAGTTAAGAAAGCATCTAATCATAATGATGTGCATTTATTTGCACGAGCTCTGCAATTCGGCACTACAGTCAGGTCACATCACATTTATTTATATACCACTTTGTACAATAGACTTTAAAGCAAGCCACTTCACAGTATTAACTTCTTGAACATGAAATTATATAAAAAAAAGAGCAGACCCTCTGCTTTTAAACAAAAAAAAAAATCTGTTTTATTCTAGCTTTATGCATTGTTTTTTATCAACACTTGAATGTGGACAAGCTTCATGAAAAAAAACAAAAAACAATTTTGAGCAAAAAGCTGAGAAAATCACATTTTTGTCAAAGACTACATCCAGATTAGATTCAGACCGATGATTAAAACATAGATGGAGTAGATCGAGTCCATCAACAACCCCAAAGCTTGCACTGTTCTATAGCTATGATATGACATTTGATATTGCTTGTTTTTGCATCTTCTTCGCATATTTTAATCAGGAGATTCGGTACTCTTTCAGAAGTTGTGTCATAGCGCCCCTACCGTCCATATTAACAGTGAAAACACCGGAAGCCGGAAAATTCCGTCAATGGCGGGGCGGTGTTTTCTCACAAATGACAAAAATTTACGTCAATGGCAGGGAAAGAATTAAATATGAAAAACAGTGTCAATGTAGGTTTTAATTAGAAGTACAACTTTCTAATTATAAACAATTTCTACTATAAGCACACAACGTGTTCATGTTTTTACTTGGGTCTGACCTCAACGGACTGAACAGAAGATATTAACTGGAACAGATTTCCACGTCAAAGATTGTGTAGAGTCAGAGCACACCTACCTATTACATAATCACTATGGACATGTAGTTCACCATGTAGTTTTCCGGAAATTTCGCTTTGGCAAGCTGTTTTGAACTCCAGAAAACAATTCCAGACAAACTTCGTTATTTTGTTTTTAAATGACGTCACACTAGTTCGTTCTTCAATTTCGCATGAAGTATATCGGGGCCTTTAAGAGACCTGACATCACACGTGTTTTTTACTCACATATACTTCTCATTCGTTTACCTCCTACAGTAGGCTACTAGAGTTTTGATCACTCAGCCTTCGCAAGCCCACTCCTTCATATCCATGTTATTGCTCTCCCCAGGCAGGCTCATGCACTGACACAAATTGCGTACATTACAAAGGAATGTTATGGCTGCTGTGACAGTTTTATTGCCGCTCGGATGAAGACATAAACGGGTAATTCATGATTTCAATCTGAGATAATGCTGAAGTCCTCAAAATGCTCCTCAACTTCCATTTCTCCAAATTCTGTCAGAAACATGTTTTTATATTGGCACCAAACTGTATAGTATGTGAGAAATGGGTACTTTGGAAATAAAAATATCACCCTGAGAAGCTCTTTAAATGCTTTCAAATGTGAGGAACTTGTGCCTTATGGTCTAAATTGATGGGTCTTAAGCTGATTTGCAAGGCTCTTGCCAAACCAGCTGGTGTGGCATGATATCTTTCAAGACAAGGAGTGAACTCATAGTTTAACTCCCAGCGTGTGTCTGGAAGTGTTGACTCCTCTCCAATGTTCTACGTGGGGAGCAAACTTGACAGAGCTTAGTGACTACTGTTGTCTTCAGCCACTCTGATAAAAACACACATAAGACACAGACGGGCCTAATAAATGCGGTCTCGTGCTGGGAGAAAAAAAAAAAAATCTGTTAAAAGGAAGAACAAGCTAACAGAGCCAGGCGAACATAATCGAATTCAAATAGCTGTGTATGTATTAAAACAACCTGCTGTGAGTGTGTATCAGCGTTGGGGAGAAACTAAACTAAGATTAGCAATGCTACCAGTTACATTCATCAAGAGCATGACAGTGCTTGGTCTCTTAAAAATGTAAACTGTAGCGAGTTAACCTTTCCAGCAAAAAGCAGGAAAGCACTGCTAAGTGCTATATTAATGTTTTTCACTGTATGACGAATACAGTTTTACAATAATCAGACACAACCAGTTCATGCAGATGGCCTGTGCATATAAGTCTTGTCCATTATCTTTATTAAGTGCAATATTTCATTAAAATATGCGACAAAATTGCCAAAATGTTCTCTACACACCGCTTTACAGCCAAACAAATTGAAGTAATAATCAAAATGAATCAGTTCTTTCAGACAAATTCGATTTGTTGATTTAAATCAGTGTTTCTCAACTGCTGGGTCGCAAGACCGTTTTGAGTGGGTCACGGAGTGTGTAGTCCAAGGAACAACAACAACCATAACAAAAAACGTTTCTAACTGTTTTTCTGATACCAGTCTTTTAAGACGTGCGTGCAAGTTGTTGACTCTAGTTGTTGACGTCTGTCAGATGCAGTTAGGGTAAAACTGCAGTTAAGGAACCACTTTTAATTTAAGTCAGCAACATAAATTATATAAAAAATACATAAGAAAAAGTATACTACACAAAAAATACACAATAAAAAGCAGTGTTGGGGGTAACTCATTACAAGTAACTTGAGTTACGTAATCAGATTACTTTTTCAAGTAACTAGTAAAGTAACGCATTACTTTTAAAATTTACAACAAAATATCTGAGTTACTTTTTCTAATAAGTAACGCAAGTTACTTTGTTTTCCCCTTTATTGACTGACAGCTCTTCTGTCCTAATGTTGAGACAAATCGAAGTGCAGAGGCGTTGTGTGTAAACATGATGGTTATTATAGTTCTAGATTAAATGTAAGCGTGGATTTACTCATCTCACGTGCACAAAAAAGATTCAATATTCCTCAAAATGAATAAAATCAGTGAAATGCAGAATCAGAACACTATGCAAACCTCCAATACCTAAATATGTTAAATAAAACAAAACATTTTTTATGCATTTAATCTTTATTGACCAAAGTACTTGCTTCTGACCTCCGATTTTTCAGTTAAACCATAAGCAAAAATGACTATAGATTTTTTTATATGTTTTTATTGGTAAAGTAAATCTTAAATTTGTTTCTCCTGCATCCTCTTCTTCTGTTACCCAAAACAGCAGCAGCTGAAAGGTTTGTTTGAGCGGCGCCCTCTACTGAACACTACTGTACTCTACTGTACAGGAGTAAATCTGCATTTCCTTCAGTCTGAGGCTTATTATTTCACTTTTGGTGTGAAAGGGTCTTTACATTTGCCCAAAAATATATATTTTTTGGTATAAAAAAACAAGCCCAGCCCAGGTGGAAAAAAAGTAACGCAAAAGTAACGTAACACATTACTTTTCTAAAAAAGTAACTAAGTAACGCAATAAGTTACTTTTTAAGGGAGTAACGCAATATTGTAACGCATTACTTTTCAAAGTAACTTTCCCCAACACTGATAAAAAGTGACCAATTGTTCAGATGTGCCAACATCAAATAATAATATAATTAAAGGTATTGTAGGTAGGAATTTTATAAAAACTTTTTTCCAAATTTGTTTAAACTTTCTGTATATATCAATACATAATTAAAATGTAAGTACTCTGATAAAAAGGGTATAAAAATCGAGTGACTCTAGACCGTTTAATCTGCACTAACCACAGCTCATTATTTACATTCGGGACGAAACAAAGGATTGGCTTAGGCGACTGTCACTCTCTCGCAACCATGGCAACCACCCTTTTGCCACACAGGACCTGCCCACTTGCGCGCGCATCCGTTTGATTTGAGGAATTCAAGAGGCACGGAACCTAGGAATAGCAAAACAATGGCAGAGATTAGAAAGACCAATCAAAATTCACATATGCAGTTCGCGAAGGCAAACCAGGCAAAAAAAGGAAGACAGTAACCTTACTAGAAAAGGTAATGAACAAAAAGTCTTTGGATAAACAACAAAATAAAACGCATGCCAATATCGGTGTGGCTTTCCAGCGATGGCGAGAACTGAGAGACCTCAAGGGGCTGAAAAGTGACGCCTGGATGGCTATATTTCTGCTGGACTGGTAAATCTTTCTTTTTGTATTTTGATCATACATATTTTTTTCTTTATGTTTTCATGAAGCATGTGTCATTAGCACACGTAGCGGCCTAATATAGCTAACATAACATTACTTAGCGAGCCGTACTAGAGATGATAAATAATATATATGCCTAGCTCAAGATGATAGCTATAGTGTTGAATTGTGCATAATTTTGCTTTAGATAGACTAAATACATGTTTAACAGATAGTAGGCCGCATCCTCATCCAGGAACTTTTCTTAGAATTATATTTACCCTCTGTCTAACTCTTTTACCATGTTCACCTGGAAGTTTACCTGCACGGTTTTTCACCTTTGTTTTGTTTTTAAACAAAAAATCCCTCGACCCCGGATCTGTCCTCGAGCTGACGATGCGGTACTTGTCTCCGGAGTGTAGTCCTCATCAGAGTCAACAATGCTTTCATTATGGAAACTCTTACATGCAGAACACCATATATGTTATGAATGTTACACGAAATTCATCTTCATCACAGTGTAAATGATGTCAATGGAAAAACGTGTATCATGCAACCTGTTTTTAGCTTTGCCTTATAGATAACTAGCTCGTTAGCGAATCAATAAATATCTATTTTAAACTTTACCAATATCAATATGCTACTTGATAGTGAGTACTAAAATACATCTTATTTGTTTATCTTCATAATGATAAAGTTAGATTTTTGTATTACATGTGATTCTGACATGATGTCACTACATGCACTGCGCTCCTTCCTCTCCACTCGTCTCAGGTCAATAATGCGTCTTCAGCTCAACGGTCGGAGTCACGCGTTCATGTGTTTTGGAGGCGTGGCTTTGGAAGGAGCCCAGAAGGGAGGGGGTGGAGTGAATGGAAATAATGAGCTGTCTTTAAAACAGTCGTGAGAGGTCTACAGACACTCGATTTTTATACTTTCTTTTTCAGAGTACTTACATTTTAATTATGCATTGATAAATACAGAAAGTTTAAACAAATTTGGGAAAAACTTTTTTTTTTATACAATTCCTACCTACAATACCTTAAAGTAAAATAAAACATTTTCAAATTAGCTTCCCTAAAACGGATGCGTACAATGTGAAGGGAGTGTGAGATTAGTCCAGGGCCTGATGCTGTCTAATCAGAAGATGAGCTCTGCCGCTGAGGGGAGAATCAAAGTGGGATAAATGCGAGGTGGGAGACGCGGCCTGCAAACGGCAGGAGAAAAATCCAACAGTTGAAGCCTCTCCTTCAGGGAAGAGGAGCTTATCCTCCCTGCTGGCAGGCCTCCGCTGCAGGTGGTATAATCTCAGGCCTTGATTAACTACTTCTATTACCAAACTTAATTACTAAATCGCCAAGAGTGGCCTGCGCTGGTGTGAGCAGACCAACCCCCCACAGCAAGAGAGACAAACAAATAAACAGCAGCGCGGCTCTGACAGCCAGCTTCTGACTGCTATTAGGCTCCACAGAGCTCAAGCTAATTAATAGCCTGCGATGCTATCGATGGGGGAAATAAAGACAATTGACAATCGCCTCTTGCAAACCCAGGGAGAAAGATGCAAGGCTGAGACCTGCTGGGCAAATGGCAGTGAGTGTGTGTTTTTGCATAAAATTATGTGGGTGGTTTTAAAAAAGCTGCATCAACTGTGCAAACATGCTTTCGCTGCATCGCTGCTCTAAGGGCACACGTGCTGGCGGGGTACCCAAATAAACCAGACGCCTTTCTCATGGATCCTGAAGGGCATTTCCGCTCGGCTTGCGCACTGGGACACAGCAGCTACACTATCTAGTGTACGGAGCACGACAAAGTCAATGAGATCATGCCACATCATCTCTGAAGCGCACAATAGACAAATACTCTCTCGTGTCCTTGGCCAGAGCCCATTTTAGACTGAAAAGGTGTCCCATCATAATTCTGTCCGATCCATTCTGTACAACATCTTTATCCCAGAACTGGCTGAATTTTATCATCCATTTAGTGAAAACATCACAGGCCATTGGAGGACACCATCTGCCCACGATTGCAAAGCACTGACTCCTTATTAGCTTGGTTGATATTGCTCATTACCCGGTCTCATGAAAAGCGTACGGTGTCCTGAATTAAAGCGGATTCTCTTGAAATTATTTACTAGTCTTTTCATCACTCGTTTAGCGGAGAGAGAGGAAACGCGTGGGTGAGAATGCCAGTCGAAGGCTGCTAAGCTGAGCGCTGTGTGGTGTGGACATGTTTAATGGGGTCTTTTTATGGAGATGACTGGTGAAGCTTATAGCAGTGGGAGAGAACATGCCAGATCAGACAGGAAAAGCCACAGGGAACGTGCTGTTGAAACTGAGGAATACAGCGAGACTGAGGTGACCTTTCTTAATGGAGCATATCTTCTGGCTTTCAATGATATGCTGAGTGGGCTAACTTTAGACAGCACTAAGACAAATGTTCAAGTCACTGCTCCCATAAGCACTACTAATAAACCATATGCATTATATGGGGAGTGGGGACAGGAAGATAGGCCCACCATTTTATTCAATAGCTCACATGGGGAAGTGTCAATTCTAAAACAGAAGAAAACACGTCTAGTTGTTGAGCAGGAGTTTATTTCTTTGTGTGTGAAAATAATGAACATTTGTTATATTGTTTTGCTCAGCAGTTGTTGCTGTTGGTATTAGTGGCAGAAAACAACAAGCAATGTTCTCTCCAGCACATGCTCCAATCTATTCCTTTTCCAAACGGCCAGGAACTTCGCTATCCATTCTAATAAAACCTAAAAGGAAAATGCAAATAGATGAATTCCCACTGTTGTACATTTACAGATATACAGCTGCAATTTTGATGAAATAAAATAAAAATAAAATTAATTAAATTAAAATAAATAGATTAGAACCCATATCCTCTAAGACCAACAAGTCATGCTTGGATTCATTCACTGTCCTCCAAAATTCTTATCAAATTAAGTTCATTTGTGCACTTGAGTTAGCTATCAATGATCGCTCCCTCAATTCGCTGTGTAACGAGTTCATTAGAACTTGTTTCGTAGTAAAACAGGCAGTCATTGTGCTATTGAATGATGCAGATGAAATGATTTTGGACATTTTTAATATCCAATGTTTGTGTTTAAATTTCACTTTTGACAAAAGCAAAACTTAAATAAACTGCTGACTATCACATACATATCACATATAGAATATGTATGAAATAAACTATTAAAAGTAAACTAGTATTTTTGCACAACTAAATATGAGCTCAATCTTCACCATTTTTGTGACATCACAACCTCCCTTTACTACTTTTTAAGATAAGTAACAACCATGCACTAAATAGTAAAATTCCTTAAATAATTGGCCAAGCTCTGAAGTGCAATGTTTAAAAAAGCTAACAGGCAAAAACAGCTTTATGAAAGCTAAAATAAATCTGTTATGACAGATTTCAGTAACTCTGTGTATTTAAGGCTGCATGAACGCTTTGATTTTGACAGCAGTGGTTTTGCATTTGAAATTCTGCCAGTCACATATACCGCCATTTCATTATTGACTATTTGTTGCTAAGTCCCGTCCATTTGAGAGTTTTCCTGATCATTATACAGAGAAGCCAAGCTTCCAGGTGGGACAAAAACACATTGATTAAAAGCCCACTGTCCAATAATGTTTAAAGCCTTTTGTCAAATCATTATTGATCTTTGCTCCATTAAAATCAAGTGTTCAGATATAAGCCATAGATTTCTTCAGATGCACGGTTTCAAAAAGGCTCTATGGGCCACACATCCACTGATATCTATAAACATATTCATGCAGAAACACTCGGGGAAAAAACCCTACTTGAACTCCACTTTTATTCACTAAAATATTTAAATACACCAAGAGAGAGACAGAACCAGAGCATGATAGACAGAACAATAGATAAAATTTAACAACAGATAGATACTAACAAAAGCAAAAGCAAGATAGAAAGAAGGATATACATAAAGAAAGGATAGAATAAAGAAGCATATACAGAAAGAAAGAACGAATACAGAATAAAAAGAAGGATATACAGAAAGAAAGAACGAATACAGAATAAAAAGAAGGATATACAGAAAGAAAGAACAAAAGACAGAATGAAATGAGAATGAGAATGAGAGATAGACAGACAAAAAGATAGAATAATAGATGGATGGATGAACAGATAGATTGATATAGATAGATAGATATATAGATAGACAGACAGACAGACAGATAGATAGATAGATAGATAGATAGATAGATAGAACAACAGATCGAACAATAGACCAAACAATACATAGAACGAGTGAATGATGGCTGATGGCTGGATGTACATATACTAAACATGCCTGCAATTTTAGGGGCTCTCTCAGTTCAATTAATTGTGTAATGTTATTGCCCAAATCACTGAATAATTAGTTTAGAGTATTTTTTAAAACCTACAAGCATATCACCTTCCACCCGTGTGCCTAAAACTTCCTCAAAAACGTCTCGGAGAGTGTTGGCATTGTGTGTAAAATCATCAGCGAAGTGTGGAAATGTTACATAAGCTCTCATTAACCACTAGTGTACCTTAAACACTGGCGCACAGATAGGATCGGCATGCTCGGTTTAATGACACCTGCATGAAAAGCAGTGCAGCCATCTTGTCATCCAGGCTGGGTTTGATATGCATCTTTCGAGCGGAAACTGATGTGAAATTGCAGTGCAGTTTGAGTGCGGCATAGTTCACATATGTGAGTTGCTTGCCAGAGAAATTCAATTTAGATGTGCCAATAGTGTGTGGTGGTCCGCCTCATATGTCCACCTCCCTCTCCTCCCTCCATACCACCATCCAGAAGAAAAACGTATGTACACATGCGGGCCAATCTGTCCAATGCCCACTGGTTAGGATCGGCTCTGCCAACTGCTCCAGGACATGACGGATAAATCTAGACTTAACACGTCTCTCAGTGCTGTACTACTTTCTGCCCAACTCTCCTTTTAGCCACAACGTCCCATCAGTTTATCCTGCGATTCTGTGAAGATTCATGGATTCTCAGTAGAGAGGGTGTTGATGTAGCCTCCGAAACTGATATGAGCCCCAAGCATCTGTCAATATGTGGAAAAGGGAAAGCATTTGCATTCGTGGATGTGTGCACATGTCTTTGTATAAATCCTGGCAGCTTCACTCAAGACTTGTTGCCAAGGCATCCGTATACCTCTACTAGCTGCTAATCTGAGACATAAAAAATGTCGTTGAGGGAGCATTCTGCTTTAAATATCTCAGTATATTCAAGGCATAAATCACACACAAAAACAAACATAATACTGTCTCACGGACATTAGCATTTATGTACATTGCTGTGGTGTTTACCAAGCTTTAGTTTTTATTTTATTCATCTTAGGTGTACGACGGTTACCACAGTACAGTTCAAAAACCCCTTCATTGACACCAAACCAGAAATGTTACTTTTAATTCATATTATACTGTATTTAATTTAGCATTATCATTATGATTAAAATGGAACCTGTTTAAGAAAAAGAAGCATTATGGAAGTGTATTTTAGATACTACAGTTTCAAAGATTGGGGAAAGAAGTTTCTTATGCTCACCAAGAATGCATTTATGTGATCAAAAATAAAGAAAAAACAGTTATATTGTGCAATATTTGAAAAAAAATATTTGAACCTATTTTTAAAATGTAATTTATTCCTGTGATGGCAAAGCTGAATTTTCAGCATCGTTACTCTAGTATTCCGTGTCACGTGACGTGATCCTTCAGAAATCATTCTAATATGCTGATTCGGTGCTCAAAAACATTTCACATTATTATCAATGGTAAAAACAGTTGTGCTGCTTCATATTTTTGAGGAAACCGTTTTTTTTCAGAATTCTTTGATGAATGGAAAGTTCAAAAGAACAGAATTTTGTAACATTACAAACATCTTTACTATCACTTTTCATCTATTTAATGCGTTCTTGCTGACTAGAAGTATTCAATTTCTTAAAGTGTAAATTGCAGGTTTCATTTTTCACGAAGATAATGCAATGTGCTTACTAAACATAACAATAAGAACCGCCCACAATAGTTTTTTTATACCAAAATGGTGCATATTATATAAAAAGTTGGTATGTTTTACAGTGGTTTTAAGCACGCCCCTTCCCTTCCACTAGGCTGGGCGTGACGTCATAAAAGGGACTCCAAGCTTTTACTGTCTATGCCTGGTCTATGCTCCATGCCTAGAGTTACCGTTAGTCTAAACGGCAAGGCTAGCAGTTATATTGGAGACCTAGCTAGCAAAAATGGTTAACTATTGTGTTTGTGCGGGATGTACGAATACATCAAAAACGGGGGAGAGGCTCCACAAGTTCCCCAAGGGCAAACGACTGATTCGTGCCTGTAAGTGTTAGCATACCCGAGATCCCCACCCTACCCGAGCACGTTGTGTCCGAGCCCAGCCCGGCCCGACACATTAACTGTAATTATGAGCCCGAGCCCGATTTAAACCCGACCATTTTTTAATACGTGGGTCATTATTATAACTGACGTTCTCAACTACTTTCTATGTTACTTTCTCCCGCCCGCAACATTTATGTTTTGTCCTGCTCCCGCCCGCAATAATACTTTTTTTCTGTACCTCCAAATACTTTCAAGTTAGCCTACGTGTCGCCACCATACACATCAGCATAAATGCTCCTGATCAATTATTTGTTATTAAAGCATTCACACAAACCACACTGTTATAACATAAAAACAAGCAGGCTAAATACAGTCGTGCATGGTTTGCCATGACTGCGCGCAAAGTGCGCGCCCATAATAATTCCTAAAAAGCTGACATCAGTTCATCGCGATCTCACACATCTCTGTTATTATCAATGAAGCTTTCATAGTATCTACACTTTGTTTGTTATAATTCGAGGATTTGCCAGCATACAGAATTCATCACTGAACAAAAAGTCTGTTTTGAGCGGTGAGGGAAGTCTATCGTAAATGCTTCTGATTGGTCATTGCGTTCCTAGAAATCAACACATATGTCTGTGATTGGCTACATCGCTCAACGCTGCAAACATGTTATGAATAGAAACTCTGGCCTGTAAATCGTTTCTATTTTGTTTTAGTTGTTCTTGTTGCTATTCTGCAACAGATGAATAAAAATGTATTCGTTTTTATGTTTTATTCATAGATATTTCTAGTTTGCGGGAGTCCTGCGAATCGTTTTATTCTCCCTCAACCCGAACACACAGAAGCTGTGTCTGAAATCGCTCCCTATCCACTATATAGTGCACTATATAGGATGTCGGCCATTTTGTAGTGGTGTCCGAATTCTGAGTAAACGACATCATTCCCTACATTCGTTCACTACTTTTACCCACAATCCTCTCTTATTTTGAGTGTATATCCGATGTACACCAAGGGGGTAATCCATCAGCCGGAAGTTGAAGCCTCTCGGGAGCCGCCATTGTAGCAGAACTTCACCTGCTGTTAGCATCCCATTGACTCCCATTCATTTTGGCGTCACTTTGACAGCGAATAACTTTACATCTGATGCGTCCAAAGACTTAATTTGTCCATTATTGATTTCTAAAGAAACACGACAATGTATAAAATGCTCCATTACTTTGTATCTTACGTTACGGCCCCGTAGAAGCCGATTTTGTAAAAATAGGCTAAAGATTGCGTCATAACCACGGGACGTTCTGTCGCACAATAGAGACATTACCGTATAGACAGGAGGAGAAGCTCGCGACAATCTTTTACTGTCTATGAGGCAATCGGGGGGACAAGTCAAGGTAGAAGCCCATAAATAGAGAGTCCATAAAAGCAACGGGACAAAATATTTCAACAACGTTTTTGAGGAATTAGGTGATTCAGATTTATCTTGGCACAACTACTAGAAGATTTTCAACAATCAGACTGTCGTCACGCTCAGTTTGAGCCTTCGCAGTCGCTCAGACATCAGACAGGAAGTACAATAATCGGGCTTCAAGTCTTATCCGTTGAAATCAATGGGGTCGCTGTGTCCATTTCTTTTACTGTCTATGATGTACATTTGCTGAAGCACTATTTCCCAGAATCCAATGCGTAGAGAACTGAGCGTGCTGAAAGTGCAAACCAGAAATTACTTTACAGCTTTTTTCTATCTTTTTTAAAAATCATTATTTGAATAAAACATTAAAATATTGCGAAAATATTATATAGATGAATGTTAAAATTAAAATGAACTGATATTAATAGGGTAAATTATATAGGTGTATTTTTCTTTTTATTAAAATATATTATTTAGGCATTAACTCAATTTAATGTGTTTTACTATAAGGCAGGTGTTTTAATAATTTGTGGCATTGTTGTTAATTCATTAAACTGTAAGAAAGGGATGATAATTTGGTGGATGATTTAAAAATATTCGTTAATCATCTGCTCAACGACCACGTCATCTGTGAGCGCGAGTTTCTAATAACTTCAATCGATGAAACTACAAAGCTGGCACGGAGGTATATATAATTACAAAATAAAGTCATTATAATTGTTATTGTTGTTAATATTATTTTATAAAGTAAGTAACGTAAGATAAAAGGAGTTTTATCACTACGTGTGACGAAGCCGTTTCTGTGACAGCTCCAGCTCTCCGACGCACAGTGTAACCGTCAGCGTCTGAATTCACTCACTTTATTTCATTCACTCCTTGCAGATATACTGCACTCAAATGCCATACACTATTTAGGGATTAGTGAATGAGTGAACGAGTGAGCGGTTTCGGACACACACAGAGTGAGTGCATTACCGCCCGTGTTGTGACGCCATCACCCAGTTACTGTAAAAAACATGCTACCTTTGAAGAAACCCCAATAAATGTTATTTTAATGCATTTTAAGACAGAGTTTTTTTAATATATACATATTGAGCACTTTAATTCACACATTAATTGGTTGTGGTGGTTAACCTGCAATTTACAAAATTTACAAAAAAAAAAAATTATATATATATATATATATATATATATACACACATCAGACTTTCTAATCATTTACATTTTTGGACAGTCCTAATATTTTTATTTTAAAGTATTTAATTTATATATTAATTTAAGAATATGCTATTAATTTAAGAATAGCATACTACTCTTACTATTCTTGCAGTGTGTAGTATGTGTAATGTGTGTAGCATTATACAATAGAAAGCATTAGCATTACACTAGTATTCCGTTCAAACACAGCTGCTGTATTTTGCACTGACACTCATTTAGTGAAAACAGCCTCTGTTTAGATTTGTGGGTGAATGTCTATCATTAAGGGGTTAGTTCACCCAAAAAAATGAATTACTCAGTAATTACTCACCCTCATGTCGTTCCAAACCTGTAAGACTTTTGTTTATCTTCGGAACACAAATGAAGAACTTTTGAATGAAATCTGAGACCTTTCTGTCCCTCCATAGACAGCTACACAACTACCACTTTGACGCTTCAAAAACTTAATAAAGAGATCGTAAAACTTTTGCGGTTTAAAAAATTGAGCGGTTTAGTACAAACTTTCTGAAGAGACTCGATCGCTTTATATGATGAACAGATTTAATTTAGGCTTTTATTCACACATAAACATTGATCAGCGAACATAAACAGAAGCTCAGCCGAACCTGCTTGATGCGCGAGAACGTGTTTCGATAAACAGATATTGTGAGCTCTGCCTTAATGTTGTCTTTTAAAACAACAAGTACACAAAAAATTCAAAAGAATGATGGGCAGAGGGGAGCTAGGTCAGGACAGAGAGGTGACATTCGCATGAACTTTGCTGTCCAGCTGGACCGCACTGCCACGCTGAAAGAGCCAGGCCGAGGAAGTGACAGATGCATTACATCAAATTGAGACAGCGGATATTATTCTCTAGAAAAACAGTGATGTCTTTGTGAAACTAATAAGGTTGGGTGTAAGCACCAGCCGCCAGTCCAATCTCTGCAGTTATGCCTGGAATAGTGAACAAAGTGGCCTTCGAATGTCCATCTGTCCATCACAAATCACTCCAACCAAGAGCAGTCCACAGAGTAAGTTGGCAGTGTTTCGAAAGATTAAAAGAGCAATACAAAAAGTGTGTGCGAGTGACACAGGTGACGGTCACAAAGGCTCAAGAAATGTGGTGTCACTCAGAAACCAGTCTGCAGTTTGACAGCGCTACCCTTCTGCTCTCTCTCTCCCTCTCTGTCATACTGTATATAGAAACAGGCAAAGCTAACAAGAGCCAGCCGTCAACTCGGTTTATCCTAAATGGCTGTTTAAAGTTGGAAAGCGATCTAACCGTGTTGTTGGACGTAGCTCGGGGCAAAACAAGAAAAGTCACTTAACTTGGTTGCTGTGTGTGAAAATGAATGGAAATTTTTATTCTATAACAACACTGAGTAATTTATATTCTAAAGGTAATTCTATTACTCAAAAAAGAACAAAATACAGCATGTCACAATGCTCTCAAACACGACTCTTTCGGTCTTCGTCAGGTCCTTTATGGGATCTCCTTTTTCTGAGCAAAGAGGGGGTACATATTCAAAAAGAGAATCTTTTAAGACAAATCTTTCATAAACTTCCTAATAAAAAAAATGTGTTGCTTCTTTGATTAAAAAACTAATACTCAAATCTCAACAGTTGAGTGCAACACAAAAACAGCATTACTCAAACAAAGTGAAATGGTATATGCACATCCAAAAAATCTTTAGAGTAGGTGCATAACCCAGGCCTTGAAAAAGCACACTGCCACTATGCTGTCAAACTCTATTTTAATAATGGACAAACAACGTTTCAACCTTTTTGGTCTTTGTCAGGTAGTCTACCTGTATAATTCTATTACTCAGCCTCATGTCGTTGCAATCCAAACCATAAGACTGTTGTTCATCTTTGAAACACAAATGTAGATTTTTTTATGAAACTTGAGACATTTCTGTCCCTCCACTGAAAGTCCTCCAACCTTTTATGCTTACTTAGTTTGAAATTTGCCTGTTTGACGAAGGAGAACCAATGAGGTTTGAGGTTTATATGTGCTTTGATAAATATTTATGTGAATAAAAAGCCTAAATTAAATCTGTTCATCATATAAAACAATAATGTCTCTTCAGAAGACTTGGATAGTCTTTTTTTAAATGTCAATGTTTCGATGGATTGGACTTTCAATGAAGGGTCAGAAATGTCTCAGGTTTCATTAAAAATATTTTCATTTGTGTTTCAAAGTTGAACAAAAGTCTTATGGGTTTTGAATGACATGAGGGTGACTAAATAATGACAGAATTGTACTTTTTGTGGGAACTATTTCTTTAAATTTCACACTGAATTTTCTGTGTCCTAACAGCAGATGGCACACCTGCGAGAGCACCCACTTCATGCTACAATAACAATTCAATCTATATCCAAACCTGCCAATAAAAATCACAGGAGCACGAAAGTGCTAATTAACAATAATCTCATCACAATTGGTCTGGCCGACCCTGCTGGGCGCAATGAAATACAGAGTTTCCTTCCTATACATTTCCGCTCAAGTCTTCTGATTGAGGATTGGGGAAAAACAATGTGCATTTAGAGGATTTCTTCACCTTTACATCACATCTGTGTGACCATGGACAGGCAATCTCATTGTGTTCCTGGCAGACAGAAGCGTAAACACAGATAATGGCATGTTTTACCTCTTGCTAATGGCCTGGTGTGGCTGAGAGTTACTTTACCTGCCTTAGGCCATCCCTGCTGTTCTGCATGATCCGGAGGGCATAGTTCGAGCGCTGGCCTTTACTGTTGAACTCGATGTGGCCTGTTAGACCTTCCAACTCTACCTATCCAGAGAGAGAGAGAGAGAGAGACATGTTAACGCCTGGGGGTGTCATGTGATCACAGATCACAGCCACACAAATCTTCAGTGCTATATCGATTTATAGAGATACATGGACGCCTGAGCTCCTCACTGAAAGCGTTTGCACAATGCAGGAAGCATATATAGATCGCTGTACGTTACGCATAAAATGATACAGTAATGACAAGCTGATGGTCGTTAATCTTTAATGGCTGAGTAAGACACAGTGTCTCATTTTCACACATTCTGCTGAAGGCTGCAGTTCTGATGAGGGTTTGTGGGCCGCAGTGGTACAGAGAGCAAAAACTAAATGATGAATGAGCCTGCAACAGCACCAGGTGAGATGATTGGCACCTCGTGGGCTCTCCCCTGCGGCTCTTACCATCCTCAGGTAGTTCATCAGACTTGTGCCATGCTCCCAGATCTTTGAGGACTTGCAGGAGAGCTGAGTGGCTCCTACGTTCTGGCTACGGTTGAGCTCCTGCACGGCTGCCACCACTGTGTGTACCGCATCAAACAGCAGCGCTGACGAAAGCTGGAACACACACACATAAGCGTAAACACATAGACAGAGCAAACAGAAAGCAATACAGCCCAACTGTAGGATGCTCGACAGATATAGCCTACACTTCATGATCCAAGTGTTCAGCCACAGAAATAAATACTTCAGGTAGAATATACATTTATGCATTTGACTGACACTTTTAATTAAATGACTTATTGGCAAAACGTATGTGAATGAAACCCATGATCTTGGGATCGCTAGTTGACTTTCAAGAAAATATACCACAAACCCCATAGACCATAAACTAGTACTTAATTAAATAAAGTATATAATATATAATACATTACCATTCAAAAGTTTGGGGTCAACAAGATTTCTAACATTTCTAACTCTAATGCTTATCAAGGCTGCAGTTATTTGATAAAAAATACAGTAAAACACTGTACAGTAATACTTTGAAAAATTATTACAATTTAACAACGTAATTTTGTTCATGTGATGGAAAAGCTGCATTTTTAGCATCATTACTCGAGTCTTTAGTGTCACATGATCCTTCAGAAAAGATTGGCCCTAAACTTTTGAATGGTGGTGTACATCACAATACAGTGGATATTTGGCATATATTAACAGCTAGCAAACTACATTATTATATATTATTATTTATTTTATTTTATTTTATTATTTATTATTTAACATTTTGAGTACATAATATGTATAATATAGTAATACAATTAAGTATATAAGTAAATACATAATACGTATTTTTTATGTACTGCAGCAAAGGCTGTGGAGTTTCCCTTTCCTCTGACATCTCTATGGTGCTAAAGCTTTCTGAAATGAAGATATGTTGTGCTGCATTATGGAACAGCACAGCAGCTTAGAGGAGGTGGGGATATGTGTGTGGTGAGGGAAGGTTGAATGAGTTTGTGACTAAAATAGCAGTCTGTGTAAATGTTGTTGCCTACGTTTCTCTCCTTTCTGTAGAAAAAACCCCACAGTAACTATTCTGGTCACATACAGGGAAATGTCCTGGCTGCTCTCATTAGGTGAATGCCGAATGACAATATGTGTGCGCTGGCGACTGAGGCAGATATGCAGGTTGGCTGGTTAATCTCCGCACAGACCAGCCAGTCTAGTCTTTAGCTAATGAAGTCCAGGGCTTAAATATCTGTTTGGTTATTGCCTTCCATATCAATCACTCAACTAGAATAAGCTAGTTGTGGCTTTGCATTTCTAGGCCATTGTGTAACACAGAGCTGAGTCTCACAGTGGGGTTTAGACCTGTCTCGCATCTGTCTGCCAAACTACAAACCATCTTCTGATTAATTAAAGATTAGACCTAATTAAATGAGAAATGCAACCAGAACTAGTTTCTAAAAGCACTAGGCATTTATTTTTCAAAAGACATCCCCCCTGAAGCTTTAATTAGAACACAAAAATGTAAAATGAATTATTACAACGTGTATATCAGATAAAGAAAAGTGTTACAGACCGATCTTTGATAGCTTTTTTTAAGCTTCCCTAGACGTTTGATGGAGACTGAGATGAGGAATAATACATTATACAGATGTTTTCATTTCCAAAGTGACGGAAATAACTGGGCTGACATGAACATACAGGGTGTGTGTACTCCTCAGGGGGAGTGTGTGACTGTGTGTGATGAATTATAGAGCTATAGCCTCGGTTTCAAGGTAAGCAAGAGGACATGGGTAGAAGGCTGTACCAAATTAATTAACACAGCATCTTTGAATTACAAATAAATGACTTTTTTTCAGAACATGGACTAGATCAGGGGTTCCCAAACTTTTCCATTCCAGGAATATAATCTAGAAAACAATTGACATTACTGTAAATTTAATCTTGATCACAAGTTTGATATGACAGAAATCGAGCATTTAATAAAAATAATTTTCTTTTATAGTACAACTGTAAAATTTCAATACTAATATTTACGTTTTAATTTCTTCATTTACAGACATTAAAGAGTCATTTGACATTTGAATTCTCTGCAATCTCATGCAGAATACAGTGCCGCAATTGGAGTGAACAAGCTTCTTCTCATTAACAATGGTCCCGAGTCGCTTAATAATGAACCGCGGCGCTCTGAGACCCTCACTGTTATTACAAGTCGCACGAGTCGCGGATCAAAACACCCAGCAGATACAGGTATAAAATATAAATCGACTATTCAATTCGAAAATCGCACTAAGCAATTTTGCGAATTCTATTTAATGTTGTTATATCGTCTACGTCTAGTCAAAACTGTGTGTGTGTCATTCAGTGAAACGCAAATTTAGCTGCTGCCAAGTGACTTTGTGCGACCCACCTTTTCCCACACTGCAGCCCACAGTTGGAAAACCCCTGGAATAGATATAAGCACGGAAAGGGACTATTTTTTAAAATTTAGTTCACCCAAAATTGAAATCTCACCCTGTTGTTCCACCTCTCATTTTTCCATAAAACCACAAATGAGAGGATTGAGGTCCAAGCTGCTCTTTTCCATAAAACGAAAGTGGAATTATAATGCCAAGCTCCAAAATGAACAAAAAAAGTATCATAAATGTAGCCCAAAGTGAACATATGGCTACTTTTATAGGTTTTATTATGTTTTTTGGAGTTAATAATGACAAACCATCTACTTTTATAGTGGTGCAACGGATCAGCAAAAAAGAAAAAAATGTGTAACGTTGCTTTTCATTTATTACTTATAGCTCAGTTTAAGTTCTTCGATACCACAGCAAAAATTAACAGCCTAACTGTTAAAGTTCAAACATTATTAAAAACAAGTGAACAGTCAGTAATAAAATAAGAACAAATACACAAATTAAAAGCAGAGATAAATACTCAATACGAAAAAATCCATTCGAAAATTACTCAGTGTGCAAGGACCTTAAAGGGATACTCCACCCAAAAATGAAAATTCTGTCATCATTGCAAACCTGTATGAGTTTCTTTCTTCTGCTGAACACAAAGGAAGAAATTTTGAAGAACGATTGGAACTTTGGCACCATTGACTTCCACAGTATTTTTTTTCTACTATGGAAGTCAAGTTCAAGTTCATTTTATTTATATAGCACATTTTATAACAGCCACCGACTGACCAAAGTGCTTTACAGAACTACAAAATTAAAAGACAATAATACCATGCATAACAGCACAGATAAGTACAGCAAAGCTAAGAACAGCCTTAAGTCAATGGTGCCATTGTGCAACAACTGTTTGGTTCCAATCGTTCTTCAAAATATCTTCCTTTGTGTTCAGCAGAAGAAAGAAACTCATACAGGATTGCAACAACTTGAGGGTGAGTAATGATGACAGAATTTTCATTTTTGGGTGGAGTATCCCTTTAACAGTAGTATTCAGGTACAGAAATGAATAATTAAGCCTAAATGTAAAATAACACTTTTGTTCACAGTAGAAATTAATTATAGTTTCATCTTTGTTGTTTTATTAACATTAATGACACAGACAACAGTAGTCACTTTAAGACCGAATGCACGGACTTAAAAAACTATTCACTTATGACATAACCGAGAGAATACTTGCCGAGATGGGTATTTTGACATCACTTTGTGTGTATTTGTCCGTTCAAGCGCAAGGAAACGCAAAAGAGGAATCAATTCGGTGTTTGAGCGTTGTCTGAAACACGCCTTCTCTCTCTCTCTCTCTCTCTCGCTGCGTGCGCATCCGCATCGGTGTGTGCGGCTGTGCGCACAGATAACTAGCGAGTCCCGATTTCCTCTTCCGTGTTAAAAATTGTTTTAATCCGCAAATTGGCAAAACACGACCAAATTATAAACTTTCACTCTACGATGGTTAAATTTAGCAGTTAATCCTCGAATCACATGCGTGCCGAACCGTGGGGCCTGGTCCGTACGGATCACGGAACAACTGCGATCTGTTGCTCTCCTATACTTTTATCATATGGAAATAGGCTGCTTGGACATCTGCCTAACATCTCCTTTTGTGTTTCACGAAAGGAAGCAATTGAGAAAGTGACAACAAAATTGAATTTTTAGGTGAACTATCCCTTTAAATTGATTTAACCATGCATATTCAAAAGCATCTTTAACTGAGAGTTCCTCTGCCTTACTGGTGTTCCAGCAAAAGGAGCATGATCACAGTTCTCCTGCCAAGATCGATTGAGGCTGAGGACGAAGTCCTGAAAGAAGGGATGTGTCCTGTTGAAGACTGAAAACCCGACGATGTTGACTCGCTGATCAGCTAAATCGTCCAATCGTAGCAGAGAGAATTCCTGCAAGGGTAGAGAAAATGTTCAAGTTAATTCACCAACATGAGTGCTTCTTATCAAATTGCCAAGCTCAGGTCCCCTGTCAAATCTAAACAACCTAATGATGCCCATAGGAAGTAAAACAATATCGTCAGGCTCATTAACAAGCACTGAGGTAATTCGGCCAATTCCTGGGACAAGTAATTCAATTCAGCAAAAGTTAATGCTTAGGAGAGCAAATCCCAGCAGCTATTGTGCTTCAGATCCCATGAGAGCACCTTTGGAGATCGTGCGAAAGAGGGTGAAAAAAGGTCTGCAGTGTTGTCAGTCTGCATCCTGGCGCATGTAGTACATCAGATGAAGGTTAATAGAGATGTCCCTGCAGTTCCTGCTGACAGTATTACAGTCTATGACTCTGCCATTGGCTCGAGGGACACTGATGATGTGAAAAAAAAAAAGAGTTATAGTGCTGGACCCATGACACAGATAAAATAAGAAGAGAAGAGACGAGAAGAGAAGAGACGAGACGAGACAAGAAAAGACAGGATGAACTGAGACTGGATGACAGAGAAGAGAAGATTAGAGTAAGATGAATGAAATAAAATTAGATGGCACTAAGTAAGAAGAGACAGGATAAACTGAAACTAGATGACAAAGAAGACGAGACTAGATGAGAAGAGGTGACCAGATGAAACTTCTCTATGAGAAGAGAAAGGATGAACTGAGACTAGACAACAAAGAAGAGAAGGAAATACCTTGGGACAAGATGGGACGATACATAATTGAAGTGAGGCTAGATAACAAAGGAGGGAAATAAATGAGAAAATATCAGATTAAATGAGATATGACTAGGAGGACTACATGAAGACAAGATGAGATGAAACAAGATCTGTCAAAACAGAACGAACAGATTAGATGCTGAGAAAAGAGGACTAAATGAGAAAAGATGAGCTGAAATGATATCAGATGAGAAGTGAAAGGATGAACTTAGACAACAAATAAAGAAGAGAGGAGACAACATGAGAAGAGATGAGACGTAAGTTGAAATGAGACTGAGACGAGACAGCATGAACTACACTACATGACAGATGAAAAGACTTAATGAGAAAAGATGATAAACTGAGAGTAGACAACAAAGAAGAGAGGACCACGTGGGATGAGATAAGATTAAATGACAGAATGGACTGAAAGATAACGGATGACTAAATGAGAAAAGATGAGATGAAATGAGATCAGATCAGATGAGAAGAGAAAGGATGAACTGAGACTAGACAACAAAGAAAAGAAGATTAGATGAGAATTGAGTAGGTAAAATGAGATGAGACTACATAAATAAAAAGACTATCTGAGAACTACATGGAAAGAGGTGAGACTAGATAAGACGTGACAAGATCAACTGAAACTAGATGACAGAAAAGAGAAAATATTAAATGAAATGAAATGAGATGAAATGGAATAAATAGAATAGACAACAGAGAAGAGGAGACTAGATGAGAAAAGATAGGACAAGGTGAAAGTAGAAGACAGAGAAGAAGATAAGACACAGGAGAACATAGCTCCACATGAGAAGACAAGAGCAGAGACTAGAAGAGAAAACAGGCGACAGAACGTGATGAGAAGATACTAGATAACAAGATACGACAGATGAGATGAAACGAGACTTGATGAGAAGAGACATGATGAGCTAAAACGTAAAGAAAATAGAAGTGAAAAAGACAGTCACACAATAAGACTCGATGAGAAGACAGGATTAGTTGAGACTTGAAGACAGAGAAGAGAATGAGATGAGGTGAGACTAAGTGAGAATAAAAAAAAACATGAAACGAGGCTGAGAAAGAATGATTAAAAAAAAAAGAATGACTAAAGAAAGAATGATTAAAAAAAATAGAATGATTAAAAAAAAGAACAGGAAGCTGTGTGTGCAGGAGAGGTCAGGGAAGGTGAGTGAATAATTCCGACATACAATAGCAAATCCCCAGCCTTACATGAGGTAGCATGCAGCAAGACCGGAGCACCTTGGATCAAAGACAACCCAATCTTGCCCTCTCATTACAAACACAAAGCCAGAGGAGGACAGACACCCAGGCCATGGGTAGCAAACACTGCATGGGATTAAAGCCTTTGCCGAGAGGACAGGAAGAAAAGGAGGGAGCACAGTGTCATGGGAGTGCAGAGACAAAAATGCACTGCAGTGCTTCAGGAGACATTTGTTTCAGAGGAAACTTGCGGGAGAAAGAGTGCTGAATCTTCCTGTGGATAACAGAAGCTCCTTTTTTCTTATTTTGCAGGTGGGACGGCCTCTCTGATCCATTAAAGGATGACCATGTCGGCTTTTGATTGAAATAAAAGCCCGTCTTCTACTTTGATGGCAACCACAATGCTGCAAAACCCTGTCCAAACATGCTGACAGACGTAAGGCTGATTCAATACAAATGAAAAATATCAAAACGACACATCAAAATATGTAAATCTAGCCCCTCCAGCACTAAAACTTTTATTTAAAACTCTCACACTCACTGCAAAGCTTCAAACTTTAAACTTAATTAAAAAAAAAGTGATTCATAAAATACATTTCATTAGCAAGCAATTTTTGAGAAATATTAAATATGTCACATGCTGCAAGCTACAATCTGTTGCTGGTGTACATAAAAAACATAAATATATATAAAAAAAAACAACACATCAGACTAATGCTGCTGTCAAATCATAATGCCGCTTTGCAAATGAACCTTTATTGTAAATGGTCTCATATTGATTAACATATAAGAGTGTGTGAACAGTTGACCCTTCCTCCATCTGCACTCCCTGGAGCAGTCTGACAAGCCCGACGGGAACGGACCTGTAATTACTCTCCGAGCGCATGTTAATACTTCATTAAAACAGAGACAGTGTAAATGAGCCAGTCATTAACTGTGGCGCACTTTGGGCCACTCATACACGACACGGAAGGTCATCGAATATCCCGCTGCATGTGTGGAGTGTGTGCATGTGTGATTGAGCAGATACTTCAGCATTTACTAAAAAATGAACTGTGTCCACTAATAGCACCGTTCATTTGCACGCGCAGTCTGTTTTAGCGCCTAATTTACTAAAGAAATTATGCAAATCAGACAACAGCACAAACGAGTTATGAACACAATTTGTGCGTTGCAGTGTTGTTATACTTAATTAAAACTATTAACAAATGTTTTTTTCGTTCATTTAAATAAAGCTGAAATAAAATAAAATGATTTAAGATGAAAAAACTAACTGAAATAAAATAGGTTTAAGTTGAAGCACTAATATTACTTAATATAAACTACAGATAAATAGACATTCTAAATAAATAAAAAAAACTAATAAAAAATGACAATCACATAATATAGTATTAATACAATTAAAAGTAATTCAAAATAAAACAAATTCAAAATATTATAATAGTACTATTATAATAGTACATAGTACTGTAAATAATACTAAAATAACACTGGCCATGTAATGAATGTCAGTTTGTAATCTGAAGTGAATGTTGTGAGACAAAAAAGACAGTTGAGGTCTTTTTATTGACTTTACGATTCACGAACAATAGAGTAACTTGAGCCAGTTCTTTTAACAAATCCTTCAAAAGACTCACGATCTGATGAATCTAATATCATTCGTATAATGAACTCACCGAATCGATCAGTGGTGTGTTTCCCGTACAACGACGTAACTCGCTGCTTAACTACCATAGTACGATGCACCGTTGAAGAAATCAACTAGCTAGTCACGACTGTTTCTCGAAACCATATTGTCGCGAAGTGGTCGTTCAAACACTTTTACTGTCTATGGTTTGTTGTGAACTTTTTCTTCTAAAGTGTAGGAACTCAGAAGCGAAGACCAGGAGACTTGGTTGTATCTTCAGCAAGATTCTTTATTGAGAAACACGAGCTGTTGGTAGCTGCAGTCCTCATCAAGTCAAGTCTAACTAAGGGAACTTTACATTGCAGTTGATATACCTTTTTAAGGGGGAGGGGCTACATAGAGGTGGGGACCCTCTGAAACAGGGCATGTACATGAGAGACACGAGAACCGGATGGGCAGAGCTTCCTGCACTGAGACAGGAACCCCAAGACAAATGGTCTCCGTAATAAAATAGCAGGTGTTCAAACTTGCTCAGCATGAGTCTTCACCCGGTGAGACATGAGAACAGGAAAGGCGTGGCCTTTTCGTACTGAGACTTATAAACACAAGGTGATGGTATCAATTTAACTTGCAATAGAACGATCAGGACAGGTTTGTGACATTTACCTTAGTTAAAAAAATTCACACTAATAAACTTCTATATACTATAGTATGGGAAATCTAAATGAAACATTTATATAAATTTGTAATCCTACAGGTTCAAACACGTTGGTTAAGGATGTCATGCACATGGTGGAGTAATAACTTATTTGAATTAAACTGTTCGAGATCGAATTAATGCTAGATGTTTTGATATAAATTACAGACATGGCATCTGAGGAATATTTCTCATTTTTCTCAGTTATTTCGCTTTATTTCCAGATTCAATCATAGGCTCGTTCTTACGTACTAGAGCAGGTTCGCACATGCGCACTCTTCGAAAACTGTGCTTTAAATCTCTTGCCAAACTATGCTGATAATGACGGAACTTGCGACCATAGTTGGCTAACAATGGTTTTGGGAAACGCACCCCTGAGTTGCTGAATATTTGATTCACTTACTGAAAGTTTGAATCGATAGTGATGATATATTCTTATTATATTACATTTCACAATACAAACATTTTTATGAAAAAAAAAAAAAAAACTAGTGTAAAATTATTTAATATTTATTTATTTGTAAAACAGTTTAATTTAATTCAATGTCATTAACAATGTTTAAATAAAATAACAAAAAATTTTACTAATTTGCGATAAGTCTACAATTACTGTCATAAAGACCATCATTTTTACAGTAGTAATTTTTAAACTACTGCTGCACCATTTACTTCAAGTCCTGCTGCCACAATCAATAAAAAAAGTACACAAAAATATCTTTTAATTAATTTTGATAGCATAATGATAAACCAACAAGGAGAAAATGGCGACTAAGGCATAAATCGTATGAGCCTAATTTGCATAGAAAGGAAGCTGATAATGACTTCATTTAAATATTCATAGTGCAGTGCACACTTATGCAGTAAATGATTTTTGAAAAGCACTGTGAAAAAGTGGATCAGACCGAGCACCAAAACACACTTGTAGCCAATCAGCAGTAAGGGGCGTGTCCACTCATGATGGGGGAGGAGAAAGAGCTCAGTGCACAAGACAGACATTGGCAGAACAACTATAGAAAGAGAGAGATGCCAGAGAAAATTCAAAAGAGGAAAATGCCAGGGGAACTTACTTTGAAAGGTTACGATCAGACAAGAAGTAGGACCCGGTTTATATTGAAGAAGCTTTCCAGCGTTGGAGAGACCTAAGCAAAGGCCTGAAAACAGACACTGAGGTCGCTTTATCTCGTCTCTTCATGATAAGTAAGTAACGTTGGTTTTGCTGTGTTTCACAGAACTAATATATGCTGTCTTTTGCATAAATATACTCGTGTGTAATCTTCGCTTGTTTGTTCATTTGCATTATTATTATTTTCATAATGTCTAAACTTCCTCCACCGCCTGTTTCAAGCATCAGCTCCCAAAGTGTTTTCAAAGAGTGAGATAACATACTCCTATATGGTTTTTCTTTTGGTTCCCCTCTTAGTGATCATTTGTTTTGGTGATTTCAAATATCAGCAGTGTTTACCAGAAATCGCTTACTGCACCTTTAACACCTGGCTAAACTGGATTATGAGGAGTAAGTGAACGGGACACAGGTTTTTGTACCAAAATGCCACATATTGCATAATCACAATCACACAAACAGTTTTTAACTGTTTGGCCAGTGTAAGAGAAGAAGCATCTAGGAGACAGTTGGGCCCCCTGGGACAGCAGCTGCTCCTGATCTCTGGCAGGATGACAGAAGAGAGAGGAAAAGTGAGGACAAGAAAGAGAGAGAGAGGGAGGGCAAGAAGGAAAGAGACTGGATAGAGGAGTGAGAAGAGAGGTGAGGTGGTGACAGGCTGGCGATGAGCCCCATGACACAGCCTGTCACCTGAAGATCAATCAGAAAAGCAGAACCTGGGCCAGCTTGCCGCTTCACCGCTGGCACGCACACACACACATACACACACTGTCTACCGACATACACGCATGCATATTGTTTGTTGTGGAATAATTGGCTCTCGGGAAAAATACTAAACCCTGATAGGTGGTTAAACAGTAGAGGGTCTGAACCACAGGTCTGGCCTCCAAACCAAACCAATTCAAACTCTAAAAACTTTTTTCTTTTTTTTTGACAATCTTTTTTTTTTTTTTTTTTACAACAAAAACAAGAGGACAAATGAGAATCACAACAAAAAAGAAGCTAAAAATAACATGACATACCAATAAATACAATAACAAGACAACACAACAAAAACTAATAAATCAAAAGTAAATCCATGGCTCTGTCCAAACATCCATACTTCCTTAGATATAGTAGGTGAAAAATATTATGTGAAAAGAGTATTATGTCCAGTATCACACAAATTCACTATGCGTTATAATACCTTGGGATTAAATTACAGAAAAAGTACATGCTGATGCGTGAGTAATACAATGATGTCGCAAATTTGACATCTTTCTCTTCTGACCAATGTTATGGTTCAGGAACTCTAAAACCTCAGGAACTTAAGCCGAGTGCCATCTCAACTATTAAATGACTCATCTGATGTGCTTTACTCAAATTTCCTGTGTAGAAACTGTGACTTAGGTGTTTGGTTATGGGTGTTAATAGAGGGTATGCGCGTGACGTCACCGTCGGCCGCAGTGCCTGCAGTTACGCACAGTGAGTGGCAAAAAGACTGAGCGGCTGCATTTGTTTTCAGCGAGAATGCCGCGAAAAACAAACACAACACATATAAAGCGTGAAAGAGCTTTGTTATTGACTGTACAACTAGATTTGACAAAAAATCGGAGGTATATTTTTACCGACTGCCGAAAGCTACAGAAGAGAGGAGCAAATGGATCGCTGCAGTTCACAGAAACAACTGGACTCCAAGCAGCGAAAGGTGGATTTGCAGTTATCATTTTGTGTCAATATGCTGAATTTAGGTGTAAAAACATACCCTACATATTGTATTGTTATATATATTAACAACTCATCAATTAAATATTTATCATTGCATATTCTGCTTTTAATGGATGTTTTTAAATAAACACTGACAAAAAAAAACTATACAATTTTTAGGGCAGGACGATATGATGATATAGGCTATATATAACACTAATATAAGTGATCACCCGGATTTAGACCTACCTATATTTTTATTTATATAAAGCGTTCACAGGCAAATTTGCTTTATGTTTAGGTCTATATTGCTTTTATTTCCCCGCTGTTGAAATCAGGCACACAAATGTCAGGCAACACGATTCCTGGCTGCATGGCAGTTTCCATGGAAGGAACACTATATTGACTCCAACATTTAGTTTAAATTGATAATCGTTCGTTTTACTCGCATTTTCGCAGTTTCCCCTATTAAATCCAGTCACACAGCAGCTCTTTTGCCACTCAGTCCAGCTGAGGGGGCTTGTTCCAGCGGGAAAGTGACGTCAATGCATTCCCTCTAATAGATTCTTATGCTGTGTTGTGATTATGTAGAAGAGGCTGGTGTTATGATGTTCAGAGTTGCTTGCTGTGAACATCCTTCATGGTGTCGGTGGAAAAATGCCAAGAGTGAATAAAACAGACTTTTTTTTCACAGACAAGAGGAGACAGTATCTTTCACTCAATGAATCGTTCATTCATTCAGTGATTTACTCACTGATGCACAGACTTACTGACATTAGTTTGTTCGCTCACTGATGCACCTGTTCAATTGAAATCAGCATTCAGGCATAATATAAACTAAAATTTTTAATCATCATTTTTCTACCCAAACTTCAGACAAATTTCCTCACCCAAGTTGTTTCAAACCTGTATGAATTTATTCTGCTGAAACACAAAGCAAGATCTTTTGAAGAATGTTGGTAACCAAACAGTTGATGTACCCCACTGACTTCCATAGTAGGAGAAAAAAATACTATGGAAGTCTGGTTACCAACATTTTTCAAAATATCTTCCTTTGTGTTCAGCAGAAGAAAGAAATTCATACAGTATTGAAACAACTTGAGGGTGAGTAAATGATGACAGAATTTTCATTCCTTTAACTACCTTTATTGGGGTTTTTGTTCTTTTTAATGCTTTAAAGCTCCAGCACACATTCTTTGTAATTGCATGAAAAAGAGCGATCAACACTTTGAATATACTTTTGTACTGCACAGAGGAAAGAAAGTCATACAAGTTTGAATTGACAAAAGTTAAATTATCCTTTTGGGGTGAACTATCTCATATAAAAAACTATCAACATATAAAGAGCAAAAAAGCAGCATTTCAGGCTCTATGGAGAACTGTATTCTAGGGTTGAGCTACAAACTAATGAATAGGATATCGATTTTCTCAATGATAACATCAGTTAAGCAGCATCTTTTTACTCCATGAAATAAAGAGGTAATGAACGCCAATTTAAAATCTCTGAGAGTGATTATCTGAACAGCTGAATCATTCATAGTGTTTTTGGCAGATATAAGTAATTTTACACTTGTGTTAACTGGCATGTAAATTCATGGCATGAAACAGAGAAAGGGATCCCTGCTGACTACTAATGAGTATAGCTGTTGACGGTGTTTTTTGGAAAGTTCTCCTTCTCATCCTCCATCTCTCTCGCTCTCACACACTAGCTGAACATGTGATAGGACTATATGTGAGCCTTTATTTTGCAGTCATCTCATTGCTTAGACTGTGAGATTGGATTCACACACTGACATTCACAACAAATCCATGCAAAATAACATATACACATACACACACATACATATATATCCCATGGAATATTGCACTGCCACTTACATCTAGACAAAAATGACATTGTTCTGCAATGCAGCGCCACATTAACACCCCCACTGTTAAAATAAGCCGCAATGAAACAAAAGTAGCAATAGATTCTTGTAACATATATCTGAGCGAAACAAAGCACAGATTAATTGTTCATAATGAGATCAATAACAGTTAGCTGTTAGCCAAGGAGTAAACAGTCTTTTCAGATTCATTAGACCAATCTACATTTTGATGTAACTGAAAAAAAATATGACCAGTCTCAAAGAAAAAAAAAATTAGATGATTAGCTTGACTAGTCTAAGCTGTTTATGCAACTAGCAGCGGCAGTTTGTGCATTCATAAAGTTAAGAATAAACGTAAGTTAGCTTCTCTTTTGTTTTGAAGCTCTCTGCATATACCTATTATGTTTATACTCCATAATCATTGAGAGGAAGTAATTTAAATGGAGGCTGTCATAAAAATCTTGCTTTTGAGAAAATGGCCTCTAAATATTCTAAATAATATTCAAACATTTTTGACAGAATTAGCAGATCTATTCAAACATCCAAAAATAAAATATTTGCATATATTTATCAATATGCTATCTTTTCAGTTCATAAGCTTTTACTTTTATTTCTCACATTATAGACCTACCTGTCACAACAGTAGCAGCCAAATATGTTGCCGACAGACTAATCTAGTGTGCTTGATTAATCCAGTGTCCACAAAAGTCTTCCTAAATACTGCTAACTCTGTCTGCACTAAAACCCGACCGGAACAGGAAACAAAATTGCATTTGCGCCTTAAATTATTCACAAATTACAAATTAATGAGCTCTGGTGGCATGGAAAAGCTCTGAGGTATGATATCAGAATGCATAACCACTTATAATATGTCAGCACTGTGTACGAAGAAATGAGACAAGGCCGTTTAAGGTTTGTGAGGGAAGGTGATCTGTCTGAGTTGACAGAAATGAACCTGGTATTATCACTTTGGTTAGCCCTTGGCATTTTCTTATCAATCTCTAGAGGCCAAGCCACTCTCTGTCACTCATCAGCCCACCCCACAATTTTGAACTTTCCCAAGTCAGATGATGTAATCTCTCTCTCATGTCTGCAACAACTAATCAATCAGTAATAAAAATAATCCTCAACTAATTCATCATTGATTAGTCGAATCTGCACCAGTTACAAGAGAGTGAGCTGCTACAGTGAGAAAGTGCATGATCCAAAACATGACAATGCTTTATGTTAAGCACTTCAAACTAACTCAAGCAGTGACTTGACAGTGCTGCGGAAAGTGTTTGATGGTTTCTCCAGCGTAAAACTTGCTTAAATGTTAGAAATTCAAAAAAGTATTTCCTTTTTTGTCCTGTTGGTTATCGTTAAGTCATTTTTACTCAAAAATTTTAATTCTCTCATCAATTACTCTCATATCATTCCAAACCCATAAGTCTTTTGTTAATCTTCAAAAGACAAATGAAGCCATTTTTGAAAGTAGTAAAGCATAAAAATACCATAATATGTTTGTACCCATTTTAACCGCTAGCTGTCAACATTACATACCACTTTTAATGCAGACATTATTTAACGAGCTTGAGTGCGTACATATGTCAAACAAATGATATTCAAGAGATAATTTTTTATAAAACTTAAGTTTTGTAGCCCTATAGGTAATTTGCTAAAAAAAAATACACCACAAGAATACAACACAGAAGGAGAAAAGTGGCAGAAATCCAACTCTGTCCTCAGATGTTGACTTCTTTGTCCTCAGATTATTATCTCTATTATTTTGTGTGTGTGTGTGTGTGTGCGCGAAACAAATCAAGTTTCCAAGTGAAAACTGCAAACCTATATCTCGGGCAAACCACTGGCTTTATGTCATTCCATCCTGATAGATTGTGTCTTGAAGCAATAAAGTCTGGGTCTGGCATATGTTTCTTTATCAGACAAGCCTATAATCGACAACAGAGCTGTCATTCAGCATCACGGACAGCTCAAGTAGCACAAGCTGGTTATTTTACACGTTCCCTGCATTTATAAAGCGAAAACGAATCTGTTGACAGATGTTCCATGAGAACAGTGGAGTGAAACTGACAGTGATATTTAGGTGTTACAAAATGAGATGGATCCCATGAAATTATGCAAATATAACTGGTGGAATTTGTAAATGACAACAGGAAAATAAATTACTCGACAATTGGGTTTGTGTGGAAACAACCGCAGTTATTTGTAGTTTTGTCTCTCTCCCACAGTGTGGTGAATATCGCTATACCAGTCGTATACTGTATGAAAACAGTAGTCCACCTGTTATGGGGTCCCCCAGGGATTGGTGATTGATCCCACACTGTTATCTCCAAATCTCTTCTCAATGCAGCTGGACCAGATTCACCTCACCTTTCATCAGAAATAAAGGTCTGTCTTGCATGCTGTCCAACACCTGAGATTAAATCACAACTGGCCAGAACAGCTCTTTCTCTCACCATCACTATGACAAAGACATGAAGCTCTCACCACTGAAGTGCAGACCGACTCTATCTCTGCAGAGCTCACTTTTTATTTTACAACACTAGTCTCTGACACACTCACACTGTGTTAACTGTGCAATTTATATTTGATATTAGATATTTTTATTTGGTCATGTATGCAAAGTAGGCCGTTTGCTTACATGAAAATAATAGGCTTTTTTTTCCCTCGATCCTGGCATAAAAAATCTTCATGTGATAATGTAGAGCAAATCTTACAAAATGAAATGATATAAAACAATGATTGTGCATTAATAACAATAATGTCTGTACATTATGCCACTCACTACACTGCTACTTGCCATAAATAAATACAGCAGTACCATAAATAAATTGCATTCAATAAATGGATATGAAAGCTTTTTTGCTTTGTTTATATTTTTAAGCCTTTTCACTGAGTATAAGTTCATTATAACATGGAATGTGTACTGTAGATAACATCATCCAAGCAACAACATGAACACTGCAACTAAATTAATTTATACATATTCCCATTGTCAGCAATCTAACACATGTAGCCATACTGTAACATGTAGTCCTCTATTTCAAGTTCTCTCTCAAACAGCTGTTTTTAAACCTTAATGATTTCTTGCAAGTAATGTTTTCATTTTCTTTCATAACTGAGCTGCTAGCTTCTATCAAAGATTTATATTTTAGTCTCACCATATATAAAGTGATGTTTTTCACAAAATTTTAACTCCAATGAATCTAAAGAAGGCAGAGTTACGAAATAAAGCAATCATTACACAAAAATATTTGACTGCATAATGGAACGCATGACCAATCATAATCAAGTATTTCAAAGAGCTGTGTAATAATCAAAGAAAACTAGCTAAGATGGAAGCCTGAGCACAGCTAATTGATAATTTCAGAGTAATAGAATATAATTCCAGATCCATTTATCCTTATTACAGATCGTCTGAGGAAAGACTGGACATGTAGAGTGAATCGAGCAAACCCTCAATCATTGATGGTGGGGAGCGGACACTGCATTGCTTGCATCTAATGAACTCAATATAGCAGGTGCCAAAGTTCAGTCACTGCTTCATTTTTTTCACAGCTGAAAAATAAAAGATGGATCTTTTGGTACTTTCACTGAGATAAATCCCCCAATTGTGTAATTAGTGCAGGCATGGATAAGGAGGTCTCAAACACTTTACATAATTATAAAACAGGGGAGTTGTAAATCATTTTCTTATTGCCTGAGGGACACATAAAAGCATGTTTCTGGGAAGAATGCATGTAGACCACGCTTATCTGTGCATCAGGGGTGACGGCTATCAGCTCAACATTTGTCAACAGGGAGTAATAAAGGCCGCAGAGGAAGTATGACTGCAATCAAGCTGACAGAAACTAATCAATATGCAACAAGGCTTTAGACGTAAAGTAAAGTTAAGCAGAGCCGAGACCAAAACCAAATTACTATTTTTAGCAAAAATTTAGATTTGGCCATTGGATCTGTGCTTAACGCAATTGATTGCAATAGGAAATGCTGAAATGTCGCCAAATAATATAGCATTGCTCACAATTGAGTTCATTTCTGCTAAAAAGGCAAGACAATAAATGTACAACCTGCAAATGTACAGTCTTTCTGATCACGTACTATTACAGTGTTTCTTTCATTACACACTCTATTGACTGCTAAGCTTCAAATCTAAACAGAGAGGCAGAAACCATGAGAGGTCCTCATGCCTGAATAATGATTTGTGTGTATTGACAAGCATGATACAGACATTGGCTTCCAAAAGTCAGTGCAATTGGCTTTGCTCAGATCTCATGTATTCATTCGTCGAGAACCTGATCACTCTGGAAACTGGATATGAGTTATAGATGAGATGACAGATAGAATGATAGAGTGATAAAAATTAATGTAGAACGATACACAGAATGACCTATAGAACTATAGATAGATAATACAAGATAGAACCATAGATCGATAGAAAACTATAGACATTAAATAAAGTAACTTTTGTAGACCAGGGTGGAGAACACAATTTCCCAGGATGCATTGCCGGTGATGAACTAGAATTCAGTAAATTACTCTTTTTGTCATTCCAATCCACTTAGTCTTGGGTGTCACCACTTCAATTCAAATTCACACTCAAGAAATGTAAGGGAGCCAATTATTCAATTATGAATTTTGTAATCCAGTTTCAACAAGTTACTGAGAATATAGAGATTTTAAATCGAGATGTCTGTGT